>JAMPIV010020633.1:0-687287 GCA_024509875.1 Oreohelix idahoensis
CTGGCGATGTGTTGTCGACCTACATCGAACCGTGTAAGAGAGTATGCTGATGTTGTTTATGCATTTTGGGGACTCTGCACAATGTGAAGTGGGTGCTTGGAACCTTAGACAATTTGAGTCATGCGTACTGGCACGTGTACTGGAACAGTGTATGAAAAATGGGCCTTGGTGATTACGTAGTAACAAAGAATTTTTACTGAATACCATAAAACACCTCCCCAACCAGGGAGTAGATGGGTGTGGTGTTCATGGAAAAATTTTTAATTGTTGGGTTTTGGCGACTGATTGCTGTCTTGTTTTTGGACTTTGTTGGGATGGGTGTTTGTTGTAGTGTAATATGAAAGTGCCTTTACGGCAGCAACTGATTTGTGCTACTCACGGTTAAGTTTATACGTTTGTCTATGCGTTTTTTCTGGTCGAGCCCAGGGTCATACAACAACCACCATGTAAATATGAAGACCACCAGATGGGTTATTTAGAAGATCAGCCACCCGTTATTTCGTCTTGTTCACAACCTTAGATTCTCTTATAAAGCGTGTTATCTGTTAGAATATCATCGACAATCAGAGGCAATGCAGGTGTGAAAAATATATATTTCTGTTGTCTTTGAGGTTTTGTAACTTTGTTTGATATGGGTTTAAGAAGGGTCGAGTTGTTTGCTTCTGCTATACTCTTCTAAGAGCTGAGTCCCTGATTTTAAGACAGTTTTAGTTATATTTCACGATCCAGACTTTATCAGGGTTTGTTTAATATTGGCACCATCCTATTAATTTCGGACCCCCCCCACTCCCCACCACCCTTATACCAGAAAGGAATATATAATTTATTGTTACCCAGTGTGGTATTACCCCCCCCATAGTGTTTTATGCTGAGGTGTAACTGTTAAGTAGACAATACCTGATTTTTAAGATTAATGTCTCCACACGTCCACCCCCATTAAATGTATATTTCAAATGGATTATGCCTGTCACCAACCACCTAAGTACGATTGTGTACACTAGTACAGGAGGGACCACCCCGGTTATTTGGTGTGGGGAACGACAGGATGGCTGTGTAAAGTGGTGTTACATTGAAAGTACCCCACAAGCCACCAGAAAATTGCAACGAGCCTACCCCAATGGAAATACATAAGACCAGCAAGACAAGAAACTCCTGCCCGGGGGGTATATGTACCATATTCTTCATTATGGATACTGCTGGGGCACCCCTTTCCACTGGTCCCTGGCCATGATGTTTCTCCTAGGTTGCTTGGCACCCCCCCCCTGGGGTTGTGTTTTGGTTAACCGGGCCTGGCCCACCCACCCCACCGGGGTGACATGAAGTACAGTACCAAAATCGGAGGCATCATTCCCCCCCTGTACCCCAGTACCCCTTAGTCCCCATGTGATGCTGAATGGCCCAATTTGGTATGTTCATTGGGACTGTACTCCCCGTCTCACACTCCAACGTGTGATCGTGTACATAGACTCTGGGGGGGGGTATGAAATTGCTGCTATGGGTCTTCGGCTATCACGCCCCACCATGCGCCCCCTTTTGCAATCACTAGTCCTGCCCCCCCACAGTTGTTTATTTGCCCCCCCCCCCTTGATCCCACCCCCTCCTTAGTTTCCGATAAACGTTTGTATAAAACAATAAAATTCCTAACCACCTCCTGGGGTTTGTCCCATATTCAAGCATCCAACTCATTGACTTGGGTACCTCTCTCAAAAAGGAAGTGACTACCCCCCAGTTCAACCCCCCCCTATCCCCAATTATGCTCATTACTTAACAGAGGGTATGCCAAACAACGCAACCAGCCACATATTACATCCATGTTATACACCTGTGGCTTCGCAAAATATCCCCTGGGGGGTATTTTTAGATGAGAGATATCTACGCGCCGGTACCATTCTACACACTGGAGACCAAAGGTCATTATTAACATGAAATGCTACAGGCCAGGACCCTTGGGTCTAATTCCGACAAGATACCACCCCAAGTTCACATTGGTTACCCTCAACCCCATAGTGATCGTATACATTAGATACCTATATGTCGGCTGACAGTACGCATTATTGGCAGGAGGTAGTACGTGCCATCGTTATTAAAGCACAACACTAGTTGGGGGGTTCCCCTAACCCCCTCACCAAAACCACGTTCCGCCCCCGATAACCAATGTAGATGTTCTCTTGAACCCGACCCTACGGCATTTTGTGGATATTTAACGGAGTAGTAGGGTTAATATTTATTGATGCTCCACCCCCCTCACCAAAAGTTTGGTTTGAACCAGTGCATTTTGCGTCTGCTTTCCCCCCATGACAACTGAGGACCAAGCACATTTATAACTTGGTTTGATGATCACCTTACCCTTATGCTTCCCTATTTGGGGATCTGATGTTCCATTTGGTTATGAGAGTGGACATAGTGGGGGGGAGTTTTTGGTGCATAAACTACCGCCCCCTTCTTAGTGTAAAAAATAATAAGAATACTTGGGCTTTAACCCCTGGGGTGGCTTTGGACGGTAGGCACGAGAAGACCTAAAACATTTTTGCCACTGGCACCATTCATTTGTCGATATTAATACCGATACATACCGCCCAGGCAACGTTGTGAAGACACACCTCCGATAGGTACTTCCTGTGTTGTGTGTGCTTGTATGAGTGTGGTTGTACACGGTTTTTCTTGGGGAAAACACGGGTTAGTGTGTGGGTAGGCTAACGGATGCTATATCATGTTTCGGTAGGGGGTCCCCGGGCCGCGGTATACGTTTACTGTCCAGATCGCGTCGATGTCACGGGTGATGAGGACGATTGTATAGATCTAATAATATTTAGGACTTTTGTTCTAATAATTTGTCAATGGCCACCCCCGTCCTTCAGACCTGATGTAGGGTATTAAAGTCTATCTGACAAATAAAGAGAAATGCCCACGAGCCCGATTGACGGCTGAGCATAAAACTCCTTGTTCCGTTGGCAACCCCCTCTTTAGGCGGGTTCCCCATAGCCTAATTGCATATGTCAGTGTCATCTTTTAACAGGCGTGGACCCCTGCAAGAGCCCCTGATTGTACATAGGCAAGCAAGTTTCTTCGGGGAGGGTAGTGCCAACTGCATGTCAATGGTGGGTGGGTCGCATGGTATGGCCCCCCAAATCACTCAAAGGTTGTCCTAGTGACCACTTTGATTATGACACAAATCTATAGGGCATTCGAAGCCAGGATTGGTCAAGAGTCGCTTCTACCGGTGACAAATGATACTATGGTCCCGACGATTTGACCCGGTGAAAGTCGGAAAATTTTGGGGCGTTTATTACCGGGTTTTGATATGTGTGCCGCACCTGTCTTATAAAATGCCCAAGTAATTTTCCTGGAAATGTTAGCGGCATAGATGAGGCTTCGCCCCCCCCATCAAATGGACGCGGAAATCTTAAGTAGGAAATTGAATGGGTGAATGTTGTGGATATGTTTTTTTTTTAGTGGGGTCACAAGTTTAGTCCCCCAGCGTTTATATATATGTAGCATTTGGGTGTTGTTATCGGTGGTGGGTAACAACTGAAAAAAGTCTTTTAGTTGGATGTCCCGGGGTAAACTCGTTCCCCGCGTGGTCTCCTTTAGCCCCTCCGGTCTTTTAGGAGATTCCCCTCTTTGTTACGGTTTATTGTTCTGGATGATAAAAAAACACCCAAAAACATAAATGGGGGGTTTAGTTGTTTACTTGTGACCTTGCTAAGGCAAACCGAATGAATTTGGTTTCTGTTCCTACGATCACCACTATTGGCGGTGTCAAAACATTTCACCAAGGCAAACACATGACACACACACTAACGTGCAGACCTCGGTTAATAATCAAGGACCTTGTACTCTGCCCTGTTGCATGAAAAACCTGTAAGTTGAAAACTTTATAGATGTCATAAATGCGGGTAGTATCCCTCTAGTGCCCGATTGACGTATTTTTGGATATTTGATTTTTATGTATTTACTTACCTTCTAAGTCCGTTTGAAAGTACCATTTGGTTTCCAGATCGTTGCCGCCCAACCTCAATGTTAGAAGAAAGGCTAAGCCCCCATGAAAGTTGTATTGGACATGGATACCGAGGACGAAGAACCTTGCCCGTAATCACAGACCTGCCAGATATGACTGATTGTATAGTTACTGTTTTTTTGTGGTCATGCCCCTGCTCATGTTACGTGAAATCGAAAACCTGTTAAACGAAGTAGACTAAATGTTCATAATTTGTATGAAGATACCTGTTTCAGTTACACCCATACAGGTATATATTTTTTTTTTAAATTTTATTTTATTCTATTTTGTTATCAGATTAGTGGAATTATAGCAAGAAATCCAGATATAAGAAAAAGTCAGTTCCAAGGCACTATCTAGAAGTCCCCCTAGACTGTAAGAAGTCTAGACTACAGTTTCAACGGGATAACACTCGGGCACTTCGGGAAGATGTCAAGAGGGGAGGAGGGGAATTGAGTAGAAGGACTATATAATAAGTAATTTGGTTATGGTTTTGGACTACATAGTCCTCTTTTCACACAAGGATGGGGACTCTAGGGGGACTAGAATTCACTGTCGTGCCAGAATGTACCTTGGATCGATGAGCATAAATTGTCAGATATACATGTAGGTCATCATTTAATAAAACGATTCGGACAAATTATGCATTACAGTGAAAACTTTTACAGCCCCACACCTTGCTCTCGGAAGGGAGTAGGCGATGACGCTATTGAGAGATTGGCTATCTACGGAGACACGTTCACAACTAGATCCCAAAATTATACCAATGCGGATTTCTAAATACCCATTCCATGCCTCCCATGTAGGCTGGACCAAGTTAACATTAAGACAGGTAAAATTAGAGCACAGTTCATGTTAACGGGCGGACAACGCAATGTGAGGTAGAGGGAGGGGTGAAATGGGCCAGAAATCGCCCAGGGCGCTGGGGCTGAAGTCTAGGTCGTAAACGCTAAATTTTTCTATATGTAGAAAGTATATACCCTTTCCACTGGCAATGATACTATGTCCATAAACGACTCTATTTCACGACCATCGGAAAGAATAAGAGAATAAAATCATAGGTGGTTAACCATTTAATGACTCAGTTTACACCAGCCTGAAGTATTGAGCATAGGTAAATGATCAACCAATATATGTAATTGCCCATAAGTGCTAACTAAACAATGCCCAGTTAATGGTCTCCGCAAATGACTACGACTCATATTAAGAGAACTAATTATCTTGATATAATATGAAGATCACCCAAGGAGGAACCACAATAAAAAAACTGGCGACCTATACTTTTAGAGGGGCGGGGAGCTCTTGAAGCCAATCCGTGTAGAAACGTGTACAGAATAACACAGTGATATATCACCCCTTTCTCTTTGCTATACAGGAAATTACAATACAGTCGACACCACAAACTTTCCGTTCTAGACAATAACTACTTTCGCCACAAACTACGAAAAGGGTATCCACATGGGTGAGAACTCCGAGAAGAAACCCATCGGAAAATTAACTCCTTAGAAGATAAAAATGAAAGATATAGCTCCAAAAGATGATTGCACACACACCGACAATAAACCGCAGAAGAAAGAAGGCCATTTCCAACAAGAAACAGAAAGCAGACATGATTAGAATTAAGTCTACTAGCAGAGGGCGTGGTAACTACAAAAAAACACGTGATTCAGCAATATGCGTACGCACGATACGAGAGTATTCAACAAGTCATTGTTTCTGTTGTTCGCAAAGTTGCATTTAGCAGCTGCAATGACCCGGCTATGGTCTAAAATGAAGGATACATTATGAAAGGGTGAGAGACAATCTTCGCACTGAGTCCTAAACCACTTCATTTTCTTGGCTAACCCCACCCTTGTAGAGTATGTAGTCTAACGCAACTCCATAAAGCAACTTCCCGATAGGCTGCGATAACCTAAGATCTGCACCATAGAACCCAAAACAAGTTAAACTACATTTGCTGTACTAGATAGCCGTAGAGTACTGATCATATTGTGTTTGACCAGTACATGCTCGGACCGACCACATAAATGACCTATGGGTCCAACTGTCTAGTTCGATTATCGCAACTAAACCACCACGTATTGTGTGTTTCGAGACATGACAATGCCTACAGGAATTTACAACTACCCTGAAAAACCTGACCTTTTAAAAGTACGATGTAGGGTCCAGTACGTTTATTGTTGAATAGCTTAGATTTACCCTTAACAGCTCAGCACGGAGACCTCCTTACTCCAGAGGCTACCTGCCCCCCAGTTTTAAAAAATTCTGGTCAAGCCTGTCGATATTTACCCTTATTACTCACAGGAAACCAAAAGTACGGGTGACAGCGCGTGCGGCACTAGTGGTAGTTTACTACTAGGTCCAAAGGCGGTTTCCTTCTCTATCCTCAACTGTTGCAATGTTTATGGGAGCGATTTCTTTTTGTGTTTTAAGTGTCCTTACAGATCCTGGGGGTTATTGTGCACAACGCACATACTCTCTAACTCCCCGACATAGCGCCCATACTTGGTTTTTGTCACTTGGATTAAAGTCAATTCTAAATAGTACTACGCCACAGCAGTTTGATCCTTGCAAGCAATATGTAAGCGAGCAATATTCCATGAAGGATAATTCTAGACATTGGTTTTTGTTAAGTGCCGTCTGTCGCTTATTTCATCTACGAATCCCCCCAAATTACTGTAATTACCTACAAAATGTGTATTGTTCTGCACGTTTATGACAATACACCCCATGTTTCGCTCTGGCACTATCGATACCACCTAGATAAGACAAAACTGTTTGGATGGCTGGGTAAGTGCAAGGGACCATATTCACCTTAGTGCAAAGACGTGATTCTTTGATGCTTAGTAGGGTCAATATGTTCCTGACTGTTATAATATGCCAAGTTATGCGCACATGCCCAATGCTCAGTTGAGGCTAAAACAAGTTTATTATAGGGGATATTGCAGTGATATCCGCGATCAGATGGAATTTAACCCAAGAGACTTACTTGCTTGAACATATAAACAGCAAAGACAAGAATCTTTAGGTAGCCAAGAGGAAGCTTTGGTGACTTTTTCTGTTAGATGTGGTTATGTGCATGCATTAGGTGGACATCGCTGGATATATGGTGTTTCCGAAGGACGGTGGAACATATAAATCAGGGACGGTGAGGGACGACTATCTACAGTCGAGGGGTGGGGTTGGCTGGGGATGTATGGTTTTAGTAAGTGACCTTTAGATTAGCGCGACTAAAGGACATGATGGAACATGAAGTCTTGGACCCCAATAAAACCTAGAAAGCACACACTATTAGTACACTGGAGTGACTATTTGTCCATGGGGTTACGACATGACGCCTTGTCACATTAAGCAGAGCGTGGGTAATGTAGGACGCGGGCAGGAAGACATTGAATTATTGACGATGGTGTGGGGTAGAGTTGAGAATGTTTCACACCAATGGGGTACTCATGTTGCCGTAAGGGGGTTGGTGGATTTTAATAATGGGACGACCTATTTCGCGGGAACAGGTAGCATAGGTATCTGACTCTGCGAAAGGGAGCGTATGATATTTGTATTTTTATTCAAGTTCTGATAATGTTATTGGTTGTGGAAGGGTACTTGATAGCTGTTTTGCAAATAAGTGATAATTTGTGGAGCGATTGCCCAGATCATTTGCTGTGATGGTTTCCCCAACATTAATCTGTGTTGTAGATTGTCTTACCCGGTTTATTGACCATACCCAGCCAATACACCGGCCTATTCATCCCCGTCCCCCCCCCCCCCCCCCCTAAACAACCAACGAAAATAGAGCATACAATCAAAAACTTTCAAAACAAAACCAGCCTAAAATGCCCTAGCCCTGGGGACGTCCCATGTTTCCCCTGATGTTTGCAGAGTTGTATGTAATCCCCCCCGCAGCTACACAGCCGCAAACACCTCAGTATGGGTCACAGCAACACCAAAAAAGTGGAATTTTTTATTCTCCTTGGCAACGTGAAAGTCTCTGCATTAAGAACTATTTGGCATGTGGTATTTTCAAATGTTTATGTGAACCCAAGTCCCATATGGAAATGTGCAACTTACGGATACATTTATGTTTTTAGCCTCATCTGCTAACTTTTAAGCTAATCATTGGTGGGCCCTAAATCTTCTCACTAGGTGCGCCATCTATGGTTTAACTGAGTGACGTGCCCTAAACGTGCAATTCTTCCAGCAAAAAACAGATTTACAGAACACAAAATCCCCTTGTTGTATCGGCCCATCATAAACAACAACGAAGAGACCTTCAAATAACCCCGTGGAGACAATTTCAATTTGCCCCATATTCAGACACACCTCATTACTCAACAATTATCGTACTAAAAAAAACCGATCACCGCAAAATCTAAAAATGGATGATTTTTGCACTAAAGTCAAACTGTGCCCATGTTAACCAGTCCATGGATTGTCCCCTGATCGTTCCCCCCCCCCCCCATGGTTTCCAACTGAAGGGAAAAAAAAAGTCATCTTGGCGTACGATATCATATTATACCACACTCCGTCCACCAAAAATGCCCATACTTAACCCAGTAAAAGATTGTATGATCAAACTCGCAATACAAAGCCATCCGTCCTGTGTGATTAATCTGCCCCAATGGATCGTAGATGATGGAGCGTCGTAGTGAGACAATAGTGGTAATACTAGCGATCACACGCAATCAAAAGTTTTTTTTTTTTTTAGCCCTTACTAGGGAACACCGCCATTCGGACGAGATGTCATTTTGCGTAAATCATTCAGTGAAATTCAGTTACGACACATTACCACCAACCCTTCAACGACTGTCCACATTATGTCAGCAAAAAATCTCTACGTCAGTTGCAAAACTGACGCTTTTGAATTTTTTAACCTAAATGCAGGTCTCTAGAGTCATTTACCCGACCCACGTACGGCCACAAGTGTTATGGAATAATGGCGCGGCAACAGCTCATCTCGGCCCCCGAGCGATTCTCCACGTTTACCCAGTCTTATCTTTTCTATTGGGACCATCTTATCTCATCACAACTAGTTATGACCCTTTCTGATAATCAGGACCCACGCCCCTAAGGGTCTTCACATGTAATGGCACCCCCATACACTTGAAGGGGGGAGGAATGAGTAGGGGGGGTTTTGCTAAAATAGTATTTTTTTTGAACTTATTTCCCAACTTTTAACGGAAAGTATAACCCCCCAGCAAAAGTTTCTTGGGACCCAAAATGCACACCAGCGGACATTGTTCTCTTATTTTGAGAAAGTCATCAATTTGAAATTAATAAGGATCTGATGACTTAAAACAGATTTTGAGATGGGGAGAAAAGGACACTGAGAGACGGCTTATTATTATTATGGTGTGTGGGTAAGTTGTGTTTTTGGGTTGTTTAGTACCTACTGAATGTACCCTGGGTATTTGAAACTGTTTGTCCTAGATATGACCATTTATTTGAGGAAAGGTATTCGAGAGCTTGAAGGATGGGATAATTAGTTTTAGAGGATGCAGCACTGTTTGGTTTGTGAATGTTGTGGACTTAATTTATAATTGTGTCGGGTTTTGTATTTATAAAGTGTACCCCTTTATTTTTTTTTATTCTTGTAAAGAGATTTGGCTGATTATAGGCATGAGAGAGGTATAATAACTACGGAATTCTCTCTAGAAGATAATACTGTAGAAGATTTATACATTTAATTACTTCCCAGTCTTGTAGTATGGTTCTTGAGGATTTTAATTCTTCAACATTTGGGTGGTGTACATGAAATGGGTATTTTATACCAGTCAGAGTTTTTTTGTGGTCAACTTGATGTTATACCTCCAGGTAATACTAGTTCTGAGAGAGAGATGTTTTTGAGAAGCTTGCAAAATATGCCCTTCAACTGTTTGATTTGTGATAATTTGGATCCCACCCAGGTGTAAGGGGGGACCTAAATTAGTTATTCTGAACTGATGTAGTGAGTTGAGTGATAAAATGATAGGTTTGATTAACAGTTTGATTGTGCACATTTTTTGTTTTGTGTAGTTCATTATGTTAATAGTAAAGTAGAGTTCTATCACATAGGCTATATTTTCTGGTGAGTGTCAGTAGTTAGTTTAGATTGTTAATATTATTTCATTAATGTTTATTAACCAATAGTTATTTTTGGTGGGGGTATCTCATTGATCTAATCAGGAGAATAGTAAACTTGGGGATGAGCTGATAAATGACATACAAATGGAACTCGTTTGAACGTGCAACAAATAACACAAATATGGTCACAACAACCATGGCGTCCAAATGTACTAGTTAAGACAGCAATATGATTAAGACACTCCATACTATTTTACTGCAACATGAAAGACAAAAACTTGACCAATGAGACAAATTTTTTGTCAAAATACCTGACCCCCCATTAGAAAGATGGAGTAAAGACCGTTTAGAAAGACTTTGTAAATGAAAAGCCGAATTGGACAGAAAGTCTTTTTGGAAGTGGGGTCTTCATTTGAACATGTGTTAAAAGAAATTAGTCAACTTTGCAAAGCCTGTAGATTGCTGATTTCCCTGTTTGCCCAAAGGCGTCGGAAATGATAATAATCACCCTTTTTAATATTGAGCATAGAGACGATTTAGAATGTTAGGAATAATGGGAGGGTTGTTTAAAATTTTTGGTTTGATGATTGCCTTTGCCCCATTGTTTAAAGGAAATCAAAATTGAGCATTTGCGACAATGTGACCTAGCAAATGAAAAACCCCATTACCGCATGATAAACCATAACGACTATTTTCTCATGAAGAAAAGAAGTTGTGAGTGATGTTGGATACAAGCGAATTTGGTTATGTATGATGAAGATGCCATTTTATTTTAAGGTGAAACTTTGAATGTTGTCACAGCTGAGATTTTGTTGTAAGGTTTATGCACAAAATCCCCCACATTAACATTGGAGGAGGAAAGATTCCTAAACTCTAGTCTTTCGTGGTTACGAGATAAGAAAGGATATAATAGAAATATTTGATGAATACCATGAAAAAAAAAAATCAGAGCAGATGATTGTTGCACATACGAGGACCATATTTGAAGTCATTATTGAAGGATTATCAGTAGACAAGAGACACAAATGAATTATGATAATCCCATGGAACCACAGGTACTAAGGACACAAAATGGAGATTAAATAATGGAGAAAAAAAAATAATGACTGAATAATTGCTACGCCCAGAGGTAAAGGAAATAGAGATGCATCCGCATTTTGGAGAAGATATCTCCTTGATTTTTGCTTATTGCCTTTGTAATATGAACATTGTTGTATAACAAATGACTATTCCTTATCACGAATTACAGAATGTTGTAAGATAGTTGGAATAAATTGACAATTTAAAATACTCATAACATACCCAGAATTACAGGAGAGAAAATAAATAAATGATTGATGAAAGTGGACACACTGAGATTTGCTCACCCCGAGGATATTGAAAAAAAAAAAAATAATAATGTTATCCCAAGGACAGACATGTCACAGATATACCATGGAGATATTTTGAAAAAAAAAAAAAAAAAATGTAATATAGAACATTTTCTACAGTGACGGGCTTAGAACGAATTTATACACTTACCATTTGGAAAATGTCAATAACAAGGAAACATTCAGATAAATAAATAAGGATAAGCCATGAGGTTTTAATGCTTTTATTGTGAAAAATGATTACTTATAAAAATGATGCTAGTTGTATTATCGTCTGATAAATATGCATATTATGTTTAGAGATGTTTTCTACATGTAATAATGAGCAAGTGGCTCATTCACTAGAAAAAAAAAAAAAAAAAGAAGAAGAAGATGATGAGTACCCATGAAAACATTGGCTATTCTATGAAAGTGGATTGCCATTACCATAGGAATTAGAGATTTTGGACATTTCTTGGAATATTGCAGAGTACTTGGGAAATAGAATAAATAAATACGCCAGGAAAAAAAAAGATTTGTTAAGTCTTGCAGAATTATATATGGAGTAAATAACAGGAACAGAAAAGAGATAACACCCCCCACCATATCCAAGAGAATGTAATCAACTATATTTTTGAATGAAATGTAATAGATTATGATAATCCAGCCAAGTTCTGCAAATAAGATAGTTTATTGTTCATTCCCCAGTGTTGCCACTCGTCACATTTTTGTTTTAGTGATGACCTTATGAGTGTTTTGCAGATTTTGTTGGGCAGTGTTGCCAATTTGTAAATTTGGTGAAAAATATTATGATGTGATGAATAAGTTACACTTTTTGAAGTTGATGTCCACTACTAGTTTTTTTTACATAGCAGACGACCTCATATAGACATAGGACCCCAGTATAGGAATTAGATTAAATTTTTTGGAAATATTTTTGGACTTAGAAAAATTTTTGAACTTTAAATTTTTCTGAAAAAAAATTTTTTGAACTTAGAAATTTTTGGGGATGAATTTTTGTTATTGATAGTACTCAAATGTCTCCCTACGGGATACATTTGCAGGGCCCCGGGATCTGTATGTAACCGCGTATACCGTGAGTTTTCAGATATAGACTATATTAACATAAAATAAATTTTTATAGAAACAGAAGATAAAAGAAAATCTCAACGCAGATGTTTAATTAAACCAGGTTAGCTTCGAAACGCCACGCATTATTTTAGGCCAAGCTTCGCTTCGAAACGCCAAGCATTAATTAGGGTAGCTTCGCTTACGCCAAGCATTGGTCACGTGATTTCCCACCAATGGTTAAGCTCAGTCCTTTTTTTTTCTTCCCCCGGAATGAACGAGAGATGAAGCCATTTTTTTAATCAGTAATGAATTTAGAGCGGTCGAGACAAGACGTAATTCTCTTTGCTCAGTGATATTCTATAGAGGAGATTGACTTCGCACAATTAAAGCAACTGTGTAACTTCGAAATGTAGAATGTTAAATTTTGTGAATTCACGAGAAACGTAAGTAGTGCTAAGAATTGCATGCAATAACTGTTAGAGCCCACAGTCATAAATGAAACGGAGCTACGCTCGAAAACTGGGTAAAGAATTGTAAACCCAGGCATATATCTGAACCTTTTACCAAGAATGAAGGTCCTTAAGCTGAGAGAAAGTCAAACTAAGGAATACTAATGAATAAGAGAAAGTTTGGCTCTTCATTGAAATGAAGAGATAAGAAAAACGTGAAATCTAGACCACATTAACAAATAAACGAAGGAACACTAGAAGGATAGAGGAGCCACGCCATGTTTTAGCAACTTGAAAAGATTACGAGATGCAATAAGGAATATTGCATCATTAAAATAATGCATTGACTTTTTATGCTTGTTTATTAAATGTCAACATGCTATTATGCAAATTTGGTGTGGTTACCATTTGACTTAACCCAGTTCTTGTTGGAAATTGAATAAACATTTGTTTCATTGAACACAAATGCTGTTGACGAATCATATGTTTGCAGTTAGCCATAATACAAATTATTAAAGGATCATGCCAAAGCTAATCGTTGCAGGTGCAACACAAATAATAACCATCTGCTCTAAAATTAAAACATCTTAGAGGATTTTCCCCGAACCTGGTAAATTCCTGTAAGTCTGTAGAGAGAAATCATCACCTCTAGCAGGCTAGCTAGTAATCAAAATCTAATACTCTCGAGTTAAACAGCAATCCCCACTACCCTGCCCGGCCACACTACACGGTAGAGCTAGGCTTTTCATGTGGCTTTTCTGCCATTCCAAAATGTGTTGAGTTTAAGTAGTGAGCCACAGTTTCTCCATCTTGGCTTGTATTTAAAGGATTCTTGGGAGCCGCGCTAGCGTAGTGGTTACAACACCGCTCTGGCGACCGGGTGATACAGGATCAAACCCGGGCGACGGCATTTGAGGATTTTTCGTTGACCGGGATTTGGACTGGATTAACTCGAGACCTGGCGAGCACATTTGAAGGAGTGTCGTCGACCAGGGACTGGCGGCTCCTGAGCCGACCCAGCTGCAATGGGTACCTCCGAAATCGGCGAGTATTTGCCTGAATGGCGAGGGACACCTGTCTCTGTACAAGAAATAAAGGGATACTCACGTAAAATCAATGTCAGGTTAGACATAAATAATAACCTGAGATTTCGCCTCGAGTATTAGCGGGCGTACGAAAAAAAAAAAAAAAAAAAAAAGGATTCTTACATCTAGTCCCAAGTTAAGTGGAAGAAGCACCTGACTTACTATGCATTCCCCACCATCCAAGGGGGATCTCCAAGTATGCATTTCTAAAATAATGTGCTCTGGTTCTGTACTCTCCCAAGGAATTGTCATGTCCTACGCAGAGCCATTTCTCATCTTCCACTACCACTAATGGGCCCATAGTGATATTTTCCTGCACTCAGTAAACCAGGTTAAAAAGCCAGAGTTATCTGGTGCTCAAGTGAGTCCTCCAAGCCTAGTGTGCAATACCCGGGTCTCAACATGTTTCATCACAGGGGGAATCCCTGGAAGTGTGTGAATGATTTCAAGAGAATGCGGGTAAAATTAGCCTCACAGGCAGGTTCACTTCCATGTTTGAATTTTGTAGCATTGTCTGTAGGTATGCATACACTCTACAATTATATACTGTTCAAAAAAAGAAACGCAACATTATTGCAGTGGTAATGGACACCAAATTTCAAACTTGTACCAACATTTTATTTTACGGAATTAATGTTTCAATCTTGGCATGAAGAAACTTTCAGACTTTAACAATCAAATGATGTTCATTAAATTTGGTTTGGACTTTTATTCTTTGCGACTGTGGCCTTGGTTTCAGTAAGGTGTATGGCCTCATCTGGCCTCTATCAGAGAACGACATCTCCTTGACATGGATCCGATTAGCCGTTGGATCTGTTGTTGTGGGATGGCTGCCCACTCCTCCCGCAGTGCAAGAGACAACTGTCGGAGATTGGCTGGAGCCACGTCTCGCTGGCGGAGTCGTCTGTCGAGTTCATCCCATAAGTGTTCTATGGGGTTCATGTCTGATGACATGGCTGGCCATGGAATGGTCTGGACGTTGTTGTCAGCGAGGATCTGGGTGGTGAGTTGTGCCACATTAGGTCGAGCGTTATCCTGCTGAAAAATCGACCCTCGTGCAGCCAGAAGTGGAAGGACGTGAGGACGAAGAATTTCAGCAACGTATCGTTGGGCATTCAGGCGTCCTTCAATTTGCACCAGGTCACTTCTTCCCATGAAGTTGATCGCCCCCCACATCAGTACACCTCCACCACCATGTGGAAGAGCCTCATCAACGCTGTTCTGGGCGTAGCGCTCATGCACTCTGTGGTAAACTCTTCTCCGTCTATCGTGTCGCTGGAGCACAACAAATGATTCATCACTAAACCAAACCCGTCTCCAGTCATTCCCAACGGTCCATTGACGATGCTGGTTCGCCCACTGCAGTCGGTTCTGGCGATGCCGGTCCGTAAGAACATGACCTCTGTAGGGTCTTCTAGCCCAAAGACCAGAGTCGTGCAGCCGGTTTCTGACCGTTTAATCTGAAATTCGACGAGCTGCTGACATTGACTGGACTGTGGAGGACGCAGATGCAAGTCGATTCCTGAGGTGACGCAGCCGTATTAAGCGTCTTCGGCAGGAGTTGTGACTCTGGGTCTTCCACTGCGCGGCCGGTGTGCCACTGAGCCAGTTTCTTGAAATCGCCTCCAAAGGCGACTAATGGTGCTTCTAACCACATTAAATTGTCTGGCCACTACACTTTGTGACTGTCCAGTCTGTAAACGTCCAATGATGATGAGTCGTTGTTCTGTAGTGAGATGAGCCATACTTGCGCATTGAATTTTCAACTGAATTTATTCGAGGAGCGTCAATCTTTTGTAGGCGTTCAATAATATTGTCAGAGAGTTTTGTGTTCAGAAAGTTTCACGGGATTCTCATGAACCTGTCACGAGTTATTGTCAAAAATGTTGTTTTGACCTTGACCTCTTTCATGACCTCACGAATCAAGAGGTGAGTACAATCCAGGTAACCACGAGAATTTAATGACCAGGTGGACACAGTCGATAGGTTGACTGATGTCCAATCAGCGAATATCTTTTATAAAAGTAACACCAAAAATGTTGCGTTTCTTTTTTTGAACAGTATATATATGTACAGTTGATAGTATTAAAAAGCAGTCCTTTTTTCTGAAATCTGCAGAGTAATAGAAATAGGTAGGAAACGGGGGGGGGACGGGGGGGGCGGACCAAGAACACTTGGAGAAAGAAATTATTCATAGACGTGCAAGAGATAAGACACGAACAGAACTTAAACGAACATCACAGGATAGGAAGTATAGTTTCCACGGAGTTGGAAAAGTGTGTGTGCTCAGAAAGAACGAAAGTATGTGTTCATACACAGAAAAATGTGTGTGTTCAGAGAGAGAACGAAAGTATGTGCACACACAGAGAAATGACAATAGGTTTCCTTCATTATTTATTTAAGTGTTCACCCATCCGTAACTTTAACCTACCAGTCTGTTTTGTGTTGTTTATCTTCATTCTACACATTACTGCACAGAAGTATTTCAGCCTTTATTTGGTTTATAATCCTGATAGGAAAGTTATTTTAGTGATTGTGTCTTTAAATGCCTGGGTTGTTCATGGTTATTGTATACCGTAGTTGTGTCGGTGTCGTGAGAATGACCTCGGCCAATGAAACACTTTCAGGGGTGCTATAATTTGGCTGTGCGTCCTTTTACGATTTACTTTCACAGCAAGGCGATGGCGCAGTTTTGATGATCCTTGGTTCAATTCCCGGTAAACATATCACTTAAATTTGTGTCTGTTGTCTGGTGTCCTCCTACATGTCCAACGAGTGCCTGTTAATTACCTATATCTATTTTTTTTTATACATAAATACAAAGTGCTGGTAAAATATACGCTTACTCCGAGAGACAGAAAATATTTATTCATATATTGAGACAAAAAGTATACATGCCTACAGAAGAACAGAAAATTTAAATTTACACAAAATATAGATCCACACAAAATATAGATCCACACAAAATATAGATCCACACAAAATATAGATCCACACTCATATAAAGAGTACATCTACTGACGCATTCACAGCGCTTAATTTTCAACATTCACCTAACTTTTTTCAGGTCTTAAAACAGAGGGTTTGTACAGAATTTCTGGAAACAAATTACAAGGAGAACTATTTCTGGATAAGTATTCCGCAGGTGTGTAACAAGTTATATTCATCATCATTTTAATCTGCGCTCCTTACGTAGCATGAAAGCACCACTGTCGCTGATCCCATTGCAGAAAAACCTGCAAGAAAGCGTTCACATGCTCTTGCAGCAGTAGCTTCCGTGGCAATCTATTTTATATGATGAAGCTGCCAGCTCCATGCATAATATTATATTAGTCGCCTGCTTCGACATGCCTGAATGTGCAGTAGTCCTATTGTTCTTTGTCTCCACACGGCACGTAACAAGTCACATGACCAATAATATCTCTGCGTATGGTGATTATGGCATTACATTACACTGGAATGAACAACATCCTCAAATTTAAAAGTTTTCTTGCTGAAACATTTGTAACCAACAATGAAGCAATCCCACCAGCTTTTAGAAAAAAATTAAAGAAAACGTAGTGCATTGCACGGTGAAAGCTAAATTGAACACACATTAAAAGATTACACAAAAGCCAATAAAATATTTCCACCAGTCATGGTGCGTTTGACCACAAAGATCCAGTCAAGTTGAAATGGGATGGAACGGATTGAGATGACTACAGTATAAATAATTCCGTCACCTGGACAAGTGACAGACAGAGCACACCATAGTTCATTACCGTCATTTTTTTTTAAAGCGAGTATCTTTCTCGTTGTTACCATAAAATCTCAATGCAGCAAGGGTCGTGGTGGCTAAGAGGTATGGCGTTCGCCTCGAATTTTAAAGGTACCGGGTTCGATTCCCAGTCGATGAAATATAAAAATTGGTAATTGTTTTCAGAACTAGTGATCTTTATGATGTCATACTTTCCCCCTGGTCTCCTGGGTAGTGAGATCGGATGCCTAGCCTTCTCAGGTAAGTGCGAAAAAATAGGAGGTCCCCTGTGTAAAGTTGTGCACGTTAAAAGTTCGACAGCAGTTAAAAATCGTAAAGAGTAGGTCATACGATAGCTGCCCTAGCAAAATTTAAAAAAATTAGAAACCTACGCACCACAAAAATATTTATTGAATGTGTGATTCTTATATACACACACTGGGATTCTCTTCGGTGCTACGGAGTTCGTGCATTGTGCTGAGATCCTCCTCGTTTGATCTAAGGGACGAGATCGGAGCACTGATGATGTTCTCCGTGTTCAATGAAGATAGACCACCTGAAATGCAAAACCAAACCAATCCATATGCAGCGCCGTTGTTGCCAGCGGCAAACATGGATAATTCAAATGCGTTTTGTCATCACTTTAATACAAAAGCATATGAAGGTACAAAACAGCAGTGGCGTATCCTGGTAATGCGAGCTAAGCGTGCTGCTACTTAAAATGAATATGTGCGCCTACTATTTAACTTCTTCCCCTCTTAATTTAAAAACCAACTATATTCAATTACGCAACGATAGTTATTAGGGGTATTTGTCAATTATCTCCGAAATACTAATTAACTTACAACTTGAAACTCACTGTCACTATAATAATCTGCATTCCCGGCAACTAACAAAAATTAATCACAAAAAACACTGGACGGACACAGCCGATTTTTACAACCCGAGAGCTGCAAGACCACCGCACGCATGTTCGTATTGTATTGACGTATCTGGCCATGACCCCGATAAACACAATCCAATCTTCAGACGTGAATCCGAAAGGTGCCGCACGCATTGTGACGGAATTACCCGAGAAACTTCCAATAACCAACCAATAACAACTGCACTATAAAACGCGTCTGGGAAACTGAAAGTAGATATACTCGTAGATTCTATGCGGGAAAATCCGTTATCCTGATGCGTGCGGTCCGAAAGCAGAACTTTAGAAGAGAAATATTTTATAGAATAATAAATTAAATTTTTATTTTCCTTCGGGCATAGGTGTGCGCAGCACGCACAGCACACATAGAGAATACGCCACTGCAAAACAGTTGCATTATGTATTTAGAATTACGTCTCAAAACAGGTCATTGTGTTCTTACTTCATTTTATATCAACAAGGAAAAAAGCTTTATTAAAGTGTCAAATAATCATCATCACCTTACACCTCCCCAAGAACAGGTCTCCAACAAACTTATAAGTTTTCCTGTCCATGCCATTAGCTCAAGGTATTTCCATGTCCTCTTCATGACCTTCCTGTCTGTATCCAGGTCTGTTCTCCGTGTGTTCTTTGGTCTCCCACTACCCCTCTTACCCTGGGAATTCTAGAAAACGCCTGTAGCTTTTTGGTTTTAAGTTTTTGTTATTCTATATCTTTTCTAGGCCATACAATAGGATCAATAATTTCACATAATTACATATATTTGATAATGTTTTTGTAGCCAGTGCTTTTCCCTTGAACAGTGATTTTTGTTTGGAGGGGTGGAGCAGGACGGGGGGTGGGGGTGGGAAAGGGGGGGGGGGGTTGCTGTGGAATAACATCATTGACAAGAAAGAGGCAAAACATTGTTCGTTTCTTTCTTTTTTTTGTTTTTTTTTTTTTTTCAAAACTTAACGTTTACTTTAAAAATCATTAGCTACGAATTCAAATTCTGCTTTCAAAACTTTCCAAATATTTAAAGTAATTTTCTTCAGAATAAGACAATGAGTTCAAAGCAAATTCAAAGTAAAATCAGCAGAATTCTAAATGTGCATCATATGTTGACATGTTGAGACGTTCGCTATGATTCTTCCCTCATCATTGTTTGACGTGTATACATGCTCGTTTTGACATGATTTATGATTTGTAATTATTTCACGCGTAAGAGGTTTAGACTTTAAATTAGTAGCAGTTAAATAAAAGACCAATAATATGTGGCAACATAATACTTAAATTATGGCACAAATACAGTTAAATAAATTAAACGTCTTAGTGGTGACTATTTATTAAACAAACAAATGTGGAGACACATATGGAATTGAGAAGAACCGCTAAGCAACAAGAAGTCAACGAAATGTTTTATCGTCTTCCTGCAACATGAATACAATTTCTGTTTAGCACTGATAATAAATGCAAACAGCACGTTGCGAATAGCTCGGGTGCTTTTTTTGAGATTCACCTTGAGTTCATGCCATAAAAGTTGTTACAGTCATTCGTGTATCTTCTCACAGTTATTGCAATTGTCACTTTAAAGTTATTTTTGTGAAGATTAAAAAGTCTGTACATTTTTATATATTTACAGATCCAGAAATAGATATAGCAGCCTTAGAAATACCAGTTAATGTCATAGCAAGTTTGCTAAAAAGCTTCCTTAACGATATGAGTGAGGCCCTGATACCAGCAAGTTTGTATGATGAACTCACGCAGGCAGTTGGTATGTAAATCTGGGCTTCTGCTTCATCACCCGGTGTCACTGAATAATGATTGCGCACTTGCTTGCTTTTTATTGAGCGAATTTAAATGTCTGTTAAATGTTGCTTTATATCTGTAGCTTTTATGTCATTGTCTGCTAGATTATATTTGGACATGCACCCTAACATAACCGACGGACCCTATGTCTAGGTTGAACGGATCGCGCCTCGCCGAAACGAGACAAAATTTTATAAAAAAAAGAAAAAAGTTACAAGCTGATTGCTTTGTTGAGCATTCCAATTGTATGTCAGTCATTGTTGATCATTCCAATTGTATGTCAGTCATTGTTGATCATTCCAATTTTATGTCAGTCGTTGTTGATCATTCCAATTGTATGTCAGGCATTGTTGATCATTCCAATTTTGTGTGTCATTGTTGATCATTCCAATTGTATGTCAATCATTGTCGATCATTCAAATTTTATGTCAGTCAATGTTGATGATTCCAATTTTATGTCAGTCATTGTTGATGATTCAACACTGTTTTCATTACCTGCATTTATTCTCATTATCTTTGTCTTTTCCCTGTGTATTTTCAGACCCAATTGCTGTGACCTCTCATCGAGTGTTTTCAATTTGTCCTGCATCTGATTACGGTTATGGGACAGAAGAGCCAAGTCATCAGCAAAATCCAGATCATCCAACTGCTTAGTCAGAGTCCACTGGATTCCATTTCTGTTGTGTGTTGTTGATGTTCTCATAACCCAGTTTATTGCTAATAAGAAAAGAAATGGAGACAAGAGGCATCCCTGTCGCACTCCTGTTCTTATCCCAAACGGTTCTGTAAATTGTCCTTCATGAAGAACTCTGCATGTCATGTCTTCATATGTTTTGTTTATTAAATTAATGATCTTCAAGGGAACTCCATAATGCCTCATCAATTTCCAAAGTGATTCTCTGTCTACACTGTCAAATGCCTTTTCGTAGTCCACAAATCCGATGTATAGTGGTGAATTCCATTCCAGACTTTGTTCAACTATTATTCTCAAAGTGGCAATCTGGTCTGTACAAGATCTGTTTTGTCGAAAACCTGCTTGTTCATCTCTCAGTTTCTTGTCTATGGACTCTTTTAATCTCTCAAGGATAATCCTATTTAATACTTTTCCTGGCACTGATAGTAACATCATTCCTCTATAATTTGTGCACTCTTGTAAATTTCCTTTCTTAGGCAACTTAACCAGATACCAGGGTTGAACTTGAAGAAGCACCAATACAAGATGCAGAATCGTACACATATCTTGGCAGCAATATAGACAAAGTTGGAGGGACAGACAGTGATATCAAAATAAGAATACAAAAAGCAAGAGGAGCTTTCATTGTATTGGGAGGGGAGCCGCGCTAGCGTAGTGGTTACAACACCGCTCTGGCGACCGGGTGATACAGGATCAAACCCGGGCGACGGCATTTGAGGATTTTTCGTCGACCGGGATTTGGACTGGATTAACTCGAGACCTGGCGAGGATATTTGAAGGAGTGTCGTCGACCAGGGACTGGCGGCTCCTGAGCCGACCCAGCTGCAATGGGTACCTCCGAAATCGGCGAGTATTTGCCTGAATGGCGAGGGACACCTGTCTCTGTACAAGAAATAAAGGGATACTCACGTAAAATCAATGTCAGGTTAGACATAAATAATAACCTGAGATTTCGCCTCGAGTATTAGCGGGCGTACGAAAAAAAAAAAAAAAATTGTATTGGGAAATGTTTGGAGATCAAGAGAAATTGGATCCAACACGAAAATAAGAATCTTCAACTCAAATATGAAGTCAGTCCTATTGTATGGCTCTGAGACATGGAGAACACCAAAGACAACAACCAAAAAGCTACAGACTTTCATAAATGGGTGCTTGCGTAGAATAGAGGGATTAAAATGGTATGACAAGGTTACCAACGTGGAACTGATGACAAGAACTAGACACGTGCCAGTGAAACAAGAGATGAGAAGAAGACAATGGCGATGGATAGGACACACACTGAGGAAACCTGTTGATAGCATTACAAGGCAGTCCTTGTTCTGGAACCTCCAGGGCAAGAGAGGCAGAGGTAGATCAAGAAGCACATGGAGAAGAGAGCTGGAAACAGAGATGAAAATGATAAGGAGAACGTGGAAGGAACTTGAGATGATGGCATGTGACAGGAGGACTTGGCATGTGTTTGTTGAAGGCCTATGCTCCTTTGGGAGTGGAGGGTTATGAGAGATTGTTGATGATTCCAATTTTATGTCAGTCATTGTTGATGATTCCAATTTTATGTCAGTCGTTGTTGATGATTCCAATTTTATGTCAGTCATTGTTGATCATTCCAATTTTATGTCAGTCATTGTTGATCATTCCAATTTTATGTCAGTCATTGTTGATCATTCCAATTTTATGTCAGTCATTGTTGGTCATTCCAATGTTATGTCAGTCATTGTTGATCATTGCAATTTTATGTCAGTCATTGTTGATCATTCCATTTTTATGTCAGTCATTGTTGATCATTCCAATTTTATATCAGTCATCGTTGATCATTCCAATTTTATGTCAGTCATTGTTGATCATTCCAATTTGATGTCAGTCATTGTTGATCATTCCAATTTGATGTCAGTCATTGTTGATCATTCCAATTTGATGTCAGTCATTGTTGATCATTCCAATTTGATGTCAATCATTGTTGATCATTCCAATTTGATGTCAGTCATTGGTGATCATTGTAATGTTATGTCAGTCATTGTTGATCATTGCAATGTTATGTCAGTCATTGTTGATCATTCCAATGTTATGTCAGTCATTGTTGATCATTGCAATGCTATGTCAGTCATTGCTGATCATTCCAATGTTATGTCAGTCATTGCTGATCATTCTAATGTTATGTCAGTCATTGTACTTATTCAGTTCTACACCATCATCATCACCCTTCAGCTCCCCAAGGAGCATAAGCCATCAACAAATGTACGCCAATAGTTCCTGCCCCTTGCCATCAGCTCAGGGTATACAGTATAGCAGTGGTTCCCAAACTATTTTTGTCTCTGGGCCTCACTTTCGTAATGAAAATTTGCTCGCATCACACCGAATTTTTTTATGGACAAAAAATACCTTCAAAAACAACAGAACATCAACTCCTAGAAGAGGCTTTATTGAATAAATTACATAATTTGTAACTGTTTATTATTATTATAATTAAGATCTTTTTGATAACAAATAAATTATATTACTGAATAAAATTTTGGAAACTTCTGGAACGTTTTACGGCTTTCTATACATGTATTTCCCATTATTATATCACATGTAACAAACTGAATAAGAAAATTATCTTCATATTTATTTTTGGCAAATGATTTTGATGAAAATGTCTCTAAATCCTTGATTGTCTTTTAATCTTCCCGCCATACCTGCCATCCTTTCGCGCCGCACCGTTTGGGAACCACAACAGTGTGGTATACAATTTGTAAGACAATAAATTAGTAAACAAGAAGTTGCAAACTCCGTGAAGTTGCCACAGGTCACTGATGTGATAAAGACAGACATAAAATGACTGTTTTCTCTGGCACGTCACGTGTGTGGCGATAAATACCAGGATGTGCATGAGGCTGGCAATTTTATCGTTAAAAAAAAATTATTATTTAAATAACTATTTCAAAGGCACATGAAAATTTTGACGCTGGTTTCCTGCAAGGGCATAAGATTCAATGCGGGCTGCGTACTCCATCGGAAGCGAAAGCGGAATTGAATCAATAAATTAAAAGCCTTTATAAAAGAATACTGCACAATGTTGATGGGAAAATGGTATTACAGTAGCGATAATGTTTAAACGGAGGAAAAAAACCAGACAATATTTGTATATATGACTGGTTGTTATGGCCTAGCAGAAAGAAATGAGAGCGGGGACATACTGATAAAGTGGGCAAGAGCCCATGGTACGAGGTGCGTTCAGAAAGTAATGCACCACATCGTTTTTCTCAGGAGCTGTTTATTCAAAAAGCATGAAATTTATGCACAATATACATGTATATGTCATGTAAACATCGGTATTATTCAACATAATCCCCGTCAACTTGTACGGCTTTATGCCAGCGCGAAACAAGTGCATGTATTCCTAGCCCGTACCAGATTTTGTCTTGATCATGTAGCCATTTCTTCGCTGCATGAATCACTCCTTCATCATCTTCAAATTTTGTCCCACGGAGTGCATCTTTAAGTGGACCAAATAGATGAAAATCAGAGGGTGCCAAATCGGGACTATAGGGTGGATGGGGTAGTACAGTCCAACCCAATTTGGTGATTGCTTCCCGTGTTGCCAGACTTGTGTGAGGTCGCTCATTGTCGTGAAGGAGAAGCAGGTCTGCTGGATTCTTGTGCGGCCGAACTATGCGAAAACGTTGATTGAGTTTTTTCACTGTCTTAATGTAAGCTTGCGAATTGATTGTCTCTCCTCTTGGCATAACGTCCACAAGAATCACACCTTCAATGTCCCAAAAAAACAGTGATCATGACCTTTCCAGCTGAAGGAATTGTCTTGAATTTCTTTCTTCGTGGTGATTGCGGATGATGCCACTCCATTGACTGTCTTTTTGTCTCAGGTTCAAAATGATGTGCCCAGGTTTCGTCACCTGTAACGATCTTAGCCAAAAAGTTCTCTCCATCAGCATTGAAATGCTCCAACAATTCAGAAGAAATTGCTTTCCTTTGCAATCGGGGGTCATTTGTGAGACTTCGAGGAACCCATCTTGCGCAAACCTTAGAAAATCCGAGAGGTTTTATAACTGCATTTGCACTACCAATGCTGACTGACAGCTGTAAGGCCAATTGTTGAGTAGTGATTCGCCTATCAGTAAGAATAATGCCCTCAGCGCATTTCAACATTTCTGCGTTGGTGGCTGTGGCAGGACATCCACAGCGCGGCCGATCAAGCAGCTCCGTATCTCCACTTCCTTATTCTTTGATTCTCTGAACCCAGCGACTGACTGTACTCCTGTCGACTGCAAAACTTCCATACACATCACATAGACGCTTGTGAATATTCACAACAGTTTCCTTCTCTGCAACGAGAAATACTATCACAATTCGCTGCTTATAACGCTAGTTGCTAACACGCTCCTTGTCAACGGTTTAGGGCAGCCGTATTATTTGGCCAGTTGCAGTGCAATTTGGTGCACACTATTGGCACATGCCATATTTGAAGTGTGCAAAATTTCATGCTTCTATCTTCATTATTAGCTGAGAAAAACGATGTGGTGCATTACTTTCTGAACGCCCCTCGTATGATAGTAGGAAACACGTTGTTTAAACAGCCTAGACGCCTTTGGACGAGGAAAATCCGGACAATAATGTTCATAATTTAACTGACCACATACTAATATGCTGGAGATTTAGAAACAGTTTGAAATATGTGAAAACTATGCCAGGAGCAGACTGCAACAGCGATCATGTACCAGTAATCGGAAAACTTCGAATAAAATTGAAGGAAGTAAAGCGCGCTTAAAAAAAAACATAAAGTTAGACTTAGCCTTATTTAAATCAGATAAGGAAATGAGTGAAATAGATAACATTACAATGCAGAATAGGTCAAATGCAATACACAAAACTTCAGAGTATAGGTGAACAGTTTGAAATGCTGAAGGAATCAATAATCAAAAAGAAATCATACCAGAAGTAAAGAGGACTGTAAAGAAGACATGAATGATAAATGGAATTTAACACGTAAGCTCTTTACCATTAAAGAACAAATTGCAGGTATTATAGTGCATCCAACTCCACACAATGCTTGTAGGATCAGACGTCCTAATTGCGTTTTCTCATCTGTCACTACTTTTGTCAATTAGCTGATGTTGTCACTATCCCTTCAAAACTGTTCCATCCATACAGTCATTAATATTATTTATTAATATTGTCATTATTATTATTATATTGTCTAGGTTTTTTTTTCTTTAAGCTGTGTGCTATCCTTTTTTCCGTCCAAGAATAGTTGCCATGACAATATTGTTTGTGTCTTGCTGTTTGTTTTTTTTTTTCAATTTTAAATTATGACGGACTCATAAAACAACACTCTAGATTCTATTGCTGGCACGAAATGTTGCAGTTTTTACATAGATCATCTTTTCTATTGATGTGTTGTCCACATAAAATATTTCCGTGATTCTTCAAAAGATTATGTTTTAATGTCTGTGTTAGTCTTTTTCTTTGCCTTCTTCGTACGTTTTCAGACATCTACGTACTTGAATATGTTCAAACAGAGCAGTGGTCAGCTTCAGGCTATTTGCATATCAATACAGTTTTTTTTCCGAACATGGTACTGGTGACTGCCTTATGTGGTTTCTATATGTTGGGCATCTGTGAAGCAGATGTCGTTTTATAGCTTTCACACTTACACTCATCGGTATAGTGCGTTTCACAATGTTTGCCGCTGTTTAATATTCAATATCTCTGCAACCACTTGTTCATAATTGTTGCAACTTTGCATATGACCTAATGATCGCTATGTCCCGAGGGGGACATTTTTTTCCTCGTTAACAAACTTATGGTTTTTAATTTTCTTTATTTAAAGTATACAAAATCGACCACCTCCTAGTCCAACCATGTATTGAGAGGGCTTATCCCTTCATATTTGTGAGCTATTTCGATTTAACTTCTTGAACGCATTTCAAGTGATTTTATCCGTGTGTCAGCTCACTATCGCACTGTTTTGAACATTACATTGATCCTTCCGGTGCGTTTAGTTACCGTTCTACTGATTGTGTATGTCAGTGCATAGGCGTATCTTGCGGTATTCTAGGTCTGTAATACAATGGGTATGAAAGTCAAGTTCTTTACACTGCATACAATGGCAGTGAAGATGTAAAAATATTTCTGCAGAGAAGCTAAGCGTGGTAAACTGTATCGGAGTCTCTCAAATTCTGGAAAGAGAACTATTCACGCTTTGGGTTTAAGTAAACACTCATTTCATCAATTACTCAAAGCTGATGGAATTTTGAGTTCAATCAATACCAGGACGCAAGGAAGAAAGGAAGTAGGCCTAGTAGATAGTTTTGACAGGGATGTGATTAGAAGAGAGAATTGTAGAATGTTCAATTCCAAAGAAACTGTGACACTAAGAAAACTGAAAATTCGGCTGAGAACACACAATGACATTGATGTGTCGAAATCAACATTATGGAGGGAGCCGCGCTAGCGTAGTGGTTACAACACCGCTCTGGCGACCGGGTGATTCAGGATCAAACCCGGGCGACGGCATTTGGGGATTTTTCGTCGACCGGGAATTGGACTGGATTAACTCGAGACCTGGCGAGTACATTTGAAGGAGTGTCGTCGACCAGGGATTGGCGGCATCTGAGCCGACCCAGCTCTAATGGGTACCTCCGAAATCGGCGAGTATCTGCCTGAATGGCGAGGGACACCTGTCTCTGTACAAGAAAAGGAATACTCACGTAAAATCAATGTCAGGTTAGACATTAACAATAACCTGAAATTTCGCCTCGAGTATTAGCGGGCGTACGAAAAAAAAAAAAAAAAAAAAAAAAAAAATTATGGAGAACTGTTAGAAGCATTGGCTTTACATTAAGGAAGTACGCTTGTGGAAGAAACGTCATCTGCAAAAGCCGCACTTAGTATCTATGAGAAGTAAATATTTACGTGAAGTACGGGAAATGCGTAATCAAGATTATGATATTGTGTATGTGGATGAAACTTGGATCAATGCACACCACACAAGTGAAAAGGAACGGCAGTTATCAGAAGGAACGATTAAAAGACGTGTACCCAGTGGAAAAGGACGTCTGATAATAGCACATGCAGGCAGCAGACATAATGGGCTAGTGAAAAATGCTGAACTTATTTTCACTTCCAATTATACGGATAACTGGGACTATCATACCGAGATAAACGTTAACATATTTAGAGAGTGGATTGAAAATACTCTTCTTCCGTCCCTAGACAGACCATCCTGTCTGATAACACTAGTCAACAAATTTTCAAAAATTATTTGTACCAGAAATTAAATATACCATTTTTTATTCATTTTGACATGCTGATTTCAAATATCATAATGAAATTCACCAATTGGCTCTGGTTTTTTTTAAAATGATGAATTTACATTATAGTAATACAAATAATGTATCCTTGTTTAATTCTCTGGGGTGAACAGCTAGTCTTTCTACTTTAGCATTATAAAAATTGTGGTTACATACTCAATTAATTGATATTTCAACATAAAATGATAGAAAAAATAAAAACATTATTTAAAGTTCACATGTCATGTTTTACAAAGGCACATTTAAACCCATTACGTCATTATTCAGTCGCTGTTCGAGCTCTCTTTGCTTGCTTCTTGTAGTCAATCGATGAGGAGTCTCTTGTCACAGTCCAACAGTAATCAGCAAGCATTGAAGGGCTCAAATTGCCTTGATACCTTGTCTCCATAGCAGCAATGTCCTGGTGAAATCGTTCACCATGCTCATCACTGACCGCTCCACAGTTTGACGTAAAGAAATCCAGATGAGAATCCAGAAAATGAATTTTCAAAGACATGTTGCAGCGAAGACTCTTATACTTCAGAAGGAGATTTTCTACAATTTCATTGTAATTATCAGATCTGTTGTTTCCAAGAAAATTGTCCACCACTGACTTAAATGCTAGCCATGCTGCTTTTTTCCTTGCCATGCAACACGCAAAGAAACTCGTCATCATGAAGAAGTTTTCGAATTTGCGGACCAACAAATACTCCCTCTCTTATTTTAGCTTCACTCAGTCTTGGAAATTTTCTGATGAGGTATTTGAAAGCCTCATCTGTTTTCTCCATTGCCTTGACAAAGTTTTTCATGAGACCCAGCTTAATGTGCAAGGGTGGCAACAAAATCTTGCTGGTGTCGACAAGTTCTGGGTTCTCAACGTTCTTACTGCCAGGCTGCAATGACTGCCTGATTGGCCAATGTCTTCTGATGTAATGGTCACTTCGTGCACGGCTATCCCACTCACAGAGAAAGCAACAGTACTTGGTGTATCCACCCTGTAGTCCAAGCAAAAGAGCGACCACTTTTAAGTCACCGCAAAGTGACCAATGATGATGATCGTAGTTTATACACTTCAAAAGCTGCTTAATGTTTTCATAAGTTTCTTTCATATGAACTGCGTGACCAACTGGAATTGACGGTAACCCATTACCATTATTCAACAAAACAGCTTTAAGACTCGTCTTGGATGAATCAATGAAAATCCTCCACTCTTCCGGTATGTAATTGATTTTGAGGGCTGCCATTAAACCAGAAATGTTGTGGCACGCAGAAAGGTCACCCTCTTTGAAAAAGAATGTAATAAGCGGCTTCTGGCGGTTCCAATACACAGAAATTGTAACATCTTCTGCCAGGAGATTCCACTGTTACAATCTGGAACCCAAAAGCTCCGCCTTGTTCTTCGGTAAATTCAGATCTCTTACAAGATCATTCAGTTCACCTTGGGTTATTGTGTGGTTTAGTGGATGTAGTTTGTTCAAAATCTGGGTCACTTGAGGTTAATGGTTCAGGACCACCAATGTCCTCTTCTTCATCAGTGGAAGCAGCTGAAAATGATTCTGGCACTTTGGGAACTGGTAGGTCATCGCCATGTGGTACCGGACGTATTGCAGAGGGGATGTTTGGATATTCCAGAGTCCATTTTTTCTTCTTTGATATGCCTTTCCCAATTGGAGGGTCCATGCAAAAGTAACAGTTGTTGAGATGATCAGTGGGCTCTCTCCAAATCATTGGGACTGCAAAAGGCATAGCTTGCCTTTTGCCAGTCAACCACAGTTTAAGATGTGCTGCACATGTATTGCAGCATATGTGTGGCGCCCAGCTCTTATCTTGATCTCCTATTCTGCAGCCAAAATACAAACTGTACGCCTTCTTAATCACTTTAGTTATATTTCGTTTTTGTGATAGAAATGTCACCTCACTGTCACGAAGTGGTTTTAAGTTTATAGAGTGTGCCTGAATGAAAGCAACACCCTAGTATGAGAAAGTCTGAGAAGATAGAATTTAGATGGAAAATAACATGCCTGTGGACAGGTGAGGCTATTGGCTCAAGAGATAGACCCAGGATTTGAATCTCCCCCTGCCGCTTCGTGACTAAAAAAAAATGGCTATAGTCTCCCCACCTCTGACTGCCTTGAAACACAAGGAGATAAGGTGTATAATTACGACCACAAACACCACTATACAGACAACATAGAGTAAGTATAGTAAAGAATAGAAGCTGATCCAGTAAATAATATATGTATATATTTATTTACATACAAGAAAACATAAAATGGCATCATACGTCATCAAGTCAGTCAATAGCGTGCACTGTTGCACGGCCTGGAAAAACCAAGGTAACAATTAAATTGAGAGACACTCAACAAAAAAACCCCCAAATCACATTCACTCTTCCTGCCACCCTGCTGAGGAACAATAAAAATGGTTAGTGATTTAAACCAAATCTACTTTGGTGGGGCTGTCAACTTTTAGCCTCCACTCTCTAACACTAATAAATTTCTGTCTTAGTCCTGGTGACTCTTCCTCAACGAACGGCTACACAGCTTGTTACTAGTTAGGCAATAGGCGCCGATAACTACACCACAAGAAATGCTACAATTAATAGACTTGGTTTTTCGAACGTTGATTAACTGTAGACAAAACTTCTCTGCTGCTGAATAGCTTCCCTCTTTTAACCCGCTCCGGAGTTAGAGGAAAAAACACAGCCTTGATTTCAGGCTGTACAAAATGAAACTAGTCTCCCGGCCACTTGCCGTTGCTAGAGACTATAATAGCGACGCTCTTGGCTGTATGATAATTAAACCTTGGTCCAGCTGAAGCATAGGGACTTCCCTGCCAGAGACCATAGGGAAATTTTCTTTTGCTCCTGACGATACTCGAGTACACTGACCCTGAGATATGTCTTTTGCCGTGGATAATTTTATTTGACAAAATTATGCTCCCCACTGTTTCCGCCGTGACTCGCTGAAATTAAAAGAAACAGCGACTCATGTACACCCACTCTAAAATCGCTTATCTCTAACATATACGATACCTAAAATAATTCTATACACGTGTCTCTTCATTCTCACTTCTTCTCCCCTTTCTCTCGTTCTTCACATAATACATGAAATACTATTATCCCACGTGGCACTAAAATCACACTCATCCTCCCCTCCTTCTACTAAAATCTGCCAGGTAAAACAAACAATAGCCCAGACCCGTCTGACATGTTACATGGCCGTTACGCATGGCCGATCACGTGTTCAAACTTGACAAAAATAGGGAAATCCTTTTACCCATTAACACAGGAGTTTCCCCGGCTTACTCTTATTAAATTAAATCTCGCTATAGGAATAGTTTCCTCCCCTAAGCAGTATAATTCATTTAAAACGTAAATCTGAACCCTCTGACAATATTTCTCACATTTTTAAGGCTCAGAAAAATTAACGAACACACCAGGGATTTCCCCATAAATTTACATTAGAAAATATACAGGAATAAATGGTGGTTTTACATAACATCCTACAAATATGGCACACGTGTTTCTCACAACTTCACACACTCCTATCTATTGCCAAAATCATAGAAAGAATAAGCACACTGTTGCATTACGTCGTTCTTCAAAAATAGTAATTAATGGCGCTATCGTTTATTTTAAAACTAAAAAGTTAATCTTTACCTAAGGGCGAATTTCTCAAAGAACCCTCTAATGAATAAAACGATAATACGATAAAATCTTACATACCAATTCATCGCTGGTTTTTCCCACAGTGGAGAACGATAAATTACGTAGTCTGACGGCTGGCACTTATTTTTTTCATAGAGACCGAATCCCCGTTTTCTGTCCCATATATACAAGAGCAACCGCCCACGCGGATTTCCCTTCCTACGCAAATCCCGGACCAATGGGAGCGCTAGAAAAATTAATACTATCAACCCACGCAAACCCCGCGTGCTTCCGGCCTCATCATATCGCGTGCCGGAAATGGCGATTATTTCCGTAAACAACGAACTTTACGGGAATCGCGAAAAATCAGAAGAAAGTAAAACTGATGCTAGAATAAAATAAACCTACCATCATAAACGAACCCATTTAATTTATCTACTCAAAAAAAAATACCAAACACGATATATATTCAAATGAGAAGAAATAAAATGGTGAAAAAGCGTGCCCGAAAATAGCGATTTCCGTAAACAACGGAAAATCGCGTGATCAGAAGAAAATAAAACTGGTGAAAATTCAAAATAGAACCACAGAATCGGGCCTGTTAAAAGTCAGAATTACAGTGTAGCGTCACACTCACCACATATATAACAGAAATTATTAGCACTGTTCACACATGTCCTAGGCATTTCTAACTACGATACTTTTGATAAGGACAAATGCACTAACTAATGGCAAAATTTTATCAGAGATAAGATATTTATACACAAAGGTGATGTAATCATAGATAGGATTGCATTATCAACTTCTAGTTACATTTTTATTGGTCATTAGAAAAAAATTATGCAATCGCCCACAACAGTTGCGTCATATATATATAAATTGACCGTAATTAAATAAACTAGTAGCATGTATCTTGAAAACTAGAGCCAATAAACATTTTTTAATGTCATTTTCGTTTTCAGCACACCAAAATTAGTTAAGATCAGCTATTTTCATTTCTAATACATTTTGGTTGTTGACTAGTGTAATGGACAACGCATCATACCACAACGCTGTGGCAGAAGAAGACAAAATCCCGACATCTTCGAGTACAAAAGATGCTATAAAGATTTGGCTCAGAAAAGAAGACATTCCATTTAACGAGGGGTTTCTGAAACCTGAATTACTGTCCCTTGTTAAGAAATCACAAAAGACCAAGATATTCCATATAGACAAGTTGATTCAACAGCATGGTCATATGTGTTTTAGACTGCCACCATATCATTCACATTTAAACCCAACTGAACTCGTTTGGGCAAAAGTTAAAGAACAGGTGGCAGCTGAAAATAAAACTTTCAAACTATGCAATATGAAAGAACTAACATATGCCGCCCTCTTGCAGATAGACAAAGATTATTGGTGTAAATGTGAAGACCATGTCTTAAAAGAGGAAAATGATTATTGGAAAAAAGATGGACTGTCGTTCGTTCAGCCGAGAATAGTCATCAATGTGTTAGACTCGTCAGACTCAGAATAAGTGTGTAAATACTTTATATGTTTTATATGTTTTCTCCTCCATCTATGTGTAAATGTAAACCAATTCATTTACTTTTTATCTCCACGATTTCACTACTATTTTTAAAATACACAGTACTTTCACCTCTTCATGCATCCATTCACGTTTTAGTATAAAAAGTAACATTTACAACGAATAGGCGTTATTATTCTCTCAAATATTTCGAAGAAATAAAAAAGGACCTCACGTAGTAATCAGTTAACAAACCCCTCTAACATTCGAATTGTATAGACGCCCATGCCGAAAATATGCAACTTCCATCATTTACGGGAAATTATTTTCTTCCGGGACAAAATAATTACTTCGTTAAAAAAGATCAAAGGAATTAGCCGTTGCAAGAAAAGAACACTACCTGCAACATTGAATTTTATAAAAACATTGGGACATTGAAAATATAAGACCACATGCAAAAAATCATGTTTATCAGTGCAAGGAATATGGAGATATTTGAAGTCAATCGTCGACCGATCTTTTTGAAACGCACTATAGTTGCTATCTTTGTCTGCCATCTGATTTATATCAAGTTTGTAGCTCGTATGCAAAGATTGCTAGAACGAATATTGTTACTAGAATCAATTATGGTTTTAATTAATTTTGTGCCAGACTAATTTTGAGTTTGTTGTTCCACATGTTTAAATTTTGCTAATGCCTCAGTTATCTGTGCTGAGGTAACTAGTGTTTCAAGTTTTACACACAAATTATTAATGTTGCACTAAATCACAATTACTTTGATATATAATGTTGAAAAGTAGAATCGTTCGCGGGTGCTTGCGTAGAATAGAAGGACTTAAATGGTATGACAAAGTCACAAATGTGGAATTGATGACAAGAACCAGACAAGTGCCAGTGGAACAAGAGTTGAGAAGAAGACGCTGGCGATGGATAGGACACACACAGAGGAAACCTGATGATAGGATCACAAGACAGTCCTTGTTCTGGAATCAACAGGGAAAGAGAGGCAGTGGTAGACCAAAAACACATGGAGAAGAGAACTGGAAACAGAGGTGAAAATGATGAGGAAAACATGGAAAGAACTTGAGCGTATGGCACAGGAGAGGAAGACTTGGTGTGTGTTTGTTGAAGGCCTATGCTCCTCGGGGAGCTAAAGGGTAATGCTTGAGAATCGTTCCCACTTGTTCTCGAGCTTCTATGAAATGACATAGTAAATTATGTTATAACATAAACTTGCATCAAATACATAACGGTAGTCCCGGAGCAGACACTACGGTAGGCGAATAAAGTCTTAGAGGCTTAATTTTACTACGTCCACTACCGCCATTGTCAATTGAGTGCACTTCTCCTTGACAATTTCTATGACATTTGAACACAAACTTTATGACAGTACTTAAAATCTTGGACATATAAGCTGGATAGTATTTCTTGTTAATAATCATATTTTATATTTTGAAACTTTCTCTTATTGTCGTGTTTTAAGTTTCTTTCTGCATCTATCCTGATCACTTATTGTTATAAAAGTGTCATTTTTTGGTAACATTATTTCATAAAGTAACGTTTTCTATATTCAATCAGAAATGACAAATAAAAGCAGCCAGCTTGTCATGTTAAGGGATGTCATCAGAAAATTACCAACCCAGAACTTTGAGACTTTAAAGTACCTGATAACCCATTTGTCCAAGTGAGTTCCCATAGTTGTGATGTGTTCTAACATCCCAAAATAAGTACGTGTTAAATTACCTTTTCAGTTGTTCTTACACGGTTATGAAGGTATAAATGTATGCTATATATATATATATATATATATATATATATATATATATATATATATATATATATATATATATATATATATATATATATATATATATATATATATATATATATATATATATATATATTATATATATATATATATATATATATATATATATATATATATATATATATATATACAGGGTGTTTATAAAGTCGCTGTGCAGTGAATTTGAAAAATATTTTAGAAATTACGTCACGAATGATGCAAATTTACGTCATGATATTCTGTGTTCCAATGCTGTGTTCCACAATCCCGTGTGCAGCATTACACAACAAGCCCCAATTGAAAACCGCATTTCTGGTGACGTAGTCTCGCCCGGGCGTAAATTTCTGTGAAACTGAAAATACTTAAGAAATCAAAAAGAACCCCCTAGTTCCAAACAAACATGTTGAAGACCAATGAGGATATGAGAGAAAAGTTCACCATATCGGTAAGGAATAAATTCGAAGCACTTGTTGGCCTTACGTCGATAGAGGAGATGGCAGGAATTCAATAAATGTATTGAGATGTCAATGCAAGAACATATTCCCAATCCAGGGAAAAAGGAACATAAAAAATTAATGACACAAGAAATTTTAGACCTCATGGAATCGAGAAGACTGGCGAAAAATGATGACAAAGAACATCAAAAATTAAATAGAGAAATAAAGAGGAAATGCAACGTGGCTAAAGAAGAATGGCTCAACGCACAATGCAAAGAAATCGAGAGCAACAAAAACAGTGATAATAAAACTATGCACAAAAAAAGTAAGAGAAATATCAGAGCAGCGTACCTGCATTCAGACAGGATGTATAAAGTCAAAGGAAGGAAATATTCTAATGGACAAGAAAGATTTTTTATATAGATGGTCAGAATATATAGAGGAACTATACGATGATGATAGAGGCGATAAACCAAACATAAGAAAAAACATGGAAGGTCCACCCATATTGAAAGACGAGGTTGAATATGCTATTAAGAAAATGAAGCATGGTAATGCACCAGGGCCTGACAATATTCCTGTAGAAATCTATGAAGCACTAGGAGAACTTGGCATAGAGGAAATAACAAAACTCCTGAACAAGATATATGACACAGGAGAGATACCCCCCAAACATCTGCAGATCAGTATTCATCACTTTCCTAAAAAACCATGAACAACAGAATGCGAATCACATAGAACAATCAACCTAATGAGCCATGTCACCAAAATACTCCTTCGCATTATAATGGAAAGGACAAGAAATAGAATACGACCAGAAATTTCTGAAACTCAATTCGGTTTCGTTACTGATAAAGATACCAGAAATGCAATTTTCACACTATCAATGCTCATGGAGAGATGTATTGAGGTACAGAGAGACCTTTTTCTTTGTTTTATAGACTACTCAAAAGCTTTTGACAAAGTGAAACACCATGACCTTTTTGATATTTTACTTGAACTAAATATAGACGGGAAAGATCTTAGGATAATAAGGAACATATATTGGGAGCAGGAATCCGCGATCAGATTTGAAGGAGAACCAAGTGAATTCGGAGCAATTAAAAGAGGAGTTAGACGGGAATGTGTGTAATCACCTGATCTTTTTAACATATACAGCGAGACTATACTTCGAAACATTGAACACTTCGAGGGAATTAAAGTCAGAGGACGAAATATCAACAATCTGAGATATGCAGATGACACAGTTTTAATAGCAGAGTCAGAGGAAAATCTACAAATCATTCTAGACAAAGTAGTGGAAGAGAGCCAGTTGAAAGGATTATCTTTGAATGTCAGCAAAACTGTACGCATGGTAATTTCTAAGAAAATACACATACCAGTATGCTCTTTGAACAGCAAACGAGAAAAAAATCAAACAAGTCAATCTCTTTAAATATTTAGGCTACACATTGACATCAGATGGCAGATGTGACACAGAGATAAAGAAAAGGATCGCCATGTCCAAAGAAGCCTTTACTAGGATGAGCAAGGTAATGAAAAACAGAAACATCACCAAAAGCACAAAAATTCGCTTACTAAGGGGCTACGTGTGGTCCGTTCTTTTATATGGATGCGAATGTTGGACAATGAGTAACCAAATGGTGAAAAAACTGGAGGCAGCGGAAATGTGGTTTTTGAGAAGAATACTGAGAATATCGTGGACAGAGAAGAAAACAAATGCGGGTGTTAATAGATCGCTCATCAAAACCATCAGGAAAAGACAAATGAAATTTATGGGACATATTAACAGAAGAGGAGGAGTGGAGGAATTAGTCTTATGTGGGAAAATACCAGGTAGGAAAGGAAGAGGAAGGCAGAGAAAGATGTATGTGGAAAGCTTAAGCAGCTGGGCAACAAACAACAGCATGGGCAACAATAACCTCATTAGACCATCAAAAGACAGCGAAGATTGGAGGGTCATGATCGCCAATGTCTGTTCCAGACCAGGCACATGAAGAAGAAATATATATATATATATATATATATATATATATATATATATATATATATATATATATATATATATATATATATATATATATATATATATATATATATATATATTGGGAACAGTCCAATATGCTGGAAGCACATCACAGCCCTGTGACATACGAAGGGGGCGTTACACAAGACTGTGTTCTGGCTCCGACACTCTTCGGGAATCTTCTTTGCCTTACTCTTGAAGGGATGTAGGATAAAGAGAGAGGGATAGTACCTCACGGTGAGAGACAGCCATGTCCTTTTTAGGATAGTCAGGATCCTATTTGGTTCTCCTCTCTTTATCTAGCTCATGTATGGCTCCACGAATACCGCTTGTGTACGGCGGTGGCCACATCCCGGGCAACAATCTTGGCTGACTGGCTAAACTACATGAGTGGAGTAGGAGTAATCTTACTCAAGGGAATGTCCATCCCTAGTACACAAAGACTGAGACGGTGAGTGAGGCGGAAGAATCTAAGAAGATCAACGGCTCGCAAAACGGAACAGCAAAGTGTGTGGCGCACTAGAAGCGTGTCGGACATAGAAAAAGACAATGGCTAGCCACCGTAGAAGAGATTGGGGCCTTACCACGTACATCCTACACACTTAAACCAGTAAAATCTACAGATGTGTTGATAGTAATGGGTGATATGAATGCAAAAGTAGGAAAAGGAAAATACAAGAAAATAGTAGGACAGTATGGATTAGGGACAAGAAATTATAGAGGAGACAGACTTATCAAGTTCTGTGAAGAAAACCAGCTGGTCATATGTAACACCTTTTTTGAACACCACCCAAGGAAATTATACACATGGAAAAGCCCAGGAGATGTAACAAGAAATCAAATTGACTATATCATGATAAAACATAGATTTAAGAACAGTGTCACGAGTGCAAAGACACATCCTTGCGCCGACATAAATTCAGATCACAATCCGGTCGTCATCAAAGTAAATATAAAGATGAAAAGAACAGGAAACAGAAGACAGGAGGAACCCCAGATAGAAATATCAGCACTGAAACAACCAGATATAAAACAAAAATATCTAATCGACGTCAAAAATAGATATCAACAGTTACTGACAGAAAGCATGGAGCAGTATAGAAGAGAAAACCCAGAAGAAAAAGTAACCACAAAATGGGAATGCTTAAAAACAAGCATACAATCAGCAAATTTACCTAAAAAGGAGCCTAAGAAAAATCAAATTTGGATGACAGATGACATCTTGAGTAAAATAGCAGAAAGAAAGAAAGCAAAAAACACTCCAGAATAAAAAAAAAGATAATGACATACGTACTATGTGTAGACAAGCAAAAGAACGGTGGATAGAAACAAAATGCAAGGAAATAGAAGACTTGGAGGCAAAGCACATGACAAGAGATATGCATGAGGAAATAAAGAAATTATCAAATAGGTCGCGGTTTGTACAAGGAGGAAGCTGTATCAAGAACAAAAATGGCGTTATATTACTTCATGAGAAAGACATATCAAACAAATGGGCAGAATACGTAAAAGAACTATTAGAGGACAACAACCATCACCAGATTCTAATGAAGGCCCAAACATTCTCAGATCAGAAGTAGAGAATGCCATATATATGATACAAAAAGGAAAATCATCAGGCATGGATAACATAAAAATTGAAATGATAGAAGCCCTGGAGAGCTTTGGCATAGATACAATCACAGATCTATGCAACGATATATACAATACAGGATATATACCACACGACATGAAGAAATCAGTTTTTATAACATTGCCCAAAAAACCTAATGCAACAGAATGTTCAGACTTCAGAACAATCAGCCTGATGAGTCACGCAATTAAGATACTGCTCAAAATCATACAGGAAAGAATAAAAAGTAAGGTAGACAGCGAAATCCAAGAAGAACAGTTTGGTTTTAGACGGAACAGTGGAACAAGAGAGGCAATATTTTGCCTAAGAATATTAGCAGAAAAATATACAGAGGTCCAAAAAAGTATTTACATGTGCTTCATTGACTATAAGAAGGCTTTTGATAGAGTCCATCATGAGAAAATAATTGAATGCCTCGAAGACATAGGTATTGATGGAAAAGATATAAGAATACTCAGTAACCTTTATTGGGAGCAAACTGCCACAGTAAGATCTGGAAGGCATTATTCACCATACATAGACATAAAAAGAGGTGTCAGACAAGGTTGTGTGCTGTCCCCCTGCCTATTTAATCTATACACCGAAAAAATTTTCACACAGATACAGGAAATACCACAACTGAACATCAGTGGAAGGTCAATAAACAACTTGAGATATGCAGATGATACCGTGTTTTTAGCTGAAAGCGAACAGGAGTTACAAGAACTATTGAAGCAAGTGAACAGTATAAGTCAAGAATATGGACTCGACATTAAGAAAACAAAAACTATGATAATTAGCACAACAGACGATAAACCCACATTAAAGATAAGCGTAAATGGGAAAATCCTGGAACAGGTCAAGAGCTACGTATATCTTGGTCATATAATAACAGAAGATGGCAGATATGAAACAGAAATCAAGAAGAGAATAGGAATGGCCAAAGCTGCATTCAACAACATGAAACATATACTGACATCTAAACAGTTATCTCACAAATTAAAACTGAGAATCATAAAGTGTTATATATATTCTGCATTTCTGTATGATGCAGAAACATGGACGATGAATAAGCATTTGGAAGAAAGAATTGAGGCTCTTGAAATGTGGATATATAGAAGAATGGGGCGTATCTCGTGGAAAGAGAAGAAAACAAATAAGGAGGTCCTAGAAAATCTAGGTATGAAAAGAGAACTAATGAGGGAGATAAAAGTTCGGAAGCTAAAATACTTTGGCCACATAAAAAGGCATAACACCCTGCAGAAGACCATAATAGAAGGGAGAGGTGAAGGCAAACGTGCAAGGGGAAGACAGCGCTATAAGTGGGAAGACAACATCAAGAGATGGACAAGAAAGAGTCTTTCAGAGTTCACCACCAAGACAAGAGACAGAAGACGTTGGAGATCCATTACAGTCAACCTTCTTTGTGGAGATGGCAGCTGATGATGATGATGATGATGATGATGAAGCATGCATTCAGAGATGCAACTGAAGGAATATGCCTTCACACTAGGCCACATGGCCATCTGTTTAATCTTTCAAGGCTGAAGGCAAAAACAAAAATCAGAAGGGTCATTATAAGAGACTTGTTGTTCGCTGATGATGCTGCAGTCGTCACTCAAAGCCAACAGGAGCTTCAGAGCTTGATGAACCGCTTCACCCAAGCATGCAAGGACGTTGGCCTCACAATAAGTCTAAAGAAAACGAATATGCTGAGTCAGGATGTGGGTGCTGCACCAGTTATCACTATCGATAACTATGAATTGGCAGTGGTGCACCACTTCACATACCTAGGGTCTACCATCAATGACAAACTCTCACTGGACACAGAAATTGACAGCTGCATTGGTAAAGCTGCAGCTACCTGTTCCCGCCTCACAACGAAGACCAAAGCTGCGGCATATAATGCCTGCGTCACCAGCACTCTCCTATATGGCAGCTAGACCTGGACAACCTATACTAAGCAAAAAAGAAGGCTCAATACCTTCCATTTACGGTGTCTACGCCACATCCTCGGCATCTCGAGGAAAGATAACGTGACAAATTTCGAGGTGTTGTCACGTGCTGGCCTTCAAAGCATTTATACACTGCTTAGACTGCGGAGACTACGCTGGCTTGGCCATGTCCGCCGCATGGAAGATGGTCGCATCCCGAAGGATATCTTCTACGGACAATTAGCAGATGGCAAGAGAACAATTGGGCGACCACAGCTGAGGTTCAAAGATGTGTGCAAGAGAGATATGAGGGCACTGGACATGGATCCAGCAACAAGGGAGGATGAAGCTGCCGATCGCACTAAGTGGCAATGCTATTTACGGCGCCACGTCAGATTGGGCAAAAAGAGGCTCACACAATAAGCAGAAGAGAGGAGAAAACGTCAAAAGGAACACTAGGAAAATAAGCAGCTGAAGGCTGTCACCTCAGAGGGGCATTCCCATAGTCAGTTATGACTGAAGGGGCTATTATTATTATTATTATTATATATATATATATATATATATATATATATATATATATATATATATATATATATATATATATATATATATATATATATATATATATATATATATATATATATATATATATATATATATATATTACGGTTGTGATTGATGTAAGAAATCGTAATTGATTAATCGAATTTCTTTAATTGAAGATTTATCGATTAATTTCGAACATATTGATAAATAAAAACAAAAATCACAAAATAACGGGGTTTTTTAAAGTCATTAAGGACTTTATTTATATTTATTTCCCTTGTTACAACGGAACATCGGAACATCGTCCTGACAATATTTAGAGATTTTTACGGTATATTATATACGCTCAAACGGGAAACCAAGAAAAAGATGATAACAATCCGAATGTTCCTTGGAGGGTTTTTCGGAAGACATTCACAATTAAAAATGCACTTTCGCTAATCAAGATTGCATGGAGCGAAGTTCCGCGGCGGTTCATGAAAGGTGTATGGAGAAAAAAACTGTGCCCTAAAGTCAATCACGACTTTCAAGGATTAGCTTTGATGACATTAGTATCACAGCTAATATGGACGATGTCAGAACGAACTCAAGAGCTAGCTAAGATGGAATTGACGGAAATGAAATTTTAAATTTCCTTCAAGATCAGAAAGTATAACTAAGCAATTTCAACACGGTAGAAGACGACGCAACAACTTGGTCCAGTCAGCAAAAAAGGAGGCCGTCCAACTTCTAGAACCCCGCCTTACGATCTTTGAAGATGAGAATAACATACACAAGAGCTTTATGGCCAGGGGGAAATGATGGAATGTACTGCTCCGTATCAAGAAATCCTCAGCGAGCAGAGAAAGTCACAAACTCAAACCACTCTGGACACTTTCTGCATGAAAGAATTCATTGGTGCATCGCCAGCTTGTGATTTAGATGACACACCACCCCATCACTCGTTAAATTATAGTTGATGAAGATTAAAAAGGTTATGGTCCTGCCCTTGTGAATGTTGAATAATTTGTCAATGCTGTTTTCAATACGTTTACTTAATATGAATGGTTTGCGTTAGTTTAAACTGTTGATTAATTATTACACGTATTTATTTTTATTAATATGTAAGGCAATGGTGAAACGAATCCACCTTACTTAACATGTATTTGTAAGAGAACACCATGCTCCATTTTCACGATTTCTGTTTAGGCAAATGTCTCTGGAACGCATATATTGTGTAAACAAAACTACTTATATATATTAGATATAAGAAAAATTAAATATCAAACAGATTATAACCTTCTTTTTACTTTTTCGCTCCCTACTGAGCATGGAGCCACCACAGAAGCTTGTCTTCTAGCCGGAAGCCATGCCTGAAAGCATTTATGTGATCTTGCAGCCTTGATGTCTCGAGCAAAATGTTTAGCTATGCTATGGACCCCTGAAGGAAAGTGAAAGAAAACAACTTGCAGCCAAAAACAACCTGGCGGAGAACTGTGGACGCCGGAGATGCAAAGAATTAACCAGAGCTGGGGCACTGTACGAAGGATGGTCACCGAACGAACACAGTGAAAGCAGTTTGTTGCTGCCCTACAGGACGCCACCAGTCGTGGTGATCACTGATTATGTGGCAACGGTGGTCACTGTATCAATGTTCTTCTGTGTGGCCACCTGCTTGCCCAGGTTCTTTTCCTCTTTGGGTAGCAATGATATGCTGTATAATTATAACAGTCACACACACAGTAAGCGATGAGATAACGCCATAATAATCGAAATACTATTTATTTACATATGAGAGGATCATTGCTGTCTGCTCTGACCTCCACATCTGGTCCATCACAGAATATACAATGTGTGTTCTTTCTCAATATTTATTCCTTCCCTCACTCTCTTTCTCGTTCAGTACCGAATCTACACCTTCTGATCTTTAACCATAGATGATCACTCAGGTGCTATAGTCTCTATTTCTGTTCTTTCTTCCTTACAATTTCTTAGATTATTGTTATATATATCCTGTCAGTGTTCAGGTTATCTATTGGTAGACCGGACCTCTCCGGGGTTGTTCTTTTCCCTTTCATCATTGAAGAATAAGACTACTGTCTATGTATGTATCAGAATTCACTCTACGTACCTTTTCCCTTTCTGAATAAAATCTAACTCACACCGTTTCTCCTTCTAGACGAGAACTCTCACTATTCAATATTTCGGGTTAATCATTACCTAAACTACTTCTTGTCCGTGAAATATTCATCCCCTAAACTTCTTGAGTACTGACTTCAACATGGCTACTCTCGTACGTGCCATCTGCACACTACCCACGCCTCTGGACTGCTGCGGAGAAAAGCGTGCTTCACTGGATTATCGTTCACCACTTTCATGCGCATTATTGTTCGCGCATCCCCTTTTTGTACTCTATCTGACCTTCCCATTCCAATTCTCCTCATTCATTCCCTTTGACTGTTAGTCGGTCTCCAACTGCCACAACTGCTTTGACCGTCGGCGGATAAGGATCAAAGAAGAGGATGTTTAAAGTGTTGAGGTTACGAACCCTAAATAAAGTCTCATATTGGTCTACTCTAACTACATGCTTGAGGGAGAAGTATTGCTCCTCTCTCTCTCTCTGTCTACTCAGAGACCGGTCAGAACTACACGGAGCACATCAATGGATATCATCATCATCGTCATCACCATCATCATTTTTCTTGTCGCTCCTTATGCAACACATAGCCACCACTTAAGCTGACCCCCTCCCCCCCCCACCCCCCCCTCCCGCCCCTCTGGTAGAAATCCTGTACACAACAGTAACAATAGACTTATAGCAGTGGTTTATGTAGCAGTTTGTTTTGCATGGTGAGTTTGCCAGCCCCCACGTACAACCTAACATTAGTCGCCTTGTACGACATGCCTGAGGGAGGAGTAAACTTGTTCCTTCTTTGCCTCATCAGAGACCCCCACAGGACCTACACGGGACACACATAAATTTCATCATCATTTTTCTGTCCACTCCCTACGGAGCAAGAAACTACCACTGTAGCTGATCTCCTAACATGTCTGCTGCAAGCATTGACATGCTGTTGTAGAGGTGCTTTCTGTGGCAATATGTTTTACGTCATGACGTTACAGATTAATTATGCTTCACATTCATTCAGATCATAATTAAATTCTAACAATGTCAAAAAATAACCTTGACGCGTGTGTTGAATGGTAAAGGCATGAATTTGTAAGCCCTGATCTGAATGAAACAGTTCATCTGAGAGCTGTACAGGGTGTCCATAAAAGATTGTACCCTTTTCAACAAATTTATTCTCGGCCCCATGATGTGGTACGAGGATGCTTTCTATCATAAAAGTAAGATAATCTTTGCAAGTTTTTAAGCATACCTTACAAAGACAAAAGAATGTACCTATTTCTTTTTTTTTTTCACCTACTTGACCATCGTGTTGAGAGACATGTAACAATTACCGGTTGCAACTCAGCTGCGAAAGTTTCACTTGAACCCGCTGCGCGCATGCGCACTTTTTGAGTCTTTGTAAGGTATGCTTAAAAACTTGCAGAGATTATCTTACTTTTGTGATAGAAAGCATCCTCGTACCACATCATGGGGCCGAGAATACATTTTTTGAAAAGGGTACAATCTTTTATGGACACCCTGTATATATCTTGAAAAAAACATTTTTTTTAAAAACGTTAATGTCATCTTATTCATGAAACAATTCATGTTTCAGCTGTTTTGGGGAAACAAGTTAAAAAAAAGTTATTAGGTCGCTTTCTTGAAAGAAAAGTATTGAAAAAGGTAAAGCGTCATACTAGGACAAAAGACAAAGAAAGTTGCCTATATTGCGGCCACAATGCCTTCGTCTGAAAGTAAGAGACATCGGAAAATAAATTTCAGAAACAGAATAAGTAAATAGTTTATCACAGGGTCGAAAAAGAGGACCACATGACTTTTGTTTCTGTTGTCCTAGTGAGATGCATGACTTTTGTTTATGTTGTCCTTGTTAGAGGCATGACTTTTTGTTTATGTTGTCCTAGTAAGATGCATGACTTATTGTTTCTGTTGTCCTAGTGAGATGCATGACTTTTTGTTTCTGTTGTCCTAGTGAGATGGATGACGTTTTGTTTCTGTTGTCCTAGTGAGATGCATGACTTTTGTTTATGTTGTCCTTGTTAGAGGCATGACTTTTTGTTTATGTTGTCCTAGTAAGATGCATGACTTTTTGTTTCTGTTGTCCTAGTGAGATGCATGACTTTTTGTTTCTGTTGTCCTAGTGAGATGCATGACTTTTTGTTTCTGTTCTCCTAAACAGATGCATGACTTTTTGTTTCTGTTGTCCTAGCAAGATGCATGACTTTTTGTTTCTGTTGTTCTAGTGAGATGCATGACTTTTTGTTTATGTTCTCCTAAAGAGATGCATAACTTTTTGTTTCTGTTGTCCTAGTAAGATGCATGACTTTTTTCACTATTATTTTATTATAAACCCACACATCACCATGTCTTACTGCCGTCCCCTTCATTTTCTTATAGGAAAAAAAAGTAAGTGTTTTGATCACACTTCTGCCGTGTGTATATTTTCATGACACGTATTTTTAACTTAATTATTACAAGACCTTTTAATTCAGAAAATTTATTCACAGGGTGGCACAATATCAAGAGTTTAACAGCATGAACAGCAGTAACTTGGCCAAGTGCTGGTGGCCAACACTTATTAGGTTGCAGTTCAAAACATATGAGAAGTTGGTGCAGGGATCCCAGGTTCCAGAGAATATAGTACAGACTTTAATAGGCGAATGTCCATTCATTTTTCACGAAGAAAGTGAAGTATGACATATGTAAAATACTTCTCTGTGTCCGGGATATATGGATTAGACGATTTTAGTGAGAACAAATGATACGTGGTTACCTTTTTGACAACATCTTTTTGACATCTTTCGGCTGATCTCTACACCATGTAGCCATCCAACTTCAATAACCGGAACCACGAGGGTACCCAAGACATCAAGGTCACTGCGTCAGGCTCTATTCCTCGGATGACAGAAGTCTGTCTGACTTTGAAAACCGTTTAATTGTTTTCTTGGATGCCTTAAGCTCCACGGCTTACTCACCAATTATTCCTTCGTCTGAGGTGGACATAGTTCCCTCGTACTTCAATGTGTCCACGTATTTCACTATTACTGCTTGTATTAATACCAGCATGTGTAGGAATGAACTAAAGCCAAAGTCATAATATTTCACATCTGCACATTTAAAAGCGTGTGGATCGTGCTTAGAGCTCAGTTATTGAGTCCAGATGATTCTATTTCAAATATTTATAAAGTTTTACCAGAAAAAATTGTAATCTGTGCTTCACTTTTGCCAAGGGATGTAATTTCCATCTCCCCCTAATCCCTGATAAAGTCTCTCTTTTTTGATAACTCTATTTTCTTTGCTCATCAGTTGATAAATATAAGCTCACTAGAACATCACCAGAGCTACATGCTGTGTTGTTGTGTTGCTTGTGGTTTGAGTATGGAATGTCAACTCGACCTACGCAGTGGTGTGTAGACATAGATTGTGAGTATAATATGCGAATGATAAGAAGAGTTCGTGGTGTTGACAAATGGTCTTTTTCTCACACTCATGTATGGCTGGAAGTCATCGACACCAACGACTGTGTACCTTTGCTACAGTTTAATTGGACGTACACACTCGACAGCACGAATAGTGACAAATCACAGGTTGGCATAATACATCATAGTACAGTGGATAAATGGTCTTGCAATGATACATGGGCACTCATGTAGAATAATAGCATAATGGACTGTCAGTAGACAAGCTCTCAGTATTGCCCATATATATATATCATCTGAGTTTACTGACAAAGCACGTCAGATTATAAACAACATTCAAGATGGCTTCTAGACCTAACCTCGTCTAGCGAAGATTCCTTGAAATAATATTCAGCACATATTTTTCATATAATCATATTGAACCGCTAGTACTGGGTTCTCATGTGTAGCAGTGATCTCTGGACTCATCAAGCGATAATACGGGGTATCCCTTTCTCTTCTTGAAAGTCACAAAATATTGGGATACAAGATGGCTTCTCTCGTGAGCTGTCACTCACGTTTGGATACAGATAATGAATCTGTATTAAAGTTAGTCATTCATTAAATGTTCTCATAGCTCTGTAGATTCTATCATGATACAATTGACTTCATCATACAAGATATAGTGCTGCTAGGAATGAATGTCATCTTCATCTAGTTAAATATATTCTCTCAGACGTACAAATCGTGCCTATCGAAAAACGGTGGCTTCGTAAGAAAGTTCATAAGGAGAATCTTTTGTTACCTTGGTATCAGAAATATGATTCTGCCATTCCTTGGCAATAAGAATAAACACTGGGGTAAAGCATACACGATAGGTCTAGACGACTATCACTTTCCCCATAAATACTGAGATCACTTTTTTTCCGGCGACAAGCCGCTACACAAAAATCACAGCCCCATCAGGACGAAGCCAAATCACACCTCTAGCGACACATCCGCCGAACAGCCCTTTGACCTTTCTAACGACAAAAGACCATATAGTTCGACTTAGATATGTAAAGATATACAGATATAAGACAGACTCGTCCTACCCAGACAAACAATACACATAAATTCAGGCCATAGATACACTAAAGCAAGAACAACCTATTTCTACCCAAACAAAGAATAAATCGCAGTAAAACTGGATTCATCCGCGGAGTTCGATTGAAAGTGACGACACTCCTTTCAAGGGAAGTAACTCAATAATGACTTTTCCTTAAGCACTAAAAAAAGTATCTATTTTGTTTACAAAATATTTGCGAACATAACAAGCATACAAATGTATTATATTGTAAGATATCAAAGACTGCACGTAACAGTCTTACCACACCTCCCGGGAAAAAAAAAATGGAACTTTTTTTTTTTTTTTTGAAATACATCTAGGAGCAACGTACAATAGGCTCACAACGCATGAATAATGCGCAGATGAAAATATCAGGAATAAATATAACGCCTAATATGAGGCTAAGTCGACTTATGGAGCGACTAGTGAGAATGTATCTCATAAACTGAGAGAAATTATTTCTCTACAAGTAAATTTTTCCAGGAAGGTGTCATCAAAGTATAATACAATTCTGGCAATTACACAATGCCTAAAAAATTCATACCATAATTTCGTATTAGATATCTTAAATTTATGATTTATGAAGAAAAATCATCAAAGCACAGCTGTGAATAAACATCAATGAACCGCGAAGTAGTGATACAATCATTATATTATTAAATTACAAATGTGTATCTATCTTGATATAGAAAGGAACTATTATAAACTAGACATATCAAGAAGTCTAAGACCTAATAGTTATGTGGAATCATGTGGGCATCTTGACAGAATGTCTGCCATCACATTATCTGATCCACGAATAGCTCGCACAGAGAAATGAAAAGGTTGAAGAGCAATTGCATATCGAGTAGACCTCGAGCTCTTCAAATTCTTACTCTGTATAGCAGTAAGAGCTTTTTGGTCGGTTTCTACTATGAAATGTGCGCCTAGAAGGAATCTCTGTAGTTTGAGGATCGACCAAACCATAGCTAATAGCTCACGGTCTAAAACCGAATAATTCCTTTCTGCCGCACTAAGTTTTCTGGAAATATACATTACAGGATGCAGAGTTCCAGAGTACTCTTGCATTAGTGCCGCTCCAATCCCAGTGGATGAAGCATCACTACGAAGAACAAATGTCTTATCTTTAGTAGGTAACACTAAAATAGGTGGTGTTGAAAACAATGTTTTAATCTTATCCAAAGAGCATTGGCATTCCTGAGACCAGTGGACCATATTAGGCGAACCTTTCTTTAAAAGTGTAGAAAGAGGTGCCATGATAGAGGATAGATTCTGAATGAATCTACCATAAAATTGAATAAGACCTAACAGACTTCTCACCTGTTTTTTAGTCTTAGGGATAGAGATGTTAAGTATCTTACTTGTATTATGGTCCTCTGTCTTTAGGAAACCATGACCAACTCGGTGGCCTAGGAAAGAAATTTCGCTAAAACCAATATAGGCTTTAGAGCGTTTCGCTGTCAGGTTGTGCTCGCGCAAAGTAGACAGCAATTCATCTAACCCTGAATAGTGATCTTCCCAAGTATCGCTGAAAAGATAGATGTCGTCTAGATATGCAATGACATCTGACCGATAAGATAGGACTCGGCGCATCATGCGTACGAATGTAGCTGGTGCGTTCATAAGACCGAAAGGCATAAAATTCCATTGGAACAAACCTCTAGGTGTTGAAAAAGCCGTGAGAGGTTTGGCGCGTTCAGATAAAGGAACTTGCCAATATCCTTTAGACAAATCAAGTTTAGTGAAAAAATGAGATTTGGAGAGTCGAGTAAGTAGCTCTTCCAGTAAAGGCATAGGTTCGGCATCGAACTTCGTTACTTGATTCAATTTGCGATAGTCAACGCAAAGACGTATGTTATTGTCTTTTTTCCGAACAATAACCATCGGCGAAGAATATGCAGAGGTGGATGGTTCGATTATTTTCAAATCTATCATCTCATCCAACTCTTTCTCGACTTGTGCTTGAAAATGTATAGGTATAGGATAAGGTCTAACCCTAATAGGAGTATGGTCAGTTAGAACAATGTCATGTTCAATGACATGAGTTTGTCCAGGGATGTCAGTGAGTACATCCTGAAATGTTTGCAACATAGTTGAAACTTGTCGCTGTTCTCCTAGAGACAAATCAGGAGAGACAGTAACGTTTTTCCATGATTCACTAGAATGAAGTGGGATCATTGGAAGAGGAAGATTTACATCTGAAAAACTTGTTTCCTCATCCTGTATCACGGACAGTGATGAGTAATGACCATGTTGTACTGGAGAATTGTCCGTTGCTTGGAAAATGGGTTGCAAATAATCCGGACGTTCATGGAATTCAGTAAGCATATTGATGTGGAAGGTTTTATGCTTCCCATCAATATCGACAATATAGTCGACATCGGAAATTTTCGATATTATATCGTACGGACCTTTCCAAGAAATAAGTAGTCTGTTTTCCCTACAAGGTAGTAATACAAATGCTTTGTCCCCAGGACAAAGTTGTCGTAAGCATCTCTTCTTATTGGCAAATTGCCTTGCCTTCTGTTTCGCAAATTCAGAAGAAGAAGTTGCTAATTTGCATGCTTCGATAATCTTTTGTCTCAACGCGATGACATATTTGTAGGATGACTTTGTGTCATCGTCAATATTGTCAGCTGTTATGAGATCATGAAGCAACGACATAGGGCCACGCGGACGCGCGCCAAAGACGAGTTCAAAGGGGGAAAATCCTGTATGTTCATTGGGGACCTCTCTGTAAGCGAAGAGGGCCGCGGGTAAAACTCTGTCCCAGTCTTGAGGGTGATCCTCAGTTATCTTCCCTAGTAAGTTTTTAAGTGTTCTATTAAGGCGTTCGACCATCCCATTTGACATTGGATGATAGATACTACTTAAAGATCTATCTATCTGCAGAGTAGACATTACTTGAGACATGGTATCTGATATTAGTTGGGTGCCATGGTCTGACAATATCTCTCCGGGGAACCCCAGACGAGAAAATATAAGCCAAAGAGCATCTGCAATATCAGCAGTAGTAATGCTCTTCAGAGGAATAGCCTCTGGCCAACGTGTGCACATATCAACACACGTCAAGATAAACTGATGTCCTCTGGCAGACTTGATCTTAAATGGACCAATAATGTCTATGGCCATTTTTTGAAACGGCCGAATAGGAATGTCTGCCGCCTGAATGGGTGCAGCATGCCGTGGACCTTTGGATTTAACTTCCTGACATACTTTACAAGATCGACAATAAATCCGTATGTCCTTGTTTACCAATGGCCAAAAGAAAGCCGCAAGGACTCTTGACTTAGTACGGGAAAAACCCATGTGTCCAGCACACTGAGAGTCGTGAGCGTGCTGCAAAAATTTTACTCTCAAATTCTTGGGAACCAGGATTTGAGAATGACTTGACGTAATGGAGTCTTGAACCATACGTACAAGTACGCCATTCTTCTTTGTAATCCACGATTTACGACTTGTGTCTTTATTCGGATCACCTTTAGTTGCAAGAATGAAGAATTTCTTCAGAGTGGGGTCATCTTCTTGCTGTTTTATAAACGAGTCACGAGAAATTACCAAGGGATCATCTTGGTTATGCCCTTCATTATCTTCAGTAGATGAGGTTTGAGGCATATTAAGAGCCTGAGCTCTAGTGACTACAGCGTTAGCAATCTGCATGTTTTGCCTTTCCCACGCGGAAATTTGTTGCGGAGTGCATTCTTTGACTCCATGAATGCGACCGATGATGAGGTCAGCGATCGGATTCGGAAGAAGACATGCGTGTACATCTCCTGTAAAGAAAGGAGTAGCAATCCTAATGATAGCAGTAGAGTATTTCTCTAATGTGCCGCCAAATGTTACACATTTGACTACTTGTCCAGTGGCACGGGAAGGATCTACGAGTGACTGCCTAACACCAATTGTGGTGCATCCAGAATCAAATAGCACGGGGACTGGATTGTTATTTACTAAACCCTTATGTAAGACAAGAGAACCTCTTCCATCATGCGCGACTGATGCAGGAAGAGCAGGAAGAGGATGGCCGCAGCTTAAAGTAGACTTTGTGGTTGGCTCAAATAATGTTTTGCATTGGGGGCACTTAGATGCTCTCCCAAAATCAAAAGCGGCACATGCCATATTATTAGCGTCATTATTGTCTTTACTCTGTTTATAGGCTTCATGGGACTCTTGTTGTGCAGAGTTTGCCTGAAAATGTGGTTTATGTCTTCTGTTTTGAGATCTACCTCGGTTATTATTACCTCTGTAGTTATTGTTACCTCTATTGTAACCCCTATTTGGGTTTGAGTCATAGTTCTCTTGGTTACCATTATCATATTCATTATAATGAGTATCTCTGTAATTGCGATCTTGTTGACTCCAAGACGGATACCTCGGATAGTTTCTATAATTACTTCCTCTATGGAAATTACTATAATTGTGACCACCCCTGTGTCGAGAGCTATCAGCTCGTCTCCAGTTCTTTGAAGAAGAACCCTGAAATGATTGGTTACCTTGGTTTTGATAACTATTATGGTTACCTTTTTTTTCAAATCTGTTTTGAGGTCCCTGAAATCTGTGTGAATAATTGGGATTGTATGGTGTTGCTGAAGCAACTGGCATACTCTCCTTAATCTTAGTGTTGCCAAAAGTCACGTCGGGGTGTGCAGTGACATATTGGGAACAATATTCTTCCATTTCCTTTAGTGATTTGGGTTTACGCTCATGTATAAATTCAAGGAATGGTTTGTTAACACATGACATAATCTTATCTCTGAGCAACAAATCCATAAGTCCTTCATACGTTTTTTTTTCTGTTTTGGAAAGCTCAATCCAACGATCAACTGTGAGACGTGCCTTTGCAATGAATTCTGAGAATTCTACACCTGTCTCAGGCACCATCGTCTTAAACAAAAGGCGATAGCCTTCCTCACTTAGCTGGTATTTTTTTTATCAAAGCCACCCTAATGACATCATAATTATCCTTATCTGCTTCTCCTACAAGGCATAACCTAGTCAGAGATTCACCTTTCAAGTTTTCTGCTAATTGGTTAGCATATTGTGATTTATCCACATTATGTGTACGACAAGAACGTTCAAATCTATCCAGCCAGAATGTAATATCGTCACTGGACTGATTGAACGGTGGAACCTTAACCTTGTAAGTAGAAGTGTTTGGCCGTTTCTTTCTATAATGGTATTGATCTTCATAACGCGAATGGTTGAATAGGAACAAAAATGTCAGAAAACTGTTCTTCAAACGAACTCCAACAAGTAGGGGTTTAACTTGTTACTTATTGGCAGTACACAAGTCAGTTGATAACGGTACATGTATTTTATTTGACGTGTCACATATATAGAGTGGAACACACAAGACGATCATGGTTACAGATTACAGATGCTAATGTCATACTTTTAAAGTTGCTGATCATACTCTCAAATTCTTGGAGATTCTTCAATAATCAAGTCCTCTTCTATCCAAGTGAGCTAAGGATCACTTCGGTTACCCTCTAATATACATTTACGATGAAGTCCGTTGACCTTCTTCCAAGGACGTCTATCGTGGTAAACGGATTCATGTTCAAGGATCAATCTTTGATATCATATCCGTAAAATTCCCAGACTTTCTTCATACAATACTTATGTAGCATATATTTGTAAACATCCAAATAAAGTCATCCACAACAATACAACCAGGTTAGAGTTCTGTGTTGGATAACCTCTCTTTATATCCATGCCACGACTTTGGCATTGACAAAATACGGAATATAAAACATGTGAAGCATACGAATCAATTAACGTCGTTCACTCGAAGGTATCATCCCTCTACGGTAATTCAAAAGGGCTAACGACTCCGTCTGTCCATTCTAGGAATGACATGCTATGATGAATTCCCGCTAGATCAAACTAGGAGCAGCCTAATAATTTAATTTAATTCAATAAACAGTTGATATGACCTGGGGCGACACTTACTTGATACTTCTACTATAGGTTTCATCATGAATACCAGTAGAATCAATATAACATAATGGCTTCTTCAAACTTGCCAGCAATTTCCAAGAAATATATCTCGGACATCAACAAGGTCCGAACTACCCCGTTCAAAACATGACGTCACAATCCCTAAACTAGGTTACCCGTGCGTCCAAAGCAACTCACACTGCATTGTGCACGTCAGTGCGTGAATCAATCGAACGCACAAATAGTATAACTATTTAAAACTGGTGCGTACATTTGGCAGGACCGAAGACTACCCCCTTAGGTAATAAATGTACGTAACAGCTCCCTTATCACCTCCCCTTAAAAAAATTAATTCTATTAATTTAATTTTGAACTTAGTACCCGAGAGAGGTGAGTCAAAACTACAACAAGATATGAAATGCATAAAGTTATACCATATTAAGAAAAGAATATTAAACGAAATCAATATAACTAAATGATAGTATGCATTAAAGCACACATCCACCATCGACCTACTTTGGAACGATGTGGTAATATTCGAAGTAAAAACAAGTTTGAAAATGAAAAATGAAAAAAAACCATTAAAAAAAAGATGATAATAAAATTCAACTAAGTTTTCAAAAAAATTTGAAACATATGATTTCAAAAATGAAAATGAACAGCAACACTGATGATGATCAATGACAAGAGAATCAATAAAACAGAAAAATTGAAAATACAATGTGCAAAAATGAAGCAATGCAAAATTAAACACTTTAAGAATCAACAACCTTAATGTTTTCTAACACTAGTACGGTTGACTAGTGATCTAACAGTGAGATATCATAACTAAGACCCGTGAATGTAGGTATTATGTGACAACTAAGAAAGTAAGTATGTGTGTGATCCATAATCAGTTAAATAGATTAACTTAAATTATTCTAATTAATATATTTCTTAATTACTAACAAATAACCAGTTACTAATATATTCTAAGTAATTCCAATATCACTATCAATATGTCAATGTTCAGTTACAACTAGTTAGTAATCGACGAGACGATGTTCCCAATGTTCCATACACGATAAAATATATTCTCGAACACGATATGTAGTGTAATATGTTCCATAGGAATAACAAATGTATATTTGTCGCTCTTAACAATGTTTCCATACGAATAAAAAGTTACTGTAGTACCAATGTTCCCGTTCTAATAAAACGTTACTCTAATACCACTGTTCCCGTTCTAATAAAACGTTACTACACAAGAAGTAATGTTATAATCCACAAGTAAGTATATCATGAAAGTTATACTTATACGAATACTTCAGTTATATAACCAGTCTTTATAGATGTACAATCAATGATAATGTACAAAGTTATTCATGTTATCGGTGAGGATGTTTCAACATCTGGAAGTGGTTTATTTTCGACAAGTTCGCTTGGGCATCTCGACAAACAGTCTGCGAAAACATTCTTCACTCCAGGAATAGCTCGTATTTCAAAATTGAATGGTTGAAGCGCTATAGCGTAACGCGCTGACTTTGATGATTTGACATTCTTAGTGTTCAGTGTGGTAAGAGCTTTTTGATCAGATTCCACCACAAAGTGTGAACCGAGAAGGTAACGTTCCAGTTTTGTGATTGCCCACACTAATGCGAGGAGCTCCTTATCGAGAACGGAGTATTTGAGTTCGCTCTCCTTAAGTTTTCTGGACACGTACATCACCGGAAATAAGGTGCCGTTATATTCCTGCATCAAAACTGCAGCGATAGCGTAGGAAGAAGCATCACTGCGAAGAATGAAGGTGAGATTTTTGTTAGGCAACCTCAAAAAAGGTTCATTTCAAAAAAATTGTTTTATATAGTCTAACGCCGTTTGGTGATCCTGCGACCACTTTATTACATTAGATGTGCCTTTCTTCAGTAGAGACGAAAAAGGTGCAGTTATAGTAGACAAATGAGGGATGAATTTTGAATAGAACTGTATTAGTCCTAAAAGCGACCTAACTTGTTTTTTTTGTCTTAGGTGCTGAGATGTTTAAAATTTTAGAGACGTTACTGTCTTCTGTATACATGAAACCATGACCTATGCGGTGACCCAGAAATGAGATGTCATGAAAACCGACAAAAACCTTTGAAGGTTTCGCTGTTAAGTTATAATCCCGTAAGGTAGAAAGTAAAGCTTTTAATCCATGAATATGTTCATCCCAAGAGTCACTGAAAAGACAGATGTCATCTATATAAGTAATGACATCGGGACGATGAGACAATATGCGGCGCAACATGCGTACAAAGGTAGCTGGCGCATTCATTAATCCGAATGGCATAAAATTCCATTGAAAAAGACCCCGTGGCGTCGAGAAAGCGGTGAATGGCTTTGCTTTAGGAGTGAGTGGCACTTGCCAATAGCCCTTTGAAAGGTCAAATTTTGAAAAGAATGTGGCATGAGATAATCTCTCCAATAAGTCGTCTAAAAGAGGTAACGGTTCCGCATCGAATTTTGTAACTTTGTTTAATTTCCTGTAATCTACGCAAAGCCGTATATTGTTGTCCTTCTTCCTAATGATTACCATAGAAGAAGAATATGGTGATGAAGATGGTTCAATTATATTTAATTGAAGCATCTCATCCAATTCCTTATCAACCTTATCACGAAAGTGTAAAGGGATAGGATATGGGCGAACTAGAATAGGCGTATCGTCAGTCAGAATAATGTCATGTTGAATTACTGACGTATGACCTGGGATGTCAGTGAGGACATCCTCGTACGAGTGTAGAATATTAGAGACTTGCTGACGTTGATCAGCCGAAAGAGTAGATGAGATTGTAACATCATTCCATTTCTCAGTGGAATGGAGTGGTACAACTGGTATTGGTAGTTGTACATCATCGAAAGAAGATTCTTCTTCTTGGATGACTGACAAACTAGAATAGTGTTGAATAGGAGGTGTAGGATCGTCAGTTACCTGGAACACTGACTGTAGATAATCAGGACGTGAGTAATACTCCTTCAACATGTTAATGTGGAAGGTTTTATGTTTACCATTAACATCAACGATGTAGTTGACATCGGATATTCTTGAGATGATCCTGAAAGGACCTCTCCAGGTAATTAAAAGACGATTGTTATGCGCAGGGAGTAATACCAAAGCTTCGTCACCAGGAATAAGCTGGCGAAGACGTCTATACTTGTTTGCAAATAGACGAGCTTTTTCTTTGGCTTGTTCGGATGATGCAGTAGCTAGTCTACAAGCATCTATGATTCTCTTTCTCAGAGAGATCACATACTCATAAGAGGATTGAGTTTCCTCTTCAATATTCTCGTCAACCAATAAGTCGTGGATTAACGACATCGGACCGCGTGGTTGCATGCCAAAAACTAGCTGGAACGGAGAAAACCCCGTGGCTTGATTTTGTACTTCGCGATACGCGAACAGAGCAGCGGGTATGACCCGATCCCAGTCTTGGGGATGGTCTTGGGTCATCTTACCCAACAACTGCTTGAGTGTCCTATTGAGACGCTCAATTAACCCATTTGACATCGGATGATAAATAGAACTAAGAGATCTGTCTATACCTAATGTCTTCATAACTTGAGACATGGATTCAGAAATGAACTGAACCCCATGATCCGACAAGATTTTCCGTGGAAAACCAATGCGTGAGAAGATTAACATCAATGCCTCTGCTACACTGGCAGATGAAGTGTTCTTGAGAGGGATGGCCTCAGGCCAACGAGTGCACATATCAATGCACGTAAGAATATGCGTATGGCCTCTAGCAGATGGAAGCATCGGACCAATAATGTCTATAGCCATTTTATCAAATGGTCTAATCGGGATGTCCGCAGCTTGAATAGGAGCCGCATGAAATGGACCCCGTACCTTAACTTCCTGACATATCAAACAGGACCGACAATAGAGAGTGATGTCCCTATGGACGCCTGGCCAGTAGAATGCCGAAAGCACTCTGGATTTGGTACGCGAAAAACCCATATGGCCCGCACATTGAGAGTCATGCGCATGTCGTAATATACGAGATCTCATAGAGGATGGGACTAAGATCTGATAACATAAGGATGAATCCTTTTCATGTATTACTCTAACCAAAATCCCATTTTTAAGTATAAAGTCATGTCTAGATTTTGCAAGTTTGTTGCTGGTATTCTTTTTGTTCACATACTGAAAATTTTTTTTTAATGAATCATCATTCTTTTGCAATGTTGCAAACAACTCCCGTGAAATAGGAGCATCATCATCACAAGTGGTATGAACTGTAGGTTCAATAGGTGTATCATGCGACATATTAGTAGCTTGCGCTCTAGTCACTACTGCATTTGCAGTTTGAATATGTCGCTCTTCCCATTCAGCTATTTGCTGTGGTGTACACTCTTTAATACCATGTATGCGACCAAGTATTAAATCACAAATTGGATTCGGAAGGAGACATGCCTGGATCTTTCCTGAAAAAAATGGTGTATTAAGTTCAATAATAGCAGTGGGAAATGTTTCAACGGTGCCGCCGAAAGTCACACACTTGACAACCCTGCCCGTGGCACAACTTGGGTTGATCAGCGAAGTCCGGACGCCCACAGTGCTACAACGTGAGTCAAATAGGAGAGAGCATGAAATATTGTTCACAAATCCCTTGTTAAACTTAAGAGAGCCCTGTCCCTGGTGTACTGACGCAGCAGTGGCCATACAGACTACAGGTAGACTAGGCAAGGTATGTCCGCAACGCAGCGTCGTGATCGCCTTAGGCTGGAAAAGAGTCGAGCATTCTGGACAGTCTTTCACCTGGATACAATCAAGAGAACAAGACATAGCATTGTGAGTTTCAGCTACTTTACCCTGTTCAATGTTAGCCTGTGTATCAACTAAAGCGACATTAGAATGTCTACCCGTATTACTTGACGATCTATCTCTAAGACGCGATCGATTTTGATTATTTGCATTAAAATTGCCATAATTGTCGTTTCTACTAGAGTTAAAATTCGGATGAGTCCGATAATTTGTATAATTAAAGTTATGCTGTTCTTTAAAATTTTTATTCCAAGAACCTTGTCTGTTTTGTGGACCCTGAGATCTTGATCTCCAGTTTTGTTTACTATAATGTCCCTGATTATTTTTAAAATTATTGTTACCAAAATCTCGCGATCTGTGAGTTTGGTTCCAAGAAACATTAAATGGAGCAGATTGGTGAAATTACTTCCCTTTGTAAAAGTTATCATTGTTAAAATTGTGATTATTTCCCTTATTGACATACCTGTCAGCACTAAAAGAACGATTTCGTGAAAAATTGTTTTGTTGTGCTGCAAAAGCAACAGGCAACTCATTCTTAATATGTGCATTACTTAGATCCATGGTTGGGTGAGCAATGCAAAAATTTTTTGCATGTTCTTCTAAATCTTTCATTGATAAAGGTTTCCGTTCGTGTAAAAATGCGAGAAATGTAGGATTTACAGACGATAGTACCTTATCGCGCATCAGTAAATCGAAGAGACCTTCATACGTCTTTTCAATTTTGGATAATTCTATCCATCTTTCTAGGGTTAGTCGTATTTGTGACAGAAAATCACTGAAATTTCTGCTTGATTGCGGTAGTAATGTACCAAATCTTAATCGGTATTGATCTTCTGTCATTTGAAATTTCTTCAGAAGTGCGGCTCTAAGAGCATTATAATCATTCTTCTCATTAATACTGGTAGTATGATAAACTGCTAAAGCATCACCAGTAAGTAACCTGGATAAATATGTGCAATACAGTGTTTTATCCACGTTATATGAAATACAAGTGGCCTCATATCTATCCAGGAAAAATATTATGTCATCCGACGGTGGATTAAATTTAGGTAATTTAAGGTTAATTTCCTTAAAATGATCATGTCTGGATGAAGTTTGGATTTCAAAAGTTCTCTGAGAATTAGCTTCCTGAGTTAACCTAAGTCTCTCATATTCTGACTCTGCTAATTTCAGTTCATGCTGTCGTTTTCTATCATTCTCTTCCATCTCAAGCTGAAGTCGTAATGTATTTTGTTCAGCTATTAATCTTCTTTCTGCCATTTCTTTTTGTTTAACTTCCATCTCTTTTTCAGCTATTAATCTTCTTTCTTCCATTTCTTTTTGTTTAACTTCCATTTCAATTTTAAGTCTTTCTGCAGCCACCCTTTGCTTCTGTTCTGCCTCTCGCTGAAATCGTTTTTCTTCTAATTCAGCGGCTAATCTCATTTTTTTCTCATTCTCCTCCGCCTCAGATTTCAAATTTTGTAATCTTAAAGTTTCTAGCTTTCTCTGTTCAGCTTCTATTTCTAGAGCTTTCTTATATTCTGCAAGTGCAAATGCTCTAATCTCTTCCTGAGGTATATTAAGCGCCTTAGCCTGCTTAATAAAATAGTCTAAGGTAGACATTATTCAATATTATTATGTAATAATACTACTTAAAAGTGTTACTACAACTAGTGGTCTTCGTTCCTGTCCTAGAACGGTAAAATCAAGTTATATAATAGGCAATAATATTAATAATCAATAATGTAATTTATAACATGAAATGGTGTGAAAGCAATAACGTGACAGACAATAGCACAATACTGACACGACACGATAATCAAGACAAATGACTACAGTCGTAGAAATCAAATAAAATAAAAATGTGGAACTAAAATAGAATGTCGTAAAAATTTACGATGACATCTACGATCCAATAATGCACAAGACAATTGACAACACAGTGTAAAAACATAGGTTTTGTAAAAAACTGAACGATAGGAAGATTAGAAGGACGCATAATACAAACAAAATTCATTATAAAACTAAAATACGAGTAAAAATAACTACCAAAAACAACAAGTAAACGTGACGAAACAGCTAAACAGATACTATTATAAGGAACAATTAGCGATCGGAACTTCGGCAAGGTTTCTAGCCTTGTACCGGAATTATCGCTCAATTGAAACTTACAAGATGAGCCCTACAGAACGTCTGACGAAGAGCCCGAATTGGCTTCGAGATGGATCTCGTTCGTCAGATCAACCTCCCTACCTCCCACGAAGAATGCACAACATATAACATGTAACACGGAAAATGTACAGATGGACATAAGTATCGAAGGCACAGCTAATAATAATAAAAGGTACAACGAAAACCCGTTATACTCATCTCGCGTGTGCCGGGAAAAAACAATGTGCCTCGTCTCCGTGGATGTACGTCTGAGGATAAAATTCTTCGCTCTGCGTATACAACAACAGCTCGCACGAAATAATGACGAATAGGTGATCCCAAGGCAGTCAGTCACTGTTAAACTTGACGTGGAGGTTGATTGATGACCTTGAGCATTTTGTAACCGTCAGTTGATTCTGATTTATTTTCACAATAAGTTCCAAATTTGAGGTGTTGTCGCCTTGAAAGTACAAATCTTCTTTTCAAACGATACTTTGATTGAGTACGTTCCTTTGAAAATTATTTAATTTCCAGACCACACTGGCATACCAATTACTGTTGGGCCGTTTCTTTCTATAATGGTATTGATCTTCATAACGCGAATGGTTGAATAGGAACAAAAATGTCAGAAAACTGTTCTTCAAACGAACTCCAACAAGTAGGGGTTTAACTTGTTACTTATTGGCAGTACACAAGTCTGTTGATAACGGTACATGTATTTTATTTGACGTGACACATATATAGAGTGGAACACACAAGACGATCATGGTTACAGATTACAGATGCTAATGTCATACTTTTAAAGTTGCTGATCATACTCTCAAATTCTTGGAGATTCTTCAATAATCAAGTCCTCTTCTATCCAAGTGAGCTAAGGATCACTTCGGTTACCCTCTAATATACATTTACGATGAAGTCCGTTGACCTTCTTCCAAGGACGTCTATCGTGGTAAACGGATTCATGTTCAAGGATCAATCTTTGATATCATATCCGTAAAATTCCCAGACTTTCTTCATACAATACTTATGTAGCATATATTTGTAAACATCCAAATAAAGTCATCCACAACAGTACAACCAGGTTAGAGTTCTGTGTTGGCTAACCTCTCTTTATATCCATGCCACGACTTTGGCATTGACAAAATACGGCATATAAAACATGTGAAGCATACGAATCAATTAACGTCGTTCACTCGTAGGTATCATCCCTCTACGGTAATTCAAAAGGGCTAACGACTCCGTCTGTCCATTCTAGGAATGACATGCTATGATGAATTCCCGCTAGATCAAACTAGGAGTAGCCTAATAATTTAATTTAATTCAATAAACAGTTGATATGACCTGGGGCGACACTTACTTGATACTTCTACTATAGGTTTCATCATGAATACCAGTAGAATCAATATAACATAATGGCTTCTTCAAACTTGCCAGCAATTTCCAAGAAATATATCTCGGACATCAACAAGGTCCGAACTACCCCGTTCAAAACATGACGTCACAATCCCTAAACTAGGTTACCCGTGCGTCCAAAGCAACTCACACTGCATTGTGCACGTCAGTGCGTGAATCAATCGAACGCACAAATAGTATAACTATTTAAAACTGGTGCGTACATTTGGCAGGACCGAAGACTACCCCCTTAGGTAATAAATGTACGTAACAAGAAGGTTTACCATTACCACTAGATGCCTGATTAACATTACTCATACTTGTCAATCTCAATTTCTCTAACTCAAATTCATGTTCTCTTATTGCTTTTTTTTCTTCAGCTTCTCTGTCTAATCTTTTTTGTTCAGCTTCACTGTCTAATCTTTTTTGTTCAGCAGCAGCTTCTCTTTCTAATTTTTTTTGTTCAGCTTCAAATCTCCTTTCCTCCACCTGCTTCTGCAATTTCTTTAGTTCAGCAGCAGCATCAGCTTCTTTTTCTAATCTTTTCTCTTCAGCCAGAGCTTTTCTCTCTTCTGCAGCAGCTTTTTTCTCTTCAGCAGCAGCAGCAGCTTTTTTCTCTTCAGCAGCAGCTTTTCTCTCTTCAGCAGCAGCAGCAGCTTTTTTCTCTTCAGCAGCAGCAGCTTTTCTCTCCTCTGCAGCAGCTTTTCTCTCTTCAGCAGCAGCAGCAGCTTTTTTCTCTTCTGCAGCTAATGCTTTGTCATATTGAGCAACTGTCCATTCTTCTAATTGTTGACCAGTCTTATCAAGGGCTTTACCTTGTATAATGAAGTATTCTAATGTAGACATGATGTCTAACAATAATACTAATCACCTGAAATAATAATAATACCACAAGTTCTTAATGACTTGATTAATCAGCACACTATCCCAATATCTGTGGGTCACAAGCCTTAATAAGGTCTTGTATAACAGTAATAATAATCAAGTACTGGTTTATACCATAATCCAAGTGCAGTGCACAGGCAATAGTGTCTTATGAAATATACCTATATAAAACATATGTCAACCAACAGAATACATAAAGTACAAATAAGACTGACAATACGAAAACGTTTGCAGAAATCAAATAAATCAAATAGGGAAATCAATGAAAATAATCACTGAATCTGCAAGGAATAACAACACAAATGACGTCACAGTATATGAATATAAATTGTGAATAGAACTGAAAGATAGAAAAGGGTAGACCAACAAACTACAAACAATTCAAAACAAAACTAAAGAACAAAGAAATATTACAAAAATAACAATAATTACAGTCTTCACAGCTAACACAAATAGCAACTAGTTGTTGCAAGCAAATTTCCAATTAAGGAAATTGCACCTAAAGAAAACTCCCACAACGGACCCTCTATCACGTGGGATATTCTGTTGTGAGGACACCGCCCAACCTAAACACAACCCGCTGACATATAAACTAACATACTATACAAACAAATAACATGTAAACATAAATATATAAATTATGTGTATGATAGTATGTGTTGCAAAATAGGCTCAGTTTTACAGTAATGGCAAAGTTATTCTTATGAAAATAAATAAACTGCAACTTTATTGAATTACAAATTCTGGCCTTAAATATTAAAGTTCATATATAGAAAACAAGAAGATCCATCGATGAAAATAGGACTTCTTAGTTCAATAATACTGTCTTCCTGTTAATATTGACAAGAATTGATCCAACTGTTCTGTGAAACTCTGTAATGTCTAATGTAAAAATGTCAACAACGCTGACCTACATACTGCATTCACTTGACAGGTCACGTGACGAAGTGTTGACAAAGAGCAAACTAATACTGCAAGTGTGTCGTATCAGCCACATGAAACGGTCTGGTATCGGTAGTCTGTTGACTTCTAAGCTTCTGCGAGGTCAAACCCAGAAAGCTGGTCCACCAGTTGATAAAGTCTCTCTTTTTTGATAACTCTATTTTCTTTGCTCATCAGTTGATAAATATAAGCTCACTAGAACATCACCAGAGCTACATGCTCTGTTGTTGTGTTGCTTGTGGTTTGAGTATGGAATGTCAGCTCGACCTACGCAGTGGTGTGTAGACATAGATTGTGAGTATAATATGCGAATGATAAGAAGAGTTCATGGTGTTGACAAATGGTCTTTTTCTCACATTCATGTATGGCTGGAAGTCATCGACACCAACGACTGTGTACCTTTGCTACAGTTTAATTGGACGTACACACTCGACAGCACGAATAGTGACAAATCACAGGTTGGCATAATACATCATAGTACAGTGGATAAATGGTCTTGCAATGATACATGGGCACTCATGTAGAATAATAGCATAACGGACTGTCAGTAGACAAGCTCTCAGTATTGCCCATATATATATATCATCTGAGTTTACTGACAAAGCACGTCAGATTATAAACAACATTCAAGATGGCTTCTAGACCTAACCTCGTCTAGCGAAGATTCCTTGAAATAATATTCAGCACATATTTTTCATATAATCATATTGAACCGCTAGTACTGGGTTCTCATGTGTAGCAGTGATCTCTGGACTCATCAAGCGATAATACGGGGAATCCCTTTCTCTTCTTGAAAGTCACAAAATATTTGGATACAAGATGGCTTCTCTCGTGAGCTGTCACTCACGTTTGGATACAGATAATGAATCTGTATTAAAGTTAGTCATTCATTAAATGTTCTCATAGCTCTGTAGATTCTATCATGATACAATTGACTTCATCATACAAGATATAGTGCTGCTAGGAATGAATGTCATCTTCATCTAGTTAAATATATTCTCTCAGACGTACAAATCGTGCCTATCGAAAAACGGTGGCTTCGTAAGAAAGTTCATAAGGAGAATCTTTTGTTACCTTGGTATCAGAAATATGATTCTGCCATTCCTTGGCAATGAGAATAAACACTGGGGTAAAGCATACACGATAGGTCTAGACGACTATCACTTTCCCCATAAATACTGAGATCCCTTTTTCCGGCGACAAGCCGCTACACAAAAATCACAGCCCCATCAGGACGAAGCCAAATCACACCTCTAGCGACACATCCGCCGAACAGCCCTTTGACCTTTCTAACGACAAAAGACCATATAGTTCGACTTAGATATGTAAAGATATACAGATATAAGACAGACTCGTCCTACCCAGACAAACAATACACATAAATTCAGGCCATAGATACACTGAAGCAAGAACAACCTATTTCTACCCAAACAAAGAATAAATCGCAGTAAAACTGGATTCATCCGCGGAGTTCGATTGAAAGTGACGACACTCCTTTCAAGGGAAGTAACTCAATAATGACTTTTCCTTAAGCACTAAAAAGTATCTATTTTGTTTACAAAATATTTGCGAACATAACAAGCATACAAATGTATTATATTGTAAGATATCAAAGACTGCACGTAACAATCCCCCTTCCCACTTTTTCATTTTTTTTTCCAAGGGAGACAATCACCAAGAAATGATATCATTAAATATTTGCGATGATGTTATTATATTTTACTAATGCCTTTTCCATTTTATATAACAAAGAGTATGCACCTATAGATTTGAAGATGGGATTAACAATGAAAGTGCAAAATATTCTAACTTTATATAAGTTATAAGTTGGAGTATACAACAAATGCTAAACAGCATTACGTCAGCGATGTTTACTCCTCTGGCAACAGTGGCGACCTCTGACAGCGACAGATTGGGATTTCATATTGTTAATTATTCCGATATTTTCCAGATGATGATAACCATTTTATTTTTTATTCCCGTGGAGTATGGAGTAATCAATGCAGCCTCTTCCTCCCCCTCCCCCCATGCAAGAATCTGCACCACAGCCTTCTTGTGCTCTTCCAACAGGGGTTTATTCCAGCAATCTGTTATATATTATAGGGTTGCTAGCCTTATGTGCAACATGATCCCAGTCGCCTGAGACGACATATTAAAGGAAATAGAAGTCCATAGTTTTTAGTATCTCCTCAGTCTCACAGAAACTACACAGGGCAGATTTATTTTTAGTGTTGTTTCTCATCGTGTCCTCGCGACATTTCCAACTAGGGTTTGTCAGAGGGACAACAACGATTTTCATCTACTTTAATTTTTCTGCAGTTTCGATTGTTTATCCCTGATGAAGACTTTTTTGTTGTACGTAATGTAGACCATCTATTTATCTTTAGTAAGACATACACTAAATGTTTTGTTCACCTCGACGTAGTTGTCACGGAATTGCCTCCCCTGCTTAGCAGAAGTGGTCCAACAGTGGCTAAAACTCAAGAGTATATAATATGCGCCTTCAAAGGTGTCTACCTTCGCACAACGATTACTCTTGGCAGAGTTGTAGATAGAAGGATAATGATGCTTCTCTCTCAAAGGAGTGTCCATAAGATATTACCGAATCAAGAACAATGCCGCGTTGGGCAGGGCAATTGTTAATTTATATCTGATCCGCCGCCTTTTATGACATATTTAGCAATTATTAATTTCAGCTCGTTCAAGCCCTCCCCCTGATTTACTCAGTGGAATTCTTATTAATCTGGTGTAGCTCTGTTTAGAGTGTATTTAGTAAACTGACTGAGACAACCATGCAGTACATTCAAAATGATTAAACCGACGTTACATTTGTGTATTTACAAATAACAGATTTAATAATCAACTACGTTTTAACAGTTTAAGAAAATTAAATAGTCTTTAACAGAAAACATTCATTATCGTGTGATGGTAGGGTGTTTTATGTAAGAAGTCACGTGGCAGCTTTTGGGTTTGACAGCTGCAAATGGAAGTTTCTTCTCCCGCTGGGTTTTTTGGGTTCTGTGCAGATATGTCACTGGAGTTCACGCGTCTTTGGTCAAGGTTAAAGGCGCAGCACGTTCAAAGTATACTAGGCAAGATAATCATCCAGAGAATTTCAAAAGCAGTTGACCATAAACTGAGGAAAGAACAAGCGAGCTTCAGAAAGAACAGAAGATGTGCAGATCATATATTTACTCTCAGGAACATTATAGAGCAGTGCTCAGAATGGCAGAGACAGCTGTACATTAACTTTGTTGATTTTGAAAAAAACTTTTGACCGCATACACAGGGACAGCCTATGAAAAATTCTGAAGGCTTATGGAATTCCCAGCCGCATTGTTTCCATCATAAAAAGCCTCTACTCTAACTTTACGTCCAGTGTTGGATCGAGTAATGTAACTTTTGAAGTGAAAACAGGAGTACGACAGGGATGCCCCTTATCAACAACATTATTTTTGACAGTCATAGATTGGGTGATGTGCCAGACAACGGAGGGCAGTCCAAGATGAATTAGATGGACAACGTTTTCTACACTGGAAGACCTGGAATATGCAGATGAAATTCCACTACTCGCGCATTCACATCAACACATTCAAGACAAAACCGATAGACTGAATAAGTATGGCCAGCAGGTTGGCCTGAACATCAATTTGAAGAAGACAGAGGTCATGATACTAAATGTGGGCAATCCTGAGCCAATAACAGTAAGGAACCAGAAGTTAGAACAGACAGACACATTTACTTACCTAGGATGCAAAGTAACACCTGACGGCGGAACAAGCAAGGACATTAACAACAGAATGAATAAAGCGAGAACAGCTTTTGCTGTTCTCAACAACATTTGGAAGTCTTCCCAGTACAGCACAAACACCAAATTAAGACTGTATGAGAGCTGTGTACTTTCTGTGCTTCTCTATGGTGCGGAATGTTGGAGAGTAACAGAGAAGGAAATGTCGAAACTGTCCTCCTTCCACACAATATGTCTAAGGAAAATTCTCTGAATCTTTTGGCCAAACACCATCAGCAACCAAGAACTACTTATTCGGAGTAACCAGGAGGACATGCACACCATCATAGCTGGCAGACGCTGGAGTTGGATTGGCCACGTCCTCAGAAGAGACCCTGATACCATCACAAGAACAGCTATGCTATGGACCCCCGAGGGAAAGCGAAAGAGAGGCCGACCAAAAACAACTTGGCGGAGAACTGTGAAAGCTGAAATGCAAAGAATGAACCACAGTTGGGGCACTGTACGAAGGATGTCCACCGACCGAGAAAAGTGGAATCCATTTGTTGCTGCCCTTCAAGACGCCACCAGGCGTGATGGCCGCTGACTGCTTTGACGGTTCGTGGTTATGAATCAAAGAAGAAGAAGAAGACTTTCCAAGTAACTGCAAAGCTGTTCCCGCGTTTCTAAGACTCTCTATTGATGGTGTCTAGCTCGACGTCAGTCCACTTGTACCCTCACTTTGTTCCAGAGATTAATACCCTCAGCTAGTACCACCAACTAGCATGGTAAAAGAAGAGAAACGAATACCCTCTGAGTATTGAGTTTCCCGACACACTTACGTGTCCCCATCTTCCTATTCAACCATCGCATCTACCTCAGACTATAGCTTCTATGAGAATTAAGCTTAATCCATTGAGAGAAAACTTTCTGTACATTTAAATTAAATAGCGTTACATTTACTTTACATTTACATGAAAAGGTTAACAGTATAGAAAGAATATGTTTTCATTTACATCTCCACTGGTTGAAGAATGTTCACAATATAGATTGAATATGTTTTCATTTACATCTAAACTAGTTGAAAAGCTTGAAACTTTCATTAATTTTAAAGTGAATATGTTTACGTAGACATTTACACTGGTTTGAATATGTAAATGTTATAATTAGAATGTACATTATTGCTTTCATCTTTCCCTCCCTGCTCCATATGGAACTTGGGACTACGTATGGTTTTAGTTCTCTTTATGAAACTAGCGATAAAGCAGTCGCCAGCCCTTGCAGTGGTGGTTCAAAAAATCATCATTCTATATGCTGAGCTTGCCAGCCTCACATGATTCGGACATTCACTAGCCATTTTCACATATTAATATTCACATGGCAATATATAAATATTAGTTCACATGTTAGTAATGAAAAATTTAGAAGATAAAATGCACAACTTACGATTCTCTTGGCTCACAGACTGTTTGCTCAGAGAAGAAGGTTTAAGGCACTGGCAGATGCCTTTTTCACGTGTTTAGGGTGTTGTTATTTTAATTATGAATGGAACCAGGCCAGGAAGAAGACAGCTGATAGAATGGTCTGGCGCTCTCTCTTCCAAACCTCTACACCTCACGGTAGAAGGGGAACGACTAAGTAAGTAGTAAGTAAGTATGAATTCCCACTATGACTCCGTGTTTTCAGTTTCCTGAGATTCCGGTTTTCCTTATTATAACGATACTGCTTTCCTGGACTGTGTAAGTCCTTTAAAATACTACACACAAACGTCTGGTCTGATGAATGGAATTCTGATTCTTACAGTCTTTACTCTGGCAAGGTCTGGTTGTCTTCTTGGCAAGCGAAAACAGTGAACTAAACTTGCAAAAATTGTCAGATTATACTGTAGGCTTTCTGGCCTGCTTTTCCGGGCTGTTAGGACAAACGCCCAATCGACGCAATTGTTATTCGCGCCTTAAAGTACCAGCCAATCTTATTTTCAACGTTCAAATTTATGGCAACTTTATGATGAAATAATTTGCATGACTCATCTAGTGCAAAATTTCAAACGTTTCTTTTCTAAAATTGGGCTGTAAACATTCGATTATTACTTGGTCAAGTTACGTCTCTCACACTTCAACATGCTCTCCCTGAGCGGGGGATTATCTGACTTGCCTATCCCACGTAATTCAACCGTCGTTATCAGACTATTATTTGGCGCAATTCTGCCGTCTTGTCTGGACATTTCATGATTTATCCACACCTCCAATATGCAAGTCTCTTATTCCGTAGAATTGTAAAGGATTACTCCCATTTTGTACAAGCACCGTCATTAGCCTTTTCACCTGGGATCAAATGTGGGACCGTCACGTTTTTGTGACCCAATTAGTCCCTCAGGGATAGACCGGCGAATTGAAGTGAATTGAAGTGTGAAGGTTATGTAAACATTGACCTTCGGATGATTTTTCAGTGGTGACAAATAAGGGCAGGGGAGAGAGAAATAACAAACTATCACTCGCACGGGGATGTAATGCAATCCTGCCGGAGTGGACACGAGAGCTCTCAAACCGGTTTGTGACAGTAGTGTTTCATAAAACTGGTGAATTCATTTAATTGTTTCCTTGGCTTTCTTACGTATCATTTTGCTAAACTGTACAGTATCACCATCCCCATTTTCCTACCTTTTTTGTGTCTTTCACCTCTCTTCCTGTCAACTTTGATTGCAGGCGTAGGAATGAAACTGATTACCCCAGTTCATAAAAAAGCTGGTGAAGTCTATAACAGTTCATCAGACCACAATGTTTTTTTTTTATATTTGGACATGCGCCCTAATATAATCGACATACCTTGTGTCTAGGTTAAATGGAATACGCCTCGTTAACACTAGGGAAAACTCTTATTTAAACAAATGTGGCTTCCCTACGGCAGTTAATGCTACGGGACTATCTTTATCTCTTATGACAGTATTAATCTTGTGTAACACTGAGAATTTCCCTTCCTTCTTCTCTTATTTCCGTGAATGAAGAAATGGTGCACAGCAGTTTCCTGCTGTTTTAAATTGTTCTTTGTTATGCTTGAGGTATTTGCTGCTTTTAGTTGCACCCCCTCCCCCTCCCCCCCCCCCCCCCATCTGATTTTATTGTGTGTATGAGCGTTTTAAATGTATATTGTTAACACACGAGTGGACAAAGTATGCTCGCATTTATTCTTATCATGTGTGATACAGGTCTGATATTTTTATATTATCGTTTTCTAACATAGACATTTTATCGGAAATATGTTGTTGGGAGTTGAAACAGCTGACACCTCGGTATAGTGACATTACTGTTAAAAGACACTCACTTTGAATTATGGGCAGTGTAGATATAGTGCTAAACCACTTGCATTAAGGGGTCTAGTGATAAACATACTGCCTACGTTTACGTTGCTTTCCATAACAGTGTTTTTCTGTGGAGAAGAAATAGAAACAGATGCGATGCTAAATATCCAGTCTTTACAATCTAATTGTGCCTTTTTTAAATCTTAAGTAGATTTGATGACAATAAACTAACTAAAGCAGCCTCACATCATACATTATATTATTTAAATTATTTCAAGGAGCGTTAATATAAATGTCCTTGAAATTCAAAGGAAACAAACAAGCAAATATATCAAAAGGTATCCGTCGCCAGTGTATTATCAGGGATCGAAAGAGGAGCAATGAATTAAAGCACTAAACCTTACTTTGCAATGTCTTAAAAGGCAACAATGAAGTGTTGGGCACGCTACCGGCTCGCCTATTCTGCGAAAATACTCCTAAGAAACGACGGTTAGAAACATGAACAACAGACATGAATTATCAACAGCAAATAATTCTAATAATTTAACTCAGCCTGTTCAGTTCGGAAGGAGGTCCTCCGTCAGTAAGGTTCACGACGAAGTATAGAGAAAGCAGTAAGGGAAGCTTGACTGCCGACTCACCTCAATTCACTTCGGAAAACCTTCATATTATGCAACCACTGTGCTCGAAAGCTAAACGAACTAAAAGAATCGCACTACCTTCGGCAGAAAAATTAAAATGTATAAAATTTACATCTGGTTACTATGAGAAACAATAAGGAAAATAAAGAAGAGACTGAACTCATGAGAAATTGAGCTATTTTCATGATGCGCAGAAGAAAGAGCATTTCGTGGAGCTTATCAGGGAAAGGTAGAAGGCACTTGTGATGAGAAACAATGGGGCTTAACTATTATTGGTAACATTCAGAGCTGCCAGAAGAATAATGCAGATGAATACCAACCAGTGTCATAAACCAGTTAATGAAACAGAAGAATCTGTGAAAGAAGAATGTTACGCCAGAAACCACAATGTTATGAATGGCAAAAGAAGTAAAGACATTACAAACTTGATTGTGACCAAAGTACAAAGATAGGAACAGATAGTAGCGGTTTTGAAAAGAACATAAGAAAATATAGACTTGAGACAATGGTCGAAAATGGAGAAGCACTCATACATTTGAGATCAGCTCGTTATTGGAGTAAGCACATTTCCACATAAAGAAATAAAAAATGTAATATTGATATCAAGCTAACATATAACAAAATAATCTGATTGGTAATACATGCGCGAACAAGAAGTTCAAATCATCATTACACGATGCTAAAGTCTCTAGAAGTGCCATCAGATCAACATCTGCAGCTAGCAACAATAAACCTGAACCTCAGAAAATATACAGCAACACATAGATATAGACAACAGCTTGTTGTGAGTTATCTCAGAAATTAGGATACCAAATAACAATTTACTGTCGCAGTATCCAATAAGTACCAAGTGCTTCAAAAACTTGAAGATGAATCAACCACAAACCACCTCTGGCAATAGATCCAAAGTAAAAGGCATGAGGCATATGGATAAATCCTTAGCAAAAGGAACGCCAGCAAAAAGCGTTGATAACAACAGAAACCGTCAACAAGATAGAAGAGGAAAAATTCCTATTTAAACAGAATCAAAATCAGACTTACTATACAACTATACAACGAATTTCATATTAAACTACAAGCAACCAAAATGTCCGTGCCACAGATAAAAATGAAAATCCGGCATCATGAGAGAGTGCATAAAGAGATGCACGGGCAATTCAGGGCAATTTCTTCATAGAATTCTTCTTCTTTTTCAAGTACCATGCCTAGTGGCGTAGGAGATCATGTCTCTCCACAACTTCCGGTCTCCTTTACAATTTATCAATTCTGCTGTTGACTTCTTTCCATACCATGATATCAAACTTTCCAATTGTTAATAATCATGAATCAAAACAGCTTCATAGACTAGCTCCACAAAATCCCTAAAACATCGTGCTAGCAGAAAAGTGGTTATACGTTTGCCTTGGACACCCAAATAATGAAGAAATAGATAAAGTCATACAACTTCTAAGAGATGGGACAGCTGGGCGACCTTACGACATTCCAGATGAGGTCATGAAAGTGGACACAGACACCTCTCAGGAAAAGTTATACAAACAACTGGGTAAAGTGTAACAGAGAGAACAAAATCTAAGATTGAAGGAAGAATACCTGGTCAAGTTGCTAAAGAAGGAATATATGCATGAGCTCACATAATTTTAGAGGAATAATGTTACTATCAGTACCAGGACAAATATTCAACAAGATCATACTAGAGAGATGCAGATACCATAGACCGACAACTGAAGGAGGAACAAGCAGGTTTTCGACGGAACAGATCCTGTGTAGAACATACAGCACACTACAGTTACTACTGGAACAGAGCTTGGTGCAGAATTCGAAAGTTTGAGAGAGAATCGCTATGGAGACTGATAAAAACACAACGGAGTCCCTATAAATTCATAAAATGAATGAGGAACACGAATGAATAAGTCATACTGAGAATCTTAAAACGGTAAGTTTTTAACTTTTAAGCCAGTATGTGATCCGAGCACTTTCTTATCAAGTTGTATTTTTTAATTACTTAAGACTAAAAAAAGACATTAGGTATTGAAGAAAGTAATATATGTGTACCGGTATTTAATTACAAGGGGGCGTTACATCAGAGTCGTACCAATGACGGGGAAGCCGTAACGGAAGTCGAGAGTAAAGGGCGTATGGGTATTTTAAAGTTGATTGTCTCATCTGGTATTCGCCGCACGACTTGAGACGCGGATATGTTGTTCCCCAAGGGCGCAAAAATATGTTGTTTCTGCACTCTACTTTACTGTTTTAGATATACTAAAGAAAGATAACTTATAATAATGCAATCGAACTTTCAGTATTATCCCCTTAAACTGTGATTACATCCCCTACCCCAAGATCCTTGCATTGATGGAGGCTGTATTTTCCTATGACTACTTTATGCATTTAAAGCGTATCCTCAGAAGTTATTCTCTGATTTACATTATTATTACTTATACACCATTTTCATAATGTGAAAGTCTACACTTTGCTTATTGTCCAGTATCATGTTTTGAAGATCTTGTCTCTGCTCAGTCCCTTTACCTGTATTTATGAATATGCATTACTGATAAAAATATCTGCAAATTTGTCACATACTGTATGCATTACTTACTCATATTACAATGCGAAGAGCAAACCAGTATTTTCGTTTTTCTTCATCTTTATAAATCACTAGAGCTGCAGCTAAGCATTCCAGTATTTATTTAGAAAGTTCGCACACGTGCCCAGTCACTTTTAATATGGAATAAGTATGAACTTTGTATTCTTATGTCACAAATGGATATGTTGTGGAGGTCCAGGAATAAAAAAGCGTGCTTCTTCTGAATGTATTCTATTTCAGAAGAGAAAGAGCGAGAGAGAACGAACGAACGAACGAGGGAACTTTATTTTCAAAGTGTTAAGATTTTGGGTGCACAGGCCCGTCTAACATATTGCCCTCCCTCTCTCTGTCATCATGAATACTGTATCCTGTCATTCGCACATGTATTTTGAGCATTATTTAAGCATGCAACATTATTGTCACAGCGCATTTTCGCCGTGCAGTTATCTGGCTCGGTCGTAAGACGAGTAGGTCGTTCGATACAATATACGGAAGTTTCCGAAGGAAGGACGGAAGCGTGCGAGCGAGTGTTGTCAATTGACCAGCTGGAATTTTGGGGGTGAGGGCATTTAGCGTCACTCGAGTTTCTTCTGCCGCCTTGAACGGGCGTATTTTGCTAGCCTGTGTGCTGTTCATCATTGGCCGTATCAGCGAGACAGCGTTTGCCATTAGTTTTGAGTCCTGGTGTATTATGTGCTAGAGACGTAGAATTTTCTCTGGGTTGTTAGTTTTTGCAAGCTGATTTGCTTTTAGTAAGTACGATTTGTACTATGGACATGGTCATTTTGACATAGTTATATTCCGGCCACAAGAGTGAGTGGTGGTCACGGTAACTGATAGGTTTGTTCTAAAGTGCCTATTTATTGTATCCAGATTCGTGGTGGTATTGCTTGTATTTATGCATTTCATTATGGTAATTTGTGGCCAATTTGTTATGTCTTTAAGAAAGGGATATTAGCTGTTTGGAAACCTTATTTTCTTGTGTCAGCCATTGTTCATGTGGTCCCCTAGTGTACACGAGTCATTGTCTATCTTGAGTTAAATCTAGCACGGACAGTGGTAGGGCATAGTAGTGATGCTGTTATTCAGTACCCCTATACTTATGCTTTGACCTTTATCAGGGTAAAATAATAACATACATTTATAATATCCAATCATAATCAAATTTAAGTATGTTTAAATAAAACATAAAAGAAAGTAATGAAACATAAATTGAAAAGAGAGGTAGAAAGAGAGAGAGAAGAAATAAAGGGGGGGGGGGGGGGGAACTTGCTTAAATGTGTTATAATTTATTTCCGTATTATTGAGCTCTGAAACGTACTGGCAGCAGATATGGAATGGGGGAGTTTTATATTTTAGGAAAGTGGTTCCAACAATTTGCGGTCCTTAGAGCAGAAAATTTGTTTGTTTTCTAAGCTTTGTTTTCTTTTCGTGAAAAACATCACTCCGGGTATCACATCACATGTTCATGTCATCGTGACATCAGGTGTACTCTCTTAACGATGGTGGGCAATACAATTGGTCTTCATACGTCTCTTATGTGAGACCATTTTAGTACAGTAATTCTCAAACAGTTTTGCTTAAGTACTCCCTGAGACCTATTCAGCTGCACATTGTTTTGCTACCATTACCCTCTTTAAAAATGCCATTTTTTTCTACAAAACTGTATTTCGTAACGTATCAATCTGCTTTAAGTAGTTGTGAACATATGAATAGAAATTTAGAAGAGCAGGTCAGCATTATTTTCCCAGGCTACAAATACTACGCAACTCCAAATGGGCCAGCTAGACGAGGACAAGCTACATATGTGAAGCACGAGCTCCCTCACAAGTGGTTGGATACCAGTGCCAATGACAATGAAGACGTGGAAATGAAGGGAATCGAATTGAATATAGATGGTCAGAAATGGTAAATCTTCAATTTATATGCCTTCCAGAAAATAGTAACTGGGCTTTCCTAGCGGAATTGTCGGAGGAACCTATCAAAAAGTGATTAATTGCGGGTGATTTTAACGCTAGATGTTAGGAGTGGGGAAACGAAACTGGCAAAAGACAGGGTATGAGTAAGAGCCGGGCCCTCCTCAATGCAAACTTTGCTATCTTAAATGAGAGCCGCTCGACAAGACTGGCAATCAAACCAGGGGACACAGATAGTGTCACAGATCTGGCTATCTCTAGTGGTGGTTCCACCTTGGCACGTTGTCCTCGTTGCAAAAGGGACAAGACACAAGAAACCGAAAAATGTCTTAAATATGCTACAGGCCTTCAAGATCACAACAACCTCATACATACACAGTCGAAATGCTAGAAAACGGACAGCTAGAACACCTTTCATCCAACCACCTTGGTGACATAAGACTGTGGAGTGAGCATAGGTTGAAAAGCAAAGGGCAACCAAGGAAAGGCGGAAAGCACAAATATATATATGAGGAATGATGTACTGGTTAAAGAGAAAGAGAAAGTAAAAAAGCAAGCCATCAATAAATGTAAAAGCTTGACGAAAGAGGCCACGAATACAGTGTAGGAAGCCTTCGTGACACGGGAGAGCACTGAAAAAACTCTACATAAGTTCTGATCTTTACACAGAAGAATGAATATGAAACATACGTCAATCCATCCCCAACATTAAAAGCTCGACAGGAATAAACCTAAAGACGAATTAAAAGCTGGGACGAGCATTACTCGATCGATATTTGGCCCAAACAGATAAAGGCGACAAAGTTGTCCGTCTAAAACATTAAGGACCACGTTTTGAAGAATGACATAAGATTGTTACGTGTCGTATAGTTAAATATTCCGGAGATATTCTCCGTGGCCAAGGTAGACTCTAGGGGCAGTCACACAACACGAAATCAGCATAACTGTACTGAGCGGACCAACACCTCCTTCACAATTTTACAAACATGCAGTTTATTAGGTTTGACAAACAGCTCCATGGTAAGAGATATATAGCCCCAAAGGCAAATGCAGTAGTATGTATGTCCAGTCCGTTCCCTATCAAACGCTGGTCATTGGCAATCATTCAAACTTTATTTAATATCGTCTTTTGAACATTTTTATGAATAGGCACACATTTCCTTACTAGAATAAGCCAGGGACACCTCAGCCATGTATATTGATGTCCTGGTGATGGAATAATTCCGGAAAAAACATAGAATACTGCAGGAGCTCAAAACACATACGTCCGCTCACTTCCCAACATAAGCCGTATCTCTCTTGCAGACGCTCAACTCACTTCTGCTTCAAATTTGTTCACGTCTGCCGGTCAACCATATCGGCATTCATATGAACACTGCAACAGGAACAGTTATCATTCATACCCTTCAACATTTGCTGAGGGAAATTGAACACCTATGGTGAAGTGGATTCTGATCAACAATAGCTATTCATATGAACACTGCATATATTTGACATTACATATAATATGCTAAATTGATTATATTCGAAAGGGTGCTATGTACGAAAATTCGTGACCTAGCTATACCAAATGTATGGATTTCTATTGCGATGGGTGTACAGCCTTCCGCATATTACAAAACCCATGGCAAAGTGAATTAATTGGTTTGGACCATCATCTTTGCACACTGACAACTGCATCAGTCCTCCGATCTCCTCACTTAGATCACACAAGGAGGATCTCAGCACAGTGCACGAATTCCATAACACCTGCGAGGGCCCAATGTGTGTTGCCAGGAATCACATATTTTATAAATATTTTTGTGGTGGGTAGGTTTCCTAATTTTTAACAGGGCCGCTGCAGTATGGCCTACAGTTTCCAAATGCCGAAGTATTTTTAGCGTGCTAAACTTGCACACGGAATCTCCTATTTTTTCGCCCTTATCAGAGAAAGCTAAGCTTCCGATCTCACCACCCCTGAGATCAGCAGAAAGTATGACATCATTAGAAACCACTGGTTCTGAAAAAAAAAAAGTTTTATCAATTATATTCTCTGTGCTGAGAGCGAACCTGGTATCTTTAAAATTAGAGGCGGACGTCATACGCCTGGGCCACTCCAACCCCATATTTAAAAATAAATTGTTTAAAATTAGTTTCAATCACTGATCTGCTGTGGTTGAAATTCCAGTCTAAACCTGTCTGTGATTGACGTGAAAATAAATTCAAGCAGGTACGAGTGTGGGAATCACCATCAGCACGTTTACATGATTTTTTATCGTTTATTTATACTACATAACTTAGCCGACCCTTGTAGTTCCCGGTGGGGAGGTGGGGGGGGGGGGGGGGGGGGGGGGGGGGCTGAAGGGACAAAGACAAAATAATAGGACTACTAGACCCTCACGCATGTCGTATAAGGCGACTAGTACAAGGTTGTTCATGGGGCTGACAACCTCGTCTGTAAACTAAAATAGCCACAGATGCCATTGCTGCAAGGTACACTCAAATGATAGGTGCAAGCCTCCTGCAAGGTGACTAGCTTCAGTCATAGTTTCGTGCTCTGTAAAGGGCGCAAAAGAATCTAATGATAAATAACTTTACCAAACTTGAGTGTACGACCGAAGAACAGCGTGCTGTTGTGTGTTTTTTTTTTTTTGGCAAAAGGACTTCCTGTAAAGGATATTCTTAAGGAAATGTTTCCTGTTTACGGTGAGAATTGTTTGCTGCGTAAAGCGGTACATAACTTGGGCGATAAATTTTCTCAAGGACGCTCAAAACTTGCTGATGAAGACCGACCTGGTCGTCCTCTTCAGATTGCAACAGAAGCATCTGTGCCGCGGGTGGGGGAGATTATTTGAGCTGTCAGGCGAGTAACGATAGACAGTGTAGCAACTGCAATAGGGTGTTCTCATGGTTTAGCCTGCAGCATAATGCATGATCGTTTGAATTTCCGGAAAGTGTGCTCACGGTAGGTGCCCAGACAACTGACCAAGGAACACAAAATGAACCGAATGGACCTGTCCTTGCAACATCTCTCTCGATACGCAGATGAAGGAGAAGACATGCTTAATAGGATTGTTACCGGAGACGAATCATGGGTGCATCACTACCAACCCAAATCAAAGCGTGTTTCAATGCAATGGAAACATACTTCTTCACCTTCTGCCAAGACATTCAAGGTTACGCCATCAGCAGGGAAGGTTATGCTTACAGTGTTTTGGGATTCTCAAGGAGCGCTGTTAACCCATTTCCAAAAAAAAGGTGAGAATGTGAATGCTGCATCGTAATGAGAAGTTCTGTTGATGCTTCGGGATGCAATTCGAAGAAAATGTCCAGCCGACTGACTAGAGAAGTACTGCTCCATCACGACAATGCCAGACCGCATACGGCTTGATCAACCCAGGAGAAAATTTAACAACTAAGGTGGTAACATCTTGAACAACCGCCTTATAGCCCCGACTTAGCCCCGAGCGATTTTCACCTCTTTGGTTCACTAGAAACTCACCTTAAAGGCAAACGTTTTGCGGATGACGACGAGGTTGAACGTGAGGTGCGACTTTGGCTGAGAAAGCAGACCAAAGACTTCTATGCTGCATGTTTTGAGGCACTGATAAAGCAATAGGATAGGTGTATCAATGTTAGTGGAGATTCTGTTGAGAAATAAGGGGAAATGTAAGGGCAAATGGTTTTCAACTTCGTATCTCATTTAGTTTTTGTTTTAATAGCCATTTCTGACCTATTAACTGACTTGCCCTCGTATATATATATATATATATATATATATATATATATATATATATATATATATATATATATATATATATATATATATATATATATATATATATATATATATATATATATATGTATATATATATGTATATATATATGTATATATATATGTATATATATATGTATATATATATGTATATATATATATATATATATATATATATGTATATATATATATATATATATATATATATATATATATATATATATATATATATATATATATATATATATATATATATATATATATATATATATATATATATATATATATATATATATATATATATATATATATATATATATATATATATATCGAAGCACATTAAAAACGCACCACTATTATATATACTGATGCCGAGAAGCTGGAAAAAAGTGTGGGAATGGATTTTCCCCGTGTTTGTCATGAGGTAGAGAGCGAATGGTTGCTGGAATGGAAAGTGCATGATTCAACCCACGGGTTTGTGTACAGACTACATGAAAACAATGAAAGTTACACGTGCAACACGATTCCCAACAGCTATGACCTTGAAAATGTGTACGCGTTGTGGCAGTATACTCGGTATAAAAAGGCCGTTGAGACAAAACACCCAGTACATGTGCTTGAAATGCCACGACTATCTGAAAACGACCGCCAACGACCCATTGGTATGTTGGAGACCGGAATGAGCTCGCGGACAATTGCCAAAAGGATGAATTACCCCCACAGCACTATTGTACGTCTCAATGAACGTTACGGAACCTCTGGCAGTGCCCGGGAAAGACTTCGGAGTGGCCAACCACGAGTTACTACCCCTGCGCAAGATCGTCATATTGTGCTGTCACCTAAGGAATCGTTCTCTCCCGGCAAGTCAAACAGCAAGAGCAATAGTGGGTAGACGTGGTCAAGTCTCTCGAATGACAGTCATACGACAACTCAGAGATACAGGCCTTACTGCAAGACGACCTTATGTTGGGCCAAACTTGACTCACAGACATCGTCAGCAGCGCCTGCAATGGGCAGAGCAACATGTCACATGGACTAGACTGCAGTGGAATGCTGTCGTATTCACAGACGAGAGCAGATTCAACATATCCTTTGCTGATGGACGTGTTCGGATTTGGCGACGGTGTGGAGAGCGCTTTGCAGATTGCTGTGTTCGTCAGCACAACCGATTTGGAGGTGGCAGTATTCACATTTGGGGAGGATTCAGTTTTCACCATCGCTTGCCTCTTCACGTCTTCCGTTGAAATGTTAATGCTGTGACATATCGAGATGAGGTTTTGGATGCATTGGTTGCTCCTGCGTTCACAAATTGTCCAGACTTGCAGCTTCTCCAGCAGGATAACTCACGTGCGCACACCGCATGTATTACGCAGCAATATCTACAGCAGCAGAACATTATAACGATTGATTGGCCTGCCCTATCACCAGACATGTCCCCAATAGAACATCTGTGGAACGAGCTTGGACGCAGAGTCTAAAGGCAAGGTTCTCCAGCTAATCTGCAACAGCTCGAAGCTGCTCTTACACGTAAATGGGACTTGATTCCCCGGAATTTCCTTCAGAGACTTGTGTGTTCCATGCGGAGCCGCTGCCAAGCTTGTTTAAAAGCACACGGTGAACATACCAGATACTGAGGATAGTGTGAATGAATTTTTTTATTGGTTGCATTTTTGGTTTTCTCCCTTGCCTGCAAAGAATGCAATGAATTTCATAACAATCAAGTGTACAAATTAATGACCAGCATGGTTCATAGGAAGATGAATAAAGATTCCAAATATGTAAACTTGTAAACACTTATATTTACATTTCACGCTCTGTTCCTGGACTATACAGGTGGTGCGTTTTTAATGTGCTTCAGTATATATATATATATAAATTCATTTCTTGATGACTCTTTAGTTCTACAAGAACCTTTGACCTTCAACAAACGCATGTGAGGTCCTCCTATCCAATGTCATCAGCTCAAGGTCTTTCTCATCATTTTTCAGTTCTGCCAGATGGTCTGTACTTCATATGTCTCAATCTTATATATATTCGTATAATCACATGATCGTTATCGTTATCAATTTTCACTTTGCTTTTTATGGAGCATTGAGCCACCACTGCAGCTGGTCCCCTTGCAGGAAGCCTGCACCAAGCACAACCATTTCTGTGATCATTAGTCTTTTTCTTCTTCGTACACTCTCAGACGTCTACTTGAATGTTTGTCAAAAAAATCAGTTGACATTTTGAGGCTATTTGAATCTCCGCAGAGCTTGTCCACGAATGGTACTGGTGTCGGACATATGCACTTTCTCTGTTCCGCATATGTTGGGCAACTTTGAAGCAGATGTTCAGCAGTCATTTTATCAGTGTCACAGTTACACTCATCGATAGTTCTTATCTTTAGCTTGTTGAAAAGATGGTATCTCAATCTGTTGTGGCCAATGCGGAGTCTAAAGATTACTACTTGTTTTCTTGAGTAGGTAGTATGCATCATTTTGTGTGGGACCTGAATGCTCTATATCTCATTTGTTTCTGTATCTCATTCTGATAAAACTCTTCGCCTCCTCGAAGTTATGATTGCATCATTCTGAGGTAGCTTTCCACCTTCCTTTGCCAATCTGTCAGCCTCTTCATTGCCGGTGATGTTACAGTGAGATGGGGTCTACTGGATCACAACACTTTTGAATCGTTGACAAAGTTTGTGGAGCACTACTCTGAGATCATCCAGGCCTGTATTAATTTGTCTTTTCAACGTTGCAATTACTGACTGTGCATCAGTAAAGAAAGCAACTTGTCTCTCTGCCGTTTCTTCTGTCAATATAACCTCTGCTGCAGTTTTCAAGGCCTCTGCCTCTGCTCTGATGTTGCTGGAGAATCGTCCTGTCGCCACTGACAGCCTTTTTTCTGCACCAGTGCTTAAGGTCAGAAAGACACCCCCACCTCCATTTTCGGTTGCATTTGTTGCTAATCTATCTGCGTATGCATGGGTGCAGGTGTTGCGTAGGTAATTGTTCTCTGTGTATTTTGTCGCCACGGATTTTCTCTCTGTTGCAGTCTCGCTCTTCTTTCTTTGAATTCCAGGAATGTTTTCTATCATTTCAGGGAAACGATGTTGTTTCCAAAATGGAAGCTTAGGTCAGCGTAGATGGGTTTAATAATTGATATTACATTTATGGATACTGCTCTCGTCTGAGGTTTGTTTGATTCTACAAAGTTTCTTCGTTTGAGTATTTGCCTTCTAAGAGCATTCATTCTATGGCACATTTGATGGTCTGTTAGTCTCTTTAATTTTTCAGCTTGTTGTTGAGCCCTGCTGTCTCTTTTTTCCTCCATTGGCTAAGGCATGTAATCTTTTCGAGTTCTTTAATAGATGTTGTCTTCATGTCGCCCGGTATAATTCTTATTGCTTGATTTTGGAGTCTGCTGATTTTATCGAAGTTTGACTTAGCTGCTGTTGTGACCGCTTGGCCTTTCACGCTAGCTTCGTCCCTCCTACTTCCAAGCTAAGCATTTATATGTGCTAGAAGATGCTACATGTAAGAAAGACAGACCTTAAAAGCAAATAAGACGTTTTTACACAAAACGCAGTATTCATTCACAGTTCAGTTGGCAGTTACTGCTCTGACAGGGCAAACGTAGGTCAGTCCCAGATAATAATGAAAGGGTTTTATAAGCACGAAAGTGGGAAATGAATGTTTGTGTGATCTGGTTTTTTTTTAAATCCTATTGTTAAGTTGGAAAAGATCACACATGTGAAAAAAAAGTCGAAATAACAGAATGTCGTGTGCAAAAAGGTCGAAAAGCTGAGGAGAGTGGTGCAAATGTTAATTATTGTACCGTGTGAAAAAAGGACGGGTCGTGTGAAAAAAGACGGGAAAAAGAAGAAAGAGTATAAATAGAAGAGTTGTGGGCGATAGGCAGCGATTTCAGGATTTATGATTCCAAGGACTCCATGATTATAGACTAGAGGATTTTTACAGATAGCGTTAGGTGAACTTCGTCTTTGAGGATACCAAGACAAGTTTTTTTTTTTTTTTTTGAGTAGACAAATCAGTATATTCTATTTGGATGTACATATATTATTCGTTTGGATTACATATTTTTCATTTTTGGATAAACAACCATCATTTTGTGAAATTTACAGTGTTTGTCTAATTACACCAATAAACTCTAATTAAATTTTCTACGTAACTGTTTGTGGAACTTTACAATAATTTCTTGTGGATATACGTTGTTGTGCTGAAACTGTTTTGCTTATCACAAAACTTAAAGGGAAGAACATTCCTGGGTTGAAAAAAATAACAAAAGGTCAAGTATTACCATCTCTGGCGGAAGGCCAGTTAGCACTTGAACCACAACAATATATGAAGGATTAACTCTGACTAAATAACAATAAATATAACTACTAGTGCCGCATTCAACTAATGCGGGCACATATCTTCAAATTGGCGCCGTGACCTGCCCTTTTTTCTTGGTGAAAGCAGATAAGCATAACGGATCCAGGTCTAGAACAACAGCAGCAACAAAAACAAGCGTTGTATACGCTACAGCAACAACAGCAACAACAACATGCGTTATATGCACAGCAGCTACAACAGCAATAGGAAATGCAACAGGCAAACGTCCATCCTGCTAACATACCCTTACCTGTAGAGGCCGAACCCACAATGACCGCGTTACAACGGATAACAGACACGCTATCCAATGTAGATCACTATAATAAATATAACCAAATTTGCTCGGTTATAACCCCCTTCACGGGCGATTCAAAGACATTTCGGAGATGGCTAATGAACATAGACAAGTTTAGTTCCATGGTAAATGCTACAAGTGACAAGGAAAAGATCAAAATTGCATATTTGTCATCGGAATCTCTTGTGACGGATTTTCTGCGACGGCGCTCCCTCATCTACATAGAGGAGACCTATGCATCATTAAAAAAGGAACTAATTGCACGGTATAGTGACATAATCGACAAACTGCACGCGTTGTCGCTTTTGAGGAAAATCCATCAAGAAAAATCTGAACCTGTTAAATTTTATGGAGACCGTTTATTAAATTTGGCTGAAGAAGCTTTTATGGAAGGAACGGTACCATCACAGGACATTGAAAAACACTTGGTGGGCATTTTTGTAGTCGGACTTTACACACATAACTTAAAGCTCCATCTCATAAGAAAAGACCCTAAAACTGTCACTGATGCTATACAAATGGCAGTATCGGAGGATAACATACAAAAACGTTTCAATCAACGCACAAGTAGAGATCCTCGCTATGAGGTAAACACTGACCACGAGCCAATGGAAATCGGTCACTCAAGACAGCATGGCACCGTCACCAACATCGATCTACACGCCATCAGCCTGAGCAACGTCAGTATCAGCAAGCACATCAACCGAGGCAACAGAATGTCCAAAATGTCAATACGATTGTCTGTTACACATGTGGACAAAATGGGCATGTCTCTCGTGCATGCCAATCACACCAGCAAGGATCATTCGGAGAGGGTAGACAAGGACATAGAACGTATCAACATAATCAATATCGAGGTTGTAACCAACCACAACAAGGACAGAACAACCGCGCATACGCAACCTAACATGCTTTTGCCAGAGGTAGACCACAATATTTTCCTGCTTAGGGAAACGGACCGAGTACACGTTAGATCGGACCGCTGACGTGACCTATACAGAAGGGAACACTTACAAACCCTTTAGGTCCCACACAACAAGGAAGAAGTCACACAACATAGAACATCATTCTCACCGCAATAAAAGGCAGCAGACTGTAGTAAATAATATTAACATCCACCCAGACCCGAGTTCCTGTCTCATCTCTATTCAGGGCATGCATTATTGGGCATTGGTGGATACCGGAGCATCGGTAAGCCTAATACGAGAACAACTTTTTCGAAAAATTCAGAAATATGTGAAATTTCACCCCACGAAAACTTACATGGCATCGGTGACCGGCCAGGAAATGAAATCCCTTGGTACTGCGTTTATCACATTCCAGATTGGGGAACAGAAAATAAACCATCAATTCATTAGTACACGCGGTATGTCTCGGAATCTTATTATTGGACGTGATTTCCTGAACAAACACCAGGACTGGATATACTACGATCTACACAAGATTAGACTAAACGGAGAATACATCAACCTCCAGGATGATTTACACATAGCTTCGTTGGTACGCCTTACAGCTCCAGTGACCATTCCACAAAACTCACTAATAATAACCAAAGGTCGTGTAAAGGGATCAGACTACATTCGACCCGGACAGACAGTAGAAGAGGGCATTGCAGAAATTACAAGCTCCCGAGATTTCCCCATCATGATCGTAAATACCTCAGGAAAAACATCATCCATAGCGAGAGGTGCGATAATCGCAAAAGTTAATCTTTCCCCCCAATAATGAAAGAGGCCAGACAAAACTGCACAAATGGAGATAAAACATACATCAACAATATATATTGCCGAAGAGAATCAGAGAGCAACAATAGATATTGCCGGAAACAACCAGAGATCAACAATACATATTGCCAGAGACAATCTGAGAACATTAATAGATATTGCCGTAGACAACCAGCGAGCAACAATAGATATTGCCGGAGAGAACCAGAAAGCAACAATAAATATTGCCCGAGAAAATCAGAGAGATCACTGGACCCTTTTCATGAAATGGGAGTGAAATGTCAAACACAAAGATCAAATACAAGTATGCATAAGGACATAAAAACAAATACCGAAGACAGATTACCACAGTTGTTGGACACCTTACATACTTGGGCCCAACACCAACAACGGCTCACCACTTTTGTGAAAAAACATCACGATGTCTTTGCTTTAAATCATTTGGAATTGGGTCGTACATCAACAGTCCAAATGGATATTAATACCTCTACCGAAGAGCCTATTAGCCTAAAACCTTACCACACCCCACTCAAACACAGAGAGCTAGTAGAACGATCCATTAATGAGATGCTATCAGCTGGCATCATTGAACGTTCCATATCACCATGGTCGTTACCTATCGTCATAGTTGGGAGGAAGGATGGATCAAATAGATTCTGCTGCGATTACCGCGCTTTGAACAGAATCACGAAGACAATCTCCTACCCACTACCCAGAATTGATGACATTCTCGCGACCCTTGGCAACTCGAGATACTTTACCACCTTAGACGTTAGGTCAGGGTTCTGGTGTATCCCCATGACACGTGAGGCTAAACAGAAGTCCACATTTACTACACACATGGGCAGTTACGCATGGAATGTCATGCCTTTTGGCCTCAAGGGAAGCCTGCAACTTATATGTCATTGATGGATGAGATGTTGAAGAAGATGCAACCTTTCGCACTCGCGTATATCGATGACATATTAATTCATTCTGCGGGAACCATTGAGGACCATCTTCATAAAGTGGAACTAGTATTTGACAGGCTCAGGAAACACCAAATCAAACTCAAGTTAAGCAAATGTGAGTTTCTCAAAGAAGAAACAATATATTTGGGTTCTGTCATAAATGCTGATGGAATACGTCCAGACGAAGATAAAGTTAAGGCTATCAGGGAAATGCCGAGTCACACTACAGTACGGCAGGTGAGAGGTTTCATTGGGTGCATTGGATACTACAGACGCTACATAATTAACTTCTCCCGTGCGGCAACGCCCCTGATGGAACTGACAAAAAAGTATGCTCGTTTTAAATGGACTCCTGAATGCCAGAAATCATTCGAGTACCTGAAGGATGCCTTGACTACAATCCCCTTACTTGCTCACCCAGACACATCCAAACCCATGGTATTATATACCGACGCTTCGGACAACGCCATTGGTGCATGTTTGATCCAACCCATCACATTATACGAAAAACCAATTTTGCCTGAAATCCCCAATGAGAAACCTATCGCGTTTCTTTCGCATGCTCTATCTAAGTCCCAAAAGAGATGGTCGACGACAGAGAAGGAAGCATACGCGATCCATTATGCAATACAGAAATTTGATTTTTATGTACGAGGAACCAGGCTCATAATCAGGACGCATCATCAACCCCTAGTCAATTGGCTCTCTAAGACACATAAACAACCTAAGAAACTGCAGACATGGTCCATTAACCTCCAATCCTACGATACCATCATAGAGTATCCCCGGAACAATGAACACATGTGCAGATCTGTTATCTAGGATTCCATATGAGGAGAGTAAAACGCAGAACACTACAGTGAAAGAAGAACCATCCACATTGACGGAAATTGATGATAATACAAAACAAATTAATGTTGTTAGCTCCAACCAACATGACATATCTGAAAACACACAGAGGTCTGAATCACAATCAAACCCAGACAGTGATCCAGGTGGCTTCCACATGGCAAGTGAGCAGAAGAAAAATCCAGACATAACAAAACTCATGAAACAAGCTCAAGAAAATCCAAACAGATTTCCAACGCTTACGATCCAAGACGAAGTATTGTACCACATTGACCCCCAAACAAGACGGACAGCTACAGAAATACATACCGAAACACCTGGTACCGTTGGTTTTGTCTCAATTTCATGATAACAATGGTCACGTTGGGAGAGACAAGACATTAGATATCATTAGACGACGATACTATTGGACTTCACTATACAAAGATGTCATTGAATATGTTCATACATGCAGAATCTGTAAAATGTGAAATATGAAACCATCACGAGCACCACTCCAAGTAATGCAAGCAGAACATTTCCCAATGGCGACAGTCAGCATCGATATATCGGGACCATATCCCATCCCACAGTCAGGGAACCGATATATCTTGCACATAGTAGACCAGTATTCAGTATGGCCGGAATGTTATCCTCTCAAAAACATCACATCTGAAACAGTTACATAATATTTTATCCAAGAATTCCTACCAAGACATGGCTGTCCCAGACGCATCATATCTGATAATGGCAAGCAGTTCGTTGGGAATCCCTTCAAAGCAATGCTTCAGAGGTTCAACATTACCCACACTACCACGAGTTATTATCACCCTCAGTCAAATAGCAGAAATGAACGCCTACACTCAACCATGCATGATGTTCTCGCGAAGTATATCAGTGGAAATACACAGTATTGGGATATTTACATCAACCAAGCATTGGAGACCATTAGAGTGAATATAAACGACACTACTGTTATGTCGCCATTTTATATGCTGTATGGAAGAGAACCCTCTTTTCCCCTGGATAATATGTTACAGCCCCAACGGAAATATGTAGGTGAAGACCGCATAGTAGTGATTTTAAGAGAGAAATTCAAGGTTCACCAAATAGCACATAAGAATACTGCGAAAGAATTTGTAAAGAAACAGAAACAACACGACAAGAATGTCAAGCTTGAAAGCTTTAACGTAGACGACAGAGTGTACTACCGAAAGAATGTCCGTGATAACAAATTTGATGCCCGCTGGCTAGATGGCTTCAAAATTCTAGATAAGACAACCCGGACTAATTACAAAATCTGGAACAAAGAAAGAAATATCTTTACCAAGGCCCATGTCACGCAAATAAAAAAAGATGATCATGGACCCATTATACCACCTACAGAGACCACAAATAGGCCAATAAGAAAAGCTACATTATATCATCAACCATCTAGCACTACGTCAGAGCCTAGCACAGACGACGATGTTTCAGAAGCAGAAAGGCACACAGCTGAAAATGACCAATTTCGTGAAGCAGTCAACAGAATGAGACAATATAAAAGCACATCCGACAGTGAAGACGATATTCCCCCCGCTGAGGTACGCGAAAGACTAGAATATCGAAATACCAGGTTACAGGCCGAGCAAGTTAATCCAGAACACCCTGACACCAGGATAGATTTATGCCAGCCTATTATACAACAAACATACTATAGAAACGAACAACCCTTAACAAGCAACTACCACTCTGATAAACAGTCGGATAGTGAAGACGAGACGCCCCTACAGGTGGATCAAAGTAGGGCAATTCACAACAATCAGTTTATTGATGATAATGATACTCGACACACAGCACCGGCTAATGAAGAAAACGCACACAGCGCTACATGCACACTTGAGGAAGATATTATTCTTCCATCACCTCCATTGAGACACGAATCTGACCTATATACAGCAGATCCCGAGAGTGACCACGAAAGTATGAACAGTCCAGACAACGCTGAATTTCGCACAACAACGAAGCGCCCATATTCTGGCTCAACAGATGACTCCCCACAGTTAACAAAATTTGTGCGGTTACCTCAAGAGCAAGTACATATGAAATTGCGAAGAAAACGCAGACAGCCCCACAACACGCAGCATGAGGTGCACCATTTCAACACTACTTCATCCTTACCCTCAACAACTGCAGCCACCACCCACTCGACAGTGCGAAATACGCCATCCTCTCGTGATCAACGATTGACAAAAGCTACTTTGAGGGAGATCGCCAAGTTCCTCATGTCAACATTCGTAAACGTCCAGTTCAACGATTTTTAGTTTAGTGGAAAATCAATCTTCTCTAATAACAAAAGGTACTTCCCCAGCAATAGTACCAAACGAGTACTAACTCTTCAAAGTACTACCCCTCGTTCCCCACCATACTAAAGTCACTAGTGTCCATTTTTTTTGGGTAGGAAATTTTATTTTTTCAGAAAGATGTCAGCCTCAGTCAAGACCCTGCTGATGATACTGATGATAGTGATAGTTATGACATCTGCAACACCCACATATACTAACAAGTTATTATGGCGTGTCGCCACTGTGTTTTAATGTTATATAATTATTTCACATTCTTCGTCAACATGGACTGAACTTTCGCAAACATTTGCAGATCTACAACACAATGTTATCCAGATTAAACAGAACTATAAATTATCTCAGTTCTCTAGTTATACAACATTTATTTTTTTGCAAGTGTTAGGTACAAAATCTTTATGATTAGAAGACTACTCACTGATCTTAGAGACGTAGTCACCCACTGCACAAATTACACCACTTTTGCCTTTGAAAATCTTTATAATAGGACTTATGCTTTACAACAGTTTTTTTTTTAGTTTTTTTTTTCTCTTCTTGGTGAATTTTGTGACAAAATCAAACACACTATATGCACACCATATTTTTTCTTTTTGACACATCAGAGGTTTTTTTTTTTAAATGTGTTAACTCACCGCTTTCCTTTTGTGTTATGGAAAGGCCGTTTTATAATGTTCAATCGCATCGAGAATGTATTTTGGCGATTTTTTCTTAATGATGCTGTTTACAACCTTCTTCTTCTTCTTCGATCCTTAACCACCGACCGTCAAAGCAGTCAGTGGCCATCACGCCTAGCGGCGTCTTTTAGGGCAACAACAAATTGATTCCACTTTGCACGGTCGGTGGCCATCCTTCGTACAGTGCCCCAACTCTAGTTCATTCTTTGCATCTCAGCCTCCCCAGTCCTCCGCCAAGTTGTTTTTGGTCGGCCTCTCTTTCGCTTTCCTTCAGGGGTCCAAAGCATAGCTGTTCTTGTAATGGCATCGGGGTCTCTTCTGAGGACATGACCAACCCAGCTCCAGCGTCTGCCAGCTATGATGGTGTGCATGTCCTCTTGCTTGCTACGAGTAAGCAGATCTTGGTTGGTGATGGTATTCGGCCAAAAGATTCGGTGAATTTTTCTTAGGCATGTTGTGTGAAAAGAGGACAATTTTGACATTTCCTTCTCTGTGACTCTCCAGCATTCCGCACCATAGAGAAGCACAGAAAGCACGCAACTCTGGTATAATCTTAGTTTTGTGCTTGTGCTGTATTGGGAGGACTTCCAGATGTTATTTAGGCTAAAGAAGGCTGTTCTTGCCTTATTCATTCTGATGTTGATGTCTTTGCCTGCCCCACCGTCTGGTGTTACTATGCTTCCTCGGTATGTGAAGGTATCTGTCTGTACCAGTTGCTGATTCCTTACTGATATGGGCTCAGGGCTGCTCACATTGAGCGTCATGACCTCAGACTTCTTTAAATTGATGTTCAAGCCCACCTGCTGGCTAAATTTATTAAGTCTATCCGTTTTTTCCTGGATGTGTTGATGTGAATGTGCCAGCAGTGCAATGTCATCTGCATATTCCAGATCTTCCAATGAAGAAAATGTAGTCTATCTTATTCCTCTTGGACTGCCCTCTGTTGTCTGGCGCATCACCCAGTCTATGACTGTTAAAAATAGAGTGGTTGATAAGGGGCATCCCTGTCGTACTCCTGTCTTCACCTCGAAGGTTAGGTTGCTCTGCCCAACACTACACGTAAAGTTGGCATAGAGGCTTTTTATGATTGACACTATGCAGCTTGGAATTCCATAAGCCCTCAGTATTTTCCATAAACTGTCCCTATGTATGCTGTCAAAAGCCTTTTCAAAATCAACAAAATTTATGTAAAGCTGTCTTTGCCATTCTGAGCACAGCTCTATGATGTTCCTGAGAGTGAATATATGGTCTACACATCTTCTGTTCTTTCTAAATCCTGCTTGTTCTTTCCTCAGTTTGTAGTCTACTGCCTTTGAAATTCTCTGTATAATTATCCTGCCTAGTATTTTGCTGGGAACTGAGAGAAGAGTGATTCCTCTCCAATTATTGCAGTCTGAAAGATCTCCCTTCTTGGGCAATTTGACAATTATTCCTTTGTTCCACTCTGATGGTGTTGTCCCCGTTTTCCACACTTGTGCAAATAGTGGTTCTAATAGTTCTGCTGCTAGCTCAGGGTCTGTCTTAAATAGCTCTGCATTTAAGTTATCATGGCCCGGAGCTTTACCGTTCTTTAACCCTTTGATTGCTGTGATGATTTCTTCTTTTCGTGGAATGTCTGTATTTACATCTAGATCGTTTTCAGCCTCAGGAACATTCAATTGTGTCTCTGGTATTTCCTTGTTCAGAGTTTCTATGAAGTGCTCTGCCCATCTTGTTTCTTGTCCCTCTGCTGTCTTGATGAGATTTCCTTGCTTATCTCTTACTAATGTAATATTGTTTGCACCTTGTTTTCCGCTGATGAATTTAGTTATTTTGTATACTGTGCTTTGTTCATTTCTCAGTGCTGCCTCTTCTGCCTGTTTTGCAAGATCGTCTAGGAAATTCCTTTTGTTGGCTCGGGTTTGGCGTTTAACTTCCCTGTCCAGTTGACTGTACTGTTCGCTATATAGTTGCTTTAACCTGGGGGATTTCGCTTCTGTTTTCTTTCTTTTCATTTCCTTTCTCATCTTTATGGTGTTTAGTGTTTCTGGTGTTATCCAGTCTTGCTTCTTCCTTTCCTGGAATCCTAAGCATGATTTGCTACTTTCCTTATATATTGTTGAAATGGTGTTGAAATTCTGGTCTATATCATCAGTCAATGTCTTTTCCTGGCTTTTGGCAAATTGATATCGTTTCTTAATGTCGGCCGCAAAAGCTTTTCTGGTAAGGGGGTCCTTCAATTTGCTGATGTCAAACCTTTTCTGTGCAGTTACAGTTGGTCCAGCCCTTCTTAGTTTCACTTTCAGTTTTGCTACTACTAAATGGTGATCGCTTCCCACATCTGCACCTCTTCTTACCTTCACATCTTGTAATGCATGTCTCCATCTACCGTTAACCATGATGTGGTCTATCTGGTTTCTGTCCCGACCATTTGGTGATTCCCATGTTAACTTGTGAATTTCCTTATGTGGGAAAAGTGTTCCTCCAATGACCAGGTTGTTAATGCTACAGAAACTTATTAGCTTATCCCAATTTTCGTTTGCTATTCCGCTGCCGCATTTCCCTATTGTTCTTTCATTATATGTATTGTGTGTACCAACTTTCGCATTGAGGTCTCCCATTACTATAACAAGATCATATCTAGGTGTGTCCTCCATTTCTTTCTGCAGTTGTTGATAGAATTCATCCTTGACCTCCTCATCGCTATCATTCGTTGGTGCGTAGCATTGTATTATTGTAGTGTTGGTGAATCTCCCTCTCAATCTCAATCGTATCAGTCTGTTGTTGATGGGTTTCCATTCCAGTAATGTCCTTTGTATCTCTTTCTGTAGAATAATGGCTACGCCTTCACTGTGCTGTCCATCCTCTCTTCCAGAGTAAAGTACTGTTTATCCTGTTGCTGTTTTAACTTTTCCTGCCCCTGTCCATCTGCTCTCGCTTATCCCCAGGATGTGTAACCTATAGTTTCTCATTTCTGCCGTGACCTGTCTTAGTTTACCTGTCTCGTACATTGTCCTGACATTCTCATCTCATCTCATAATCGGAACCTCTTCTACCCCGTGAAACGAGGTGTAGAGGGTACCCAAGTGCACAAGGCCCATGGGCGGACATGTAATCGAAGTGACTTGGCAAACAGGTGATTAGCCCGTTGTGCCCGAACTTGCCCTCATGTGTACTCATATTCGCTATAAAACCTCCGAACTATCGAGACGTCTTTCCAGCCAAAATGGACAGAGCCTCATATACCCGAAGGTTTCGAGGGATGTCCTTCCTCATCTGCACAAAAGCATGTATAGAGGAACTCTCAGGACCCGTAGGTCTGAGGAAAGGAGCAAATCTGAAGACAGGCACAGCAGTCTTTGGTACTGGGAGGTCTGCACTCAATGTGGTGTACCACACACAGTCAGTAAAGACAAAGGTCGCCTGCGTCAGCCTGACAGTCCAAAATCCTATTCTTGTATCCTGTTTTGCGGTCAGGACATCCGTTTTCATGTCAGTGGCTTCCTTTCGGCTTTCACCACTGACAGTCATACGAGCCACAGACTCCGAATGTCCATCCCGCAGCAAAGTTTGTTCATTTGATGTTGTTTCCGTAACTTCATTATTTTTTTACATAGACAGGGGTGTCAGTCCTATGCTAAAACCCCCAACCTGGAGGACCAGGGTACCAGCTTTTGTCTGACCCCTACCCACACAACCTGAATGATCGTATATGGCTTCTCACGTTATTCAAGCCGACGACCCTTTCTCACAGATATATGACGAATCAGACGTCGAATTTATTCTTCCCTAAACATCCAAACGCCTTTTCATCTCCTGTCACCTTCTCCGACATGCTCCATCACAGACGGAGCGTTTCTAAATCGACGCTCCGTTCCGAGCAGTCCCCAATATTCAACAGGAATTTAACTATGTTAACGTGTCTATCAAATTCTATAAATACTTCTTCGTAATCTGGGAAACACCTCTTCTCGCATTCCTGAATCTAGTGAGACACACCAGAGGTCATGACCCGACACACTAGAGTGTCAGTACTATTGATTGACTTGGTGATGTACAAGTATTTTGCAAGTTGGGTAAAACTTATATGCTAATCAACACAGTTCGCGGATTGGCGAAACACTACATGGTGACATGCAAACCATGACGATTCCATGCGAAATCGCTAACATGGTAACGGATATGTTCACATGTTGATAAACCTTGAATTGAGAAAAAAACATCACATATTGATGTACCTGTATTTTCCTGACCATTTGTCACGTTGTAAGTGGAACGCTACAATATATTTTCTTGACAAATTGTTGTCCATTATACATTGTATTGAGAAATAATCATCACATATTGATATACCTGTATTTTTCTGACCATTTGTCACGTTGTAAGCGGAACGCTACAGTATATTTTCTTGACAAATTGTTGGCCATTATTATGAACTTGCATTTGTATGCAGATTTTATATTTGATGACGAACCTATTTTTTTTTTCCTTAACCAGCGGCACTTGGGCTTTCAGCCCTTCGGCCCAATGAAATGTCATTGCGAGGCTGGGGAACCTGAGGACTTTCCTTCCAACCCGGTAAGGAGATTCCCATCCACAGAGGGTTTATCACAGGAGCCGTTCAGGCTATTCAGTCAAATTTCCGGCCGTTTGAACCATGAACACCTGGTCGCCAGTACAACACCGAAGCCATTACACCAGCGCGGCTCCTGATGACGAACCTATAAACAGTTTGGTACTTGGTACATGGTTACTGAGATAGTTCATACTCCAACACCCGATAATTATTTGTATCGGTATAGTTGTCCTCCCTCATAGTAACAACCATTACATAAGTTGGAGATTAGAGACATTTTTTAAATAAATACTTTGTAACTCCATGTAACCAGATTAATAATGCTATATTTATATTTTACGACCAACACATAGACAGTTCACCAAACTTGTCTAGATTGTTGGTGTTTAAGACCCATATACATCCTGGTAAATCACTGACCGGAGTGGCAGGATTGGGGTCGCCTGTATCATATCATTGTATTATATTTACCACGTTCTATATTGACAGTTACGAGAGCGTACAGCTCCAGTTCATATTTTAAAAAAATAAATTTATAGATTAACATTGCCATGTATGTATATTCCCATGTCATATATATATATAGATATATACGAACTCGTATATTACATTTTTTTTGCTTCCCACGGTCTGATGTTTGACCATTAGTTCTATGCTGTTAGGCTGATGTTCGTTGCAGCAACTCCATTTAAGATTGTTAAATACTTAATGAATATTAATCACTTCTGTTAAATATTACCAAAGTATTTTTTTATTTTTTGTATTTCTGTTGTTTGCACAACCAATGAAAATCGTATGTAATTATATAAATATATATATTTTTTTAATGTTATCATTAAGTATGTTATCAATATGGTGATGACTAACGCACAGCGTTGTTCATATTGATATTGTTAAGAAGTAGTGTACATCAATACTGTTCAATGGCGAAGTGTATTAACAAATTTTATGTATCTTCCGTTTTACGCATTATAAATATACTGGAATCCCTCGTTTTACGAACATTTTTTTTCTCTCTCTAAGAGACTACCAATAGGTTAGTCGTTTATAACAGTCCCTAGCATGAGGTACTTAGTTGATTGTACGCAAATGTCTCCCTTTGTAATACATTTGTGTGGCCAGGGACGTATGTGACCGCTTGGCCTTTCACGCTAGCTTCGTCCCTCCTACTTCCACGCTAAGGATTTATATTTGCTAGACGATGCTACATGTAAGAAAGACAGACCTTAAAAGCAAATAAGACGTTTTTACACAAAACGCAGTATTCATTCACAGTTCAGTTGGCAGTTACTGCTCTGACAGGGCAAACATAGGTCAGTCCCAGATAATAATGAATGGGTTTTATAAGCGCGAAAGTGGGAAATGAATGTTTGTGTGATCTGGTTTATTTTTATCCTATTGTTAAGTTGGAAAAGATCACACATGTGAAAAAAAAGTCGAATTAACAGAATGTTGTGTGCAAAAAGGTCGAAAAACTGAGAAGAGGAGTGCAAATGTTAATTATTGTACCGTGTGAAAAAAGGACGGGTCGTGTGAAAAAATGCGGGAAAGAGAAGAAAGAGTATAAATAGAAGAGTTGTGGGCGATAGGCAGCGATTTCTGGATTTATGATTCCAAGGACTCCATGATTTTAGACTAGAGGATTTTTACTGATAGCGTTAGGTGAACTTCCTCTTTGAGGATACCAAGACAAGTTTTTTTTTTTTTTTTCAGTAGACAAATCAGTATATTCTATTTGGATGTACATATATTATTCGTTTGGATTACATATTTTTCATTTTTGGATAAACAACCATCATTTTGTGAAATTTACAGTGTTTGTCTAATTACACCAAAAAACTCTATTTAAATTTTCTACATAGCTGTTTGTGGAACTTTACAATAATTTCTTGTGGATATACGTTGTTGTGCTGAAACTGTTTTGTTTATCATCAAACTTAACGGGAAGAACCATCCTGGGTTGAAAAAATAACAAAAGGTCAAGTATTACCATCTCTGGCGGAAGGCCAGTTAGCACTTGAACCACAACAACATATGAAGGATTAACTCTGATTAAATAACAATCAATATAACTACTAGAGCCGCATTTAACTGACGCGGTCGCACTGTTGCCGATGTTGCAATGCCATTCTCTAGGACTGGTCTCACTCGCCCTGTGTTAAACGTCTTTAGCACTCCCTCATCTGCACCTCAAGTTGTTCCAGCAAGTTTTTTTCATAATTGCCATTCTTAAACTTGCTCTCATTTGGTTTCTGTCAACTTGTTTTTTTCACGTCAGATGGCGATCAAAAGTATTGCCTAGGTAGGTTTGATTTGTATGTAAATGTAGATTGTCTCCGTTTAGCACTAGTTTGGAGCTCTGTGGTTTATTCGAGAGGGAAAATACTGTGTACGTTGTTTTCCCTTCATTTATCTTCTTGAGCCAACGTTTTGGCTCACTTTTCTAGTGATGTTAGTGCTTGCTGCATCCACATGTTTGCAGTAGTGATATACTCTTCAGAGTTCCACGAGGCAAAGTCATCTGCAAAGGAAGAATTGTGTGTTATTTTTTGAATATTTTCTGTTATATCATTTATGTACGCTAGGAACAGTGTAGTTGACGGGACTCCCCCTTGTGGGACCCCCTGCTCTAAGATAAACATTTTACTAGTTTGCCCTTGTAGCTGTAAATTGGCGGTTCTATTCTCAAAGTACTGGCCAATCCAGTTGTACATTCGATCACACACACCACGTCTGTGCAGTTTGACTTTCAATCCATCTTTCCATAATTTATCAAAAGCTTTTTCTAAATCTACCCAAACCAATAGCGTGTTTTTTTCCCTTGGAAGGCATCTTCGATTTCATGAGATATATTTGTGATCTGATCTTCAGTGTATCTGTGTTGTCTTTGAATCCTGCTTGTTGATGGGTTAATAGTTGTTTGTTTTCCAGGTGCCACATAAATTATTAATCATCAGTTTTACTACAATTAGTTTTAAACGATGAGGCTGCTAGCCCCTTGCACAATCTCATATTATTTACCTAGTATGTCATGCCTAAGAATACAGTAGGGCTATTCTTTTCTTTTCTCTTCGGAACCAGCAGGAACTGCACTAGGCTACTGTATCTATATTCTTTCTTTCTTCTTTGATCCTTAGCCACCGACCGTCAAAGCAGTCAGTGGCCATCACGTCTGGTGGCGTCTTGTAGGGCAACAACAAATTGATTCCACTTTGCTCGGTCGGTGGCCATCCTTCGTACAGTGAACCAACTCTGTTTCATTCTTTGCATCTCAGCCTCCACAGTCCTCCGACAAGTTGTTTTTGGTCGGCCTCTCGACATTTCTTTTCGTTTTCCATTTTCAGCACACAGGATATAATCTTAATTTTGTGCTTGTGCATGAGAGGACTTGCAGATGTTTTTTAGACTAAAAAAGGCTGGTCTATGACTGTTAAGAACAGAGTGGTTGATAAGGAGCAGATCTGTCGTACTCCTGTCTTCACCTCAAAGGTTAGGTTGCTCTGCCCAACGCTACACGTAAATTTGGCATTGTGACCGCATGGCCTTCCACGCTAGCATTTTCTTTACTACTTCCACGCTAAGCATTTGTACGTGCTATAATATGCTGCATATAAGAATGACAGACCTCAAAAGCAAAAAAGACGTTTTTACACAAAACGCAGTATCATTCAAAGTTCAGTTGGCAGCCACTGCTCTGAGAAGGCAAACGTAGGTCAGTCCCAGATAATAATAATGTTTTCCCTTCATTTATCTTCTTGAGCCAACGTTTTGGCTCACTTTTCTAGTGATGTTAGTGCTTGCTGCATCCACATGTTTGCAGTAGTGATATACTCTTCAGAGTTCCACGAGGCAAAGTCATCTGCAAAGGAAGAATTGTGTGTTATTTTTTGAATATTTTCTGTTATATCATTTATTCGCGGAAAGTGGGAATAAATGTTTGTGTGATCTGGTTTTCTTTTTTTTTATTTAATTGTTAAGTTGGAAAAGATCACACATGTGAAAAAAAGTCGAAATAATAGAAAGTCGTGTGCAAAATGTCGAAGACAATAGAGACGTGTGCAGAAATTGTAACGTGTGGAAAAAAGAATAGGACGTATGGAAAAAGGCGGGAAAAAAGACAGCAAAAGTATAAAGAGGAGAGATGTGGGCGATAAGGATGATTTCAGGATTTATGATTCCAAGGATTCCATGATTTTAAACTAGAGTATTTTTTTTTGAAAGCGTTAGGTGAACTTCGTCTTTGAGGATATCAAGACAAGTTTTTTTTTAAATAGACAAGTGTGTATATTATTCAGTTGGATTATATTTTTCATTTTCGATAAACAACCATCCTTTTGTGAAATTTACAGTGTTTGTCTAATGACATCAATAAACTTTAATATAATTTTCTACTGAATTGCTGTTTGTGGAAATTTACAGTAATTTCTTTTGGATATACGTTGTTGTGCTGAAACTGTTTTGCTTATCACCAAACTTAAAGGGAAGAACAAACCTGGAAAGAAGAAGAAAAATTAGTAAAGGTCAAGTATTACCATCTCTGGCGGAAGGCCAGTTAGCATTTGAACCACAACAACATATGAAGGATTAACTCTAATTGAATATAACAATAAATATAACTAATTAATGCCGTAACCTGCCCTGCCACATAACATACTAATTGGTGCCGTGACCTGCGCACAAGTAACTGACGCTGCCACATAACGTACTAATTGGTGCCGTGACCTGCGCACAAGTAACTGAACCTGCCACATAACATACTAATTGGTGCCGTGACCTGTGCACAAGTAAATGACGCTGCCACGTAAAATACTTATTGGCGCCGTGACCTGCCCTTTTTTTCTTGGTGAAAGCAGACAGGCCTAATCACTATAATGGATCCAAGTCAAGAACAACAGCAGCAACAACAAGCGTTGTATACACTACAGCAACAACAGCATCAACAACAACATATTAGAAAATGGGAATGAGACACTGTCATAACAAGAGCAGATTGGAGTAGTCTAAATAGAAGACACCATCGTATAGCAGTAAGAATTTTGTTGGTCTAATAAAGAAAGGAATGAAACTGCAAATAAATAACATCAACATAGGGAAGCAACAGAAGTATCAGTTAACAACCGAGAATGGTTGGAAAATGAATGTAGAACCGGTAGGAGGGTGGAGGAAGAATTATCAGATCATGTCACACCCTGATATCCATCAGTCCCCTATTCTTTGTCAGCTCTCACACCACATCCCACACCGCCCCGCATTCTTTGGTGACGAACAGCATTCTCAACTGCCTAGAGGATACCCACAGCAGATGAGAACAAGACCGTACAGTCGATGGCAGACAACTAACTGGAGATACCAGCGCACGCCAATCACCACCAATCGAAGTACCAGACACATATATGTGAGCAACAATAGATATTGCCGGAGAGAACCAGACATCAACAATAAATATTGCTGGAGAAAACCAGAGATCAACAATAAATATTGCCGGAGAGAACCAGAGAGCAACAATACATATTGCCGGAGAGAACCAGAGATCAACAATAAATATTGCCGGAGCGAACCAGAGAGCAACAATACATATTGTCGGAGAGAACCAGAGAGCAACAATAGATATTGCGAAGAACACACAGACAACGCTGTTTCACAAGCAGACCGGCACACCTCTGAACACGACCAATTTCGTGACGCAGTCAACAAAAGTGAAGACGAGACGCCCCTGCAGGTGATTCATCGTAGAGCAATTCACAACAACCAGTATACTGAAGATAATGATACTCGACACACAGCACCGGCTAATGAAGAGAACGCACACAGCGCTACATGCACACTTGAGGAAGATATTATTCTTCCATCACCTCCATTGAGACACGAATCTGACCTAGATACAGCAGATCCCAAGAGTGACCACGAAAGTATGAACAGTCCAGACAACACTGAATTTCGCACAGCAACGAAGCGCCCATATTCTAGCTCAACAGATGACTCCCCACCGTTAGCAAAGTTTGTGAGGTTATCTCAAGAGCACATGCGTATGAAATTGCGAAGAAAACGGAGACAGCCGCACAAGACGCAGCATGAGGTGCACCATTGCAAAACTACTTCATCCTTACCCTCGACAACGGGAGCCACCACCCACTCGACAGTGCGAAATACGCCATCATCTTGTGATCAACGATTGACGAGGACAAAACAAGTTACCTTGATGGAAATCGCCAAGTTTTTCATGTCAAATTTGTACACGTCAACTTCAACGATTAATGGTTTATTGGAGAATCAATCTTCTCTAATAACAAAAAGGTACATCCCCAGCAATAGTACGCAACGAGTACTCTCTCTACAATAGTACTCCTCCTCGTTCCCTACTATCATCTAAGTCACTAGTATCCATTTTCTTGTGGGAAATTTTATTTTTTTCAGAAAGATGTCAGCCTCAGTCAAGATCCTGCTGATGATACTGATGATAGTGACAGTTACGATGTCTGCAACACCAAGATATACTAACATTCGCAGATCTAGAACACTATGTTATCTAGGTTAAACAGAACTTTAAATTATCTCAGTTCTCTAGGTATTCAAACCTTTTTGAAAGTGTTAGGTACGAAATCTTTATGATTAGAAGAGCACTCGATGATCTTAAAGACGTAGTCAACTATTGTACAAATTACACTACTTTTGTCTTTGCAAATCTTAAAAAATTGCACTATTGCTTTAGAACAGTTTTTTTTTAAACTCTTATTTATTGTTGATTAATTTTGTGACAAAAGCAAACGCACACATTATACAATCACTAACTATGTTAGAGTCGCACATAGACATGCTCAAGTTCAGTCGCTTACCTTCCTCACTTATACCTCCAAATGATCTTCTAGAATTATTCAACTAGTTGTTCAATATCCTCCGTCATAGTAACATACATTCCGTCCACCACTAGTTCAACATCATAATCTTTTTCAGTAAATGAACATTCTTTACGACTTGACGCGATTCTTTCGCAGTCAGAACTCATCGTGTTATTACTATTCCTCTAATAATTGTCGATGACGAGGATGACCTGTATAGGATTCACTCAATCCTTACACCTATTCCCCCCTCTATTACCTATGATAGTAACACCAACATCCACCCCCTCGCCACATATGATATGACAGCATACGAAACGGCTATTAACAAAGCACACACGTATTTTTCCATTGTGACACATGAGAGTTTTTTTGTTTTTTTTTTTAAATGTGTTAACTCACCGCTTTCCTTTTATGTTATGGAAAGACCGTTTTATAATGTTCAATCGCATCGAAAATGTATTTTGCCGATTTTTCTTAATGATGCTGTTACGACAAATAACATTTGTACTAGAACTATTTGATTTGCACACATGTTACCTTTACTTTCCAACCTCCATGATCGTATATGTCTACTCACATTATTCAAGCCGACGACCCTTTCTCACAAATATATGACGAATCAGACGTCAAATTTATTCCTCCGTACACATCTAAACGCCTGTCCATCTCCTGTCACCTTCTCCGACATGCTCCATCACAGACGGAGCGTTTCTAAATCGACGCCCCGTTCCGAGCATTCCCCACTATTCAACAGAAATTTACCTATGTTAACGTGTCTATCAAATTCTATAAATACTTCTTCGTAGTCTGTGAAACCCCTTCTCGCATTCCTGAATTCAGTGAGACACACCAGAGGTCATGACCCGACACACTAGAGTGTCAGGACTATTGATTTTGCCTAGCATAATTGGTTTTTTAAATTTTAAGCTGTTTTGTGTATAACTTCCATATGTACAAGAAGATGAGATGTCCACAACGGACATCGTAAAAGATAATGAGGACATTGTTACCCCCACTGACACAGCTAACGCCCCTAAGACCACCGAATACATTCCCATGACTGACATTCGTTCCCCTCCCATTGTGATAAACCCTACTCCGTCATTTATCACAATATAGGAGTGCCGTCGACCACGGACTGGCGGCTCCTGAGCCGACCCAGCTGCAATGGGTACCTCCTAAATCGGAGAGTATTTGCCTGAATGGCGAGGGACATATGTCTCTGTACAAGAAATAAAGGGATACTCACGTAAAATCAATGTCAGGTTAGACATAAATAATAACCTGAGATTTCGCCTCGAGTATTAGCGGGCGTACGAAAAAAAAAAATCACAATATACACCCCACTCCACTAAATAACTGAGTTATATGACATATATATTTTCACCTAAAATGTGACTTAGTGATATATTTTGCAAGTTGTGTACAACTTATTTAATGATCAACACAGTTCACGGATTAGCGAAATACTACATGGTTACATGCAAACCATGACTATTCCATGCGAAATCGCTAACATGGTAACGGATATGTTCACATGTTGATAAACCTTGAATTGAGAAATAAACATCCCATATTGATGTACCTGTATTTTCCTGACCATTTGTCACGTTGTAAGCGGAACGCTACAATATATTTTCTTGACAAATTATTGTCCATTATTATGAACTTGCATTTGTATGCAGATTTTATATTTGATGACGAACCTATAAACAGTTTGGTACTTGGTTCATGGTAACTGAGATAGTTCATACTCCAAAACCCGACAGTTATTTGTATCGGTATAGTTGTCCTTCCTCATAGTAACGACCATTACATAAGTTAGAGATTAGAGACATTTTTTAATAAATACTTTGTAACTCCATGTAACCAGATTAATAATGCAATATTTATATTTTACGACGAACACATAGACAGTTCACCACAGCTTGTCCAGATTGTTGGTGTTTAAGACCCATATACATCCTGGTAAATCACTGACTGCAGTGGCAGGATTGGGGTCGCCTGTATCATATGATTGTATTATATTTACCACGTTCTATACTGACAGTTACGAAAGCGTATAGCTCCAGTTCATATTTTAAAAAATAAATTTATAGATTAACATTGCCATGTATGTATATGCCCATGTCATTATATATATATATATATATATATATATATATATATATATATATATATATATATATATATATATATATATATATATATATATATATATATATATATATATATATATATATATATATATATATATATATATATATATATATATATATATATATATATATATATATATATATAACTTTTTTTGCGTCCCTCGGTCTGATGTTTGACCATTAGTTCTATGCTGTTAGGCGGATGTTCGTTGCAGCTACTACATTTAAGGTTGTTAAATACATACTGAATATTAGTCACTTCTGTTCAATATTGCCAAAGTATTTTTTGTTTGTTTTTGATTGAGTTGTTTGCACAACCGATGAAAATCGTATACAATTATTGTTTTTGAGAATGTTAGCATTAAGTATGTTAATATTGTGGTGATGACTGATTCACAGCGTTGTACATATTGATTTTGTTAAGAAGTAGTGTACATCAATACTGTTCAATGGCGAAGTGTATTAACAAATTTTATATATCCCCCGTTTTACGCTTTATAAATATAATGGGATCCCTCATTTTACGAGAGAAAAAAATATTTTTTCATTTTTTTATTTTTTTTTGAGAGCCTCTACCAATAAGTTAGTGGTTTATAATAGTCACTAGCATGAAGTAGTTAGTTGATAGTACGTAAATGTCTCCCTTAGGGATACATTTGTGTGGCGCGGTAGTATGTGACCGCATGGCCTTCCACGCTAGCATTATCAATACTACTTCAACGCTAAGCATTTATACGTACTATAATATGCTACATATAAGAATTAAAGACCTCAAAAGCAAATAAGACTTTTTTACACAAAACGCAGTATCATTCAAAGTTCAGTTGGCAGTCACTGCTCTGAGAAGGCAAACGTAGGTCAGTCCCAGATAATAATAATGAATGGGTTTTATGCGCGGAAAAAGGGAAATGAATGTTTGTGTGATCTGGTTTTTTTAAAATCCAATTGTTAAGTTGGAAAAGATCAAACGTGTGAAAAATGTCGAAATAACAGAAAGTCGTGTGCAAAATATCGAAAACAAGAGAGACGTGTGCAGAAATTGTAACGTGTGGAAAAAAGAATGGGACGTGTGGAAAAAGGTGGGAAAAAAGACAGCAACAGTATAAAAATGAGAGATGTGGGCGATAAGGATGATTTCAGGATTTATGATTCCAAGGATTCCATGATTTTAGACTAGAGTATTTTTTTTAATAGTGTTAGGTGAACTTCGTCTTTGAGGATATCAAGACAAGTTTTTTTTTAAAATAGACAAGTGTGTATATTATTCAGTTGGATTATATATTTATCATTTTCGATAAACAATCATCCTTTTGTGAAATTTACAGTGTTTGTCTAATGACATCAATAAACTTTAATATAATTTTCTACTGAATTGCTGTTTGTGGAAATTTACAGTAATTTCTTTTGGATATACGTCGTTGTGCTGAAACTGTTTTGCTTATCACCAAACTTAAAGGGAAGAACAAACCTGGAAAGAAGAAGAAAAATTAGTAAAGGTCAAGTATTACCATCTCTGGCGGAAGGCCAGTTAGCACTTGAACCACAACAACATATGACGGATTAACTGTAATTGAATATAACAATCAATATAACTAATTGATGCCGTAACCTGCCCAGCCACAGCATAGAGGCTTTTTATGATTGACACTATGCAGCTTGGAATTCCATACGCCCTCAGTATTTTCCATAAACTGTCCCTACTTATACTGTCAAAAGCGTTTTTTAAAATCAACGAAATTAATGTACAGCTGTCTTTGCCATTCTGAGAACTGCTCTATAATGTTCCTGAGGGTAAATATATTATTTACACATCTTCTTTCTAAATCCTACTTGTTCTTTCCTCAGTTTGTGGTCTACTGCTTTTGAAATTCTCTGTATAATTATCCTGCATAGTATTTTGCTAGGAACTGAGAGAAGAGTGATTCCTCTCCAATTATTGCAGCCTGCAAGATCTCCCTTCTTGGGCAATTTGACAATTATTCCTTTGTTCCACTCTGATGGTGTTGTCCCTGTTTTCCAGACTTGTGCAAATAGTGGTTCTAATAGTTCTGCTGCTAGCTCAGGGTCTGTCTTAAATAGCTATGCATTTAAGATATCATGGCCAGACTCTTATCCATTCTTTAACCCTTTGATTGCTGTGATGATTTCTTCTTTTCGATGAATGTCTGTATTAACATCTAGATCGTTTTCTGCCTCAGGAACATTCAATTGTGTGTCTGGTGGTTCTTTGTTCAGAGTTTCTCTGAAATGCTCTGCCCACCTTGTTTCCTGTCCCTTTGCTGTCGTGATGAGATTTCCTTGTTTATCCCTTACTAATGTAATTGTGTTTGTACCTCGTTTCCCGCTTATGATTTTAGTTATTTTGTATACTGTGCTTTGTTCATTTCTCAGTGCTGCCTCTTCTGCCTGTCTTGCAAGATCGTCTAGGAAATTCCTTTTTTTGGCTCGTGTTTGGCGTTTAACTTCCCTGTCCAGCTGGCTGTACTGTTCGCTATATAGTTGCTTTAACCTGGGGGACTTTGCTTCTGTTTTCTTTCTTTTCATTTTCTTTCTCATCGTTATGAAATGCAGTCAGCTGTGCAACATCCATTGGCAGGGGGTGATTTGTTGACAATCTTCGACCAAGGACATCCCAGAGGTGCTCAATCGGAGAAAGGTCAGGTGATTGAGCTGGCCACGCCATCCTGATGATCCCATGTTGCTGAATAACTCATTCACCACACGAGCTCGATGGGGTCGAGCGTTATCATCTTGGAGGATAGCATTACCAACTATGGCCTCCACAGCAGGCTGAACAATTGGTCTCAAGATTTCGTTCTGGTATCTTGGGCCGGTCAAGTTGCCTTGGATGATGTAGAGGGAGGTCCTGCCGTGTCTGCAGAAGCCTCTCCAGCCCATGACAGAACCCCTACCATAACGATCCACCTCTCGAATTGTGTCATCAGTAAATCGCTCTCCTGGTCGTCTCCAAACTCGAATCCTGCCATCATTGAATGACACAGTGAAGTGAAATTCATCAGTGAAGAGAACTTGACTCCACTGTTGCCTTGTTTATCGGATGTGCTCGCGACATCAAGCAACACGGGGCTCTGCGAGAAGCAGGAGTAAGAGAGATTCTGACTGCAGGACGTCGAGCAGCCAGTCCAAATTCATGTAAACGTCTGCGAATGGTACTTTGAGTGACATTAACGTTTACAGTTTGTCTCAGCTGACATCTTAGAGTGGAACAAGTCACTGTTCGATGGCGCAGGGCTGACAACAAGAGGTACCGGTCATCATGTCTATTGGTGCATCTAGGGCGACCTGGCCGGTGGCGATCCTATACACTTCCTGCGGCCTGAAATCTCTCCAAAATTCTTTGCATACTAGAGTGTGACACTGCAAGCCGTCTAGCAACCTCACGGACAGATAAACCACATTCAACCCACGCTATAGCCCTCATTCTTTGTAAGGTGTCAAGACTTCTTCTCGGTGGCATGGTTTTTGCAAGTGACGAAACTACCCTAAGTCTGCTGATTGTAAAACAAATTAAGAGTGAACTCTGTTCACGAAAAGTCGCCATTGCACGTGGAATGTCAATCAGCACGATTACTTCACCTGTTTGGTTATACGGAAGTTTGAAAACAAAGATTTAAAATGTGAATTTATGGTCAGCAAACCAAATTGCACGTGATCACCATGGTTGTCGGTGAGTGGTTTTTATGCTTAACGTGCATAGAGGACTGTCAGAATAAGATATTGCACCCATGTTTACTAAAAACTTCCTTCATTTAATCATTCTATGCGCTTATATAAAAGTGTATTGAAAATAATAGGGTGGCCCTTGACTTTTGACGAGTAGTATATTTCCTACGAATTACAAACCACAAAAAAAAATAAAAAAATAAAAACAACAACTACAAAAGAAAATAAAAATAAATTTTAGAGAGAAAACATGTTTTCATTATTCGATTTGAAATAGCAATTATATTAAACGTTTGTTTTAAAACAGCATTTTTACTCGTTTTTTCTTATTCCAATATCGATGTTAAGGTCATCAAAAGTTACTTGACAAAGCAGAACAAGTGAATTAAGTCTCTCCTGAAATATTGTTTTCTGAAGGTTTTTTATTCCTTTTAGCTGAGAAAACGAACGTTCTGTAGAGCAGTTAGTAATCATCAACAATAAGAAAATATAAACATCAATCTCTAAATTTTAAAATGCGCAATGTATCGCATTTTATGGCACGCTTAAATCACGAAAACCAATATAATTGGATTTATTTTTCCCCTCTCACCATACTTAACAAGCATATAAACAGTGAATCTGCCGTAGTTCTCCAAAACGATACGTATTCATGTCAACAGGGAACGATTAAGCTAGATTTTTGAAATTTTCATCAGAAATAGTCATACTGGTTAAACAAGAAAACCATTTGTTTCAGGTTATAGAATATTGTTAAACATTTCTGCTCAGTCTTCTGTTGTGTCACAAAATTAAATATCAGTCTGTCATAACTTTACTAAGTCTTGGTTTATTTGGTTTGGTTTGGTTTTAATGACCATTTATAACACATAAGGAAGGGAAACCCGAGGCCTGTAAACAGTAAATAAATATTAGACAAACATAAAGGTATGTTTTCAGGCACTCGTAAGAAATAAAGAAAAAGAACACTAGACAACAGAAAAACAACAGACGTGAGTGGCGTACCCACGACTCGAACCCAGGACCTTCCGTGCGGCAACACCGCCTAGCTATGCAAGCTAATCACACTATCCTTCCTGCCATCTAGGCATCACCAAAAATGATGCTTCGATGATGGGTCATTAGTGCGAACCGCAAGACATAACACCGGAAATTTAACATAGGCAGTTGTTAAGATATATTTATGTCTATTACATGTTGGCCTCATTTCAATTTGTTACCAGTTTAAATTTACGCGCTAACATATTTATCTTAAGTCAACATGATGTATTGTACACTATAAAGTATAGTTAGTGAACGCTATTATGTGTAGACGTCACTAATAATAGGTTGACGTAGTAAGGCGCTGCACAAAGCAGGCAACGGTCCTTCTTGGCCTTTCGTCATTGAAACCCTTCCAAGCAAGACGTGGATATTTACTGCTCCCAACATTATTGAATTTTACAGTCTTCCTGCGTGGCTAATAATTAACGGAGGTCGTCACAGTATTTCTACTGATGCAGTAATTGAGCATCCGATATTGATGAGCATTTTCCTTATGAAGAAGGAGTTTCAGGGAGAAATATGATAAAGATTTGTATCGCCAGCTGTCAGTCTTCACTACCGCGATGGTTCCGCCTTGCCGGCATCGCGTGTATATAGGCTGTCATGCGACGATGCATTATTGACTGTAGGAGACTGCCTTGATGTATGTATTGAATTACTGCCATGCATTCATATGATGTCCGTCAATTAAATGTAAGTGTTTTTGTGGACCCAGCCAAGAAAAGCGTCGTGAACTTTATTCAATTTAACACAGTGTTGTGTTGGACACTCACGCCATTCAAATAACAACTCAACACGATTACTCTACCACTCTTCTCAAACCCCGAAGACATGCAACAGCTGTCCAGCCTATTAATGACGCAATCACTTTGTTGTCCCCCTATTATACAGTATAGGTCAGTCCGCACAAGACAAAGACCTTAATACTGTGTTTATTTCTTACGAGTGCCTGAAAACATACCTTTATGTTTGTCTAATATTTATTTACTGTTTACAGGCCTCGGATTTTCTTCCTTATGTGTTATAAATGTTTATACAATACCAAAAACCTACCCTCTTTCCTGTACTTACTGTTCTTAGTCTACTATCATTTACTAGACACAATATTAAGGTCTTTGTCTTGTGCGGACTGACCTTGCCAGAAGTCGACGCTAGACACATATAACAGACGGGTCTTGAGGCAACCTGAGCAGTAACTCCGACATCGTCAGCAACGTGCTACTACTAAACCACTCGACTCCTGAAGAGAAAGAACAGTCAAATCTCCTCAGCGAACCAGCAGTGGCTGAAACTGAAATCAACGACAACCATTGTCACTACATTTAAATATAAATACCCAGTACGGGTACAGCTTATGGAGGTTTATTTTTTTTTTAATCCATCATTAGTTCAGATCTTTCCATGAAGACAATCTATACTGAATTTTTAACAATTCAAATGTATTCATTTTAACCTTGTTGATCAAATATTTCTTAAATATATCCCTTGTTATTTATGTAAATATAAATCCAGAGGAGTAATCTATCAATCGGTTAAGTGAAGTTGATGTCTGCACCCAAATGACTCATTTACACAAAAGATACATCTACATATAGAGAGAGAGCTGCTAAATTAATATTTTGCTGAATCACCTTCAGCTAGGGACTCATAAAATATAAATCATAACATTTATTTCTCACACAAGGGGCGAGATGACTCAGTTGTTATACTTGCCATTCTAGAAATCCCGGTGAGACTCCCTGAAATAGAAGCACCAGCTTTCTATTTATATCTCTGCCAGGAGTAATCTTGAGCTAAGGTTGCCACATTCTTTTTACTAGAATTTTTACAATTATTGAACCAATACTGCAGAACAGGGGAGACAACCAGCGACAGGTAGTAGGAAATCATTAGAAACCACTGATTGAGAAAATAATTTTCTTCAATTATATACCCTGAGCTGGGAGCGAACCCTATTCCTTTAGAATTAGAGGCGGACGCCATATCTCTGAGCGACTCTGACCCCCTAAGTACCATTAAGTATCATAACATGACTTCAACTCCTACTAAACAAACCTTGTTGTTATGCGCCCAACTCAACACGAATTAATCCTCTCCACAAATTAAAACCTCTTCTTTTCCAGACAACTCAACTTTCCGTGTATTTTAATAATACTGTTGAAAGTGGTAAGTGTGAGTCTCAGGTAAGCTTCACTCAAAAACTATTACTAAAAATATATCCTCTCTCCAACAGTATAAATAAATTTTTGTTGTACATATAAATAACGTTGTTTAAAAAAAAACTGTGATTATCGACACAAATTAAAGAAAACTAGAAACTATAAAAATCAACCAAGCACACACAGTAATTAAAAACCAAAAAACCATTATTTAGAAATTCTAATGATTAAAACAAACGAAAAATAAGGATTTTAAAAATATCCATTCATAAAGCATAGTAACTTCCAACAATATAATGAAATAAAGGAAACAGCTAAGAACATAAAAGGAAGTTAAGAAAAGAAATATTAATACTTATGCAAATCAACAATTTACTTAGTCGTTCCTCTTCTACCCTGGGGTGTAGAGGTTTGCCAGAGAGAGCGCCGTGCTATCCTCTCGGTTGTCTTCTTCCTGGCCTGGTTCCATTCTAGTCCTTGGTCCTTCAGAGATCGTCTAATATTGTCCTCCCAGAGGACTCTGGGTAGCCCAGGAGGTCTGGATCCCGGGCTCTTAGTTTCCCATACTTGTCGTGGTAGCTGATTTTCTCCCATTTCTGCAGACATGGCCAAACAATAGTAGTTGGGACTGTTCAACTTGGGTTGACAGGGGCTGGGTTTTGAGGCCTTGTCGTATCGTCTGGTTGGGGACACGTCTCTGCTTTTACTTCAACCACCTTTCTCAGATACTGCATTTCTGAGGTTTGGAGCTGGCTTTTCAACAACATTAAAGAAAACACAAGTCTAGAGAATCCTAAAATTTAAATAATACATAGAATGGAAAATAAAGTTGAAAAGCACAAGCTCTGTGTCGAGATAGTGGATTACCAGAGGCAAATAGAGATCATCTGTTGTTATTCTACTTTCCTCCAGTTTGTTTTAATATCACGACCAGTAGTAGCCAATTTCAGCTTTGCACAGAGAGGAGATTCAGTCACGTGTATGAGATAACCTGATGAGTCGTTATAGAATCATCAATTCTGACGTCCGTTTCGATGCTGAGGTTCTATTTTAATTCTATTTCATGATGTATTCCATGGAAGCTAGCAGATCTTTTACGCAAGTTGTTGGGACAAATTTCTCTCTCACTTTAATTCTGACGTATTTTTGGCATTCTTTAGGCTGGTTGTGGAACTCATTAACAGGTGATCTTCTGTTGTCTCTGAAGGCAGAGATAAATTATTTGCTATAAGTTGATTTGATCATACTGTACTGTTTTTGAAAGTTTGGTGGCTTCAATATTTAGAGTGTGTGATAGACGGTCCCATTTACATCCTTCCTTAATTTCATCTTACGACATTGCTTGGTATGAGGGTATATTGCTACTCATTTTTTGTTCCGTTTTCGGGCCCAGTAACACTTTCTCTTGCGTGTTATAAAGCAAAATAGTGAATCGCTGAATCTACAGTTTAAATTGTCTGTTGTCTTTCAAGAGTCAAGCATCAAGTCCAACCTCTCTGGTGTTACCAGACGTTTATATTCATCTAGTTTTGCCCTGTTCTGCTTCCTGCTTTAAAAATAAAAGAACAGAATTGCTGCTTATTCGACCATTGGATACTTGAAAGTGAGACAAGGGTTTGAACACTTTTTTAAAAATTAAATAAGAAGACCATAGTTTCTCCGTGCACATAAGACGTTGAACTCATCCAGTAAGGTTACGAAAAATAGATAAAATCAAATAATTTGTCTTTATCATGATTATCACAACATTAAATTTGCAGGGATTTGTTTTAAAAATCCCTGAATGCCAATTCTAGGCCAATGTACTTTCCAACTGGTTGCTCAGTTTAGCGAGGTAATTGTTTGTTTATCGAAGTAATTTTTTTTTTAATCGAGGTAATTCTCTCTTTCTCATTGTATGTTTCTTTTCGTTTTCACTTGAATGGAAACCTAATGCCACACCTCTGCTGTCTTCAAATTACGTTTCATACGTTTTTTTCACTGTGTGAGTAATAAAGACGATATAGTATATACCATCTTCAAACTAATGTTCTCTATGTCAGTGACAGTTTTTATTGTATATAAAGCTTTTCCTGGCGTAAAAAGCTGGTGGTATCCTTGCTATTATTGTCTTCATTCACTTTAGGCAACTTGCATAAGAGAATATAGCAATTTTGTTTGGTAATTTTCATATGACATACCTAAACATGACAAGCCGGCTGCTTTTATCTGTCACTTCTGATAAGATAAAGAAAACATTACAGTATATACTCGTGTTATGAAAATTTAAACTGCTAAGGGACATTAGTTATTATATTTTATAATGACAAGTGATCATGTACATGCAGAAAGGAAATTAAAACAGGACTGCAGTATTATCAGTCACCGGAAGTAGCAAAATGTAAAATATGATTATTTGAACGAGAAAGCAAGTAGAGAAGGTAAAGGATCCCGTAACACGCCCATTGGGGCATATTGGGTGTTAGGCCCATATTTTCTTGACCACCGGCACACTAGAGGTGATGTGGTCAGCATCACGCTGGCGGATTTAACTTTCCAGAGTTGCTCTGGTACTCAATTCATGAGGCTGGCTGGACCCCGTAGCCATTTGCGGTCTAAAAAATCCAACCTCAATTGGGGATCGAACCTTGGACCACCGAGCTAGGAAGCCAGTGCACTAACCACTGCGCTACCGCGGCTCTGAAAGAGCAAGTAATCCGCCAAAAATAGGGATTTGATTATGATGTGCTCTTTCTGCTGCATCCTGATCATCAACATCATTTATTTCCGTTCCCCGTGGAACATAGGGGTGAAACAGTTGCTCTCAATCGATATCTATTCTGGGCTGTCTTTTTCAGCTGTGCCCAAGTCATTCCAATTTCCTTAGCCTCCTTTTCCACAGTTCTTCTCCACGTTCTCCTTGGCCTCCACACTCTTCTTCTCCCTTGTGGGTTCCAGTCAAGGGCACTTCTGGCTGCATCCTGATAGCGGTCCTATTCCTCCTGTGCTCAGCTTCATCCCAGTCCATTCCATTTCACTTTCATCGAATCTTTGTAGTCAAAAATCTCTCTGAGGCCATTAGCCATGAATCTACGGAGTAGCCAATCAAAATTAACAAAGTGTGAGTGAAAAAAGCCAACCGAATTACACGGACTTCGAACTCTGAACAACGGCTGGAATTTCCATGTGCCTGTGGTAGGGAATTCTCTACTCAGAGAGGAATGAAAATCCACAGAACGAAAAAGGGGTGTGGGAGGTCATCAGGGGGAGATCAACAGCGCTCTGTCTCGACGGATAAGACGTTAGAAGAACGCAGCCAGGAGTCAATCCACAGTGCTGAGTACGTTCAAGTAGATCTGCCAGATGATGATCTCACACACTTCTTGGACGGGAAGAGAGATGCAATAAAGTTTCCACCTGCCAGTGCAAAAGGGCTTTGGGAACAGCTGGACGAAGCCTTGGCAAAAGAGTTGGATAACAGCCTGAAGCAGCTAACTTTGGAGAAGAAGCTGGAAATCTTCGGCGACATAATATATCTGCACTGTCGCAAAGTGTTCGGAGTGAGGGAGGCAAGGGAAAGTAACCCACCACGGAAAAGTAGAAGACAAATTAAAATAGAAGAAATCAGGAAACAGAAGAAGCATGCCCGAAAACTGTTCAAGAACGCAGTTGCCACAGAGAAGGAAGGGTTACGGCAAGTTTGGGAGCACCTGAAAGGCCAACATAATGCCCTTTGTAGAGCGCAAAGGTTGTGCAGGAAGAGAAGGAAGACTCGAAGGGATAGGGAAAGATTTTTTAGGGAGCCCTTCAAGTTTGCCAAAGAACTGTTTGAGCAGCCACGGTCGGGTACGCTAAACATCAGGAAAGAAGACCCGGAAGAACACCTTAGAATGACATATTCAGATGGTCGCAAAGATGAGCCGCTCAGCAGCATGGCAGGCCTTAAATGGCCGGGTAAGCCAGGAGCTGAATTTAACACCAAGCCCCCAACGGCGCAAGAGGTAGAAAGCATTGTCCAGAAAGCTCGGTGCAAGTCAGCTCCAGGTCCTAATGGTGTTCCATATGTGGTGTACAAAAGATGCCCTGAGGTTCTCAAACGACTGCTCCGTTTACTGAAGAATGCGTGGAAAACCCAACTCGTAAGCAAGGAATGGAGAAAGGCAAACGGAGTCTACATCCCGAAGGAACAGAACTCCACAGACATCAGTCAGTTCAGGCCAATCTCACTACTCAATGTGGAAGGGAAGATATTCTTCTCAGTAATGGCGAAAAGACTCACTACATACCTCCTGGCAAATGGGTACATTGACACTACAATTCAGAAAGGAGGTATCCCAGGTACACCAGGATGTCTAGAGCATGCCGCAATGATCTGGGAAGCAATCCAAAAGGCAAAGTCTGACAGAACAAACCTCCATGTAATCTGGTTGGATCTAGCAAATGCTTATGGATCCGTTCCACACCAGATGTTGTGGCAGGCCCTAGAAATGTATCATGTTCCACAAGAGATTGCAGCAATGCTGAAGCTGTATTTCGCAGGGTTTTCTGTCAGATTTTCAACCAGAGATTACACAACGAAGTGGATTGGCCTTGAAGTTGGAATTGCGATGGGATGTACCATCTCTCTGATACTATTCGTCATGGCTATGCAGGTAATCCTCAATGCGGCTGAAGGAATGGTTATAGGCCCAAAGCTCGGTGGAATGTGTTACATGCCACCGCTCAAAGCATTCATGGATGACACAACAATTCTGACATCAGATGAACATCATGCCCGGAGGATGTTAGCACGCATGGATGAACTAGTCAGCTGGTGCAGAATGAGCTTCAAACCCAAGAAGTCGAGAAGCCTATCAGTCAGGAAAGGGAAGATAGCAGAGGTCATATTCTCGGTTTCCAGCCAAAGAATCCCTACTGTCATTGAGGAACCTGTTAAAAGTCTTGGCAGGGTGTACGATGCCTCTTTAAAAGACTCGAAGGCAGTGCAACAGACAATAGAAATGGCAGACAGAGGACTACAGATCATAGACCAAAGCAGACTCCTGGGAAAGTTCAAACTGTGTGCCTCCAGTTCATGTTGATACCGAAGTTGCTGTGGCCACTGCTTATATATGAAATAAGCACAAGTACAGTGGAAGCTATAGAGCAGAAGGTCAACAAGTTCATGAGGAAATAGCTAGGGGTACCACCAGGTCTGTCAGATGTAGCACTGTACTGCAAAAAGTCAAAACTTCTGCTTCCCTTCAAGTCAGTTGTTGAAGAATACAAAGTTGGAAAAGCAAGGCTTGCAATGATGCTACGCGAGTCAGCTGATGACGTGGTTAAGTCCATTCAGCCCACACTGAAAACGGGAAGGAAGTGGAGAGTGGAAGAAGCTGTTGATGCTGCTGAAGAGTCACTCAAACTGAGAGAGGTAATCGGATACACACAAACGAATAGACGGGGATTTGGGCATGGTGACATCCCCTGGTGGTCCAAGGCATCAAGCAGGGAGCGCAGAGACATGGTAGTTCAGGAGATACGAGGAGCTGAGAATGATAAGAGGTTGCAAAAAGCAGTGCAGCAGGTCCAACTAGGCCAATGGACCACATGGGAATGAGCTCTGCAGAGGTCCTTGACATGGAATGATATATGGCATATGGCATCTCTTAGGCTCAGCTTCGTGGTTAGATCAATGTATGACCTGCTGCCGTCGGCCACCAACCTTGTGAAATGGGGAAAGTCGGATGATGAGCAGTGCCCCCTGTGCCAGGGGAGGCAGACACTTGAACACGTGCTCTCAGCGTGTAAGGTGGCATTAGGGCAAGGGCGATACACTTGGCGCCATAACAAAGTGCTAAATGAGCTTGCTGCGACAATAGATCAGGCAAGAATGAAAGCGAATAGCAAAGTCCTGCCAGACACCGCAAACACATACTTTCTGAGGGCAGGTAAGTCAGCATACCCCAAATCGAGTAAACCTGGTAGCAGTTTACCATCTCTTCTTGACTGTGCAAACGACTGGGAGATGGCGGTAGACCTACCTGGACGGGGGGCATATCCAGAGTGTATCAGAAAATCGCTGATACGGCCGGATATAGTGTTTCATTCTGCAGCAACGCTTCAGGTCATACTGATTGAACTGACCGTGCCATTTGAATCCAGATTAGACGAGCAACATTCATTCAAAGCGGCCAAGTATAGCGATCTGGCCGCGGATCTGAGACACGATGGATTCAGTGCAAGGGTCATGGCGGTTGAAGTGGGCGCAAGAGGGCTTGTGGCTCCATCAGTGTATGATTTATTGAAACTGTTGGGGCTGAAGGGACAGTCTAGAACAAGGGCACTGAAGAGGCTTAGTGAAACTGCCGAAAAGGCATCAGGCTGGCTGTGGAACAACCGCAATGGACGATGGACATTGTAACAATAAACGCTGCGGTACAGAAAACACCAAAATTTTTCTAAGTCCACAACGCTGAGTATTTTTGGTGTACGAGTGAAAGAGATGCGACTCTGGGGCAACAGGCGATGTAAATTTCAGTGGCTTGCGGCGCGCAGCTCGTCGGCTGCGCGCTAATGTCTCAGTGTGTGTCCTTAGTTGTGAAGGGCAACGGAACGAACGGAATAATTTGTCTTCTTTTTGTTACTTTCACAATTGCCTCCGCGGCTGGCGTTATGGATTTAAAAGTTGCTACCATAAGTGAAATGGGTTCATTTTCGATACAAGACAACAGGAAGCTGAGACGCTTGGGAGTCATGACCCAAGTGGGCCCGCTCCCCTTAGAGTGTAAAGGAGTAATGGGGCCGAAACACTTGTCGGATGGGGGGACTTCTTCTGATGATCAGATTGCTTCCTGTTGTATCGCTCTGTAAAGAGTTTCCTATCATCATTGGTTAATAAATGTACAGCTCTTTATCAAGACATTTTTATTCTAAATGTACGGATATCTTTTAAAATCTTGCTTTGGTACGTATTAAAAAGCACAGTGAAAATTTCAAATAAACCTTTTATTACTCCGAATCATTATTCAAAGGTGTAACGACTTGGGCCACTAAATCGACCGACGTATTAATTAATGTACGGCGAAATGGGAAAACGCTGTCTTAAAATTCATTACAACCACTTAAAGCTACATCATGACATACAGCAGGAAGAGCGCATTATCAATAATTCCTCTCAGTTTTGGTGAGATACTAGCTCGTTTCTTTATTATAATCATATTTCCCATTAACTGTGATAATTTCTTCTTATTTATTATTTGTTAATCAGAATCGACCTCACTGCACTCAGGGCAAGCCAATAGGTAATCAGTCTCCCTCAGCAAATTCGAAGACTGTGAATGCTAATTGTACCTATAGCACCCTGGTTGTGCAAACGACGTCCATCTCTGCCAGTCCCACGTTTGATGCCAAACTCCAACAGTCTCAGCTTTGTTGATTCATCCATTGCAGTGTCATTATCCAGCAGGTGATCATTAATTGCCCTTAGTATCTCAACCTTATTCATATCCAGTGTCCCCACAATGGGTGCTCTCGAGGCTAATCTGTCAGTTCTCTCATTGCTTTGTACCTCTGCATGAACAGGGCAATAGATCCATACCAGTTCTTGAAGACTTGAGGATTCTATTGATGTTGTCCATTCCTGCCGCAGCAATCCGAACTGAACTTTCCGAGAACTTGCCTGAGAGTCTGACAATATAACTGCCTTGGTTGATGGAGTTTCAGACAGCCACCTCTGTGCTGCGGTAACTGCCTTTACTTCCATTCTCATGCTGGAGGTTGTTGTCATGTAGTCTCCACTCTGTTCAGCAACGAGCCTGGAAAAAAATCAGTTACATAGCTCAAACCAGTCAGGGTTTAGAGCAGACAGAAGTACAGTAGACCAGCTTGTAAGATTAGAACACAATGTAAAGATAGGGTTCAAGAGGAAAGAGAAAACAGTAGCAGTCTTTTTGGATGTCGCTAGAGCATATGATGAATGCTGGAGAGATGGAGCTCTTTACAAAATGAAAAAGATTGGCATTACTGGTAAAACCTATAGGTATCTAGAAAACGTTTTACAGGACAGGTATTTTGCTGTACAGGTGAACAATGATAAGTCAGAAATATATGAACAACAGAATGGGATTTCTCAGGGATCAGTGATTTCACCTTCAATTTTCACTATAGCTGTAAATGATTTTGCAGATGAATTTAACGTCATTAAGAATGCAGTATCACAATTTGCAGATAACTGTGCCATTTGGCGATCTGGGAAAAACTTGGACCATGTTTACCAAAAACTTCAAAAACAAATAGACACAGTTTCAGAGTGGATGAAAAGTTGAGGCTTCCAAATTAATGTAAACAAAACAGTAGGTATGGTATTCAGCAAAGGAAATTAAAAAAAAAATAACAAAATCAAAATAACCATTAAAGGACAGAAAATATGTACCTCCTTGTTAAGTCATATTTTAATTAAGGGGAGTTACGTGTTTAAGACTCGTATGTACGGGTCGGATTTTTGTACACACACTTTTTGAACACAGCTCTTTTGACTAGCTGTTAGTTCGCTTTTTAAAAAATAGGATAAAGAAACTGTCGAACGTTCTTTGAATTAGTTTTGGGGGGAAAGGCGGGTGAATTCTGCTCACATCTCAAGCTGCGAGTTTGCGCTTGAATGAATTTGTTACTGAGCTGTTTTAAGCAGCTGATTTTTCGTGACAGTACTTTGCTGGTAGAGCTTGGAAATGACCGTGTTACCATTTCTCTAGTGTATTCCAGTATATATTTCTTTTGTAAAAGGGGAATTTAAGATATTTTGAAGATATGTTCAGGTCATGGATTATACCGGCCATTATGATTATCATGTTTGATATTTCCTCTGATGGATATTGTTCCCATGGATGTAATAGCACTGAGAGTTGCTGATGTTATAAGAATTATGATGTTGTTCCATTTTGATGGCTTTAAGATGTTGGAAAGTTTGTTCCTGAGGGATATTTATTGTAACAAGTGTACTGTGCTAAGGCCTGTGGTTTATGCAACCAATGTATTGGATATTTGATACTATCTTCTGCATCCACTTTTTCCATGGATATTCTGTCCTTGATGCTTTGTGATTTGCCGTGTTCTGTAACCTGTGACAGTGTGCTATTACCATGATGTCTACGTGACAGTCTTGTCAATAAACTGTATAACGTTGCCAGGTCTTACAACATTTCCTGACTTCTACGTTGCTGTGGTGTGAGTGACTTATCATAGACACACTTAAAGAACATATACACATTCGCGTATGTTATATTTGCATAGTGACACACCTGTCGGCCATCCGTAAGCCCGACTTATGATGATCGCCATTTATCAGCGAAAGTAATAATAACATTTATCTTCTTGATGACCCACACCAGTATCCACCACTCAAATAAACCTTTAACAGAAGTGGTCGCCAGTGTTTCGGGGTATAAACTGTCCAGAAGTTTACTGTGATGTCAATTCAGCTGGATTTACAGTGTTGTCAGTACTGACTTTTATGCACAGGTTATTCAAGTCAAGAGTGGCAGTGTTCCAGTCTTCCTTCTCGTGCGCCAACTTAGGATTTCAGCACCCGATGTCAGGAATTTCATTCGAATGCCGCTGTCACTTTGGAGTTCCAGTACCGATCACCATTGGATTTATTCAGACTGTGTGATACCTGATTTACATCATTGTTGTTGCTGCTGAGGCTGGGATTTTTTCCTTTTGAAGAAAAATGGTTTGTTTGTTTGTAAACTGTACCACTGTTCGGTGTAACATTGAGCTATCCTCAGATCATAATCTATTTATTCTTTCACGTGTTCTGTATTATATGTTTCATGTTTATGTGGGCAGTTGGAGCGGTGACTTATGAAGGGAATATCCTAGTTCACACAGGGCCTTCATGAGCGTTCTATAGGGTCGAGATTGTGAGTTTCAATTGAGCGGTAATTTCGGTTCAAGGCTAAAAAAACTTGCCGAGGTTCAGACCGTTACGTGTCCCTCACGACAGTAATTGCTTAGGTGTGGCGAAACGTCTCAGTGTTGTTGTCCTTATATTTTTCTCTGTACCTTAGTTTTTGATTAATTTGTTTGTGAGTGTCTTCCTCCTCTTACTATCTTTGATTTATATACAACTTTTTCGTTTATACACTGTATTGTCGCTTGTATTGTCTTACTTTTCGCTGTGTCATTGCACTCTTTGCAATATGTTTTCTTTGGTTTCGCTTTCAGATTTAGTTGATTCTGCGAACGTGGTCATTTGTGCTTTTATATCTTGTCTTTGTCAGTTTTGTTTGTACTATCTATTTTGTCATGCACTGTCAATATTATCATGCAATATATATATATATAGGTAATTAATAACATTATTAGTAGTTAAAAAGGTAATTGTACAAGTCTTAAGCAAGGACTTGTCACACACAAACTTGGGATAGAGTGAGTGTCTCCTGGATATTTACATTACTTACATATCTTGTAAAATACAGCAGAATGTCTAGTTTGGATTATTTCATTACACAAGGGAAATCCCTGGGTATGACGACTGAGCAAGTAAAAGAATTCGCACTTGCCGAATATTCCAAGGCGCAGAAGTCAGAAGAAAAGAAACAGAAAATAGAGGCTGAAAATAGAAAAATTCAACAGCAAATGAAAATGGAAAAACAGAAATTAGAGGCTGAAAAACAGAAATTAGAGGCTGGAGATAGAAAAATTAAACAGAAAATGGAAGAGAAAAAAATGCAAATGCAAATGGAGGAAAAAAAGCTTCAGATGCAAGCTGAAGAAAACTAAAGATCACACGAGGAAAGGATCTTATCTATGGAACTGGAAAAAATAAAGATAGTGAATATTGATAATGTACAAAATGAGACAAACAATCAAATAAGGCAAATACTAATTCTTATAAAATCAGATTGCCTGATTTCAACTCTGCCTATGACGATATTTCATTCTATCTGAATAGATTTGAACTTTCATGCGAATCTCATAAGATAGACAAGTCGGAATATTGTGCACGACTTATGGAAATACTCAAGGGTGAAGCTATGAACACTATAAGTATGTTGGAGGGCCCTGACAAGAATAACTATGATGTTGTGAGAGCGGTCTTGTTAAAAAATACCAACTGGATGAAGATGGTTATCGCCTACGCTTTAAGTCTTTATTGCCAGAGACAGGGAAAGATTTTTCAGACTTTATAGCAAATATTCGCCTTACGTTTTCACGTTGGGTGGAACTTTCAAAAACTGAACATACATACGAAGCCCTCATGGGCTTATTGCTTCGTGACAAAGTCATGTCGTCTGTAAACGCTTCTTTTCTTTCTTTTTTACATGAGCGAAAACCTACAAACTTGAAAGATATGGAACACTAATGTCGCCAATACGTCACTGCACACCCAAATGTGACTGTTAGCCACTCTGAGGTCAGAGAAGGTTTACCCGTGGCTTCAGCAATACCATATGGTCCTAATTTGCGCCGTAGATCTCTAAGTGCGGATCGCAATTTTGGTATGAGAGATAATCGTGATTTTGGACAGTACCAAGGGGGTCCATCACGTAGTAATTCTCCTTCTTCAAGGAACTGGAGACAATTTAATGGTACTCAACATTTTGGTTCCAACAATTATGGAAATTTTGGAAGGGGTAATTACAATAGAGATTATCAACCCTACAATAATTTTTCTCGAAGACAAATAAATCCATCGAATAGATATGTTGAACAAAGGGGAAATAGTAATCGCGACAATGCTAACTTTGGTTCAAATCAGAACAATAGTTTCAATAGAGCAAATAACTATGCTCCTATTAGAGATAATAGTCGCGATAGATCGCGATATGACGGTAGATCTCCAAATAATAGATCGCATCGCCATGCTAACTCTGCTCAACAAGAGCCCCAGTTTATTAATGATCAAGGTAACAATGATAATAGTGTCTCTAATGCTACTGCTTGCTCTGCTTTCGTTTTCGAGAGAGCATCTCAGTACCGGAGTGCACAATTTTGTTCCAACCTACAGCTATAACTACCTTGAGTTGCGGTCATCCTCTTCCGACTACTCTTTCTGCCTTGTCTGCACACGGCGGTAGAGGGTCTCTTAATCTACATAAGGGGTTTGTGAATAATAATCCAGTCTCAGTTCTCTTTGATTCTGGATGCACGACTGTTGGAATTAGACAGTCTCTAGTCCATCCATCTTGCGCTGCAGGTAATATGGGGAAATGTGTGACATTCGGTGGGACAGTTGAGACTTTTCCGACTGCCATAGTGCACATTGCCACACCGTTTTTCACTGGTTATATACACGCATGTATGCTCAGAGCGCCTATCACTGACTTTACTGTTGGACAGATACATGGTGTAAAGGTGTGTACGCCGGTAAAAATTGCTGCTTGGGAACGGCAACATAACCTTACTGCTTTCACCTTAGGGGCTATGCCACGGTCTTATCACCAGGTGCATTCTGCTGAAGTGATACATTCTGCTAATTTCGTGCAATCTTGCAGTATGGATGATACTATTGTTCATCATGCTAATTTTTGGTGCTTCTTTTAGCCCAGTTCGACATACCTCAGTACGTCGCAACCCTAACTTTGATTCTTCTTTAACTACTATTATAGAAGAAGATCCTTCAATTTTGTCTGATACACACACTAATGTTATAGCTACAACTGAATCTACATCCAGTCACGTTGATTGCAACTTCTTTGCTGCAATAACTAGCGTTTTCTTTGCCACATGTACGGACTTACTTATTAGTACATATATGTACCTTATGAGTTTCTTTAGCTTTCTTGCTGGACCGGTTATCTCGGTATCTTCGTCTTTTACGACTTTTTGTCGTACTTTCTGCTTTCCTTTTAAACTTCGACGTTGGTCCAAGTTTACTACTGTATGCTTTTACATCTTTATTGTATGTTTCTTGCTATTTTCTTTGCTCAGTACACTGGCTATGACTTCAGTTCAGCCTTTAAGATGTACGCCTTTGCCTACTGCATTTCCTTTGTCTTGAGAAAAATCTCAGATAATCAGCCATCATGACACTCTTAGTCATCACTACCATCTTCCAGATTTCCTTTTAGATTTCGGAATTGCATATATACCCACGACTCTATTATACATTAATGCACACTGGTGGAACACTTTTATGACCCTATTTAATTCAGGATTTTGGTTTAGTATGAGCTTCTTTCTCTGTTACCTTTTCGCGAGTAACGGAGGAAGGTTTGATTAACATTGTACAGGGGTCGGATGTTTACACGGCCACATTTGATAGATTAAAATTAAAATTGACTGTTGTATTTTATAAAATCCTACCTTTACCAAACATAGATTTTCATTTGTGTTTTTTCACAGCGACGGCTTTGCGATGAGAGTCAGAGCTGCTATATTGATTGAGTAGGCTGTGGTAATGATCGCTAGATTTGCTGTTCCAGTGAAACCAGTCTGCAGTTTGACGCCACACTAGATGTTTTTGGTATCTTCATATTCATAAATTCGTTCCAGACCTCTGGAGATAGTAGATAGTATTGTATATTAGTATAGTATAGTACATTATATAGTATTGTACTAAGATATGGCATAACTTCTTTAAGATAGTATGTAGGTTTATCTTTATGCACCGTTTCATTACCTAATTTTTTTTAAAATATATGGCTGTGTTCTGATAATGCACCATTTCATTTCCATGTTGTTCTTATGATACTGTGTTTTGATAAACGTTGAGCATATGACAATTGTAATGATGATACTATTTCTATTTAACTTATCATTACATTTCGGTATTGTACATTTTCTTTTTTGGGGAAAAAATGATGACAAGAAAAAAAGTATTTTTTCTGACATTGTGATGTATTTTTTTCTTTACCCAGAGCTTGATTGTGCGCTAGAAAAGTTGTTTTTTCTGACATTGTATGGTTTTTTTCTTTGCCCAGCGCTTGATTGTGCGCTAGGGGTAACTGTGTTATAGCGATATTAGTACATTAAAAATATGTTTTTTCTGAGGTTGTGATATATTTTTTCTTTGCCCAGCGCGTGATTGTAGGCTAGGGGTAACTACGCATAGCGATATTGTTAATTAATGTCTATAATGAGTTCATAATTGGTACTTTATAAGTTTATTAATTTGGTTATCATGCACATTATGTTATTTTTTAAACTAGTTATTTGTATTTTGATATAAATATGCATTGTGTAACTTATTGTTTACCGTGATATATAATTGTCTGCTCATTCTTCTTGTACTTCATCTGCTCTTTTTACTTTTCACTTATGATGTCATAGCTTGTCTATACTTGATATACTTCATATTTCTTTGATGTTGTTGATCTTCGTATCCTTATCTCATTATCTTTCTATACTTCATTTTCTTTTACTTTACACTTACTTCTATCCCTCTTTTGTTCTTTCTTTGGTAACATGACTTAACATAGGGTAATCCTTATGTGTAGATATTATGATTGTATCGACCTCAGTTTTTTTTTTGTTCGATGCAATTTTTTCAAAAAAAAAATGATCATATCATTTTTTTCCCTCGGGGGTTGGTGTAGTCTGTTAAGTCATATTTTAATTAAGGGGAGTTAAGTGTTTAAGACTCGTATGTACGGGTCGGATTTTTGTACACACCCTTTTTGAACAAAGCTCTTTTAAATAGCTGTTAGTTCGCTTTTTAAAAAATAGGATAAAGAAACTGTCGAACGTTCTTTGAATTAGTTTAGGGAGGGGGGGAGCGGATGAATTCTGCTCACATCTCAAGCTGCGAGTTTCCGCTTGAATGAATTTGTTACTGAGCTGTTTTAAGCAGCTGATTTTTCGTGACACTACTTTGCCGGTAGAGCTTGGAAATGGCCGTGTTACCATTTCTCTACTGTGTTCCAGTATATATTTCTTTTGTGAAAATGGGAATTTAAGATATTTTGAAGATATGTTCAGGCAATGGATTATACCGGCCATTATGATTATCATGATTGATATTTCCTCTGATGGATATTGTTCCCATGGATGTAATAGCACTGAGAGTTGCTTATGTTATAAGAATTATGATGTTGTTCCGTTTTGATGGATTTAAGATGTTGGAAAGTTTGTTCCTGAGGGATATTTATTGTAACAAGTGTACTGTGCTAAGGCCTGTGGTTTATGCAACCAATGTATTGGATATTTGATACTATGTTCTGCATCCACTTTTTCCATGGATATTCTGTACTTGATGCTTTGTGATTTGCCGTGTTCTGTAACCTGTGACAGTGTGCTATTACCATGATGTCTACGTGACCGTCTTGTCAATAAACTGTATAACGTTGCCAGGTCTTACAACATTTCCTGACTTCTACGTTGCTGTGGTGTGAGTGACTTATCATAGACACACTTAAAGAACCTATACACATTCGCGTATGTTATATTTGCATAGTCACACACCTGTCGGCCATCCGTAAGCCCGACTTATGCTGATCGCCATTTATCAGCGAAAGTAATAATAACATTTATCTTCTTGATGACCCCCACCAGTATCCACCACTCAAATAAACCTTTAACACTCCTCAACAACAAGATTTCTGGGCATAACTTTGGATAAACAAATAAATTGGAATAAACATATAGGCAATTTAGTAGAAAGCTGTAGGGGACCCCTAAATATACTAAGGATAGTAAAAGGTAATGGATTAGAGGCCAGCAATAAAATAATGCTTATGTTCTACAAGTCTTTCATCAGGGGGAAACTGGATTATGTCAGCATAGTCTATGACTCAGCTGCAGCTTCTAACAAAGCAAAACTAGACACAATTCAAAATGCAGCCATGAGAACCATTACAGGTGCATTTATATCAACACCAGTAGAAGCACTAGAAGTAGCTCTTAGCATACCACCCCTTGGTCTAAGACGGAAAGAACTAAGATTAAATTATTGGAGTAAAGTAGCACAAGGAGTGACCCACCCAGCACATAAAGCATTTGTCAAAAACCAACCAAGTGTATTGGACGTTCCCTTAAATAAAGATAGATATCCAACAGGGTCAAGAACTATAGAAGATCTAACGCAGTTCAAAGAACTGTCAAACACAATTTAAAATAGCAATAAATATAGAAGCAAAATACCACCCTGAGAACTAAAAACCCCAATCATAGACTACTCACTTACTGAAAAGATCAAACAAAACATAGAAGATAAGGAAGCTAAAATGATAAGTAGAAAGTTCATAGATCATCTAACAAAACAAAGCCTATCCGTCTACACTGATGGATCCAAGGGTGATAGAGAGAAACTAGGCGCAGGAGTAGTAATACCACAGTGGGGAATTAAAAAGAGCTACAGTGTAACTGAAGGGGCTTCGCTTTTCACCGCAGAGATGGTAGCAATTCTAAAAACTTTAAAAATAATCGAAGATAACCCACCAGAAGTTGTTACGATATTTACAGACTGACTATCATCACTACAAGCCCTAGAACACCCAGGTAAATGTAGCCGGCCAGACATAAAGGAAGAAATTCTAGCAATTAATACATCATTAGGGAACAGAGGATGTAGTGTGTGGCAAGTGTGGGTTCCAGTACACATAGGTATAGCTGGTAACGAGTTGGCAGACCAGAACGCCAAGAATGGAAGAATAAGTAAAAACAATATAAGAGCAGGACTGGAAAGGTCAAAGATCAAGAGCCAAGTGAAGCTAACTATAAACGAAGAATGGAAGACAACATGGAAGAACAGTAGAAAAGGCAGTCACGCGTTCAAAATGCTGAAAGAACCAACAAGGACGTGCCATGTCAGAGAAGAATTAAAGATACCATCAAACAAAAACCTGTGGCGTCTCCGTCTCGGTGCAGCATACTTTATGATAGAGGAACCACACTGCCAAGAATGTCAGGAAAAGAATGACATAGACCACTACCTGATCCACTGTAAAAAGTACGAACAACAAATGCTTAAATCAAAAACTTATTATAGATATCACAATATCGACATGACAGGTGATAAGGTTTTAAGTATAGATGTCCCAGGAGATGCCCAATCAATATTAAAAGATATATACATAAAACAAAGGAAAACATATAAGGTTAGTACTTCAGAAAAGACATTCAACCAAATAGAAATTAAGCAACAAGAACTAACAAATCATTAAAAAAGACAAAAAAAAAAATTACTAACTTCTCATTGGACAAGGAAAGACAACGAGGTTTAGAAAAAACAACAACAACTCAAAAAGAACAAATACTAATACAAATTAAAACCACATGTAAAGGACAATAGTTATCTATAAACATTACACAAGAGAAAATAAAGTGGACAAATACTAATATAAATTAAAATCAGCAATTGCAAAAGACAATAGTTGTTTAAATTGAATACAAAATTACTGAATAAAATGACACTAAATACCCCAATTATAACCAATTTTCAGGTTGAACAGGGTAGACTAAGATGGAACGAGAAGAGGCAATAACGGTCAGCTGTTAAGTGCTCGCTCTCGACCCATCACCTCTTCAAAACAACAACAACAACAACAGGGGTGCAAAAACATTACACTAGTTAGAGATATGAACGGAAATCTCATCACCATATAACACTGCAAGAAGCAAGATGGGTAGAACACTTCAGAGAAACACTTAATAAAGCACCTCCAGAGTCACAATTCAACAATCCAGAGGCTGAAAGTGATCTAGATATAAATACAGATATTCCCCGCAGGGAACAAATCAATACAGCTATCAAAGAGTTGAACGGAAAAGCTGAAGGCCATGACAGCTTATTACAGGGCTATTTAAAACACAGCTATCAGAAACATTATTTGCACAAATTTGGCAAACAGAGAAAATACTACTGAAGTGGAACAAAGGAATAATTGTTACATTGCCAAAGAAAGGTGACCTCACTGACTGCAACAACTGGAGAGGAATTACTCTGCTATCAAAAATTAGGCAGAATAATTATTCAAAAGATGTTTAGGGCACCAGACCATAAACTGAGAAAGAAACAGGCATGATTCATAAGAAACAGACAATGTGCAGATCATATATTTACCCCCAGGAACATAATAGAGCATTGTTAAGAATGGCAAAGGCGGCTGTATATAAACATTGTGTTAAAGTATATTTTCTATAGGAGCATCAGCAGGCCACACAGGCCATCACTTATGTTAGAGGTGAAATGTTCCTTCTGTTACTTCTGTTAAGTGTGTAGAATGTTTGTGGTGGGTGACATGGTTAGACAAAGTTAATACAATTGCTGATGAATACGATCAGCCTTGGTCGGGCTTACAGGTGGCCGACAGGTGTGTAAATATGTATCTATATAGGCGAATGTCATGGGTATTTTAGGTTTGTTTATGTTCTGCAATCACCCACACCACAGTAACGTTGGGTCAGGAAACAGACCAACTAGTATTAACTTATACACAGTTTATTGCGCACTGCAACATCAACATCACAGACGGCACATTGTCACAGGTTACTACAGCGTACAAAAAATCCATAGCAAATAGGTTGCAGGACATTAGCAACTCATAATAGATTGTGTAAGTACATATCCATCAGACAAAGGATTGCATACATTGCAATACAAGGTACATTAATATCCATATGAAAGAACATCCATCAGGAAAAGGATTGTATACATTGCAATACGAGGTAAATCATATGAGCCAACGTAATCCGTGGCATTAGAATAATAAATCTTGGAAACAAAACTCTTCCCTTCAATAATATACTCTGGTCACACTAGCGAGACAAACAACCGTCTCGAAGCTCTGCCAGATATACAATGCCTAAGATTATAGTTTCTCAGAACAGCTCAGCGAAGTCGCTCGTGCGCGAACTAAACTGCTTGACAACTGAGCTCAGCTCATCCGTCTCTCCACCCAAACTACTAATGGAGAACATTCAAACACTTTCTTTCTTTTTTTTTTTTTAAAACTAACACATACTCAGTTGAGCAATGTTCAAAAAATATAGCGTACAAAAACTACCCAAATAAAAATCAACTCATTACTTTAAACGTGCTTACTAGAAAAAAACAGCCCCGCACATAAAAATCCATAACACTTAACTCCTACTAAAAAACTATGACTTAACAGATTACACCGACCCCCGGGGAAAAAAATGATATCATCATTTTTTTTTTGGAAAATTTCATCGAACAACAATGTGAGGTCGATCAAATTCTAATATCTACAACAAAGAATTACACTAGGTTAAGTCATATCAATAAACCAACAATAGAGGGATGGAAGTATGTGTAGAATATGAAGGTGATGTATGCAAAGTGAATCAAATTGAAACAAAGATGAAGTATATGAAGTATAGACTAACTATGAACCAATAAATGAAAAATGAATAGAGGAGATGAAATGAAATGAAGAATGACCAGCAATGAAATGTGTGTAGTGAAAGAAAGCAATGAAATGTGTGTAGTGAAAGAAAGCAATGATACATCATGGTAACCTTTGAAATTAAACAATGCATTGTGTAAAAAAAAATGCAATTATAACAAAACAGTATGGAACAAAAAGGCAATGCATATAAACCAAAACAAAAACCAAAAAAACGCTACAATCTAAATAGAGCATAATAGGCAAGAGAAACAAGTTAATTTACTTATTCAGTACTAATAATGAGCTTATTCAATAAATCGGAACTAATAACGCGTATAAGTAGTTAATACTGGCGCACAACTACGTGCTAGGTAATGGAAAATAAATAACAATGTCAGAAAAAACGCACACTTGGTAAATGTTCAGCACCGAAATGAATCGTAATGATACGTGAAGTTTAACTAATATAGTCAATACTATTGTCACTCTTTCATGGTTCATCAACACACTGTCATATATTAATACTATTCTAATAACGTGTCACATGAAAATGAAAGAACACAATGTCCTAAATAAGTTATACAATACTGTAAAGCTCCAGTGGTCTTGGAAAGTCCTGTGAGCGAAAAATCATCCACTGCGGAGTCAGAATTCCGAATGGCTTGAATGGTACAGTCTAAAATCACGATAATCTCTCCTACCAAAATTGCGATCAACACTTTGTGATCTACGGCAAAAATTAGCTCTATATGGTATTGCCGAAGCCACGGGTAAACCTTCTCTGACTTGGGAGTGGCCAACAATCACATTTGGGTGTGCCGTGACGTATTGGCGACAGTATTGTTCCATATCGTTCAAGTTTGTAGGCTTTCGCTCATGTAGAAAAGAAAGAAAAGAGGTGTTAACTGACGACATGACTTTGTCACGAAGCAATAAGTCCATGAGGGCTTCATATGTGTGTTCAGTTTTTGGGAGTTCAATCCAACTTGAGAACGTAAGACGTATATTCGCTATAAACTCTGAAAAATCTTTCCCAGTCTCTGGTAATAGAGACTTAAAGCGCAGACGATAACCGTCTTCATCAAGTTGGTATTTTTTTAACAAGACAGCCCTGACAATATCATAGTTATTCTTGTCAGGCCCCTCCAACATACTTACTGCTGTCATAGCTTCACCCTTGAGTATTTCCATAAGTCGTGCACAATATTCCGACTTATCTATCTTATGAGACTCACATGTGAGTTCAAATCTATTCAGGTAGAATAAGACGTCATCTGAGAAAGGTTTAGAAGGAGGCAATCTGATCTTAAAGGAATTAGTATTTGTCCTATGAGAGGTCCTGCTGATGCTGTTATAGAAAATATACTTTAACATAAGTGGTGGCCAGTATGGGGAGTGTGGCGTATCCACTGACCAGGACAATGTCAGTAACGTCGGGTCAGGAAACAGACCAACTAGTATTAACTTATACACAGTTTATTGCGCACAGCAACATCAACATCAGAGACGGCACATTGTCACAGGTTACGACAGCATACAAAAAATCCTTGGCAAATAGGTTGCAGGACATTAGCAACTCATAATAGATTGTGTAAGTACATATCCATCCGATAAAGGATTGCATACATTGCAATACTAGGTACATTAATATCCATATGAAAGAACATCCATCAGGAAAAGGATTGCATACATTGCAATACTAGATACATCATTATTATATAATTAATAATTTACTTTAAAAAAGCATTTAACTGATGGAATCCCTAAGTGCATGGTCTATATCATTAAAAGCTTGTATGCTAATTTCCGTTGCAGTTTTCAAAAGCGCAATCTAACTTTGAAATGAAAACAGGAGTGCGGCAGGGATGTCCTTTATCAACCACTCTGTTTTTAACTGTGGTAGACTGGGTGATGTGCCAGACAACAGCGGCTGCCCTTAGAGGAATAAGATGGACTGCATTCTCTGTACTAAAGGATCTAGAATACGTAGAATCTCTGCACTATTCGCACACTCACATCAACACATCCAAGAAAAGACAGACAGAATCAATAAACATAACCAACAGGTGGGACTAAACATTAATCTCAAGAAGACAGACTTCATGACACTAAATGTAAGTAATCCTGCACCCATCACATAAAGGGACCAAGAGCTGTAAAATACAAAAACATTTACATACTTACGAAGCAAAGTTACACCAGAAGGCGGAACAAGTAAAGACACCATTAGCCGAATGAATAAAGCCAGAATAGCCTTAGCCAATCTAAATAACATTTGGAAATCCTTCCAGTACAGTACTGTCACGGATTTTGTCTCCACTGTTCCGTAGTAGTAGTCCTACAATAGCCAAACTTAGAGTATAATGATGATGGTTTTCAAATGTGTCAACCTTAGCTCAAGATTACACTTCTTCTTCTTTGATCCTTAGCCGCCGACCGTCAAAGCAGTCAGTTGCCATCACGACTGGTGGCGTCTTGTAGGGCAGCAACAAATTGATTCCACTTTGCACGGTCGGTGACCATCCTTCGCACAGTGCCCCAACTCTGGTTCATCCTTTGCATCTCAGCCTCCACAGTCCTCCGCTAAGTTGTTTTTGGTCGGCCTCTCTTTCGTTTTCCTTCAGAGGTCCATAACATAGCTGTTTTTGCGATGGCATCGGGGTTTCTTCTGAGGACATAGTCAACTCAGCTCCAGCGTCTGCCAGCTATGATGGTGTGCATGTCCTCTTGCTTGCTCCGAGTAAGCAGATCTTGGTTGGTGATGGTATTCTTCCAAAAGAATCGGAGAATTTTTCTTAGGCAGGTTGTGTGAAAAGAGGACAATTTCGACATTTCCTTCTCTGTAACTCTCCAGCATTCCGCACCATAGAGAAGCACAGAAAGCGCACAGCTCTGATATAATCTTAATGTTGTGCTTGTGCTTTGTTCATTCTGTTGTTGATGTCTTTACTTGTTCTCCATCTGTTGTTACTATGCATCCTAGGTATGTGAAGGTGTCCGCCTGTTCCAGTTGTTGATTCCTTACTGTTATGGGCTCGGGGTTGCTCACATTGAGTGTCATGACCTCTGTCTTCTTTAGATTGATGTTCAGGCCCACCTGCTGGCTATACTTATTAAGTCTATCCGTTTTTTCTTGGATGTGTTGATATTAATGTGCTAGAAGTGCAATGTCATCTGCATATTCCAGATCTTCCAATGTAGAAAGCGTGGTTCATCTTATTTTTCTTGGACTGCCCTCTGTTGTCTGTTGCATTACCCAGTCTATGACTGTTAAAAATAGAATGGTTGATAATGGGCATCCCTGTCGTACTCCTGCCTTCACCTCAAAGCTTAGGTTGCTCTGCCCTGCGCTACAGGTAAAATTGGCATATAGGCTTTTTATGATTGACACTATGCAGCTTGGAATTCCATAAGCCCTCAGTATTTTCCATAGAATGTCCCTAAGTATAGTGTCAAAAGCCTTTTCAAAATCAACGAAATTAATGTACAGCTGTATCTGCCATTCTGAGCACTACTCTATAATGTTCCTGAGGGTAAATATATGATCTGCACATCTTCTGTTCTTTCTAAATCCAGCTTGTTCTTTCCTCAGTTTGTGGTCTACTGCTTTTGAAATTCTCTGTATAATTATCCTGCCTAATATTTCTCTGGGAACTGAGAGAAGAGTGATTCCCCTCCAGTTATTGCAGTCTGCGTGATCCCTTCTTGGGCAATTTGACAATTATTCCTTTGTTCCACTCCATTGGTGTTGTCCTTGTTTTCCAGACTTGTGCAAATAGTGGTTCTAGCAGTTCTGCTGCTAGCTCAGAGTCTGTCATAAATAGCTCTCCATTTAAGTTATCGTGGCCAGGCGCTTTTCCATTCTATAACACTTTGATTGCCGTGATGATTTCTTCCTTCCGTGGGATGTCTATATTAACATCTAGATCGCTTTCAGCCTCAGGAACATTCAATTGTGTCTCTGGTGGTTCCTTGTTCAGAGTTTCTCTGAAATGCTCCGCCCATATTGTTTCCTGTCCCTTTGCTGTCGTGATGAGATTTCCTTGTTTATCTGTTACTAATGTAATATTGTTTGCACCTCGTTTTCCGCTGATGGTTTTAGTTATTTTGTATACTGTGTTCATTTCTCAGTGCTTACTCTTCTGCCTGTCTTGCAAGATCGTCTAGAAAATTCTTTTTGTTGGCTCGGGTTTGTCGTTTAACTTCATTGTCCAGCTGACTGTACTGTTTTCTATATAGTTGCTTTAACCAGTGGGACTTCGCTTCTGTTTTCTTTCTTTTTATTTCCTTTCTCATCGTTATGGTGTTTAATGTATCTGGTGCTATCTAGTCTTCCTTTCCTGGAATCCCAGGCATGATTTGCTGCTGTCCTTATATATTGTTGAAATAGTGTTGAATTTCTGGTCTATATCATTAGACGATGTCTTTTCATGACTGTTGGCAATTTGATATCGTTTCTTTATATCAGCCGCAACAGCTTTTCTGGTAAGGGGGTTGTTGAGAACAGATTAGGTATTGTAATTAGTTTTGACAGTGCTATTTAACCCAGGGGAAGTAAATCTGTAAAAATGCTTGTTGAACAAGTTAGATTTTGAGTGGCGGCGCTTGAATGCGATTTAGCTGTTGAATTGTTTAAAGGGAAATGTGATAGGAAAAAATCTTCTCGAATGATCGAAAGATAGTATGTACAGAAAGCGTGGTGAATGCGTTTATCTCAAATGTTGAGATGTATTTATTTTGTACTGTTTTGAACGGTATGTGAATAGCTCACGGCTAGTCCGCATGTATTGAGAGCAGTGTTCAAAACAGCCGTGTCTCGTGTGTGCCCTGAGTGTGTATGGGAAGGGATTCTGTCCTGGGCGTTGACTGGGGAAAGTCAGCCCTGTGTATCGAGAGTGTGTGGCCGCGTAGTGCACTATGTAGATGTTTAGCGATGTTCTTTCGCAGTATGTTCAAGGAGACATGTAGAGATTTGTAAGGCCATAATTAACATAACTGCCGTGTTGTGCAGTCTTTGAGGAGTTTGAGACATGTAGAGATTTGTAAGGCCATAATTAACATAACTGAGGTGTTGTGCAGTCTTTGAGGAGTTTGAGACATGTAGAGATTTGTAAGGCCATAATTAACATAACTGCCGTGTTGTGCAGCCTGTGAGGAGTTTGAGACATGTAGAGATTTGTAAGGCCATAATTAACATAGCTGCCGTGTTGTGCAGTCTTTGAGGAGTTTGAGACATGTAGAGATTTGTAAGGCCATAATTAACATAACTGCCGTGTTGTGCAGTCTTTGAGGAGTTTGAGACATGTAGAGATTTGTAAGGCTATAATTAACATAACTGCCGTGTTGTGCAGCCTGTGAGGAGTTTGAGACATGTAGAGATTTGTAAGGCCATAATTAACATAGCTGCCGTGTTGTGCAGTCTTTGAGGAGTTTGAGACATGTAGAGATTTGTAAGGCCATAATTAACATAACTGCCGTGTTGTGCAGTCTTTGAGGAGTTTGAGACATGTAGAAATTTGTAAGGCCATAATTAACATAACTGCCGTGTTGTGCAGTCTTTGAGGAGTTTGAGACATGTAGAGATTTGTAAGGCCATAATTAACATAACTGCCGTGTTGTGCAGTCTTTGAGGAGTTTTAGACATTGTTGCATACATATTTTTGAATGCACGGATTACAAAAATACGATATGTCTATTTAATAGGGAAAATATATATTTGTATTTATTTGTGTACGAAAATGCTTCCCTTGGGAAAGCGAGATAATCCATGATTGATTAATACCTTTGATTATATGGATGATCTCTCTTGATATTGATTCGGCGTATGAATATGGAAGTCATGTCAGTTCTCGTTTGTTAGGGCCAGAAAATAGATTGATCTTGTTCAATATATTTATGGCCTGAATTTATATGTATTACTTGTCTAGTACAAGAAGATTCAGTCCTATATTGTATATCTTCGTATGCTAAGGTCGGACTATACCGAACTCTGGCGGAGGTATCCGTTGTCCTAGAGAGTTGTAGTGAGTTCCGAAGAAGCTGGTCGTAATGGCCGGGTGTGTGTTTTCTAGGGCTGGTCCTGTTAAAGGTTAAAAGTGATTTGTGGATGATTTTTCCATAAGGAAGGAATGTCTCTGCGAGAGTGTTATGTCAGAGACTCTTCTCATGTATTTCATTATGTTTAGATTCGGACTCCAGGTAAAGCCAGACCCTTTTTCCTTTGATGATCTCCTTATGGTTAGACCTAGATGAAACATCGTATTTTCGAGCATCGTTGGTCGTTTAATTATAGATTGATGAAGATGACAGGTTCCATCAGCGCTTATGTCTTCATGAAGCAACCTTCTGACTAAGGGACTGTATGGAAACTCTAGGAAAGTCTATATATACAAGTTATGAATTAACTCTGGCTTATGATTATCCTCCCGCTGGGCGAGTGAGCGAAAACTCAGGGAAGGAAGCCATGTTGTATTCCTGTCATCATTATGAATCACTGTCCAGAGAACGGATCAGGAATCTTATTATTCAGACAGTGGCACGGAGATCTCATTAAGAGTAAAACCCCTATCGTGGTTTAACTTTGTTACTTAAATATTTGACATATACAGCTGGAGAACTTAGCCAAAGAAAAGGTTCGTCCAGTGAACTCTTTGTGAGTTTACACACACATACCCACTGATGCGTTCAGTCAGTTAGGGGATATATCAATAGCCTGCCAGAACATTGAATGACTATTTAATATTGAATGCTGCATGAAATGTACTACTATTCTACTGCCTAATGATTTGCTATGTCAACATACTCATGACTGTATTCCGTGCTGTCCAAGTGTGTGCGTCATTATTAAAAGCATAGAAACGTCAACAGCGGTTCCTAACATCATTGACTTGTACAAGAGTGTGAGTGAAACATTATCAAGTGTCAACTACATCGAACAGTACACCATTCGCGTATTTTCAACTCTCACACTACATCAACATGGCCACTAGATACAACCCTGCGTCGGTTGAGTTGACCTTTGCTCCCCCTGGAGCCTCCATCAGATTCGCCACTGGTTGGCGTAAGAAGAATGACAGCAGTACCTTACAGCATGCCTGGTAACACTGCAGAGACACGATACACCACTAAATAGTTATTATACTATAGTATTCTACAGTGGTGGGCCAGTTTCCTGGGTCCAGCTTTCGCAGTCTTGAAAGTGGAAGTCACCTAGTGTTTCAAGAACATTTATTTTGGCCAAATGTGACACACATCCACACCAATAGAACAACTATACAGTCGATGTTAGCTTGACCTGTTCTGACAAGTGTAACGGTATCTGGGTCAGCACTTGTTGACATTTTGCGCAGTACAGACAGTGTTCTAACTTACAGTGATTGTTTATCCTTCTGAAGTAGAAGAGCAATGTTGATAGACAGAGAAGTGCATATTTCATCGGTGGATCTTCATATGCTCTAAGAAATTGAACATTGTAATAAGTTAATTCAATAATTTAATAACTTATTAGAAGTGAAAAATTATTTTGAATAAAAGATAAGCCTTCTCTAGAACACATTCTTTCTGCAACACTCTATTCACATCACATTGCCATATTATTTAATCATATTATATATGCATTTATGCTATTTATGTTTACATGTTATTTGTTATGTATTAAATTAGTTATGTTCTGTGTGATAGTACAAGGTATACCGAGTGACATTGGTCTGGTACTAGTGTTCCATAGGTACAAATTTTCTTAATTGGAAATTTGTTAGCAACAAGTTGCTGCTATTTCTGTTAGCTGTGATGACTGTGTTCATATTTGTTTTTGTAATATTTTTTCTGTTCTTTAGTTTTGTTGTGGTTTGTTTGTATTTGTAGGCCTACCCTTTGCTATCTTTCAGTTCTATACACAATTTATATCTATAAACTATAGCGTCATTTGTTTTGTTTAGTTCTATCGCAGTTATCATCACAGATTCTGTGACTGTTTACTTTAGTTTCCTATTTAATTTAATTTGATTTCTGCAATTGTTTTCATATTGTCTTTTCTTGTTTGTCCTTGTTAATGTCTTTAGTTGACAGATGATATATGAGGTATAGTTGAATACACTTACATTATAGTACAGATCAGTACTTTATGATTATTATTGTTATAAAAGAAAGTGTACAAGACCGTTGTGAGGCTTGTCTCCCACAGTGATTGGGATAGAAAATATTATTTTCCACAGGTACTCAAGTGATCATTGATTACATTAAGGAAGTATACAAGACCTTTGTAAGGCTTGTCTCCCACAGTGATTGGGTTATACAGATATTGTTTCCACAGGTACTCAGGTTATCATTTGTTATATTATAAACAAGATAACCATATAAGGTTTGTCTCATACAGAGATTGTGATTGTGATCTGATTATTCAACTTATTATAAACTTGTGGTTGCATTACTTGGAAATATATATATAATCATACACTATTGTCGTGAATTATTCTAATCCCCATATATAAATTAAAACGTAAATGCAAAGCCTAACAAATAAATTTAATAAAAGGAAAGAAGAATGGTAAAGAACAGTGCTGTCACAATGACTGTACTCGAAATCCCCCTTGTTTTCTACTTCGTCGGCAAATTGTAACGCTTTCACGTTGATAGTAAAAGCCTACTGTGTCGCTGCACGCTTTCTTCAATGAAACGTGTACTGTATTTCTTGGAAAAACCTTGAGATACGCAAGCTGATCAATGACCTAAATTTAATATTTCATTCATTCCATTTTATACACGGCGTAACTAAAAGACAGATGGACTAAAGGATAGAGAGAAGGGAGAGGCAGAAAGCAGGGACACGTGCAACACTAAACACGCGTCGCGCGATACCCAATTGCTGCCATCACGCGTGTAAGGCCACATCTTGTAATAAACCTACTAAGAAACAGTACGTTGAGCACCAGTGTATATTTTTTATAAAATAAAGCCTGGGACATCGGCAGATCGGAGTTGTGCTATATTCATTGCCAGTCAACGAAACTGTTTATTATTATTTCCATGAATTGTGGGACCGTGGTCTTAAAGTTATTGAGCAGCACCTGGTCAGAGCTTTGCTGAAGCCAGAGGTGGACAGCATACTCCTTGGTCCATATAGCAACCAGTGGGGTGGCTCCAGAACTCATTAAAGTACTCGAGCAGAGGAGTCTTTTACTGCAGTCATCACGCAAGATAAGAGAGTGTGGCCATGGAGCTCAACATTATGTACCCCCATCTTAAAATGACATTATAAACTAAAATTAAGAGGGGAATTTAATTGTTTTAATACCAGGAACTGAGAACATCTCCAATACTAGTTCCAATAGAAACAAACTATTGAAGTCATGATGACAAATACCAACAGAGCTTGAACAAAACAAAACCAGTATTACCTCATATTACCACTACACAACTGACACACATAGGATACCATTAATAATATATGTCACTACAAGAATCATATTAATAAATTCTGTACATATAACTTGTAATTAAAATTGATTGTGATTCCTGGTTCCCTTTGTATTTGAATCAGGACACATATACATTCATGACAGCACTGAATACATATTGTTATTTGAAAAGTTATCAGTGACTCTGTTAAGATATCCTCTTAGAGTGTTATATGTATGTGAGTGTCACAGTGTTGTCAAGTGTGGTGGAATAAATTAAATTGTTTATCTGTCTGTTGTTGTTATGACTTACACTTCATCATACACATACCCTAGACATATAACGTAGTCATCACACTATTCCAGAATAATTCTGACTGAGGTATACATTTGTGCCAGTAAGTAAGGTTATCTATAATACACTACTCTTATTAGATATAGATACCTTCACAGCTGATCTCAGTCAGTACACTAAGTCCCCTATAAATATTTATAACATCCCACTTTACCACATATATTGGGGGCTCGCTCTCGGGATTTTGAATCTTTCCCTATTACAAATATTGGGGGTAACTCACTTCAGGGAATAATAAGAATTAAAAGGTATCCTTCGGTGAAAATATATAAGGTTGAGCTCACAGTGCCTGTGTTGTCTTGAGTTAATTAGTCATAGATAAAATTGTTTAGACATTTATCTGTTAGACAATGGCCGACTTGGCAAAATTTCGATCTGCTGCTGTACAGACTGCGAAAGAGTTAGGAATGGACGGGCAAATTATGATTTCTTATGTCACTGCTGAATGTGACAAATATATTGAACGGGAAGAAAGAAGATTAGAAAAAGAGGCCGAAAGAAAATTAGAATCTGAAAGATTGGCCGAAGATAAGAGAATACAAGCTGAAAAAGAGATTAAGAGGTTGCAGATTGAGGCTGAGGCTAAGAAATTGGAGGCAGAAAGAGAAGACAAAAGATTAGCTGCAGAAGAAAGAAGATTGACTGCAGAGAGGGAAGCAGAAAAGGAGGAGAAGAGATTACAAAGGGAACATGAGTTACGACTAAGGGAGTTTGAGTTTCAGGGCCATGCTCCTGAAAATGGTGCCAGTCCTTTTGCCTCGGATGCCACTGCTAGCCAAGGAGCCTCAACGTCAGCTATGAATTTTCATTTAGATCCTTTTGTTGAGAAAGACGATGATATAGAGAGCTATCTAAATAGGTATGAACTATTAGCTACCACATATGGGTTAGAGAGAGAAAGGTGGAGCTTAAAGTTATCTCAGGGACTTCGTGGGGCAGCTTATGAAGTTTTTGCAAAAATGAGCAGAAGTGATCAGGAAAATTATGACATGCTAAAGCAGGCTCTTTTGTTAAGATATGAAAAGAATGCAGAATTTTATAGGAAAAAATTTAGGAATGCTAAACTACTGTCAGGTGAAACCTATCACCAGTTCTCTGCACGAATAGAGACATACTTGGAGAAATGGACTTCTCTGGGGAAAACCCAAGATCTTAAGGAAATGGTCCTTATAGAGCAATTAAGAGAGTCCATGGCTCCAGACCTGAGAAAGTTTCTCATGGAACAAGGTGCAGAGAGGCTGGGTGAGTTGCTAAATGTTGCTGAAAGGTATCAAGCAGCTCAAGCAGAGGTAACAGGTAATAAAAAAGAAACAAGTGGATAACTTTAGGGCACCACAGAACTTTAATAAATTTGATCCTAGGGATCAAAACAAAGGTAAGCACCAGTTTGATAGGCCACGGTATGAAAATAAAAATAAAACCCCACAATTCGATGAAAGGAAATATGATGAAAGAAAATCTTTCAACCAAGGAAAAAGGTGGTGTAAAAATTGTAAGATGAACAATCATGACACTGACCATTGTAGAAGGAAACCTCCTCATTGTGCTGCTATGACATCGGGGAAAAAGGAAAAGAAGGTCAAACCTGAAGAACTAAAGGAACCATACCACCCCCCAGTGTGTGAAGATGTCATCTGTAATGGTGTCACTATAAGGTGTTTATATGATACCGGTTTAGATTACGATTCCGTTGTGAGTTCTCACCTGGTGCAGGCCGATCAATACACCACAGAAACAGTGGAGATTCAAACTGCAACCAAAGATGTAGCTACCATGACACTTCCCGTCGCCCGAATAAAAGTGAAAACGCGATATGTGGAAGGAATCATAAAAGCAGCAGTGATAAATGAGCCAATCTACCCTCTGATATTGGGGTGTAGATATGTCTTCTTGGGTAATCCCAAGAGACCTGTGATATTGGCAACAGTGCAGACCAGATCGCAGTCTAAAAAGGAGGAGGATAATCCAATAAATACTCACCCAGATGAGATGAGGAAGGCACAGGCTGAGGACAAAACACTCAAGCCATGTTTCAAGAAGTTGCCCAAATCTCATACACCTCCAGGCAAGGGAGAGTTTTATATGAAGAACAAACTGATATATAGGAAGGCTGGATCTGAATCCAATGGTCACGGACAGCTGGTCCTTCCCACTTCATATAGGACTAAAGTGTTGGAACTAGGGCATGCGATTCCCTTCAGTGGTCATATGGGAATCAGCGCAACAGGACAGCGAATAGCTTGTCATTATTTCTGGCCAGGAATAACTGAAGATATCAAACGATATGTAAAATCCTGTCCAGAGTGCCAACGAGTAGCACCTAAACATTGGACTGCACCAGCAACTATGGGGGAAATGCCCATAGTGGGAACACCCTTTGAGAGAGTTGCCGTGGATCTTGTGGGACCTCTCACCCGAACCAAGAGAAGGAACAGCTACATTCTGACTCTGGTGGACACTTGTTCTATGTGGGGAGAGGCAGTAGCCCTGTCATCGATTGATTCTAAACATGTGGCAGAGGCATTGCTCACAATTTTCACAAGGTTAGGCTTTCCCAATCAAATCTTGACTGATAATGGCTCTCAGTTCAAGGGGAAACTAACTGAAGAAGTTTTCAGGATCTTCCAGGCCAAACACTTCCATTGTAGTGTGTACCATCCATAAAGGGAACGGCCAAGTGGAAAGATTTAACGGCACGTTGATGTCGATCCTGAGAAAGTTGGCACACGAAAAACCAGATACATGGGACCAGTACCTGCACGCCGCCCTCTTTGCTTATCGGGAGGTACCCCATAGTTCAACCGGTATGGCCCCGGCAACATTATTGTTTGGAAGGCCAATAAAAGGTCCACTCGAAGCTTTGTTAAGAACGTGGACTGATGAAAAGGCAGAGGAAAACATTACATCTTCATACCAATATGTGAATGAGCTGACCACTCGTTTAAAAACTGGCTGGAAACTTGCCAATGAAAATTTGAAACAAGCCAGGAAGAAACATGCTGCCTATTATAACAGGAAGGCGAAAGACAGAGATTTGGCTGTGGGAGAGAAGGTACTGCTTCTTCTCCCCGGGAGTCAGAATAAGTTACAGATTGGATGGCAAGGTCCATATACAGTTTTAGAGAAGGTGTCTAGAACAAATTATAAGATAGATAAGAAGGGGAAAGAAAAAAATCTATCATGTGAATCTCCTGAAGAAATATTTGGAAAGAGAACATCAGGAAGAGACACACTTGTTGACCTTGTCCATCGCCATGGAGATGAAAAAGGAACCACTTTCATCATTTGAATATCCATTACATCCCTGTGAGACAGCGGCACAGGTGAAAATCAGTACACATTTAACGAAAACTCAGAAAGAGAGAGTGCAACAGGTTCTAAATAATCATGCAGAGGTGTTAACAGACCGACCAGGGCATACAAACCTATTGGAATATGATATGAAACTGATAGACCCCACACCTGTCTGTATGAAACCATATTCGATTCCGTTTGCTAAGGAGAAAGCTTTGAAGGAAGAGATAGACTATCTATTGAAGGAAGGAATTATTTCACACAGTGAATCCTCATATAGTTCCGGTGTTGTACTCTTAAGGAAGCCCTCTGGAGAACATAGACTCTGTATAGATTACAGGAGACTGAATGCTATTACAGAAGGACAGGTGGATCCATTGCCGGATACAAATCAGCTGTTTGCCAGACTAAATAAAGCTAAATACTTCTCAAAAGTGGATCTGAGTAAAGGATACTATCAGATTCCAGTAAAACCTGAGGTTAGACCATACCTAGCTTTTAGTACCTCAGAAGGACACTATGAGTTTAATAGATTGCCATTTGGATTGAAGAATGCGCCTAGTGTCTTCTCTAGAATGATGAGAAAATTATTGGACACTCTGAATAATCCATGTATAACAAATTTCATGGATGATATCCTTATAGCAACAGAAACATTTGAGGAACACATTGACTCTCTGAAGATGCTGTTTGATCGACTTAGGGAAGCAATTTTAACAGCCCGACCAACCAAATGTTGCGTTGGATGTAAAGAATTGGAATTTTTGGGACACACAGTTTATCAGGGAAACATGACCCCTGACCCAAAGAATTTAGAGAAACTAAAGAAAGCCCCGAGACCACAAACCAAGAAGGACGTGAGATCCTTTGTCTCATTATGTGGTTTCTACCAGAAGTATATCAAAAACTTTAATTCCATATGTGCACCGTTAACTGATTTGACACGTAAAGGACATCCAGATCGCATTACATGGACACCACAATGTGAAATGGCTTACCAAGAATTGAAGGAAAAGCTCACAAGTAAACCTATTTTGAAATTACCTGACTTAAGTCAAGAATTCATAGTAAGGACGGATGCCAGTAATATTGGGTTAGGTGCAACTCTACTACAGAAATCAGATGCATTGGATGGGGAATTAAGCCCAGTGGCATATGCTAGCAGAAAATTGAATAAAGCTGAAATCAACTACTCAACTAGCGAAAAAGAATGTCTTGCAGTAATATGGGCAATAAAGAAATTCAATATTTATCTGTATGGGAAGGCATTTAAGTTGCAAACGGATCACAAACCTTTATCGTTTCTAGCCCAGGCTAGGCATGAGAACTCTAGGTTACTCCGATGGTCCTTGCTTTTGGCTCCCTATAATTTTAGCATTGAGTATATATCTGGAAAAACAAACTTGGGAGCGGATTTTTTAAGCCGCCATCCGTGTGATGAGAATCACCGTAAACCCCAGAAATAATGATACATTTCTCTATGTGTATATAGAATAAAGGACTGACATATAATGTCTGTTTTAAGAGGGGAGATGTCGTGAATTATTCTAATCCCCATATATAAATTAAAACGTAAATGCAAAGCCTAACAAATAAATTTAATAAAAGGAAAGAAGAATGGTAAAGAACAGTGCTGTCACAATGACTGTACTCGAAATCCCCCTTGTTTTCTACTTCGTCGGCAAATTGTAACGCTTTCACGTTGATAGTAAAAGCCTACTGTGTCGCTGCACGCTTTCTTCAATGAAACGTGTACTGTATTTCTTGGAAAAACCTTGAGATACGCAAGCTGATCAATGACCTAAATTTAATATTTCATTCATTCCATTTTATACACGGCGTAACTAAAAGACAGATGGACTAAAGGATAGAGAGAAGGGAGAGGCAGAAAGCAGGGACACGTGCAACACTAAACACGCGTCGCGCGATACCCAATTGCTGCCATCACGCGTGTAAGGCCACATCTTGTAATAAACCTACTAAGAAACAGTACGTTGAGCACCAGTGTATATTTTTATAAAATAAAGCCTGGGACATCGGCAGATCGGAGTTGTGCTATATTCATTGCCAGTCAACGAAACTGTTTATTATTATTTCCATGAATTGTGGGACCGTGGTCTTAAAGTTATTGAGCAGCACCTGGTCAGAGCTTTGCTGAAGCCAGAGGTGGACAGCATACTCCTTGGTCCATATAGCAACCAGTGGGGTGGCTCCAGAACTCATTAAAGTACTCGAGCAGAGGAGTCTTTTACTGCAGTCATCACGCAAGATAAGAGAGTGTGGCCATGGAGCTCAACATTATGTACCCCCATCTTAAAATGACATTATAAACTAAAATTAAGAGGGGAATTTAATTGTTTTAATACCAGGAACTGAGAACATCTCCAATACTAGTTCCAATAGAAACAAACTATTGAAGTCATGATGACAAATACCAACAGAGCTTGAACAAAACAAAACCAGTATTACCTCATATTACCACTACACAACTGACACACATAGGATACCATTAATAATATATGTCACTACAAGAATCATATTAATAAATTCTGTACATATAACTTGTAATTAAAATTGATTGTGATTCCTGGTTCCCTTTGTATTTGAATCAGGACACATATACATTCATGACAGCACTGAATACATATTGTTATTTGAAAAGTTATCAGTGACTCTGTTAAGATATCCTCTTAGAGTGTTATATGTATGTGAGTGTCACAGTGTTGTCAAGTGTGGTGGAATAAATTAAATTGTTTATCTGTCTGTTGTTGTTATGACTTACACTTCATCATACACATACCCTAGACATATAACGTAGTCATCACACTATTCCAGAATAATTCTGACTGAGGTATACATATGTGGCAGTAAGTAAGGTTATCTATAATACACTACTCTTATTAGATATAGATACCTTCACAGCTGATCTCAGTCAGTACACTAAGTCCCCTATAAATATTTATAACATCCCACTTTACCACAACTATTGATACTATAGAGTACTTAGATTATAAAGGTGATTATACAAGCTCTTTATTAGAGACTTGTTTCACACAGTGTTGTGGTAAAGTGATACTTATCTAGAGACTTCTTCCCAGTGAGGTTGGTACAAAGTCGTTGAATAATACTAAGAGAGTAAAATAGAGTGAAGTGACTATACAAGTCTATAGTACAGACTTGCCTCCCATTGAAGTGGAATAGGGTAATTATTTTATTATTTCAGGTTACTGATCTCTTTAGACAAGATGTCTAGTTTAGATTACTTTATTGCACACGGGAAATCCCTTGATAAGACTGGTAAAGAGTTAGAAGAATGGGAAACTGCTCAATTTGCTATTGCATTAAAATCGGAAGAGAAAAAACAAACAGATGAGAATAAATGGAAAGCAGAAGTTGAACAAAAGAAGATAGATGCTGAGAATTTCAGATTGCAGATGCAAGCTGAGGAGAGAAAAGCTGCTGCTGAGGAGAGAAAAGCTGCTGCTGAGGAGAGGAAACTTCAAATAGAAGAAAAAAAATTAGAAGCTGAGGAGAGAAAAGCTGCTGCTGGTGCTGAACAAAAGAAATTGCAGATGCAGGTGGAAGAAAGGAGATTTGAGGCAGAGCAAAAAAGACTAGACAGAGAAGCTGCTGCTGCTGCTGAACAAAAAAGATTAGAAGCTGAAGAGAGAAAAGCTATAAGAGAACATGAATTTGAGTTAGAGAAATTGAAATTGACAAATATGAGTAATGTTAATCAGGCATCTAGTGGTAGTGGTAAACCCTTTGTTTACAAGGTCAAGGTACCAGCGTTCAACTCTGCCAGTGACGATATAACATTCTGGCTTGAGAGATTTGAACGTGCCTGTCGAGCTCATAATGTAGATAAATCACAGTATGTGAATCAGTTGTCTGAAAATCTAAAAGGTGATTCTCTGAATAAGTTATGGTTGGTTGAAGAGGCCGACAAGGATAACTATGATGTTATCAGGTCAGCCTTGATAAGGAAGTATCAGTTGTCAGAGGAAGGTTACCGTCTTTTGTTTAAAACAATGAGACCTGAGACAGGTGTAGAATTCTCAGAATTCATTGCAAATGCACGTCTTACATTTTCACGTTGGATTGAATTATCCAAAACACATAAAACATTTGAGGCTCTTACGGATTTATTACTCAGAGACAAGATCATGTCTTCGGTGAATAAACCATTTCTAGAATTTTTACATGAGCGTAAACCAAGTACATTAAAACAAATGGAAGAATATTGTGACCAATATGCCACAGCACACCCTGACATGATTCTAAGCAACACAAACATTAAAGAGGGTATGCCAGTTGCGTCAGCAACTCAATACAATAATAATTACTCACACAAGTCCCAAGGAGCTCAAGATAAATCTCACAAAAAGGTTAATTGGAATAGTTATCAAAACCAAGGTAACCACTCAAATCAGGGTTCTTCTTCGAAGACCTGGAATCGGGCTGACAGTCCTCGACACAGGGGTGCCCATAATTATAGAAATTTCCGAAAAGGGAGTAACTATAGGAACTACCCAAGTTCGTCATGAAAACAACAAAACCAACATTACAGGGATACTCATTATAATGAGTATGATGATTACGATCATGAACATTACGATTCAAACCCAAATAGGGGTTATAACAGAGGAAATAATAATTACAGAGGCAATTATAACCGAGGTAGATCACAACACAAAAGACATGGTAAATCTCATTACCAGGCTCACTCTGCACAACAAGAGTTCAATGAAGCCAGTAATCAAAATAATGATAAGAAAGACTCTAGTAATGTAGGATGTTCTGCTTTTGATTTTAGAAGAGCATCTCAGTGCTCCCAATGCAAAACGTTATTCGATCCAACCACGGTTTCTACTTTAAGCTGTGGTCATCCGCTTCCCGCTCTCCCTGCGTCAGTCGCGCATAATGGAAGAGGTGCTCTTGTCTTCAATAGAGGTCTAGTAGATGGTACTCCGGTATCAATTCTTTTCGATTCGGGGTGCACTGCCATTGGAGTGAGGCAGTCACTCATAGATCCTTCTCGAGCCACTGGCAAAGTAATCAAATGCGTAACATTTGGTGGCACATTGGAGAAGTACTCTACTGCCATTGTTAACATTGCTACTCCCTTCTTTACAGGAGATGTGCATGCATGTCTTCTCCCGAATCCGATCGCTGATCTTATAATCGGTCGCATTCCTGGAGTGAAAGAATGCACTCCACAACAAATTTCTGATTGGGAAAATGACAATATGCAAACTGCTAATGCAGTAGTTACTAGGGCTCAAGCTCTTAACATGCCGCAATCTTCGCCTTCTGAAGATAATGATGCGCAGATCCAAGATGATCCCTTGGAAATTTCTCGTGATTCATTTATGAAACAGCAGGAAGATGATCCTACTCTTAAAAAATTCTTTACGCTAGCAACAAAAGGTGATCGGAATAAAGACACAAATCGTAAATCTTGGATTACGATGAAGAATGGCGTACTTGTGCGTATGGTACAAGACTCCGCTAAGTCCGCTCATTCTCAAATTCTAGTGCCCAAAAATATGAGAGTTAAAATCTTACAGCACGCTCATGATTCTCAGTGTGCTGGGCATATGGGTTTTTCCCGTACTAAATCTAGAGTTCTTGCGTCTTTCTTTTGGCTTTTTGTGAACAAGGACATACGGATCTATTGTCGATCTTGTAAGGTATGTCAAGAAGTTAAATCCAAAGGTCCACGCCATGCTGCACCTATTCAGGCTGCAGATATTCCAATTCGACCATTTCAAAAGATGGCGATAGACATCATCGGTCCATTTAAAATAAAGTCTGCTAGAGGACACCAATTTATCTTGACGTGTGTTGACATGTGCACACGTTGGCCAGAGGCTGTTCCTCTAAAGAGCATAACTACTGCTGATATTGCAGATGCTCTTTGGTTAATATTTTCTCGTCTGGGATTTCCAGCAGAAATATTATCGGACCATGGTACCCAACTCATATCGGATACTATGTCTCAAGTAATGTCGACTCTTAAGATAGAGAGATCGCTGAGTAGTATTTATCATCCTATGTCCAATGGGATGGTAGAACGTCTGAATAGAACTCTGAAAAACCTACTAGGTAAGATAACTGAAGATCATCCTCAGGATTGGGACAGGGTTTTACCCGCGGCTCTCTTTGCATATAGAGAGGTCGCCAACGAACATACAGGATTTTCTCCCTTTGAACTTGTCTTTGGCGCGAAACCGCGAGGTCCTATGTCTTTACTTCATGATCTCATAACTGCTGATAATATTGTCGATGACACAAAATCCACTTACGAATATGTCATTGCGCTTAGACACAAGATTATTGAAGCATGCAAATTGGCAACTGCTTCTTCTGAATTTGCCAAACAGAAGGCAAGGCAATTTGCCAATAAGAAGAGATGATTACAACAACTTTGTCCAGGAGACAAAGCATTTGTCTTACTACCTTGTAGGGAAAACAGACTTCTTATTTCTTGGAAAGGTCCGTACGATGTAATATCAAAAGTTTCCGATGTTGACTATATCGTCGATATTGACGGGAAGCATAAAACCTTCCACATCAACATGCTTACGGAATTCCATGAACGTCCGGATTATTTACAACCTGTTTTCCAGGCAACGGACGATTCTCCAGTCGAACACGGGCATTACTCATCGCTGTCAGTAATACAGGATGAGGAAACGAATTTCTCGGATGTGAATCTTCCTTTTCCGATGATTCAACTTCATTCTAATGAATCTTGGAAAAATGTTACGGTTTCTCCCGAGTTATCTCTAGGAGAACAGAAACAAGTTTCTACTATTTTACAACAATTTCAGGATGTCCTTACTGACATTCCTGGTCAAACTGATGTCATTGAACATGACATTATTCTTACTGACCATAATCCTATAAGAGTCAGACCGTATCCTATCCCGATACATTTTCAAGCACAGGTTGAGAAAGAGTTGGATGAGATGATAGATTTAAAAATAATTGAACCATCCACATCAGCATATTCTTCGCCGATGGTTATTGTACGAAAAAAAGACAATAACATACGTCTTTGTGTTGATTATCGCAAATTGAACCAAGTGACGACATTTGATGCTGAACCTATGCCTTTACTAGAAGAGCTACTTACAAGACTATCGAAATCTCATTTCTTCACTAAACTTGATTTGTCTAAGGGATATTGGCAAGTTCCACTATCCGAACACGCCAAGCCGTTTACTGCTTTTTCGACACCTAGGGGTCTATTCCAATGGAATTTCATGCCTTTCGGCCTTATTAACGCCCCTGCAACATTCGTACGCATGATGCGTCGAATCCTATCTCATCGCTCAGATGTCATTGCATATCTTAATGACATCTGTCTTTTCAGTGATACTTGGAAAGATCACTATAACGGGTTAAATGAACTATTGTCTATCTTACGCGAGCATAACCTGACAGCGAAACCATCGAAAGCGTGTATTGGTTTTAGCGAAATATCTTTCTTAGGTCACCGTGTTGGTCATGGTTTCCTAAAAACAGAAGACCATAATACAAGTAAGATACTTAACATTTCTATTCCTAAGACTAAAAAGCAAGTGCGAAGTCTTTTAGGTCTCATACAATTTTATGGACGATTCATTCCGAATCTGTCCTCAATCATGTCACCTCTTTCTTCTTTACTAAAGAAAGGGTCTCCTAATATAGTCCATTGGACTCAAAAATGTCAATCCTCTTTAGATAAGGTTAAAACTATGTTTTCTACTTCACCTATCTTGGTATTACCTACTAAGGATAAGACATTTGTTCTTCGTAGTGACGCTTCATCCACAGGGATTGGAGCAGCACTAATGCAAGAGTACTCTGGAACTCTGCATCCTGTGATGTATATTTCTCGAAAACTAAATGCCGCAGAGAAGAATTACTCGGTCCTAGACCGTGAATTATTGGCTATGGTTTGGTCAATCCTTAAACTTCAAAGATTTCTTCTTGTCGCGCATTTCATTGTGGAAACTGACCAGAAAGCTCTTACTGCTATTCAGAGTAAAAATCTGAAGAGCGCGAGATCAACGCGATACGCGATTGCTCTTCAACCTTTTCATTTTTCGGTGCGAGCTATCCGTGGGTCAAAAAATGTGATGGCAGACATTTTGTCTAGATGCCCACATGATTCCTAATTGTTAGATCCTGAGATTTCTAACATGTCTAACTTTGCTACAGTTTTTTTTGCTATGTTAAAATGTGTATACATAAGTAATGTATCATATATATTGATTGTATCACTACTTAGCGGTTCATTGATGTATATTCACCGCTGATCTTTGGATGTTTTTTCGTCTTTGATAATCATGATGTTAAAATACCTAAGATGAAATTTTTGGATAAACTAGTATAGAAATTGTGGCATTGCCAGTATTGTAGTATGCGTTGGTGACACCTCTCTAAAAATATTTATACTCAGGGAAAAACTTTCTCTGGTTCCTGAGATATATTATCACTTGTCGTGCCATAAGACGACTTAGCCTTACATTAGGTGTTACATTTGTTTGGAATGCTTATCATCTGCGCATTGTTATTCGTGCGTTGTGAGCCTATTGTGTGTTGCTCCTGGATGAATTTCAACAAAAAAAAATGTACCATTTTTTTTCCCGGGGGGTGTGGTAATCTGTTGCATACATATTTTTGAATGCACGGATTACAAAAATACGATATGTCTATTTAATAGGGAAAATATATATTTGTATTTATTTGTGTACGAAAATGCTTCCCTTGGGAAAGCGAGATAATCCATGATTGATTTATACGTTTGATTATATGGAAAATCTCTCTTGATATTGATTCGGCGTATGAATATGGAAGTCATGTCAGTTCTCGTTTGTTAGGGCCAGAAAATAGATTGATCTTGTTCAATATGTTTATGGCCTGAATTTATATGTATTACTTGTCTAGTACAAGAAGATTCAGTCCTATATTGTATATCTTCGTATGCTAAGGTCGGACTATACCGAACTCTGGCGGAGGTATCCGTTGTCCTAGAGAGTTGTAGTGAGTTCCGAAGAAGCTGGTCGTAATGGCCGGGTGTGTGTTTTCTAGGGCTGGTCCTGTTAAAGGTTAAAAGTGATTTGTGGATGATTTTTCCATAAGGAAGGAATGTCTCTGCGAGAGTGTTATGTCAGAGACTCTTCTCATGTATTTCATTATTTTTAGATTCGGACTCCAGGTAAAGCCAGACCCTTTTTCCTTTGATGATCTCCTTATGGTTAGACCTAGTTGAAACATCGTATTTTCGAGAATCGTTGGTCGTTTAAATATAGATTGATGAAGATGACAGGTTCCATCAGCGCTTATGTCTTTATGAAGCAACCTTCTGACTAAGGGACTGTATGGAAACTCTAGGAAAGTCTATATATACAAGTTATGAATTAACTCTGGCTTATGATTATCCTCCCGCTGGGCGAGTGAGCAAAAATTCAGGGAAGGAAGCCATGTTGTATTCCTGTCATCATTGTGGATCACTGTCCAGAGAACGGATCAGGAATCTTATTATTCAGACAGTGGCACGGAGATCTCATTAAGAGTAAAACCCCTATCGTGGTTTAACTTTGTTACTTAAATATTTGACATATACAGCTGGAGAACTTAGCCAAAGAAAAGGTTCGTCCAGTGAACTCTTTGTGTGTTTACACACACATACCCACTGATGCGTTCAGTCAGTTAGGGGATATGGCAATAGCCCGCCAGAACATTGAATGACTATTTAATATTGAATGCTGCATGAAATGTACTACTATTCTACTGCCTAATGATTTGCTATGTCAACATACTCATGACTGTATTCCGTGCTGTCCAAGTGTGTGCGTCATTATTAAAAGCATAGAAACGTCAACAGCGGTTCCTAACATCATTGACTTGTACAAGAGTGTGAGTGAAACATTATCAAGTGTCAACTACATCGAACAGTACACCATTCGCGTATTTTCCACTCTCACACTACATCAACATGGCCACTAGATACAACCCTGCGTCGGTTGAGTTGACCTTTGCTCCCCCTGGAGCCTCCATCAGATTCGCCACTGGTTGGCGTAAGGAGAATGAAAGCAGTACCTTACAGCATGCCTGGTAACACTGCAGAGACACGATACACCACTAAATAGTTATTATACTATAATATTCTACAGACATGTAGAAATTTGTAAGGCCATAATTAACATAACTGCCGTGTTGTGCAGTCTTTGAGGAGTTTGAGACATGTAGAGATTTGTAAGGCCATAATTAACATAACTGCCGTGTTGTGCAGTCTTTGAGGAGTTTGAGACATGTAGAGATTTGTAAGGCCATAATTAACATAACTGCCGTGTTGTGCAGTCTTTAGAGGAGTTTGAGACTTGTAGAGAATCTGTATACCAGATGCATTTGAGTTATTGTAAATTGTGTTGATGTCATCGTGACTTCGTTGTGTGTTGTAACGTAATAAACAGTATCGAACTGTTCCAGGCGTTTACAACCTTTATTGACATCCATGACTCGTACGTGAGCTGTGTGGTGAGTGACAGTGCACACAGTATTCAACAATAACGGTAGCTACAGAAGTGTATTAACGGTAACAATCACGTTTACAACAGTGGTGACAATAACATTCCTCAATACCAATGAAACACCGCATAAAAATCTCATCATCATTTGGTAGACCAAACCAACGGGTCGTAACACCCACATGACATTCACGTTGAAAATTATTACTACGAGATCTCGACGTATTCATAAATAGCCCTGTGTGGGCGTGGCCTGAGTCAACTGTGCTTCAGAAATCTCGACCTGGTTAGCATTTTGCCTGTGTGGCGAATTTGAGAAACCACGCACGCTTCAGCCGTTAGTATTTCATGCCGATAGACCACAACAACGTCTGCAGTGGTCACGGGAGTTCAAGTAGACTTTGACAGTATTTGTACCAGCATTTGTACGGGTTGTGACTGATCCCTGCTATATTCGGGTTACATGTGCCAGTTATCACAATCACAAGTTCAAGATGTTATAATACACGGTGTTGCCGTGTACATTTATTACTACAGAGGAGTCAAGACTTGCGGTGTATGCTGTATGTCGGTTCCTGTCATGTTGTGCATTGTTGAGCACACATCATATTGAAGCGAGTACCTGGAGGGAAAAGAGTCAAGTTCCAGGGCCTTCCCGCAGTGGAGTGTTTTATCTGCAATCTTTGTGATATCCAGTGTCTTGGCGGAAAGGAGCGGGATTATTTTCAGATAAGTGGTTTATATTGTGTGAACTGTGTTACTTCATGTATAACGTCGAGCATTCCTGAATTATGCATTTCTTATTCTATTGATATCTGTTGTTGTTATTGTCGATATCTATATCGATTCATTATAGGATTTGATGCATGAGTAATTTATGGCTTTACGACATATATAGACTTTCTTGATAATGATATGACTTGATAAAGGTACTATATAAAAAGGAATTGGTGATACAGAATTGAGGAATAATCTCATTTCTTGACAAACAGTTAACTTTGTGAGCAGGAAAGGTAATTGTCAAACTTTTGGAGACATTAACTGGTTATAAGTATAAGTGATTACATATATAGTGGACTGAGTAAGTAAGTCACTATGGATGAGGATGATATAGATCCTGAGGATATGAGGCCTGTGTTGAATTACTTATTTGAGAAAGGTAGAGATGATGATGGATTGCAAGGCCCAGCACTTGAAGCAGAGGTAATGGACGAATTTTTGATTAATGCGTCAAGAGCCCTAAGGTGTTTTGCTGAGGAGAATTTTCATTCTGTTCCTCATCTAGAGATAGCCAAGGATTTAACAAAGTTATTACGTTACCTTCGTTCATTTGTGTACAACTATATTAATGTTAAACATGATCATATAGTGAGGAGTATACACAAGGTAATTTTCTACGGTATTTCTAATGATCAGGAAAAGAAGTTGGAAGATGAGAAACAAGTGAAAGTCAACAAACAGAGTGCCCTACAGGAAAGGGACAATTGTTTAAAAAATATTGCTGAGGAGACTGGACTACACAAAACAGTGTCCAGACTAACAAGTGATTTTGATAAATCAAATTCAGAGCTTGTTAGTGTTCAAGCATCATTGAATTCTGCATTAGTTAAGATCAAAGAGTTGGAGACTAAGATGAAAGATAAGAATGTTAAGATGGAAAATCTTACACAAGAGGTCCAACAAAATAAACAGATGTATAAAAAGTTAGAAGTTCAGACCAAGGAACGTGAAAAGTCCTATAATAAAACACTTGTTGGTATACTAAATTATAATGTTGTCCTCAGTCACCAACTTAAAGAAAAGAATGCGGTATTACCAGAAAGGGTTGCTGAGCTTATAAATAGCCAGAATGGTGAGACCAAGGCACTTCAGATAGAGTTGACACAGAGGAGAACAAATAAAGAAGTGGATGAGGACAAGATTTTAAAAGAGTTAAAGGCTGAGAATGAGAAGGTGGCTAGGATTGAGAATGTGAATAAGAAACTTAGTGAAGAGATTTCACATAGAAATATTGAAATTTCAGAAGCAAGGAAACGGGTAGATGGCCTGCTTGACATTGTCTTGAAAAACAACATGTGGTCTACTGTCAATGTTGACAGCGGTAGACAGAAACATGTTTTTCAACAAGCTACTACTGCAAAAGGTCAGCCGCATACACTTTTTGCTGAAAGACAGGTCAGACATAATGGACAAAGATCCTTTCGTGGGAAATATAATTTCACACGAATTTATGACACCCTTGCTTGCAATACTGATTCTTGGCGTCAGAATAACCAAGATAAGTCTACAGAAACAGTTAGTTCTGTTGATCATGAAAAGAAAAGTCATAAAATTCAGGTCAAAACTCTTAAGAGCAAACATGTATCTGCTGATGGAAATTCTCATAGGTTGACAGCAGAAAAGAAAACTATTAACACCCGTCCTAAAGAGGAGGACCATTATGTGCAGAGCAATAAAGATACTTTTAGTCCTACTACTTGTCAAACTCAGCTCAGTCAGTTTGACACAATTAGTAAGCATATTCCAACAGAGAAAAATAAAAACCGTTTTGATAAGAGAAATAACCCTGAGGTCGAAAAGTACCAAGGGAATTCAGCTAATAATAATTTCTGTCCTCAAAGATATAAGAGGCAATTTAACATATCTAAAAATTGTGATTGTAAGAATTTTGTACACACTAAAGAGTCTTACAGTAATTTTTCTGAAAGACAACAAGGCCCATTTGATAGATATTGTTGTCAAAGGAAAGAGAGTAATAATAACAATGCTAACTTGATTCATAAAAATAACAATGATCACAATAGAGGAAAGGGCAATGTTTTCTATAGACAAAATAAAGCCCCAAATGTTACTTCACATCACCGGAGTAACTTTGCTCAACAAAAGCCAAAGATTTCTTATAGTCAATGTAATAAGAATAATAATGGTCATGCTTTTGATGTCGAGAGAGCATCTCGTTGTTGTAAATGCAGAAAGTGTTTCAGAATACAGCAGTAACGACCTTCAGTTAAGGTCAGGTTGCTCCTAAACCTTCGATGTTGTCTACCATGCCATGAGGGAAGAGTTGATGGCATCGTGAAGAAACCAGATGTTCACAGCCACAGATTGAATTTCCGTTTCCCCTAATTAAATCTCACAAGTGATTAAAATGGATATTTTCATTTGTATTTATTCACAGCTTTTCGATAAAAGTCAGCGCTCCCCATGTTTACGTTAGCTGTCAAGAAAGTAGGTCGCCTTTGCGCCCGGGTGTATCCGTTCAAGCGGAACCTGTCGCCGTGATAACTACGCAAGGGATATGTTACCTGTTGGTGTGATGACATGTTAACAAGTCCGCTGGAGATTTTTTTTTTCTGTTTGATTTTTTTTAGGACAGTAAATATTATTGTATTGTATAGCATAGTACTTTATGCTGTTGTATTCGAATATCATGTATTTCTTATGAAGATGTTTTGATGTCTTATTATTAGATTTTCTTGTGATTCTTATATTGGTGTATTTTGATGAATATTGTACGTGTTATGAATGAAATAATGTGTAACATAACAGTTTGTATCGACTTATTCTTAACCTGTTGATGAAAGCAGTGAACTATGGTATCTTCACATTTAAGTCATAAGACTATGTCTATTTAGTCCATATTATTTATTTTTGTACTACTGTGTTGAACTTGGAATTTTCTCAGCTGTATTTTTTGAGATTTTTTTTTTTTTTATGCATGATGAGATTGCCAGCCAATGCACAAACTCATTAGTTAATATGGTGCGGTAGTCACCTTCAGAAAAGTCTCTGATTAACTTTACTCACTTTATTTAAATTTTTTTTTTCTCGATTGTTGTTCCCATAATTGGTTAATATATTAGTACACTCTGATGATAGACAGTAAATGTTACAGTTAAATGTAATTTTGGAAACGTAACTTGATTGTATTAGAGAAAATTTTGTATTTGAATTTGATAATGTAGTCCGAAACACTGATTTTTCTAGAACACAATACCTGAACAGACAGATAATTATATCACATACTCTATTTAAATTATGTTCTACTTATATATTTATAACTTTGTATGTAGTTAACAGTATGTTGTCCATGTGATTTTTCTATGACGTATTTTTTAGAAAAAAAAGAGAAAAAAAAAACGTACATGTATTGATAGGTGTCTACATAGAGATAGAGACTTTTTATATGTCAATTAATTTTGTTGAAAATAATTTCTTTATTAGTTTATTAATTATAGCTCTAATTTACTTAAATATGAAATACTATTTTGTGTAACTTAGCGTTATGAAATATTTTTACATTGTACTTTTTTGGGAAAAATTGATTTTTTTATTTTTTTTCTCGAACATTTTATAATTTGTCTGGTCCCAACGCTTGACTGTGCGCTATGGTTGATTATGTGCAGTGACATTGGTTCTTTAATAAGTTATTTTTATTTTTTGATATTATGATGTATTTTTATCTAGCGCGTAACTATACGTCAGCGAAAACTTTTTGATACCGTTAATATTTTTTGTTTGCGTGATGTCTAATATAATTTATTTTTACTTATGTATAAGTTTTATAATTTGATTAAATTGCTTATTATGCTATGTTTTGTCATTATCTCTATTTTGTGATGTTAGTATATAGATATACTTCGTCATCTTGTGTTATAATTTTCGTTTATGATTGTATTTATTTAGATAATACGATGTTTAATTTGGATAGTTATTATAATGTAGTGTTACTATCTTTCTCTACATTTACATCTTTACTTTCTATCTGTCTTGGTTGACTCTTCGTCATTCATTTACATCTTTTCTGTTATCTTTTCAGTTATGGTTTCATACTTTGGTTATGCTTCCGTGCTTCATCTGTGATTCACTTCATTCTTCTTGTATACTTTTTTGTGGTACCCTATTTATACCTTCATTCTTTGTATTGTTAAGTTAAGTATGTCATTTTAGATTATGTAACTGGTTCTGTTAGTTGTATTTGTTTTTCATGTAGAGAATAGTTTGACTTATTTGTTAGATTGTGATATTATTTGATTCTTCTCATACTTTCCTTTATTACGGATCATTCTTCTTTTGCTTGATCTTGTCTTTTCTCTTATTATCGGTTGTTTTCTATTTAGTTTGTACTGAATGTACTTAGTTTGGATTTGTATTAGATTAATGTTGGTATGCTTGGATGATTACTTTGGATGTTTCATTTTCTACTTTACATGTATTTTTGATATTCTTTTGTAGATATGTTATTGTCCACTTAACATAAGTGTTAGAAGCTTTTTATTTGAAAGTGGGTTTGTTGAATCTGTCTACTTTTGATATAACGTGAATGGATTCAATTTCTGAACAATGTAGTAATAAGTCAACTTGAACTTCCAACCAGGGGCACATCAACTAATGCCAAGACGGTATATAGTTCATTCAATTTATTTGACATCATACGGTTGACTAGACGAACATTTAATTTTGACGACGGATGGTTGACGTTCCACCAGACAGCACACAACGTAAGTTTCATATTTAAAATTACAGTTAATTCGTTCCGTAAGATAATCTCTTAGGTAACGTCAGACTAGTTATACAGTGTTCATAACATGGCATCCAAGTAAACAAATGAGGCAGTTATATACGATATGTCAATCTTCCACTGTCCTATGACCTTGGCAATGACGGAGAACCTTGTCAGGTCTTCTATATCATATAATGTTCCGATACTACGTATCTCCTTTTAGTACTGGCCTCTTACTTCAATCAATGTGAAATAACAATAATACAATTTCCTGCCCACGACCTTCGTGGCATCATAGCTTAGATATAGCAAATACTTGAGTCACCTCTGCTTTGCGGGGTACGTATTCGTAACGGCCGAATACTGATTCATATCATAAAAATATATACCAAGCCAATCCTGGATAATCCTAACGTCGGAATCCGTCGGCTTTAAAATTCATACAATAAGTTCAAGTAGGACTCCATTTTGAACCAATACGTCATTGGTACAACTAGACGTCTACATGAGAACGAAATACATTATTATCTAAATCATACTTGCTTCTCTTCCCAAGAAAAATCACCAGAATACTGTTGACCCGAGTCCTCATCTTCTTAACAGACGGACGGTCATACACAAGAATAAAATATACCCGCAATACGGGTTCGAACGCCACGAATCAATGGACTGATTCTTGGGCACTAAACTTCTCAACCCCAGCTATGACGTAGACTGGTCTTTGGCAACACATGCGGGCGGGATAACCCAATACTCGCATAAGTGCACAATCGTGCGCTACGAAAATCAAACTCACCAATAATACTTACTATCCTGTAAGTCGGTGCGTAAAGTTTATTACAGAGGTAGGACCACATATTAATAAATATGCGACTACCCTCATCTGTAAACGACTGTAAAGGCATACGAAAAGGGCTCTACAAAAAGGTAATTTTTGTAGGCGTGTGTTAGAGCTTTGCTGCACCCCATATTTTTGGTTGATGTAATTTTCAAAAAAATGATAGAATCATTTTTTTCTCCGGGGGTGTGGTAAGCTGTTGAGAACAGATTAGGTATTGTAATTAGTTTTGACAGTGCTATTTAACCCAGGGGAAGTAAATCTGTAACAATGCTTGTTGAACAAGTTAGATTTTGAGTGGCGGCGCTTGAATGCGATTTAGCTGTTGAATTGTTTAAAGGGAAATGTGATAGGAAAAAATCTTCTCGAATGATCGAAAGATAGTATGTACAGAAAGCGTGGTGAATGCGTTTATCTCAAATGTTGAGATGTATTTATTTTGTACTGTTTTGAACGGTATGTGAATAGCTCACGGCTAGTCCGCATGTATTGAGAGCGGTGTTCAAAACAGCCGTGTCTCGTGTGTGCCCTGAGTGTGTATGGGAGAGGATTCTGTCCTGGGCGTTGACTGGGGAAAGTCAGCCCTGTGTATCGAGAGTGTGTGGCCGCGTAGTGCACTATGTAGATGTTTAGCGATGTTCTTTCGCAGTATGTTCAAGGAGACATGTAGAGATTTGTAAGTGTGATAAATGTAACCGTAAAACAACGTTAAAATATCTCCAACTATCAAGATAAAATGTAGGGATAAAAATAATGCATAAGCTACTAGAAGACATGGTCGCCCATGCCGCGGTTCACTACCCGCCATGGAAACTAACTTGTTAGACGTGCAGACAAAACGTTTACCCTTGGAGACGGGAGGAAACGGAGATCAAAAAGAAAAAATATGACTGAACACGTGTTTGAAACTAGCAAGGCTAAAAAGACGCAATTGGTGGGGAAAGGAAAAAATTCACGTCCACTAGGGACACAATGTAAAGAAATGGACAAAAGGGACCTTAGCTATTATATGCAACAGTCATTTCTTGGACGCTTTTGCGATACTTGGTTGTTTATTTGAAATCAGCGGCAAACGCATTACAGAAGCTTCTCGAAGATATTTTTAAAAAAAAATAGACGAGAAAAAAAGATGTTTTCTTAATAATAATGTTACGAAAATAAAACTTAGCTAGTTTGATAGCCCATCTTGAGCTGACAAATAATATACTTTAAATTATCCAGACGAATAGATAATAAGGAAGATATTGACAAAAGACTGTATTGTTCATATCAGACGAACGACTACACTGTTAACCCATGTCACTAAAAATAACCAAAATCTTGGCCTTGAGTCTGCAAACGTAAAAATCTAGTTGAAATGAAAGAGAGGGAATGTGGTGGAGAATTGTAGCTAAAAATAACTTTAAAGGCAAAATTGTGTAGGGGACGGCAGAGTTGGTTCAAAAAACAAGTGTGTTTTTTGTGAAACGCAAGTAGAGACAGACGGACCAACAGACAATAATACATACTTGACTGAGGTATGACTGAATTGACTTTTGGTTGTAGGTTTGAAATTTGAAAGGGGGAAAGTCGGTGATTGGCCAAAGATAATCATATTATTGGCGCACAGACGCGCATTTTTGCCATTCAACTAAAAGCTGTCCAGTAGTAGACACAGTAAATAATTCAGTGGTGTATTTCCCAGAAAGCTATTCCATATTTAGAGGGACGCCATACTAGAGCCAGCAGCTCAGCTGAGTTTTGCTAGAATATAACTGTGTTCTCTATTCGTAATTCTGAAGCGTGAGATTCTGATGTGGCACTAAGCTAGTGCTACATAAGTATTCAAAGTTACACCAGCAGACGTGTATGCAGGCAAACAGCGTATAGAAGCAGACTATCGTTCTATTCTAGCTGTCGAGAGAAGTGGACCACCTGATTCTGCATCAGTTCTTCGCAGACCAGATGAGTACTAAATGGCCTGCTGAAGATTCACCATATTTCTAAGGAACTTATAATAATTTCCCCACCACGGTTTACTGAGCTTTGGGAAAGACACAGTATAAAGTTGTAATCTAATGGACACAGCTCCTGTAGTTACAGAATGGGAGTGATGACGCCACCCCATCAGCACATCCATTAATCGTTCTCCCAGAGAAATTTAAAATATAAACAGTATTAATATTAACTAGTCTTGTAAAATACATATGTATACACCTTTCATTTTATTATGACATATATCCATGCATTTCATTCATAACTTCATAGCCTTTCATATGTTCTGACCAAAATAAAACCTTGGTTCAGAACAAATAAACTTAAAGAAAATTTCTATATCTAAAACTAAAACAGCTGAGTCAGTCCAGTGTGTTATAAATTTTATTAATATTATTACACTTTGTAATTATCTGTGCGTGTGTTTGTATATACTAATACAACACAGTACATATCAGTACCCTAGAATTTAACGTAGCCACATTCATTAGTAAAAAAGATATGTGTGAGGTCGTAAGTGGTAGTACGAAGGGCCTTCTGTAATTCACATCTACATTTATCTCAGGAGCCTTCACAACTGACCTCATACATCCCACTAAGTGACATCAACCATACATTACCATCAAAACCCACTACATATATTGGGGTCTTGTCCAGGGATAATTAGCTTATCAGTAATATTAGGATCTCCTGGTGGGAGAATTAAATCAGGGGAACAAATTGTAAAAATTAAAACTGTCCCTTAAAAATTGAAAGTGAGAATAAAAGTTGGTGAATCTTCACAGCCAGTGGTAATTAATTAGTTAACTGGCTAATTAGAATTACCTTAATCAACAGTTAAGTAGAATTACTTTAGTTATTGATTGGTTAGAATTTTACCTTGAGCAGCGTTATTTTGTGTGATGGCTGAGCTAGCAAAGTTCAGATCAGCTGCTGTGCTAACGGCGAAGGATATGGGAATGGATGGTCAGATTTTAATTCAGTATGTAACTGCTGAATGTGACAAGTATATTGAACGGGAAGAAAGAAGATTAGAAAAAGAGGCCGGAAGAAAATTAGAGTCTGAAAGGTTGGCTGAAGAGAAGAGGTTACAAATTGAGGCTGATAGAGAACTTAAGAGGCTGCAGATTGAGGCAGAAGATAAAAAGGCCGAAAGGGAAGCAGAAGATAAAAAGGCCGATAGGGAAGCAGAGGATAGAAGGTTGCAAAGGGAGCATGAATTACGACTAAGGGAGCTGGAATTACAAGGCCATGCTCCTGAAAATGGTGCCAGCCATTTTGCCTCAGATGCTGCAGCTAGTCAGGGTGCCTCAACATCAGCTATGGGGTTTCATTTAGACCATTTTGTTGAAAAAGACGATGACATAGAGGGGTACCTAGGACGTTTTGAGTTATAAGCTACTACATATGGGTTAGAGAGAGAGAGGTGGAGTTTAAAGTTATCACAGGGACTGAGAGGTACTTCTTATGCATTATTTGCTAAAATGAACAGAGAAGACCAAGACAATTATGACATGCTAAAGCAGGCTTTGTTGTTAAGATACGAAAAAAATGGTGAATTTTATCGTAAGAAATTTAGAAATGCCAAACTGTTGTCTGGGGAGACATACCACCAATTCTCTGCCAGACTGGAAACCTATTTGGAGAAATGGACTGCTCTGGGGAAGACCCAAGATCTTAAAGAGATGATCATGATAGAGCAATTGAGAGAGTCCATGGCTCCAGACTTAAGAACATTTCTCATGGAACAAGGTGCAGAGAGGTTGGGGGAGGTTTTAAATGTCGCTGAGAGGTATCAGGCAGCCCAGGCAGAGGTAAGTGGTGCTAAAAAGAAGCACATAGATAATTTTAAAGCTCTACAGCAATTTAATAAATATGATAATAGAGAACAGGGTAATAAAGGTAGGACAAACCTTGAACGGCCAAGAAATGACTATCGTGACAGAAACTCACAGTTCAATGACCAAAAATATAATGAAAGAAAACCGTCTAACCAAGGAAAAAGATGGTGCAAATGGTGCAAGAAAGACAACCATAACACCGAATTTTGTAGAAGGAAACCTTCAAACATTGCTGCAATGAAGTCGGGGACTCAAAATTAAAGGTTAATCCTAATGGACAGCAGGAACCTTAACCCCCCTCAGTTTGTGAGGATGTTATTTGTAATGGGGTCACCACAAGGTGCCTTTATAATACAGGTTTGGATTATGATTCAGTTGTGAAGTCTAGCCTAGTGGACCCAAGTCAGTATACCACAGAAACAGTGGAAATAGAAGGGGCGACTAAGGACATACCACTCATGACACTTCCCATCGCAAGGATAACGGTGAAAACTCGCTATGTGGAAGGAGAAATCAGAGCAGCAGTGATAGATGAACCAATCTACCCTCTGATATTGGGGTGTAGATACGTCTTCTTGGGGAATCCCGAGAGACCTGTGATCATGGCGACAGTGCAGACCAGGTCACAGAAAAAGGAGGAAGAAGGTGAACCTATAAATGCTCATCCAGAGGAGATGAGGAAGGCGCAGGCTGAGGATAAGACCCTCAAGCCATTTTCAAAAAATTGCACAAATGCCACACACCTCCAAGCAAGAGAGAATACTTTATGAAGAACAAACTATTATATAGGAAGGCCGGAACTGGAACAAATGGTCACAACCAGCTGGTACTTCCCACTTCATATAGGGATAAAGTGATGGAACTCGGGCATGCGATTCCCTTCAGTGGTCACATGGGGATCAGCGCCACAGGACAGCGTATAGCATGTCATTACTTCTGGCCAGGGATAACGGAGGATATAAAAAGATATGTCAAATCCTGCCCAGAATGTCAACGGGTAGCTCCAAAGCATTGGACTGCTCCTGCAACTCTAGGGGAAATGCCCATAGTGGGAACACCTTTTGAGAGGGTTGCAGTGGATATTGTGGGACCTCTCACTCGGACCAAGAGGAGGAACAGTTACATCCTTACTCTGGTGGACACTTGTTCTATGTGGGGAGAGGCGGTAGCCCTGCCGTCAATTGATTCAAAACATGTAGCAGAGGCACTACTTACAATATTCACCCGATTAGGATTCCCGCATCAAATCTTGACTGATAATGGCTCACAGTTCAAGGGGAAACTAACGGAAGAAGTTTTTAAGCTATTTCAAGCCAGACACTTTCATTGTAGTGCGTACCATCCACAAGGGAACGGCCAGGTAGAGAGGTTCAATGGGACTCTCATTTCTATCCTTAGAAAGCTGGCACACGAAAAACCGGATCTGTGGGATCAATTCCTGCCCGCCGCGTTGTTTGCGTATCGGGAGTAACCACATAGTTCAACCGGGATGGCTCCCGCAACTCTGCTATTTGGGAGACCAATAAAAGGTCCATTAGAAGCTTTATTAAGGACCTGGACAGATGAGAAGGCAGAGGAGACTGTTACCTCATCGTACCAATATGTGAACGAACTGACCACTCGTTTGAAAGCTGGATGGAAACTGGCAAATGATAATTTGAAACAAGCCAGGAAGAAACATGCAGCATATTTTAATAGGAAGGCAAAGGACAGAGATCTAGCTGTGGGAGAGAAGGTGCTTCTTCTACTACCCGGTAGCCAGAATAAATTACAAATTGGATTGCAAGGTCCATATACGGTTCTAGAGAAGGTGTCTAGAACAAACTATAAAATTGATAAAAAGGGGAAGGAGAAAGTTTATCATGTAAACCTTTTAAAGAAGTATCTGGACAGACCACTCCAGGAAAGCACCCCCTTACTGACCTTGGCTATTGCAACTCAAATGCAAAAGGAACCACTCACCTCACATGAATACCCATTACATCCTTGTGAAACAGCAGCACAGGTAAAAGTCAGTAAGCACCTGACTAAAAATCAGAGGGAGAGAGTTCAACAGGTTCTGGAGGAACATACAGATGTATTAACAGATAAACCAGGACATACCAATTTGCTACAGTATGACATGAAACTGGTAGACTCAAACCCAATCTGTATGAGAGCCTATTCTATTCCGTTCGCGAAGGAGAAGGCATTGAAGGAAGAAATAGATTATTTGTTGAAGGAGGGGATTATTTCACACAGTGAATCATCTTTTAGCTCCAGTGTAGTTTTGTTGAGGAAACCGTCTGGGGAACACAGACTGTGCATAGATTACAGGAAACTGAATGCTGTCACAGAAGGACAAGTGGATCCATTACCAGACACAAAACAGTTATTTGCCAGATTAAACAAGGCAAAATACTTTTCAAAGGTGGATCTTAGTAAAAGCTATTACCAGATTCCAGTGAAGCCTGAAGTGAGACCCTATTTGGCTTTTAGCACTTCGGATGGACATTATGAATTCAACATGCTACCGTTCGGACTGAAAAATGCTCCGAGTGTATTTTCACGGATGATGCGCAAATTGTTGGATCCCCTGAATAACCCATGTATCACGAATTTCATGGATGATATTCTCGTCACCACAGAGACATTTGAAGAACACATGGACTCCCTGAAAATGTTATTTGATAGGCTTAGGGAGGCGAACTTAACTGCTAGGCCAACAAAATGTTGTATTGGATGCAAAGAGTTGGAATTCTTGGGACACACTGTATATCAGGGTAACATGACCCCTGATCCCAAGAACTTGGAAAAACTGCAGAGAGCACCTAGACCACAAACAAAAAAGGACGTGCGATCATTCGTGTCGTTATGCGGATTTTATCAAAAATACATCAAAAATTTTAACGCTATTTGTGCTCCTCTGACTGATCTGACTCGCAAGGGACTTCCAGATAAAATTATTTGGACTGCGCAATGTGAATTAGCTTTCCAAGAATTAAAGGAAAAACTCACTAGCAAGCCTATTCTCAAATTGCCTGATTTGACACAGGACTTTGTCGTAAGAACAGATGCAAGTAATGTAGGCCTCGGGGTGGCTTTGTTGCAAAGATCATCTTCACCTGATGGGGAACTGAACCCAGTCGCTTATGCAAATTGAGTAAAGCGGAACAAGGATATTCTACAAGCGAAAAAGAATGTTTAGCGTTAATCTGGGCAATAAAGAAGTTTCAAATCTATCTGTATGGTAGGACTTTTGTGGTCGAGACGGATCATCAGCCCCTCGTATTCTTATCTCAGGCTAAGCATGAAAACGCAAGATTGCTGAGGTGGTCTTTATTACTGCAACCTTATCAGTTTATTATCCAATATATCCCAGGCAAATTGAATGTCGGTGCAGATTTCCTCAGTAGGCACCGTTGTGATCAAAATTAGAGTAGTGGCAGGCGTGAGGAGTAATTTTATCTATGTGTATCACTGGTTTTGGAACTTGCCGTAGGCATGTTTTCAAGTGGGGAGATGTGTGATAAATTTAACAGTGATACAACGTTAAAATATCTCCAACTATCAAGATAAAATGTAGGGATAAAAATAATGCATAAGCTACTAGAAGACATGATCGCCCATGCCGCGGTTCACTACCCGCCATGGAAACTAACTTGTTAGACGTGCAGAGAAAACGTTTACCCTTGGAGACGGGAGGGAACGGAGATCAAAAAGAAAAAATATGACTGAACACGTGTTTGAAACTAGCAAGGCTAAAAAGACGCAATTGGTGGGGAAAGGAAAAAATTCACGTCCACTAGTGACACAATGTAAAGAAATGGACAAAAGGGACGTTAGCTATTATATGCAACAGTCATTTCTTTGACGCTTTTGCGATACTTGGTTGTTTATTTGAAATCAGCGGCAAACGCATTACAGAAGCTTCTCGAAGATATTTTAAAAAAAAAATAGACGAGAAAAAAAGATGTTTTCTTAATAATAATGTTACGAAAATAAAACTTAGCTAGTTTGATAGCCCATCTTGAGCTGACAAATAATATACTTTAAATTATCCAGACGAATAGATAATAAGGAAGATATTGACAAAAGACTGTATTGTTCATATCAGACGAACGACTACACTGTTAACCCATGTCACTAAAAATAACCAAAATCTTGGCCTTGAGTCTGCAAACGTAAAAATCTAGTTGAAATGAAAGAGAGGGAATGTGGTGGAGAATTGTGGCTAAAAACAACTTTAAAGGCAAAATTGTGTAGGGGACGGCAGAGTTGGTTCAAAAAACAAGTGTGTTTTTTTGTGAAACGCAAGTAGAGACAGACGGACCAACAGACAATAATACATACTTGACTGAGGTATGACTGAATTGACTTTTGGTTGTAGGTTTGAAATTTGAAAGGGGGAAAGTCGGTGATTGGCCAAAGATAATCATATTATTGGCGCACAGACGCGCATTTTTGCCATTCAACTAAAAGCTGTCCAGTAGTAGACACAGTAAATAATTCAGTGGTGTATTTCCCAGAAAGCTATTCCATATTTAGAGGGACGCCATACTAGAGCCAGCAGCTCAGCTGAGTTTTGCTAGAATATAACTGTGTTCTCTATTCGTAATTCTGAAGCGTGAGATTCTGATGTGGCACTAAGCTAGTGCTACATAAGTATTCAAAGTTACACCAGCAGACGTGTATGCAGGCAAACAGCGTATAGAAGCAGACTATCGTTCTATTCTAGCTGTCGAGAGAAGTGGACCACCTGATTCTGCATCAGTTCTTCGCAGACCAGATGAGTACTAAATGGCCTGCTGAAGATTCACCATATTTCTAAGGAACTTATAATAATTTCCCCACCACGGTTTACTGAGCTTTGGGAAAGACACAGTATAAAGTTGTAATCTAATGGACACAGCTCCTGTAGTTACAGAATGGGAGTGATGACGCCACCCCATCAGCACATCCATTAATCGTTCTCCCAGAGAAATTTAAAATATAAACAGTATTAATATTAACTAGTCTTGTAAAATACATATGTATACACCTTTCATTTTATTATGACATATATCCATGCATTTCATTCATAACTTCATAACCTTTCATATGTTCTGACCAAAATAAAACCTTGGTTCAGAACAAATAAACTTAAAGAAAATTTCTATATATAAAACTAAAACAGCTGAGTCAGTCCAGTGTGTTATAAATTTTATTAATATTATTACACTTAGTAATTATCTGTGTGTGTGTTTGTATATACTAATACAACACAGTACATATCAGTACCCTAGAATTTAACGTAGCCACATTCATTAGTAAAAAAGATATGTGTGAGGTCGTAAGTGGTAGTACGAAGGGCCTTCTGTAATTCACAGCTACATTTATCTCAGGAGCCTTCACAACTGACCTCATACATCCCACTAAGTGACATCAACCATACAATACCATCAAAACCCACTACAGTAAGGCCATAATTAACATAACTGCCGTGTTGTGCAGTCTTTGAGGAGTTTGAGACATGTAGAGTTTTGTAAGGCCATAATTAACATAACTGCCGTGTTGTGCAGCCTTTGAGGAGTTTGAGACATGTAGAGATTTGTAAGGCCATAATTAACATAACTGCCGTGTTGTGCAGTCTTTAGGAGTTTGAGACATGTAGAGATTTGCAAGGCCATAATTAACATAACTGCCGTGTTGTGCAGTCTTTGAGGAGTTTGAGACATGTAGAGATTTGTAAGGCCATAATTAACATAACTGCCGTGTTGTGCAGTCTTTGAGGAGTTTGAGACATGTAGAGATTTGTAAGGCCATAATTAACATAACTGCCGTGTTGTGCAGTCTTTGAGGAGTTTGAGACATGTAGAGATTTGTAAGGCCATAATTAACATAACTGCCGTGTTGTGCAGTCTTTGAGGAGTTTGAGACATGTAGAGATTTGTAAGGACATAATTAACATAACTGTAGTGTTGTGCAGTCTTTGAGGAGTTTGAGACATGTAGAGATTTGTAAGGCCATAATTAACATAACTGCCGTGTTGTGCAGTCTTTGAGGAGTTTGAGACATGTAGAGATTTGTAAGGCCATAATTAACATAACTGCCGTGTTGTGCAGTCTTTAGATGAGTTTGAGACTTGTAGAGAATCTGTATACCAGATGCATTTGAGTTATTGTAAATTGTGTTGATGTCATCGTGACTTCGTTGTGTGTTGTAACGTAATAAACAGTATCGAACTGTTCCAGGCGTTTACAACCTTTATTGACATCCATGACTCGTACGTGAGCTGTGTGGTGAGTGACAGTGCACACAGTATTCAACAATAACGGTAGCTACAGAAGTGTATTAACGGTAACAATCACGTTTACAACAGTGGTGACAATAACATTCCTCAACACCAATGAAACACCGCATAAAAATCTCATTATCAGGGGTCCTTCAATTTGCTGATGTCAAATCTTTTCTGTGTAGTTACAGTTGGTCCAGCAGTTCTGATTTTCACCTTCAGTTTTGCTACGACTAAATGGTGGTCACTTCCCACATTTGCATCTCTTCTTACCTTAACATCTTGTAATGCATGTCTCCATCTACCATTAATCATAATGTTGTCTATTTTGTTTCTGTCCCTGCCATTTGGTGATTCCCATGTTAATTTGCGAATTTCTTTGTGTGGGCAAAGTGTTCCTCCAATGACCAGGTTGTTAATGCTACAGAAACTTATTAATGTATCCCCATTTTCGTTTGTTGTTTCGCTTCCGAATTTCCCAATTACTCTGTCATTATATGTATTGTGCGTTCCAACTTTCGCATTGAGGTCTCCCATTACTACGATTAGATCGTATCTAGGTGTGTCTTCCATTTCTTTTTGCAGTTGTTGATAGAAATCATCCTTGACCTCTTCATCGCTGTCATTCGTTGTTGCATAGCATTGTATTATTGTAGTGTTGGTGAATCACCCTCTCAATCTTATTCTTATCAGTCTTTTGTTGATGGGTTTCCATTCCAGTAATGACCTTTCTATTCCTTTCTGTAGAATAATGGTAACACCTTCATTGTGCTGTCCATCCTCTCTTCCAGAGTAAAGTACTGTTTCTCCTGTTGCTGTTTTAACTGTTCCTGCCCCTGTACATCTGCTCTCGCTCATCCCTAGAATATGTAATCTATAGTTTCTCATTTCCGCTGTGACCTGTTTTAGTTTTCCCGTCTCGTTCATTGTCCTGACATTCCAAAAATCTATTCTTGTATCACGTTTTGCGGTCACGATGTCCGTTCTCGTCTCTGTGGCTTCCTTTCGGCTTTCCCCACTGACAGTCATACGAGCCCCAGACTCCGGATGTCCATTCCGCAGCAACGTTTGTTCAGTTGTTGTCGTTTCCGTAACTTCGTTTCTTTTTACATAGACAGGGGTGTCAGCGCTATGCTAAAGCCCCCAACCTGGAGGACCAGGGTGTCTGCTTTATTCTTACCCCTACACGCCCAAACTAGGCTAGCTTGGTAGAACCTTCCAGGAGTAAAACTCCCGCTGGCATAGCTCTGGGGGTAATCAGGGTACGCAAGCCGCCATACCTCGACAAGGTATTGACACCTGTGATGGCAGAAGATTACACTTGGCATAGATATAAATAGATAATTATTATGTTTCTATTGCAGGGTCCTCACAAGAATGTGAAGTAATCAAGCGTGACAACTGGGATTATCTAAGCCGTCGTGAAGTAAATTTTGCTCGTGCTTTTTTTAGCCCCCATATGAAGGTGATTCAGCAATTATTAATTGCAAAGTTCTGTATATTTAGGATACTTAACATAGAATGAATCATGAAGGTGCAGACATAAAATTCAGTTAATAGTGATTAATCTATCGTGAGTTGAATAAGAATATCTGTCACTTTCTAGCTGGTATGACCACCTCTCTCTTATCTTTGATTTTGTTTCCACCCATTTTCGTCTTAATATTTCCTGCATAGTATATTCCTGGTTCTAGCTACGTCACTCTTAAATTTCACAGCTTGTAGCCATCCTTCATCACTTGTTTTGCGTCGGCAATCCAGAGAGGCTAACTCTTTTTCATGCTGGAAGCGAAGAAATTTCTAGATCGTTGAGTCAGCGAAACGCGGACATAAACTAACTGCACTGCCTTTTCAGGTGACGACCACTTGTCACAAAATTAACAATGATACAACGTTAAAATATCTCCAATGATACAACGTAGGGATAAAAACTAATGCGTAAGCTGCTAGAATACATGATCGCCCACGCCGCGGGTCATCACCCGCCATGGAAATTAAATTGTTAGACTTGAAGGCAAAACGGAACGGGATAAAAACGGAGATCAAAAGGAAAAATCTGACTGAACGCGTGCTTGAAACTAGCAATGCTAAAAGGCGCAAGTGGTGGGGAAAGGAGGAAAAAGTCACGTCCCCAAGTTGACATAAAGTAAAGAAATCGACAAAAGGGACCTTGGATATTATACGCCACAGTCATTTATTGGACGCTTTTGCTATAACTTAGCCCGTTTATTTGAATGCAGTGATGAGCGCGTTCCAGAAAATTCTAGAAAATATTTGAAAAGTAACTTTTCTTAATAATAATGTTAGGAATATAAAACCTAGCTGGCCGGATGGCCCATCTTGAGCAGTGAAATAATATGCTTTCATTTATACAGACGGACAGATAATACGAAAGATATTGACAAAAGACTGTGTTGTTCATATCAGCGAACGTCTGCATTGAGATAAAACATATCACTAATTTTCAAAAAATTGTGGCATTGAAGACGCAAGTGCTAAAATCTAGTAGGAATGAAGAGACGGGGTGGGATGGTGAATTGTGGCTAAAAATAACTTTAAAGGCAGAATTGTGTAGGGGAAGGCAGGGTTGGTTCAAAAAACAAGTGTGTTTTTTTTGTGAAACGCAAGTAGAGACGGACGGACCAACAGACAATAAGGCATACTTGACTGAGGTCTGACTGAAATGACGTTTGGTAGGATATTTGAATTTGAAAAAAGAAAAGGCAGTGATTGGCCCTAGATGAAGATATTATCGGCTCTCAGACGCGCATTTTGTGCCATTCAGTATTAGTTGTCCTTGTAGACACAGTGAATTATTAAGTGGTGTAATTCCCCGAAGCTATTGAAATATTTAGAGGGACGCCATCATAAGGCCAGCAGCTCAGCTGAGTTTTGCTAGCATTTATTTAACTGTGTTCTATATTCATATTTCTGGTAAGACTGAAATTATTTCTTTGTACATTTTAATATTTGTTTAAGGTTTCGAGTGATCTGATACTGCAATAGCATAATCTGTTCCTTACAACAAGTAAGGGTTCGCTCTAGACCCACCGCCCCAGTTCAGGGTCTAGAGACAAATAAAATACATAAACTCCAGTAAGGATTAGGAAGGACAGATCAAGTGTTGAGATCAGTGAAACATATCACCTATCATATTTTATGGCAGGAAACTAATGAACATATTTCAGAATCTGTAGTCTGGGAGAACTTATCCTATGTGAAACCAACTTGGTAAGATGTGTTGTTTGGTCAGAAAGATCTGACCCGTCTATGTGGTGTTGTTGTTGTGTAGTGTAGTGTCCAGAAATGGTTAGAGGATGGAATTCTGACACATGACTAATACTTTGATTGCAGGGCTGTGAGTTTCAGTTGGCACCAATGCGGTGTCAAATGAGTTGTTGAATTTTACCAGAGTGGACCCGTGCAGTAATATTTGGTCAGAGCAGCCTGATATAGCCCCCAAGCACGGAGAGGTGGGGGCCACCATATTTCTGATATTGCCCCCAAGCACGGAGAGGTGGGGCCACCAGACTTCTGATATTGCCCCCAAGCACGGAAAGGTGGGGCCACCAGATCTCAGCACCAGAGCTACACCTTCAAGTTACGTGAGCGCCTGGTCTGCTGAGAGTTCACCAACTCAACTTATTTCCTCACACACCCATAAAAATTCCATCAATTAACTGGACAATGTGTAATCGCCATAGACAGGGAGTGATGAGGCCACCCCAACAGCACATCCATTAACTGTTCTCCCACATAGATTAATACTGTAAACAATAATAATATTAACTAGTCTAGTAACATATATATGTACACACCTTCCATTTATTATGTAATATTCATGCATTTCTTTCATAATTGATAAACCTTTCATATGTTCTGGCCAAAATAAAACCTTGGTTCAAAACAAATAAATGTAAGAAAATTACTATCCAAATTTTACACACTTGAGTTAGTTCAGTGTATTATAACCTTTATTAATATTATTAGACTGAGTAAATCTCTGTGTGTGTGTACGTAAACTACCACAACACATTACATATCATTACCCTAGACCTTTAACGTAGCCACATTCATTAGTAAAAAAAGATAGGTGTGAGGTCGTAGTGGTAGCAAGAAGGGCCTTCTGACAATTCACAGCTACATTTTATCTCAGGAGCCTTCACAGCTGACCTCATGCATCACACGTAGTAATATCACCATCATACAATACCATCAAACCCACTACATATATTGGGGTCTCTTTGTCCCGGGATAATTAGCCTATTAAGTATATTAGGATCTCCTGGGGGGAGAATTAGATTAGGGGAACACATAATAAAAATTAAAAGTGTCCCTTCAAATTAAAAGTGTCCCTGAAAATAAAAGTTGGTGAATCTTCACAGCCAGTGGTAGTTAATTAATTAATTAGAATTATTTTAGATTAGAGTAATTAGAAGCACTTTAGTGGTTGGAAATTTTATTTTGCACATTGCTAGAGTTGTTTAAAAAGTATGGCGGAGCTGGCAAAATTTAGATCAGCTGCTGTGCTGACGGCAAAGGAGATGGGAATGGAGGGTCAGATTTTAATTCAATATGTAACGGCTGAATGTGATAAACATATTGAAAGGGAAGATAGAAAGGTAGCTGAAGAGAAGAGGTTACAAATTGAGGCTGATAGAGAAATTAAGAGGCTGCAGATTGAGGCAGAAGAAAAACGACAGCAAAGGGAGGCAGAAGAAAAAAGATTGACTGCCGAAAGGGAGGCAGAAGATAAAAGGTTGACTGCCGAAAGGAAGGCAGATGATAAAAAGGCCGAAAGAGAGGCAGAAGATAGAAGGTTGCAAAGGGAGCACGAATTACGACTCAGGGAGCTGGAGCTACAAGGCCCGGCTCCTGAAAATGGTGCCAGCCCTTTTGCCTCAGATGCTACGCCCAGTCTGGGAGCCTCAAACTCAGCTATGGGGTTTCATTTAGACCATTTTGTTGAAAAAGACGATGACATAGAGGGGTACCTAGGACGTTTTGAGTTATTAGCTACTACATATGGGTTAGAGAGAGAGAGGTGGAGTTTAAAGCTATCACAGGGACTGAGAGGTACTTCTTACGAAGTCTTCTCAAAAATGAACAGAGAAGACCAGGAGAATTATGACATGTTAAAGCAGGCTTTGTTATTGAGGTACGAAAAAAATGGGGAATTTTATCGTAAGAAATTTAGAAATGCCAAACTGTTGTCTGGGGAGACATACCACCAATTCTCTGCCAGACTGGAAACCTATTTGGAGAAATGGACTGCTCTGGGGAAGACCCAAGAGCTTAAAGAAATGATCATGATTGAGCAATTGAGAGAGTCCATGGCTCCAGACATGAGAAAATTTCTCATGGAACAAGGTGCAGAGAAGTTGGGGGAGGTTTTAAATGTCGTTGAAAGGTATCAGGCAGCCCAGGCAGAGGTAAGTGGTGCTAAAAAGAAGCACATAGACAATTTTAAAACTCCACAGCAATTTAATAAATTTGATAATAGAGAGCAGGGAAATAAAGGTAGGACAAACTTTGAACGGCCAAGATATGACTACCGAGACAGAAACTCACAGTTCAATGACCAAAAATCCAATGAAAGAAAACCGTTTAACTAAGGAAAAAGATGGTGTAAATGGTGCAAGAAAGATAACCATAACACCGAATTTTGTAGAAGGAAACCTTCAAACATTGCTGCAATGAAGTCGGGGACTCAAAGATTAAAGGTTAATCCTAAAGGACAGCAGGAACCTTATCACCCCCCAGTTTGTGAGGATGTTATTTGTAATGGGGTCACCATAAGGTGCCTTTATGATACAGGTTTGGATTATGATTCAGTTGTGAAGTCTAGCCTAGTGGACCCAAGTCAGTATACCACAGAAACAGTGGAAATACAAGGGGCACCTAAGGACATACCACTCATGACACTTCCCATCGCAAGGATAACGGTGAAAACTCGCTATGTGGAAGGAGAAATCAGAGCAGCAGTGATAGATGAACCAATCTACCCTCTGATATTGGGGTGTAGATACGTCTTCTTGGGGAATCCCGAGAAACCTGTGATCATGGCGACAGTGCAGACCAGGTCACAGAAGAAGGAGGAAGAAGGTGAACCTATAAATGCTCATCCAGAGGAGATGACGAAGGCGCAGGCTGAGGATAGGACACTCAAGCCATGTTTTAAAAAATTGCCCAAATGCCACACACCTCCGAGCAAGGGGGAATATTTTATGAAGAACAAACTCTTATACAGGAAGGCCGGAACTGGAACAAATGGTCACAACCAGCTGGTTCTTCCCACTTCATATAGGGATAAAGTGATGGAACTCGGGCATGCAATTCCCTTCAGTGGTCACATGGGGATCAGTGCCACAGGACAGCGTATAGCTTGTCATTACTTCTGGCCAGGGATAACGGAGGATATAAAAAGATATGTCAAATCCTGCCCAGAATGTCAAAGGGTAGCTCCAAAGCACTGGACTGCTCCTGCAACTCTAGGGGAAATGCCCATAGTGGGAACACCTTTTGAGAGGGTTGCAGTGGATATTGTAGGACCTCTCACTCGGACCAAGAGGAGGAACAGTTACATCCTTACTCTGGTGGACACTTGTTCTATGTGGGGAGAGGCGGTAGCCCTGCCATCAATTGATTCAAAACATGTGGCAGAGGCACTACTTACAATATTTACCCGATTAGGATTCCCGCATCAAATCTTGACGGATAATGGTTCTCAGTTCAAGGGGAAACTAACGGAAGAAATTTTTAAGCTATTTCAAGCCAGACACTTTCATTGTAGTCCGTACCATCCGCAAGGGAACGGCCAGGTAGAGAGGTTCAACGGGACTCTCATTTCTATCCTGAGAAAGCTGGCACACGAAAAACCGGATCTGTGGGATCAATTCCTGCCCGCCGCATTGTTTGCGTACCGGGAGGTACCACATAGTTCAACCGGGATGGCTCCCGCAACTCTGCTATTTGGGAGGCCAATAAAAGGTCCATTAGAAGCACTATTAAGGACCTGGACAGATGAGAAGGCGGAAGAGACTGTTACCTCATCTTATCAATACGTGAACGAACTGACCACTCGTTTGAAAGCTGGATGGAAACTGGCAAATGATAATTTGAAACAAGCCAGGAAGAAACATGCAGCATATTTTAATAGGAAGACAAAGGACAGAGAACTGGCAGTGGGAGAGAAGGTGCTGCTTCTACTACCCGGGAGCCAGAATAAATTACAAATTGGATGGCAAGGTCCATATACGGTTCTAGAGAAGGTGTCTAGAACAAACTATAAAATTGATAAAAAGGGGAAGGAGAAAGTTTATCATGTAAACCTGTTAAAGAAGTATCTGGACAGACCACTCCAGGAAAGCACCCCCTTACTGACCTTAGCTATCGCAACTCAAATGCAAAAGGAACCACTCACCTCACATGAATACCCATTACATCCTTGTGAAACAGCAGCACAGGTAAAAGTCAGTAAGCACCTGACTAAAAACAAGAAGGAGAGAGTTCAACAGATTCTGGAGGAACATACAGATGTATTAACAGATAAACCAGGCCATACAAATTTGCTACAGTATGACATGAGACTGGTAGACTCAAACCCAATCTGTATGAGAGCCTATTCTATTCCGTTCGCGAAGGAGAAGGCATTGAAGGAAGAAATAGATTATTTGTTGAAGGAGGGGATTATTTCACACAGTGAATCATCTTTTAGCTCTAGTGTCGTATTGTTGAGAAAACCGTCTGGGGAACACAGACTGTGCATAGATTACAGGAAACTGAATGCTGTCACAGAAGGACAAGTGGATCCATTACCAGACACAAAACAGTTATTTGCCAGACTGAACAAGGCAAAATACTTTTCAAAGGTGGATCTTAGTAAAGGCTATTACCAGATCCCAGTGAAGCCTGAAGTGAGACCTTATTTGGCTTTTAGCACTTCGGATGGACATTATGAATTCAACATGCTACCATTCGGACTGAAAAATGCTCCGAGTGTATTTTCAAGGATGATGCGCAAATTGTTGGATCCCCTGAATAACCCATGTATCACGAATTTCATGGATGATATTCTCGTCGCCACAGAGACATTTGAAGAACACATTGAAGCTCTAGAAATGTTATTTAATAGGCTTAGGGAGGCGAACTTGACTGCTAGGCCAACAAAATGTTGCATTGGATGCAAAGAGTTGGAATTCTTGGGACACACTGTATATCAGGGTAGCATGACCCCTGATCCCAAGAATTTGGAAAAACTGCAGAGAGCACCTAGACCACAAACAAAAAAGGATGTGCGATCATTCGTGTCGTTATGCGGATTTTATCAAAAATATATCAAAGATTTTAACTCTATTTGTGCTCCTCTGACTGATCTGACTCGCAAGGGACTTCCAGAAAAAATTAATTGGACGGCGCAAAGTGAATTAGCGTTCCAAGACTTAAAGAAAAAACTCACTAGCAAGCCTATTCTCAAACTACCTGATTTGACACAGGACTTTGTCTTAAGAACCGATGCAAGTAATGTAGGACTCGGAGCGGCTTTGTTGCAAAGATCATCTTCACCTGATGGGGAACTGAAACCAGTCGCTTATGCAAGCCGCAAATTGAATAAGGCGGAACAAGGATACTCCACAAGCGAAAAAGAATGTTTAGCGTTAATCTGGGCCATAAAGAAGTTTCAAATCTATCTGTATGGTAGGACTTTTGTGGTCGAGACGGACCATCAGCCTCTCGTATTCTTATCTCAGGCTAAGCATGAAAACGCAAGATTGCTGAGGTGGTCTTTATTGCTTCAACCTTATCAGTTTAGTATCCAATATATCCCAGGCAAATTGAATGTCGGTGCAGATTTCCTCAGTTGGCACCCCTGTGATCAAAATTAGAGTAATGGCAGGCGTAAGGAGATATTTTATCTTTGTGTATCACTGGTTTTAGAACTTGCCTTAGGCATGTTTTCAATTGGGGAGATGTGTCACAAAATTAACAATGATACAACGTTAAAATATCTCCAATGATACAACGTAGGGATAAAAACTAATGCGTAAGCTGCTAGAATACATGATCGCCCACGCCGCGGGTCATCACCCGCCATGGAAATTAAATTGTTAGACTTGAAGGCAAAACGGAACGGGATAAAAACGGAGATCAAAAGGAAAAATCTGACTGAACGCGTGCTTGAAACTAGCAATGCTAAAAGGCGCAAGTGGTGGGGAAAGGAGGAAAAAGTCACGTCCCCAAGTTGACATAAAGTAAAGAAATCGACAAAAGGGACCTTGGATATTATACGCCACAGTCATTTATTGGACGCTTTTGCTATAACTTAGCCCGTTTATTTGAATGCAGTGATGAGCGCGTTCCAGAAAATTCTAGAAAATATTTGAAAAGTAACTTTTCTTAATAATAATGTTAGGAATATAAAACCTAGCTGGCCGGATGGCCCATCTTGAGCAGTGAAATAATATGCTTTCATTTATACAGACGGACAGATAATACGAAAGATATTGACAAAAGACTGTGTTGTTCATATCAGCGAACGTCTGCATTGAGATAAAACATGTCACTAATTTTCAAAAAATTGTGGCCTTGAAGACGCAAGTGCTAAAATCTAGTAGGAATGAAGAGACGGGGTGGGATGGTGAATTGTGGCTAAAAATAACTTTAAAGGCAGAATTGTGTAGGGGAAGGCAGGGTTGGTTCAAAAAACAAGTGTGTTTTTTTTTGTGAAACGCAAGTAGAGACGGACGGACCAACAGACAATAAGGCATACTTGACTGAGGTCTGACTGAAATGACTTTTGGTAGGATATTTGAATTTGAAAAAAGAAAAGGCAGTGATTGGCCCTAGATGAAGATATTATCGGCTCTCAGACGCGCATTTTGTGCCATTCAGTATTAGTTGTCCTTGTAGACACAGTGAATTATTAAGTGGTGTAATTCCCCGAAGCTATTGAAATATTTAGAGGGACGCCATCATAAGGCCAGCAGCTCAGCTGAGTTTTGCTAGCATTTATTTAACTGTGTTCTATATTCATATTTCTGGTAAGACTGAAATTATTTCTTTGTACATTTTAATATTTGTTTAAGGTTTCGAGTGATTTGATACTGCAATAGCATAATCTGTTCCTTACAACAAGTAAGGGTTCGCTCTAGACCCCCGCCCCAGTTCAGGGTCTAGAGACAAATAAAATACATAAACTCCAGTAAGGATTAGGAAGGACAGATCAAGTGTTGAGATCAGTGAAACATATCACCTATCATATTTTATGGCAGGAAACTAATGAACATATTTCAGAATCTGTAGTCTGGGAGAACTTATCCTATGTGAAACCAACTTGGTAAGATGTGTTGTTTGGTCAGAAAGATCTGACCCGTCTATGTGGTGTTGTTGTTGTGTAGTGTAGTGTCCAGAAATGGTTAGAGGATGGAATTCTGACACATGACTAATACTTTGATTGCAGAGCTGTGAGTTTCAGTTGGCACCAATGCGGTGTCAAATGAGTTGTTGAATTTTACCAGAGTGGACCCGTGCAGTAATATTTGGTCAGAGCAGCCTGATATAGCCCCCAAGCACGGAGAGGTGGGGCCACCATATTTCTGATATTGCCCCCAAGCACGGAGAGGTGGGACCACCAGACTTCTGATATTGCCCCCAAGCACGGAGAGGAGGGGCCACCAGATCTCAGCACCAGAGCTACACCTTCAAGTTACGTGAGCGCCTGGTCTGCTGAGAGTTCACCAACTCAGCTTATTTCCTCACACACCCATAAAAATTCCATCAATTAACTGGACAATGTGTAATCGCCATAGACAGGGAGTGATGAGGCCACCCCAACAGCACATCCATTAACTGTTCTCCCACATAGATTAATACTGTAAACAATAATAATATTAACTAGTCTAGTAACATATATATGTACACACCTTGCATTTATTATGTAATATTCATGCATTTCTTTCATAATTGATAAACCTTTCATATGTTCTGGCCAAAATAAAACCTTGGTTCAGAACAAATAAATGTAAGAAAATTACTATCCAAATTTTACACACTTGAGTTAGTTCAGTGTATTATAACCTTTATTAATATTATTAGACTGAGTAAATCTCTGTGTGTGTACGTAAACTACCACAACACATTACATATAAATACCCTAGACCTTTAACGTAGCCACATTCATTAGTAAAAAAAGATAGGTGTGAGGTCGTAGTGGTAGCAAGAAGGGCCTTCTGACAATTCACAGCTACATTTTATCTCAGGAGCCTTCACAGCTGACCTCATGCATCACACGTAGTAATATCACCATCATACAATACCATCAAACGCACTACACCACTGTCTCCATGAAAACCGTTTGAGAACGGATTCCAGCGGCTGCGTCTCCGCTTCTTCACTGGTCCTCCTATATTTTCGTCTCGCGTCGCAACGGAGAAAACGCCCGGTCCATGTACGCCTGTGTCTCCTGTTATAGTGCCGCACCCAGTGCAGGTGTTCACAAAAGTTAAGTGATCTGTACACTATAAAATTAGACTCTGCAATTACTTAGGGCTATTGTCTCCAAGAATGCCAGAGAACCTCCGACTTACAGAGTGGAATTTGTGCAGTTACGCCTAATTCCAGATGCATTCAATCAATCAATACCCTTTCGCTCCCCAAGGAGCATAGGCCTTTAACAAACACATGCCAAGTCTTCCTGTCCTGTGCCATCCGCTCAAGTTCTTTCCATGTTTTCTCATCATTTTCACCTCTGTTTCCAGTTCTTTTCTCCGTGTGTTTTTGGTCTACCTCTGCCTCTCTTTCCCTGTGGATTCCAGAACAAGGACTGCCTTGTAATGCTATCAACAGGTTTCCTCAATGTGTGTCCTATCCATCGCCAGCCTCTTCTTCTCAACTCTTGTTCCATTTGCACTTGTCTGGTTCTTGTCATCAATCTCATATTTGTGACTTTGTCGTACCATTTCAGTCATTCTATTCTACGCAAGCAACCGTTTATAAATGTCTGTAGCTTTTTGGTTGTTGTTCTCCATGTCTCAGAGCCATACAATAGGACTGACTTCACATTTGAGTTGAAGATTCTTATTTTCGTGTTGGACTTGATTTCTCTTGTTTTCCATATGTTTCCCAATGCAATGAAAGCTCCTCTTGTTTTTTTGTATTCTTAGTTTTATATCACTGTCTGGCCCTCCAACGTTGTCTATATTACTTCCAAGATATGTGTAAATCTTGTAGTGGTGTTTCTTCAAATTCAACCTTGTTATCATTTCTTGCATTTATTCCCATAATGTTTGTCTTTTCCCTGTGTATTTTCAGGCCAACTTGTTGTGACTTCTCATCAAGAATTTTATTTTTCTCTTGCAACTGATTATGGTTATGTGACAGAAGAGCCAAGTCATCTGCAAAATCCAGATCATCAAGTTGTTTAGTCAGATTCCACTGGATTCCATTTCTGTTGTGTGATGTCGATGTTTTCCTAACCCAATCTATTGCTACTAAGAAAAGAAATGGAGACAAGAGCCATCCCTGTCTCACTCCCGTTCTAATCCTAAATGGTTTTGTAAGTTGTCCTTCATGAAGAACTCTGCATGTCATGTCTTCATAGGTCTTCTTTATTAAGTTAATGATCTTCATGGGAACTCCATAATGCCTCATCAATTTCCGAAGCGATTCTCTGTCTACACTGTCTAATGCCTTTTCGTAGTCCATGAATTCGATGTAGAGCGGTGAATTCCATTCCAGACTTTGTTCAACTATTATTCTCGATGTGGCTATCTGGTCTGTACAGTATCTGTTTTGTCGAAAACCTGTTTGTTTATCTCTCAGTTGCTTGTCTGTGGACTCTTTTAATCTGTCAAGGATGATTCTGTTTAATACTTTTCCTGGCACTGATAGTAACATTATTCCTCTATAATTTGTACACTCTTGTAAATTCCCCTTCTTAGTCAACTTGACCAGATAACCTTCCTTCTATTCTGCTGATATTTCCTCTCGCTGAACTCAAACAAGACCTGGACAGCTCATTCAAAAGAGAACTTGACGCACTCAGGCATGAGGTCAAGTCTCTCAGACAAGAAAACACAAGGCTGATAAATAGAATAGACCAAATACAAGAAGCTTCAGACAGTAAAAACAAGAACGGTGGTGTCCAAAACCCTCAAATATCGGGTCATCCAATTACACCACAAACATCACCTGCTCCGTTACTCTCTCAACCTCAAACACCCGTTCCTGAAGACAAAATATGCCCACGACATCACAAGCTTGAAAACAGCCAACAGAGTATTAAAAACAAAGAACGAAAAGAAACATCACCAAATAAGACTTACCCGATTGAGGTAAAAATTAGTCATCGTACTGAAAACCTACCAAGACAACACACACAAGTAGATCCCGAAGCAACAACGGCAACGGAACATGAAAGAACACAACAACCGACACAAAAATCCGCTGAAGACCTCCAGCAAGAAGAACATCAATGGCACCAACAACACCGTCGTGCACGACCTCAGCCACAGCACCATCGACACATACCACACAACACACATCACATCATTATTGGGGACTCACTGCTAAAAGGTATTCACAGTGACAGAATGTCAACAACGCCAGAGGACATTGTCACAGTAATACCACTACCAGGAGCTGGAATAGTGAAAACAACCAATGAAATCAGCCATCTCAACAGAAATACTAACATAAGGAAAACAACAGTACACGTAGGGATAAACGATAGCACAAATGGATACACCATTAACCCATTAGACATCTCCAGAATGATTGACAACATAAAACAAAAATTCCCAAATACCTCCATATTTATCTCGTCAATAATTCCACCCAGCTATGGTCAAGCACGCCAAACTGTAGATATCAACAACAAGGTGCTATATAATTTCTGCACTAAACATCACATTTCTTTCATAAACAACACACCTTTTTTCACATCAAAGTCAGGTGCACCAAAAAAGATGCTATATATAGATCAAGTCCACACTTCTAAGCTAGGGACGAGCTACCTAGCCAAAAATTTAAAGTTCCCCGAGAGGACTCACCACAAACACACATATTCGTCAGTCAGTGACACAAATTACACACTAAACACAGTGAATCCACGCATAACCCCTCATAACCACTCATCGTCATCCTCAGGTAATACTCATTTATCTAGCAAAGCTACACCTACTCCCATCCTCCACCCTAATCTTTATAACCAAATGTTTCCCCCATTACCCACACTACAGACACCCCCGCCACTACCTGCTCGACAGGCACAACTGGACAGATGGAAAGACTGGGCTACAAGTATGACCCGTTCTTCCTCTACATCAAGTAACCACAACACAGGGACTACAGCTAGGAAATTGGACTTTCTTCATCCTGTTTCTAGCCGCCAAGAATGCCACTCTCATAGTTCGTATGTGCTACATCAGCTTAGGCAGTATAGCCCAGAAGTATTGATGCAGGCATTTCAGATGTCTTTATACGACTTTTCAGAACAAAATTCAGCGCACAAACACCAAGCTGTTGCAGATAAACTCACTTAAAAGCTGTATTTCAAACCAGCTTGGAGCTTAGTTCCCAGATTGACGCCTTCTCTCCGACTGCACCTTTGTTTATTCGTGTTGAGGAAAAATTAGGAAATCCTCATAAAATTAACAAGCGTGGACCTTTAACTGAAAAGATGAATTCTCTACATTGACTGTGGTTGAAGTCAAAATAGTCCTGTGTGCCGCACTTTTTGCAAAGATTAAGATACGGTAAACAGTGTCCACGGACTTTAGAGAAATCTATTGCAGTGTATATTTTATAACTTGTTTACAATTTTGTATTAACCATTGTGTACTAACTTTATTGCTTCTTACTCATTCCTACTCCCCTCATTCTTTCTTTCCTATTGACTATTATCATGTCCGATTGCAAAAACTCAAATCAAAATATAGGCAATATCACTAATTCCTGGCTTAAACTATCAGGGCTTAAAATTGGTCATTTAAACATTTACCACCTGCTAGGTAAGCTTCCTGAAGTCTCCACCTCTCTCCAACAAAACTTCCACATATTTGGTTTTTCTGAAACCCGTCTCAATGACAAAATTACAGATGAAGAAATTAGGATTAATGGATTCACCACCATTCGCAGGGATTCTAACAGACAACATGAAACAGGGCTAGTTATATGCATCTCAACATCTCTTCAGTACAGACGCCGTGATGATCTAGAACATACTGGCATTGAATGTATATGGCTGGAAATAAAACTCCCCAACCTGACCCCCGTTTTAATTGGTTACCTGTACCGAAACCCTAGCTCTTCTGCTGTATGGTTTGACACATTCTCACGAATGATGGACAACGTTTGGGCTTCTTCGAAGGAAATTATTCTACTGGGAGATTTCAATATTGACCTTCACAAATCGAACAACACGTGGAATGATATCACCATCTCATACAACCTCACACAGTTAGTCAATCAACCCACGAGAGTAACAGATTCATCATCTACACTAATTGATCATATCTATACGACCTGCCCAGAAAACATTGTAGAATGCACAGTTACACGGACAGCATTAAGTGACCACTATCCTATTTGCTGTACCTGGACGAGAAAAGGGTTCAAAGCACCTAAAACGGAACATATCACAGTCCATTACAGGAATTTCAAAAACTTTAACCTTCAATTATTCCTACAAGACCTACAAATATCCCCTCTCTCATACGTGTACCAACTTCCCTACCCAGAAGAAGCCATAATATACTGGACACAAACTTTTAACAATGTATTTGACAAACATGTTCCTATAAAGCAAGTTCGTGTTAAAAATATCAGAAAGACCCCCATGGATAACAAACGAAATATTATCAACAATGAGAGAGCGGGACGAAGCACATAAGCTCAAAGATTTCAGCAGGTATCGGATGCTTAGAAACAAAGTACAATACCTCATTCGTCAGGAAAAGAAACTACATTTCAGAAAGATGATTCAAGACAAAGCAAACAGTAAAGAAGTCTGGGCAGCCATTAGAACACTAACACACAAAACAAAGTCACTAAACTCTTTACCAAAAAGCTGCTCCCTCACGGCTACTCATTTTAGTAACCACTTCAAAACAGAAATTAACCATCTCAAATCGACACTAAAGCCAATGGACTGCGATATTAGTAAACTGACCGCCTTCGCAACTTCTGCAACACTGAACATACCATAACAGATCTTAGAGATATTCCTTTTCTAACAGTACACGAAGTTCTCACATATATCTTGGCATTAAAAAAACAACAATTCATCTGGTCTTGATGGTATCAGCAATAAGATTCTACGTTACGCTGCACCCATCATTTGCGACTCCTTAACATATGTGTACAATCAATGTATTGCACACAACTACTTTCCCACAGCATTTAAATCTGCCAAAGTGTATCCTCTCTATAAATCTGGCTCACATAGCGATCCCAACAGTTACAGACCAATATCCCTTCTATCATCTCTTTCAAAACCACTAGAGAAACACATTTACAACACCACATTTCAACACTTAACAACAAACAAACTGCTCATTGAGAGCCAGTCAGGTTTCAGACCCAAACATTCCTGTCACACAGCTCTCACCAAAATGGCAGATAACTGGCTGTCGAACGTAAATGATGGGAAATTAGGGGGTGCTGTTTTTGTTGACTTCAAAAAAGCATTTGACATGATTGACCACACTATCTTGGTTCAAAAGTTGGAAACCCTCAGAATAGGCCCTAATCCACTAAACATCATCAAATCATTCCTGGGAGATCGACAACAGTTAGTGCTTCACAACAACTCGACATCAGATTTCTCGAAGATAGATACAGGAGTACCGCAGGGCTCTATTCTTGGGCCCCTACTCTTCGCAATGTTCATCAACGACCTACCACTACATCTAAAATATTCAACATGTGACCTCTTTGCAGATGATTGTACTATCTACACTAGTGACAATGACTGCGTGGCACTTGAAATGACTCTTCAATGCGATGTAGACAATCTAACAAAATGGAGTAATATGAATCGTATGCCATTAAACACAGCAAAAACGAAATCTATGTTGATTACCACCAGACAGAAACTCCTAAACTGCACCAAAAGATCGCTACAGGTACACGCGGAATCAATACAAATTGAACATGTAACAGAACACAAAGTTCTAGGAATCACGATTGACCAGCACTTAACGTGGAACTCCCATGTACGGAATTTAACCAAACACTTAGCTCAAAAGACGTACCAGCTAGCCAAAATAAAACACTTCTTAGACGCAGACACTAGACTATTGTTCTACACCTCACATATACAGACACATCTAGATTACTGCTCTACACTATGGGATGGTTGCCCTGCTTCCACCTCAAAGAGACTGCACTCCCTGCATAAGAGAGCAATACGTCTGATCACCGATAATCGCACGATATCACACACAAGGACAGGAAAAGAACCCACAATACTGTCCCTGAAAAAAAAACGTCTTCTCTACAACAAAGCCAAGCTGACCCACGCAATTCTATCAAACAATGCTCCGCCGTACCTACGATCATTGTTTCAAACCAGTAGAAGAGAGGGACTACAATTACATCAGTTACGTCTGCCCAAACCTAGGATCGACCTGTTCAAACAGAGTCTAGCCTACTCTGGAGCCTACTTATGGAACAGCCTTCCACACCACCTAAAAAGCCTACCTACACAATATTCATTTAACAAAGCACTTTTCAAACACTTCCTAAACACTGATTATCTACCCCCATAGAAACATCATTTGCCTGTCAACATCTCATCCATAGGTCAACATTTCTTTTCCTCTTCCGCTCGTTTTTAATGGGAATAATTTGTTTTATATCCATGTAATACTATTATATAATGTAATGTATGTGAGAATGTACCCGCATACCACTGTACTTTAGAGATGTGAATGTTTCCGTTTGCTTAAATGGGTGATGTACATGCAGATATATTTTTTTTTTTTTTTTTTTTTAAACTGCTGAAAGACTTTTTCTGTTACAGAAGTGCGCAAGAAAGTGTTATTATTATTATTTCAATTTCCGCCAAGAATGTATGGATGTAAGCGAGAATGTGTTTTTGTAATTCTTGTATTGAGGATTGATGACACATTCAAAAATACTACAGATTAGACGTTTTGACCGCATAAGTGAGTGTCGGTATACATAACTTATTTATTTATTGTTTTGTTTATATTATTTTATTTATTATTATTATTATTTTTTTTTTCAGTCACTATCTTTATTTAAAAAAAAAAAAAAAACCTAGGCTACTCATTTTTTATTATGATTGTATACTGTAAATGAATGCTATTATGTTAACTTTATAATGTTGCATGCCTTTAAATTAATGCTTAAAGTAATATGTGGGAATAAAAGGATATAGTATGCAAGATAAATGAGAGTGAAAGGGCAGAATGTTAGACGGGCCTGCGCGCCCAATTCTCAACCCTTCGAAAATAAAGTTCGTTCGTTCGTTCGTTCGTTCGTTCGTTCGTTCTCTCTCTCTCTCTCTCTCTCTCTCTCTCTCTCTCTCTCTCTCTCTCTCTCTCTATTTATATAATTATCTTCAAATATTACCCCTCAGGAAGCGCTTCCTCTTTAACAAAGGGAAATTTATTCACAAAATCCTGTCACAGAATGCTCCAAAGTATCTTTGGCCGCTTTTAAAATACAATGACAGACGTAGTCAGCGCTTAAATAAATTACAGGTACCCCAGCCCAGGCTTGACCTATTTAAAACTAGTTTGGCTTACTCAGCTGCTCATCTTTGGAACAATCTTCCCAATGACCTGAAAAACATGCACAATCCTTACTCATACAATCGTATACTATTCAAATACTTTATGAGTGCTGATTATATGCCACCCTAACTGATTGTGTTGTACTTTTATCTAATATACTGTATGGAGGCTCTGATGATCTAGTTTTCATTACAATATACTTATTCTTAATATTATATTCTTAATAACTTATATTCTTAATTTTATGATCAGGTACTGTTAATGTATGCTGTTATACTTCCTTGTAATGTTGCACTGTCCTTAAATTAATACTTTCAGTACGCTGGAGAATGTTGAGTAACAGTAATAAAAGATGAGCAAGAGGATGGAAGAATGCAAGAGGGGACTGTGTCCGATTTTCAACCCTTGGCAAATTAATTGCTTTCGTATATGTCTATCTAACTATCTACCTAGTCTGATTCTGGTCTTGAGTTTGGGACGCAAAGGAAATGGAAAGGAAAATGGAAAGTAACTGTCTACCCACCTCATCTTGATGAACCTAAAAAAAAAAAAAAAAAAGTCCCCGGGTCATTCAGTTGAACACCGTATGAACATTTTACAAGTTCTCATAACATACCTCTGAATATGTCTCAAATCACTAATTTACAGTACGAAGAATTCGATTCTTTTTTTTTTTTTTTTTTTTTTTTAAATTTATTTATTTTTTATTTATTTATTTATTTTTCAAATTCATTATTACTATTAATTTTTTTTTTTTTTTTTTTTTAATTATTTTATTTTTATTTTAAAAACACTTTAATTATGATGATTATTGCAAATGTAATATTACTTTTATAATGATAAATGCCTTAATAATGCTTAAAGTAAATGTGAGGATGAAAGGATATTAGTATACATGATGAGAGAGAGAGAGGAAGGGCAGAATGTCAGACGGGCCTGCGTGCCCAATTCTTAACCCTTTGAAAATAAAGTTCGTTCGTTCGTTCGTTCGTTCTCTCTCTCTCTCTCTCTCTCTCTCTCTCTCTCTCTCTCTCTCTCTCTCAGACTTTGCCAAGTAGTTTATATAATATCTCTGTAGAGGTATCAATATCTGTTTTGATGGCCTCTACCGGAATGCAATCTGGACCAGCTGCTTTTCCATCTTTCAGAAGCTTTATGGCTTTCCATATTTCTTCTCTACTTTGTCGTTCACAGCTGATTTGTAGCTCCTCTTCTGCTGGCTGGATATCTGGGAGATTAGTTGGAGATGGTCAATTGAGAAGTTCCTCAAAATGTTCTGTCCATCTCTTCGTGGACCTTCATTCGCCTATGAATGTCTACAGGTTTCACCCCTTCGATGCTCAAAGAACGGATAACAGAACGTGCTCCGCTTTGGTGCATGTTACTAGTGGGGCGGCCATCTTTAAACTCCTACTGTTACGTCGTGTGGTTCGTCTGCACCGTGATGCCACCCGCAGAAAACTCCTGACGTCCTTAGCACCAATACTGCCAACTTACATGACAATGGCACGGTGTTTCGAATTTCTATCGCAAATTTAAGGTTTTCATTTGAAGCCCCATATATACATGTATGAAATTAACTAAAGTGCTTGTGTAATGACTATGTACACCATGATGTCATCATCCATCTCTCTATGGAGCCTGTGGCAACTTCTGTTGTTGGTTCCTTATAAGAAAACCCACACGAATCAGACACCAACTCTTGCATTATTACAGTGATGAGGTTGCCACTGCACATGCACAAGCAATCTGTACAAGAAAAAAGCAAAATATGAAATAATAAAATACATATTACAACTTACCTCCAATTTACGGGATAATTCATACAGACGTTTTGATAACTAAATTGCTGATTTGGTAGGGGTCTATCCCCCACTACCCTCGTTTATCTAGCATATTCTTAAAGACAACATAAACTAATGTTCTCTGCATGTCATCTGCAAAGTCCTGCGTGATCCATAAGATGGGATTTTTCTAAATTTACTCCGATATAAGATATTGCCTCTTCCGTTGTATTTTATCATGTATACCAACTCACTACAACTTATCATCATCATCGCTCATACTCTCTTCCTAGATGGTCAGCTTATCTTAGTTATCCCTTACAGGAAATCTGAGCGGAAACAATTACGTCTTTTCCCGTGCTTCAAAAATCCTATTCATTATCTTATTGTCTGTGTCTTAATCTTTCACTAGATTGACATTTACCGTGTGTTTTTTGGCACGGCATATGCAAACTTTAACAACTTATCAGGCAAGAACCTGGGTTTTGTTCTATTTCCCCAGACAGAAAGTCGGAGGTAACAATAGCCCAAGTTAGTGATAAACGATAGATCCAGGTGGCAATTCTGCTCCTATGCTTAATCCGTGCCTTACTGTCTAATCTGAATCACTCTACACCCCCAGGAGTCAATATGGTTTCACATCAAGTCGGCGATTAAAAAAATTCTTTAGGGATGGTCAATTAGGCCCAGACATGACAAGAAACCATTAACTATGAAGCGAAAACAACAAATACTGTAAGACGTGAAACAAAAGCAAGGGGAGAGCACATCACAATTTAAAGAATGGTACAGGACAATGTAACGACTCAGATTGATTCGTCACAAGTGTGTTCGCTAGTGATGATGATTGTCTACTGTTTCCTACCTCTACCTTGTTTTGATCGTGTATGGTTCGTATCTCTACCATGTACAGTAGGCAAGGTATTGGTTGATGGTGTTACGACAACAGTTCACAACAGGCAAGCAATGAATGATCTGGATGAACGATGATTGACTTTACTCCGACAGCAGTAGTAAATAACGGTAAAACTTTATTTACACAAAATGAAGTGGCGAATGTGAAATAATGAGCTTAACCTTCACCTAAGGTTGGCAGTTTGGTACAGCAACAAATTCAATTCAATTTTTTAATACAAGTGTCTTGCTCTCTCGTTCGCTCATGCTGCTTCAGTAGTTCCTGCTGTCTCTAAATTGCTATGGTGGTCACGACTTGGAAAAACTACTGCAGTCAATATTTTCTGCCCTCTATATTCTTCATATGGCAACATTGTCTTTCAAAATATTCTGATATTTTTCTGGTTCAACTTGGCATATCTTAGATGATACTGGCCTGACTGCAAGGGATGAATATTTACCAAGGTCTGTTATTTCCTACTTCTCAGGACTAGCTGCTGTCTCTAGTTCTTGTCATGTACTAAAGAGTTTATCATATGTTGGTAAAACTCAACGTACCTGGTTGTCTTGAGAATACACATAATTATCTTATACACACTGTTTTCTTGTACTCAGAATAGACTAAAGAAATGTTATTTGTGATATGTAGGCGATCGAGCGTCTGATGAATAGTTATAAACTTTTCTGTCACCACAGAAGTAAGCCAACTCATTTGGACATATCCCCCGATAATAACTCTTGATTTCGCCAACCACTTATAAAATACTTTCTTTTACAGAAACTTGGGAGGGAGCCCATTTTACTGAACCCACGCTTAACGCGTTCAAAATGTGAATGACTATATTTTGCAGAACGATTCACAACGATAACTATTTCAACAAAACAGTTCACTAGAAATATAAATGTCCAGTGCAAGTTTAACTTAGCCGAGTTAACCCAGAACACCAAACTTGAGTCGGCACTTTTTCTCAAGGGGCGTAAAACACTACTGTTAATCCCTACCTGTTACTAGATTATTTGCAACATTTACAGCTATGACGCATTCAACCATCATGGTCACTGTTATTATATCTGCTGACCCCCGCTAATCCCTCTATCTTACTGACCCTAAGCCGCGGTGCCTACTTGAAATACTTTTTAAATTCCGGAATTCTATCTAACACCTATTCAATTTTGTCCCTATCTCCTCGATGCGCACCTTTCGTCATTGGACTGTCACTTTCTCCACCGTCCCTTATATATGCCTACACTGCTTCCTAGTCTCAGATCCCCTTTAAGACCGTTTCCCATGTCTTCCTCTTTTCCCCGTCTCTATCGTCTCCATTTCTACTACTTAGTTTATCTTTCCCTTTTATGTAGTTCGCGTAAATTCCCTTCTCTGGAACCTTTCTTCTATACTCTCTATATTCCAATGTCCCATATCTTTTCTCTATATTCCAATGTCCCATATCTTTTCTCTATATTCCAATGTCCCGTATTTTTTTCTCCTTATTTCCACTTCTTGTTTCCCCTTTAACTCTTTATTGTCACTTATTTTTCATACAACTCCTTATTCTCACTTATTTCTTATATAATTCTGCCGTTTTTCTATGGCCACTTAACTCTATTTGTTCTCTCCGGAACTCTCAGTTTCTCCTAATTTTTCATTTATAGTTTTCTCTTAGTTTGTCCATTATTGTTGTCCCCTCTGGAACCTTCAGTTTTTCTCTTTGCTACTTCCGTTATGGTTTATCATACTCCTTATACTCTTATATCTCTGCCATCTTCCCTATGGCTTGTCATATTCTTAAATTCTTTTATATCTTTGCCATCTCCCTATGGCCTAATTTTCCTTATACTTTTATATCTCTGCCGTCTTCCTATAGCTACTCTCAACCGTAATTATATGTACTCAATTTATCTCTTATCTCTCTTCTGCCCTTTCCTCGATGGCTTCTCCTATTTCTCATACTTGTTCCCTCCGGAACTCTCAATTTCATATTACTTTCTGTGTTTACGGAGACTAGCTTCTCACAAAGTCTTCTCAAGACTCTGGCAACCACTGCAAAATCTCTTCCTCCTCAACTCTGTTGTCCCTCTCGTTCCCTCGGGAACTACACTTCTAATTTCTCCCTTTTCCTTACATCTAATTTCTCAATATTTTCGCCATTTCTCCATGGTCAATATCTGTTTCATCTCTGCCATTTTCACTATGGCCTCTCCCAAGTTTCATGTATTTCCACCATTTTCTCTATAATTTCTCACTATATTCTTATGTTCTCTATTATCTCACAACTCTTATTTTGGCCACTTCTCTTGTGACTTCTCAAATTCTCTCATCAACTGCGCCATTTTCCAAATGACTCATATCTACTATGTCTCTCTGCCATATATATCTATGGCTTCTAAATCTTTTCTCCTCTTCTCTGCTCCACTGTAGTAGTCCATTGTTCAGACCTACTCAGGTACTCAGCTCCTTCTTATGTTCGGTATAGAACGATTGCATCTAGTTTTCACACAACTAGACTTCTGCCGCAATATTTTACTTTACTTCTTCTCTTCCTCAACATCCACTATTCTCGTTCCCTCTCTAGAGCGATCTGCACAATCTCTCTTCTCTACCATCTCCATAGCCTCCCAAATTTCGCAAACAACTTTGCAGCCTTCACTACGACTTTAATTTCTCTTTTCTACCATCTCTATGGTATCTCAAATTTCTCAAATATCTTCGACGACTTTACTCCGGCTTCTCAATATCCCAATTCTCATTTATCTCAAATGTTTCGCAAGTATCTCTGCCGTCTTCCCTGCGGCTCTCAATATCTCCATTCTAATTTATCCCAAAATCTCTTATATTCGCCATCTCTTATCGCTTCTCTTCCACATTTTCTTCTCGTCATCTCTTAATATCTTGATTCTCTGTTATCTCACATCTCTTATGCTTGCCGTCTCTTATGGCTTCTCTTCCCCATTCATCTTCTCCTCAACTTTTCTAACACTTCTCTGTTTTCTCATATTTTCCCTCCAAATTCTCATAACCTTTAATCTACTTATTCCTCTTACTTCCCCTTTACTCCACGTCTCCTCCTTTACTGCAGTACCTTATCGTTCAGGTAAACAGTTCTCTTCAGTGTGCTAGGTATTGAACGATTACACATGTCTCCACAAGACTTAGCTACTGCCGTCATATTCTACTGTATACTTTATGCTATGCCTCTCCTCACATAGCCTCCTCCTCCTTACTTACTTACTCATAAATTCCAATAATTTTAACAGCATTGCGTCTTTGATCTTGTTCTCTTTTTCTTTCTCCTCATTTGCAGCTTCTTCAACTTCTCTAATACTTTGTACTTCTTCAACTTCTGCTTCGGTTTCTCTTTCTCTATTTCCTATCTTCTCATGTCTCCTGATTTTCTGTCAACTTCTCTAATCATTACTACTTCCTCCATTTGCTTCGCTTTTTCTCTATCGTCAATTTCCACATTTTTCGTCCGCCTTCTCCGAGCTTCTACCTTGCGACACCTAGATGTGTAATCCTCTCGCTGCATTCTTTTTGTACTTCGTGGTGTCCTCGATTTCTGACAGTGCTACTTATTGATGTGTCTCTGCTTTTACACATATTTTTAACATTTTTAACTGGGATTCGTGATTTTCTTGTTTCTTTTCGTCTATTTGTCTCCATATCCATATCTTTACTCCTAGATCGGTACTCTCTTCGATCTCTACTTGAATTTCTAGTATCCTTATCTCTCGTCTTTGTCTCCTCTCTGCTACTAGATCGATATCTCCGTTGATCCTATGTAGTTTCTCTCCTTCCGCTACGGCTTCCATTTCTCTCCCTCTCTCTACTCTTGGATCGGTAATCCCATCGATCACTACTACTTCCTCTTTTGCTGTCCTTTTTCAACTCTTCAAATTTTATATCGATATAATCGAAAAGTGCAGCTATATTGTCCTTATTCTCTCTTCTGCCACTATTTCTTGCCTTATTCTTCCTCTTTGGTCTCACCTCATCGTGTGATACATTTCTCAATTTTGTGAGGCGCCTCTCATAATCGGGCGAATCTTCTGATGACGACCACCGTTTCTTCGTCCCTCGTATACTCCCTTCCTCCATCTCTTCCTGCGTATCTTAATTTTCTGCTGTGGTATCCTCAACCACTTGAGGGTCTCTCGGTAGATTTTTTCCTGCTCTTGTTCTCTTACATTCTTATCTCTATCCTCTAATTTTTGTTTACATTCCATCAACGGAATATTATTTTCACTGTCGGAGTTATCTCTCTCGGTTCTCAACCTTGTTATCTCATCTATCAACGTATTTTCCCTTTCTCTTCGGCTTCGCTCTACCGCCCTAGTGTGTTTTTATGGTGCGTCTGCCTCTCTCTTGGCATTATTTCTCTCGTTTCTCATTCTTCTCGACTCTTCTGAGATATCTTTGTCCTGCGTATTTTCCTGTACATCCTGCATTACATCTCTCCTATCTTTCTCTGTTATATCTCTTATTATCTTCTTGCTGTGTGTTTGTGGGAGTGAGGTTATTTTTTTATTTTCTTCTTTTTAGTGTAATTTTTTTTTTTTACATTTAAGTCAAATGTAATCGATCCGCTAATGGCATTATCAGTTTGCGACAAATGAGTCCAGAGCACAGAAGGCGGATTTCATTATTCAGTATATTACTCATCTCATCTCATAATCGGAACCTCTTCTACCCCGTGAAACGAGGTGTAGAGGGTACCCAAGTGCACAAGGCCCATGGGCGGGACATGTAATCGAAGTGACTTGGCAAACAGGTGATTAGCCCATTGTGCCCCAGTATATTACACGGAAAGTTAATATTATTTTTTTTGGTTTTATTTAATATTTTTCAAAATTTTGATAAGAGTTGTAAATTACATTTTTTTAAATACATTTGTCAGTTGCGTGTATGTCTATGCACGCGCGTGCGATAGTGTGTGTGTGTGGAGGGGGGAGGGAGGAGAAGTTTCATTATTTCTCTCAATAAAGACAATCTTGTTGGAAAGAATACACCTAGATTATTTGCAGTTATCGCCCATTTCACTGATGAAACAATACAAATAAACAACATCAATATTAATTTTAATGTTATTCATTTTATTATTTTTACGACTGATTACACTGACAAACAACATTTTTCTTTCTTATATAAGAATAAGTGTTCTTAGGTCAGTTTCTTGCGCTGATTTCAAATCTGAAATCCGTTTATCTCTATCACGTCGGGTTCTTAAGATATTTCTGAATAAATATATTTTTGGGAAACCGTTATTTGCCCCGTTTCATTTTTACTATATAACTTATTAAAAATTAATAAAAAGCAACTTAATTCTACTTTTTATACAGCTAAAAGATGCATGACATATGTTACGCGATTTTTCAAATAGTTACTGTATTTTGAAATAATTCTGAGCAAAATATGGCTTCTAGAAGTTGTAGAAATTCGGCTGATCTGTTCTGTTACGTGTGCGGATATTTTACCGGTCTTGTTGACCAGAAAAACTTTACACCATTACTAAAGAAAACATAAGAACTTTATTTCGATTCGAAAGTTGATGATGCAAATAAATCTTGGAAGCCAAATGCAGTTTGTTCGATACATTGGCAGGTTGGTTACGAAAATCGCCGAAGCATAAGTCGATGCCTTTTGGAGTGCCAGTAATATGGCGTGAACATACAAATCACACTACTGATTGTTACTTCCGCTTGACAAATATCCATGGTTTCACTTTTAAAACTAAAAAGTCTGTGGTTTATCCAAATATTGAATCGGTTTCGAAACCAGTGCCTCATGATCCAATCACGTGTCCGATCCAAGTACCACCAGAACAATATCCGTTGGACGTAAATGAACCATCAGAAAGTGATAGTTTACCTGCTTTAGAAACTAATTCTGACTCAGATTACATACCGGTGAATGATGGTGTTTACTTAATTAACCATTCAGAACTTTCAGATCAAATACGTGATCTCGCTCTTACCAAAGGACAAGCGGAATTACTCGGTTCGCGACTCAAAGAATGGAATCTTTTAGCGCCCAATACTCCGATATCTAAATTTCGTCATAGACACAGAGAACTTGTTCAATACTTTGAGATGGATGATGACATTTGCTATTGCAAAGATGTAAACGGTCATGAGCACATAGTCAACGAATGGCGATTTTTCATCGATTCTTCCAAGACTAGTCTAAAAGCCGTGTTATTGCATAACAGAAATTTTTTTTCATCAATTCCAGTCGCCTACTCTGTTCATATGAAAGAAACTTATGACAATATGGCTAAATGTTTGGAAAAAATAAAGTACAATGACTACCAATGGCGGATTTGTGGAGACCTAAAGGTCATTGCAATTCTCACGGGCATGCAGACTGGGTATACTAAATTTTGTTGCTTCCGATGTGAATGGGACAGCCGCAACAGACAGGAACATTATGCAAGAAAGGTGTGGCCTATCCGGGATCGTATGCAGCTCGGGCATTAAAATGTAATACGCGAGCCATTAGTTAACAAAGACACCTTCATTTTACCACTGTTACATATAAAGTTGGGGCTCATGAAGAATTTTGTAAAAGCGTTAGATAAAAAGAGCAAAGCTTTCACTTATCTTCGAGAAAAGTTTCCGCAAGTTAGCGATGCAAAGATAAAGGAAGGTATCTTTGTAGGACCTCAGATTAGGAAAGTTATTGCAGACAAACAATTCGAGAACTTGTTACATGGTAGTGAACTTCGCGCATGGATGGCATTCAAATCGATCGTCGATAACTTTCTGGAAAATCACAAATCTGTCGACTATGTTGCATATTGTTAAGCAGTGCATAGATGCATACATAATTATGGGCTGTAACATGTCCCTCAAAATCCATTTGCTCGATTCGCATCTTAACTTTTTCCCTGACAACCTTGGCGAAGTCAGTGATGAACATGGAGAATGATTCCATCAAGATATCGCCGTAATGGAGTCACGTTATCAAGGACGGTGGAGTGTGACCATGCTTGCCGATTATTGTTGGATGCTTCGTCGCGATGTACCACATGCCATTCACCGACGAAAGTCGACTGCAAAGAAATTCAAGCCTACATAACTGTTATACTTCTTGTACGAATGATGTTGTAATACTGTATGCGTTGTTAAAAAACTTCAATTGCGTATTTCTAGAGATCCCGACCTGATAGAGAAAAACGGTTTGCAGATTTAAAAACAGCGCATTAAAATTGACCAGAAAAACATAGAAATGTTAGAGAAAGAAAAAAAAAGTTTTTTTTTTGTTAGTCAGTGTTATTGTATTGTCATCGGGAATACACAACTACGCCACGTTTCAGAGCTATTGGTCATCTGGAAGGGATGAAAAAAGTGATTGCAAGATTTGAATGTGACATACGTTGCAAATTAAAGAAAAGCCTGTAATAAAAACGGTGACACTTTATTTACATAAAATAAAGTGGCGAATGTGAAATAATGAGCTTAACCTTCACCTAAGGTTGGCAGTTTGGTACAGCAACAAATTCAATTCAATGTTTTATACAAAAGTCTTGCTCTCTCGTTCACTCATGCTGCTTCAGTAGTTCCTGCTGTCTCTAAATTGCTATGGTGGTCACGACTTGGAAAAACTATTGCTGTCAATATTTTTCTGCCCTCTGTATTCTTCATATGGCAACATTGTCTTTTCAAAATGTTCTGATATTTTTCTGGTTCAAATTGGCATATCTTAGATGATACTGGCCTAACTACCAGGGATGAATATTTATCAAAGTCCATTATTTCCTACTTCTCAGGACTAGCTGCTGTCTCTAGTTCTTGTTATGTTGTTACGTGTCTTTTTTCTTGATAATGTTAATATTTAGTGACAGGATGGTTTCTGTAGGCCAAGTTCACGTCTAGGGTAGGAAACATATTAGACACCGAAACCAGCAAACATCAATCACCCTTATTTGAGCCACAATGGATGAAGAGGACAGTATACATTTTTATTCAAACGTCACGTTGCTCCAACTTGAAGTATATCTCAATTCAATATACAAATAGCATTTTATATGCAGTCGTCGATAAAACTTTAGGCAGTCCGTTCATGTCTGGAACGCTGTCCTTTTCATTTTCCACATTTTATTAATCATATTTTCACACTCGACATTGAGAATCAATACTCCCTTTAAATAAAGAGAACTAGATACACCTCACAGAAGATCTTGATGTATTAGTAATGGAACAACATAGGGATGTACAAGATATATAAATTCAGGAGCTCAAACACATGCATTCACTCGCCATGACACACAATGTTAGGTAGAAAGCTTGCAGAGATTGTCTCCTCACTTCTGCAGTTATAGTTTCACGTCTGCCAAATACACCATATCGGCATGACGTCACTTCCTTTATTAATAAATGACTCCGTATAAAATAAACAAACAAGGAGCCCTGTCATGCTACCTAATTATACCGACACAATCGTTATGAATTTTAATCATAAAATTACTCCCCCTCCCTCCCCCGCAAAAATAATGGAAACAAAGTTTTCATTATTCCCGTGGTGTGAGTATAACATCACCAGAGTGAAATATGGTAACATCAAATTTCACTGTAAGTAAGAACTAGCATAGCACCTAGGTTTTTGTCATACGGTAGGCAATTTAACACTAAAAGTGTGGTCAATGGTTAAAACCAGAGCCAATGTCTACTACGAACAAATTCCTTTTTAACAGCAATATGAGGGCGCCATAACTAATAGTACCCAACATATTAAAAAACTATGGTAGCAAAGCCTGCACTCACATACCTCACGCCGTTCAATAACACCTATCAGTCAAGTCCAGTATTAGTTGTCAATTAATTAACTTACTGATCTACAGCAATAATGCAAAGCATTAAAGAATAAACAAATATATAACAGAGTAAATAGATGAAATGAGGCAGACAATCATATTAGTAAAGTGAGTGAATGCAACAGCGTACGCTAAAATATTATAGTCATGTGTACATCGTAAGTGCTTGTCAGAAAAAGTGTATTGTGGTGCCAAAAAAGAAACTGTTATCTTGCATCTAATGAAGTGTTTGACCAATCAGGTAAGAATACGCTGATGTATGGTACGAATTGACAATAGTATTGATAACTCTCAAAATGTTCACTCAATAATTAGTGTGAGTGTATTAATGCCTTGTATCAAAGAACGAATCTTATCTCGCGAATTAAAATTAATTAACAGGTAACTAAAGCACTGTAGTTAAAATTAGTAGTGCAATAGTATTATACACACTAGTGAAATAATAAAGAACTAAAGTCCAACGAAAATATTTCCAATCAAGCACGAAGTTCATGTCCATGATTCTCTGCTATATTATAGTATGTTCCTTTATAAGTTAACTTAAAGTACAAATATTCAATGTCCAAACGGAAAGCGATTACAAAGGGCACGATAGGATTAGTATATGTATGTCCCTTTGACCATGCGAAGCATTCTTGAGTGAAGTCCCTTAATCTTAAGACGCAGTTCCAATAATAGAATAAATAAAGATTTTGCATTCAAAATATCCAAATGTCATGTTATTCTTAGAATATAAATTAATATGTGTGTTTTTGTACATAAACCTAGTATGACAACTGTTAATCATGTCCAAGACATCCATGTTATGCACTGAGTAAAACGAGGTACAACTTAAAATTGGCGATATCAGCGTTCATCATCATCAGGTGTCGAGTGAACCGATCAATACCTGTAAGTACTGTCAAAAGAGTCATTGAGCGATTTCCTTCAATTTCCGATGAAAACGTTACTATAATGTTCAGCCTTGGCATTCCACACAGAGGTTTTGTATATTTTATCTTTGCGCAGCAGTAATAAATCAAGAAATTCCTGTCAGCATCCGCATTAACAGCAAAATATGTTCATAGATATTGCAATGTTCCGTTTGTTAACACGTGAAGAAGTCAGTTAACAGGTTTGCTGTAACCTCACAAGGTACCTTCATTTGCCGTGTTTTTAGTTGGCAGTGAGTCTTTTACACAACATGACAATACATTCGCAACAACGTTTTGACTGCCCTTGATGGCACGAATGCCATATTCGTAGGGTTAAAGCACAAGTGATACTCTGGCAGATCTCTCCTTACGAAATTTTGCAGTTTTCAGTTAGGACAAGGCCTAAAAGACAAATTTTGCACCAATGAGGTATGTCTGAAGTTCGGAGAAACAATATACCACAGCGAGCAACTCTCGCTCAACAGTAGGATATATTTTTTTTCCGTGGGTGTCAATTTACGACTGACATACAGAATTGGATGTAGACAATCATCAAATTCCTGCATAAGTGTACCACCGATTCCAGATCCAGAGTCGTCGACTCTAAGGATATAAGGAAATCAAGTATCAGGCAATCTTAAAATTGGTGATTTTGAAAAGTTTAATTTCAATAAATTTAAAGAAACATTGCATGAATGGGACCAAACAGATTAAAAATGTACAGGGATAGGATAAGGTTTCAGTTTTATTGGTCTGAAATCAGTAAGAAGAATATTATGTTTAATGATATTTGTACGCCCATGAATATCCGTGAGCACGTCAGGAAAAGATTGTAGTAACAAGGAAATATGATCTTTCTGATATGAAGCAAGAGCTGGCAAAATAGAAATATCCCTCCAACTCTCAGTAGGCGAAAGTTGTACAGTAGGTAGAGATAAAAGAGGTTCAGAACTATCAGCTAATTCAGATAACTCTTCCTGTATGACAGCTAAGGATCAATGGGCTCGTCGATAGCCTCAAAGCCTGGTTTAAGATGTGGAGGACGAGAGTGAAATTGTTGCAGCATGTTGATGTGAAAGGTTTTTTCCTTTCCTTTAATAGATATAATGTAGTCAACATCTGACAATCTTTCAAGTACAGTATATGGTCCTCTCCAAGATACAAGTAATTTATTGTCTTTATTGGGTAACAATACATAGGACTCATCACCAGGCCACAATTGGCGCAGTTTTTTGTTTTGATTAACAAACAATCTTGCCTTAAGTTTAGCTTTTTCTGAAGCTTCTACAGCTATCTGGCATGCGTTGATAATTTTCTTTCTCAGGTTAACTGCACATTGGTAAGAGGTTTGAACATCCTCATGCATGTCAGCTCCAACCAGTAACTGTTTTAGAATGGACAAAGGTCCTCTTGGCTTGGCACCGACGACTAATTCAAATGGCGCAAATCTAGTATGTTCGTTTGGTATTTCCCGATAAGCGAACAATACCGCTGGGAGTACTCTATCCCAATCCTGCGGGTATTTCGAAGTTATCTTGCCCAGCATTTGTTTAAGACAGCGGTTGAGCCTTTCCTTTTTCCCGTTTGCAATGGGGTGATATATGCTACTAAGAGATCGATTTTTTCGAATTCTCGCATAACCTGAGTCATAACGTCGGAAACGAACTGAGTTTCCCGATCGGATGATATGTTTTTGGGAAAACCCAATCGACTGAAAATAAAAAATAGCGCGCCAGCAGCATCTGCTGTATATATATTTTTCAGAGGAATAACCTCTGGCCAGCGCGGGCACATAATAATGCTTGTTAGCACATAACGATGACCTCTAGCTGACATAACTAGTAGTAGACCTATAAGGTCGATTGCCATATTTGCGAATTGACGCAAAGATATGTCTGACGCTTGGATGTCGCATTATGCTTGCGGCGTTTTGCAGCCACATCTTGGCAAATTTTGCACGTGCGACAAAAGATTTTCACATCTCTTGTTACCCCAGGCCAAAAAAATGAGACAAAACCCTCTGTTTTGTCCTGGCAATCCCTAAATGCCCGGCACAATTAACATCATGAGCATGCCGCAAAACAAATGGACGGAAACTAGTAGGTACCATAATTTGTTTTTTAGTGATGTGAAATCTTGGACATTCCGAAACAAGATCCCATTCTTTATTGTGTACCAGTGTACAGAATTATCATTAAATACCACATCATCAGATCTGGCAACATGAAAAAAGATTTTAAATGAATCATCTTCATTTTGCATCTGTATGAATGATTCTTTGTCAATAAGTTCAACATGTAAATCATCCTCATTTGCTCCCTCCTCATCATTCATCACCTCATACGTCACCACCTCCTCAGTCACTATCTCATCATTCCTCACCTCATCTACAACATTTTCAATTTAGACATGTTCAATTACTTCTGCACGAGACTGAGCTCTAGTCGTTACACCATGTGCCATAATCAAATGTTGCCGTTCCCATTTTAAAATATCATCATTAGTGCATTCGTGAAGTCCAGGATTATTTTCCAGAGTTATTCCAGCAATTGGTTTGTCCAACAGGCACACGAGAGTCCTTCCAGTAAAATAAGGGATATCTAAGAATACTTCTGCAGTCGGATAATATTCCATTGTGCCCCCGAATGTAATGCACTTGACTTCTTTGCCTGTGTAATCAGATAGATCCACTAATGACCTGCTCACCCCAACCGTAGTGCATCCAGTGTCCCTGAGCACTGAAACAAGTTGGTTGTTTACAAAACCCCTATCAAACACTAGTGAGCCTGTCCCATCATAAGAGGACGTGGCTGGCAAAGGATTTCCACACAGGCGCCTAGGAACTCCCTGTAGCTGAAATAAAGAATTACATTCAGAACAATTAGTACTATTGGATAAGTCCACACTACATGCATTTGCATGAGAAACAACATTGGTATTTTGAACTGTATTATTGTCACTTTGATGTACAGCTGCATTGGAACGTTCAGGATTCCTAGAACGTCGAAAGTTATTGTTCTGTTGAGAACTTCTGTTGTTGTAATTATTGACATTTTTTTCCATAAAATGACCTTTGGCCTCTGTTTAACTGGAAATTATATCCACCTCTGTTCCAATCTCTGTTAGGTCTGAAAGATGATTGTTGTTGTATATATCCATCATGATATGAATGAAAATTTCTTGGAGGTTGTTGTGATCTATTATTAAAATTATACCTTCGTCTGTAAGATCCATTATTATTATCTTGATTTAATCGAAAATTTATGTCCATGCTATATGATCTTTGTCTGAGGGATTGGACACCATAGTTCTAGCAGATGCCACTGGCAATGAATCCTTTATGTTATTCCTGCTAAGATTTCTACCAGGGTGTGCAATTTGGTATTTGTTACGGTGTTATTTTAAATGACGGCGTCTGCTGGGGGTTAGTAGTGCGCAACGTTTGGGGTCAATAACATTAATAGAATATGTCGATATTTTACGGTATACTGAACGCGAAATATATGCTAAGATTATGACGCATTCGCGTTGGGAAGGTCACGCTTGGTGACTTGGTTACATGGCCCTTGTTACGCTATCCGTCAAGCAGAGAAGTCGTGTCTTGTATGTCTTCCAAGGAGAGGCTTAGTATATAGCCGATATATGAATTCAATATAGAACTCAGGGTCATTTCAGATATTAATCTAAGTATGAGATTATTAAGTAAATTAAATGATGGAAGGAGAATCGTATTATGATTCAATTTGTAGCTGTCAAGAACTCATGCGCTCATTTCTGGCTGTTGACTACAGCAGCGCATGTACATAGCCATGATGTTCATCTGACATATTGTTTTGACACGGACGGATACTTACTGGTATTATTTGGAATTTATTGTTATGCTGAACTGTACATGAAGTTTTGTGAATGTCGGATATCGTTTATATGAACGTCAATACATGTGGACTCAGAACCGAAGGCTTGATATTTTACTTACGTTTCGGGTTGGTTCCACAGCTGTTAATGTTTACGTTTCTCAGCACGATAACTCTCCCACAGGGGAAATCAACTAATGTACAATATGCAAAGCAGAACGTCGAAGGGATGTTCTTACGGTCAGAGCTAACCATCAATAACAAACATTAACTACGTCAAGAGAGTGACTTTAATATTCAATAATAACATAAGATGAAGGAAACGCAACACCCGTCACAACTGGTGGCCAGTAGTGGTCTTGAAACTTTTCAAAAGAGCGAACCTCAAAAAAATAAAACATTTTTCCTTTCGAGCCAAAATGGACATTATTATGCGAAAACACCGGTGACGTCATGCCCTTGACAACAGTAGGAACGTTTTCAAAAGCCAGCAACAATCAATGCCCTTCAAAAAAATTGTTTGCAGCTCTCAAACAGCAAATGAAACGTATTGCTAACGTCTTCATTGTTTCAAACAAGCGTACGAGTCTGTTGGCGAAGCAGATAATGTACTGAATTACTGCCAAAAAAAGATAAGTAACTGATTTTAAACGTTACAATATTTCGTCCTTTTCGTCCAACCATGCCATGTTCTTTTTTTTTTAGCCATGTTAAATATTGTTTCTGTCTTTTTACATGTAGTGGGTGGTAGGTTGGGAATCGGAATTGAACTTATGGCTTTTCGAACGTCAAGCTCAATTCCGATCGTTCCTTAAGGCCGTGAATTAATCGCATTTCGCGAAGAACGCGTCGAAGACATTACCGGTGATTGTTTCGTTCGGACCAGCATTAATTCACCTTGTATGTTAGGTGTCTAGTTCTGTGAAATAACCGTTGTATTTTACCGTATTCAGTTTTATTTTTATTCAGTTACAGTCATATGTTCGTAATCTATCCTGTTTATTCTAATCTGGCTATCTTTAATTTTATTTAAATGTATTGTATGATCGTCAAATGAGTCCTGTGACGTCATTATTCGTAGTGCCAAATATGTTCTTTTACTTCAGTTAACCTTCACCCTTCTATATTTCCGGTTAGTAGACTTGGTTTTATAATATCACCTATTTTTGTGAAAATGTCACTTTTGTATTGTGCTACTGTACTGTAAAGCCTTGGTTAATCATTTGTATTGTCTTCATTAATGTTACGTAATAATAATATTTCTATGAATTGATTTTAATAATATATTTAATTAATTTAATTAATTTTTGGGAACTTTGATCATGAATCAAGAACATTGCAACAATTTGCAGTGGTGGTTCTAGAAACAAGCAAAGCACTTTATACATGATGAGTAAGGCATAAAATCAAAACTTTATAATTGCAAGTAAAATTTTATATTAAAATAATTTATTGAATTATTTTTTGGTATTCACACCATGAATATGTGTTGAATTAAAAAAACTATATATATAACATAGTAATTGGTACATTTTCATAGTACTATATTGTTGACTCCTCACATTTCTTTAATTAAATAAAATAGTTCATGGAGGAATAATGCCCATAATTATTTAATGGTGATATTAGGTGCAGGATATAAATTCAGCATCTTGAATAAGTAAATATCATAACTATTTATGATATATATTATTGACTACTTATAATATTATTATAAAATATTGAATAGTTGTTGAACTTACAACAATTATTAAGAGAATATTACAGTTGGTTATACTGAGTATTCATATTTTGAGCTGTTACAAATAAGGACATAGATTTTATTATTGATTATTATAGATCTGTAATTACTTACAAGATAAAAGGCAAGATGCTTACCTTGGATCATTTTATTAAAAATGGGAAAGATTTTGGTAAAAAGGGAGAAGCTTTAGAAGCATACTCATTGGCAGAATTTGCTAAATATAAAGCAGAATTAGCGGAACAGGAGGAAAAAGAAGAGAGAAGGAAAGCTACGTTAAAAAAAAAGAAGAAGCAGAACGGATAGCAATCTTAAAAAAACAAGAGGCAGACCGTGAAATGAAAGAAATAGAAAAAGAAAATAGACAAAGAGAAATTGCTAGACAGGAAAGGGAGGAACGTCGACAAGAAGAAGAAAAAAAAGGAGAGACGAGTTGGAAATGGCCCGTCTTCAGAATGAAACAGCAAGATTTCAGGCACAAAGTGCTGCTGCAACCCAGAATGATAACGCACAAAATGGGTCTTCATCCAACCAAAACAAACATTTTTACAACTTTAAATTACCCCATTTTAAATTAAATTTTGATGATTTATCATCATTTTTATCAAGATTTGAACAGACATGCAAATCAAATCATTTGCCTAAGGATACATGGGTACTTAAGTTAAATGAATTTTTAGATGGGGAACCATTGACGGCATCTCTGAATGCTGACCCAACAATAGCTAATAATTATAATGCTATTAAAACCTTACTTTTACGAAGGTTTGATTTGGACGAAGAAAATTGTAGGTTAAAATTTAAAAATATCTTACCTGAATCTCCTAAAGACTTTGCAGGGTTTATTGCGAACATTCGCAATACATTTAATAGATGGCTTGAACTGGCAGATGTCAACAAATCATATGACAAATTAGTTGATTTGTTGTTACGTGATAAGGTATTATCCTCTGTCAGCCCACCATTCTTCGCATATTTGCAAGAACGAAAGCCAGTTACCATTGATGAGTTAGAAAAAATTTCTTTGAACTATTGCAATGCGCATCCGAATGCGTACATTTCTAACTCGTTGATAAGGGAACCTCTACCTGTGGCTTCCAATATGGCATACTATAACAATAACAAACCGAGACCTCATAGCGTAGGCAGAAGTAGGTTCAAGGGAAATTACAATGTTAATTTTCATAAAGGACATAATAATAATAATAATTTCAACAATAAAAATGATTTCAACAGAGGAAGATCACGGAATAGGAATTATTCACAGCAATCAACCTACAACAACAGTCAACAGAACGCTAATTATAATAGATCAAATAACTACAATAATAACAGCAATTGGAATGCTAATAATCGTGGCTCGAGACATCGAGATAACAGTTACTACAGGGGACAACGAGATAATTCTAACGATTATTCCCGTAATCGATCTCATTCTCGTGGATCAGCCCATTTTCACCATAATACTGGTGCAGCAGTTACAAATGATACAACCCCTAGTGTTCAGGTTCCACCTAACGATAATGCAATACAATCTTCTGCTGCATGTTTTGCTATAAATTATAACGTGGCGAATAGTTGCCCACAATGCAATCTTATTTTTCAGAAGGCAAAAGAGACAGTGCTAAACTGCGGACACATTCCACCAGAAGTAGGTCTTGCAGCCAATGATGGAACAGGCTCTCTGATTTTTAACAGAGGGATAGTTAATGGTTCCATAGTTTCTGTATTGAGAGATTCGGGGTCCACAACAATTGGAGTACGACAGTCGCTGGTACATCCTAGCTGTGCAACTGGGGAATATGTCCGTTGCATGACTTTTGGGGGAACTATTGAGTTTTACCCCACAGCTATTATCCATGTCAAAACACCTTTTTTCACAGGGAACGTGAAGGTATGCATGCTGAAAAAGCCGATTGCAGATCTTATGGTGGGTCGCATACACGGCAGCAAGGATTGTTCACCAGAAGATATTATTGAATGGGAGAAACACAATCTATGCACTGGAAACGCCGTGACGACTAGAGCTCAGAATCAGCTCATGGAGAATGTCAATGATAATAGGATGGATGCAGAGAAACAGGAGGATATTGAGGTCAATTCACCTATTGACAGGGAATCATTTGCAAACAAACAAAAAAATGACAAATCTTTAAACAAATTTTTTAACCTAGTTAATAAGGTTGATAATCTAACTTCATGTAATAAGAACAAACATTGGTTTAATATTAGAAATGATATACTGATTAGATGTTTTAGTGATAAATCACAGGTAAAACAACAAGTTATGGTACCGGGTGCTTTTAGACGGTACATTCTTCAACACGCGCATGATGCGCAGTGTGCAGGACATATGGGATATACTCGAACACGATCTCGAGTATTGTCTTCATTCTTTTGGCCAGGAGTGTCACGGGATATTTCGCAATATGTACGTTCCTGTACTACATGCCAGGAAGTGAAAGCACGTGGAGCTATTCACACGGCGCCTATTCAGGCTTGCGATATTTCAGTACGACCTTTTGACAAGATGGCCATAGATATAATTGGTCCACTTCTACCATCTGCCAGAGGACATAGATTTGTTCTCACGTGCATTGATTTATGCACACGATGGCCAGAAGCCATTCCATTGAAGACCACCACTACCACAGATGTAGCTGATGCACTACATCTAATTTTTTCTAGAATAGGGTTTCCTAGAAAATTATTATCTGACCATGGGTCGCAGTTTATATCCGATACCATGAAGGAAGTAATGAAAACCTGGAACATTGATAGGAATTTGAGTAGCATTTATCATCCCATGAGTAACGGTGCAGTTGAAAGACTTAACCGGACGCTTAAACAACTTTTACATAAGGTTACGGTTAAACACCCTCAGGACTGGGACAGAGCACTCCCAGCTGTCCTGTTTGCTTACCGAGAGGTACCACATGAACAAACTGGCTTCTCTCCCTTTGAGTTAGTTTTTGGTGCCCCTCCGAGAGGTCCTATGGGACTGATAAAAGATTTATTAATTGATGCAGAGATGACTCAGGACACTCAGTCATCTTATGAGTATGTGAGTAGTCTTCGGAATAATATTATTGAGTCTTGCCACTTGGCAACAGCTTCTTCTGAGGCTGCAAAAGCTAAGGCTCGATCTATACAAAATCGATCTAGACGATTACGCCAATTATTCCCAGGCGATGAGGCTTATGTATTACTTCCTCACAATAACAATAAGTTATTGATCTCATGGACTGGTCCTTATAAGGTTACTGATAAAATTTCCGACGTTGATTACGTCTTAGATATCAAGGGACACAGAAAGATATTCCATATTAATATGCTCAAGCAATTTCATACACGTCCTATACACTTACAGTCAATTTTTCATGAACTAGATGACAATACGGTATCTACTTGTCATTATTCTAATTTATCTGTTATACAGGAGGAAGAATCTTCTTTTCCTGAAGTGCAGATGCCTTTACCTGTACTTATTGTCCAATCTACTGAATCTTGGCGTGATGTGACCATTTCTTCTACGGTTACACCGCAACAGCATCAACGCATTGCTGATCTTCTACAATCATTCCCAGATGTGTTAACGGATGTACCGGGTTGCACATCTGTAATTAGTCACGATATTATTCTTAACGATGAAACACCAATTCGTGTTCATCCTTATTCTGTACCTCTACATTTTTTGAGTAAGACATCTCAGGAACTTGAACAGATGATATCTTTAGGTATTATTGAGACTAGTACATCTCCATTTTCTTCACCTTTAGTCATTGTCCGGAAAAAGGACAACAACATACGTTTATGTGTTGACTATAGGAAACTTAATGCGCAGACAGTACCTGATAGCGAACCACATCCTATCCTTGACGATTTACTTCCTCGTCTATCCAATGCTACACTTTTCACTAAGATTGACTTAACCAAAGGTTATTGGCAGATTCCACTAACCGATAGAGCCAAATACTACACAGCATTCTCAACTCCACAAGGTCTTTACCAGTGGAACGTGATGCCTTTTGGGCTAATGAATGCTCCAGCTACCTTTATTCGCATGATGCGAAAAATTTTATCAGGTAGATCAGACATAATTACCTACATTGACGACATATGTTTGTTTAGTTCATCGTTTGATTAACATTGTTTGGGTCTTAAATCGGTTTTGGAAATATTGCGAGATAACCATTTAACCGCTAAACCGACTAAAATTCAAATAGCGTGTAATGAGATAACATTCCTGGGGCATATTATTGGATCAGGACGTATCCAAACAATTCCCAGTACGGTTTCTAAAATATTAAATTTATCTGTTCCTCAAACGAAGAAACAGGTTAGGAGTCTGTTAGGGTTAGTCCAATACTATAGCAGATTTGTAAGTCACTTGTCATCCATCACGGCTGTCTTGTCATCTTTATTAAAGAAGAACATGCCATTAAGGATAAATTGGACAGACGAATGTGACAAAACTTTTCGCAGTGTCTTGAACATTTTCTCATGCCCACCTGTTTTAAGATACCAGATGCCTCTAAAAAGTTTGTTCTACGTACAGATGCGAGTAATTATGGACTCGGGGCTTGTCTACCCCAATATCATGATGATATCCTTCATCCTGTATTGCATATCTCACGCAAGCTGAAACCTCCGGAGACTAAATATTCGACTGTAGACAGAGAATTGCTCGCCGTGATATGGGCAATCACTAAGTTGGAAAAGTTCTTGCTTGGATCAACATTTCTGATCCAGACAGATCAGAAATCTGTAGCAGCATTACGTCGTTCAAACCATAAAAGTCCAAAGCTTGCACGATTTGCTATCGCGCTGCAACCCTATGATTTCGAAATAGAATCGATACCAGGAACTGAGAATATAATGGCCGATACGTTGTCAAGACATCCTGCGGATTCTGAATGAATATTACTATTTCATGAAAATTTGCTGACTAATCAAGCATTACATTTGCAATGAACGGTATTAAGGCTACGTCAGAATATATAACACTTCAGTTGGACTTCCTACTTAAATGAGGAAATTTCGAAATAAACTATTGTGATCAAAATATCAAGTTTTACAGATCGGTTGAAAATTTGGACTTCACTTGGACTTTGCGTATCACTCATTTCGATTGCAAATTAGTAAAAAGGAACAATCTCTGATATAGACTGAACAAATACGGTGATGACTTATTCAAATTACGTTCAAAATTTCAATAAAGGAACTAACGACGATTGGATCATCATATCAGAATTCGATAAGATGAACTTTGTGTCCTAATGAACTTTCATACAAGTCATTAGGATGTAACAACGATTGGATCTTCATGTCCGATATTGTTAAATTTGCTAGCTATTAAATTAATATATAATAAAATAAAGTTGAAGTGTGATGAAATAAAAAAATAAAATAAAATATACTAAGAAAAGATGAAACAAAAGAATATCACACCAATTAAACCTTTTAAATAGTTTAATTAGTAAGGTGATAGATATTAGATTATGATATTTCATATGTATAGTTAAAATGTATGATATTTTTCTGTTTTTTTCTTTCTTTCAAATTGCGTTAATTTAATTACGTATCTATCCTTATACTTCATTTTCACACTCATTACTAATTTAATGTATACTTTAATATTTAGTTTTAATTGTCCGTACTTCTCAATTTTTTCTTTCTTTTTCTCTCTGATACTATTTCTCATTTTCTTTAATTAGATATTAATTAGTTAGTACCATACTTACATATTATAATTAATTATTTTAATTTTGATTAGTTAGAATAATTTTAATAACACCTCACATTAGTAGTTAGTCAATACATACATCAAATTAATTAGTTAATTAATTAATGACAGTGACATTTCTTTATTTAATATAAGTTATATGTATGATATGACGTTGATTTTATTATAAGATATTACTGACATGACCGCGACACTGTTCTAGATAGAACATCGTAGGCCATACGTCGGGTTTTGTTAAATTTTTGATAATTTGATTAATATAGTTAAAAAAAATCTATCTAATAGATTTTTTTCCCCCGTCTGACAGGAAATCTGTTACGGTGTTATTTTAAATGACGGCGTCTGCTGGGGGTTAGTAGTGCGCAACGTTTGGGGTCAATAACATTAATAGAATATGTCGATATTTTACGGTATACTGAACGCGAAATATATGCTAAGATTATGACGCATTCGCGTTGGGAAGGTCACGCTTGGTGACTTGGTTACATGGCCCTTGTTACGCTATCCGTCAAGCAGAGAAGTCGTGTCTTGTATGTCTTCCAAGAAGAGGCTTAGTATATAGCCGATATATGAATTCAATATAGAACTCAGGGTCAATTCAGATATTAATCTAAGTATGAGATTATTAAGTAAATTAAATGATGGAAGGAGAATCGTATTATGATTCAATTTGTAGCTGTCAAGAACTCATGCGCTCACTTCTGGCTGTTGACTACAGCAGCGCATGTACATAGCCATGATGTTCATCTGACATATTGTTTTGACACGGACGGATACTTACTGGTATTATTTGGAATTTATTGTTATGCTGAACTGTACATGAAGTTTTGTGAATGTCGGATATCGTTTATATGAACGTCAATACATGTGGACTCAGAACCGAAGGCTTGATATTTTACTTACGTTTCGGGTTGGTTCCACAGCTTTTAATGTTTACGTTTCTCAGCACGATAACTCTCCCACAGGGGAAATCAACTAATGTACAATATGCAAAGCAGAACGTCGAAGGGATGTTCTTACGGTCAGAGCTAACCATCAATAACAAACATTAACTACGTCAAGAGAGTGACTTTAATATTCAATAATAACATAAGATGAAGGAACCGCAACACCCGTCACAGTATTGTCGTCCAAGATGTTCTACAGCAGCTAACGTTTCTGGCTTTCTCTCCTGCAAAAAGGACAAAAAGTCATCATTGACTGAAGACAACACTTTGTCTCTTAAAATTAAGTCAGCCAGCCCATCAAACGTTTTATCAATTTTGACAAATCAACCCATCTAGAAAAGCAGAGTTTAATTGATGAAAGAAATTCAGCAAAATCCTTAGCTGAATCAGGCAACAATGATTTCAGTTTCAATATGTAAACATTTTCCTCCAGTTGATACTTTTTTAACAATAAAGCCTTCACAACCTCATAATCATTTCTAGTATGATCATCCATGGTGCAGACTGAAGTAAGAGCCTCACCCACAAATAAACTCATCAACCTGCTAGGCCATGTAGCTCTATCAGTCTTAAACTCTTGGCAATATGTCTCATATCTGTTTAAGAAGTATGAAATATTGTCGATATTAGAATTAAATGTGGGCAAATTTAATTTAAAAGTAGAGGCATGGTCTTTTTTCCAGCCTTATCACCTGCTGGATTAACCTGTTTATGTTGCAATCTTAATTTTTCCAACTCAATTTCTGCCATTCTTTGAGCATTGGCCAGTTCTGCTTGAGCATGTGCTAATTTTTTTCCCTCAAGTTCTTGTTGTGCCTTTATTTCTGCTTGAGCTTGTTGTTGTGCATGTGCCAATTTTTTTCCTCAAGTTCATTTTCTCTTCTTTATTCTTTAATTCTCTTGTTCCAGAACCAATTCTTCCTGTCTCTTCTTCTCAGCCAAATCTTCTACTCTCCTCTTCTCAGCTAATTATTCTTCTCTCTTTTTATCATCTCTATCTGAGAGCCTCTGTTCTCTTGCCACGTCTTCTAACCTCTTTATTTCTTTTGCAAGCTCATTGAATGCAAATGTTTTTAAAGATTCACCCTCCATACCACATTCTTTACCAATCTTCATAAAATAATCCACTGTAGCCATAATTCACCATTATTGTGACTCCAAATTGTCCAATAATAACTCAAATAATATGTATGTATATATATATATATGTGTATATATATATATATATATATATATACACATATATATATATATATATATATATATATATCTAGATATATATATATATATATATATATATATAATAAGTGAGCAATATTAGCAACAATTATTTGTGTTAAGTCATAATTCTGAGGGGGAGTTAAGTGTTAGGGATTATTATGTACGGGGCTGATTTTTGTTAGTAAGCACGTTTAAAGTCATGAGATAGATTTTTTATTTGGGTACTTTGTGCATGATAATTTTGGAACATAGCTCAACTGAGTATGTGTTGGTTTTTTGAAAATAAAGAACCTGTTCAAATGTTCTTAGGAGTAGTTGGGGAGAGATACGGATGAGATGAGCTCACATCTCAAGCATGGAGTTCGCGCATGAGCGACTTCACTGAGCTATACTGAGAAACTATAATCTCAGTCATTGTGTATCTGGCAGGGCTTCGAGACGGTTGTTTGTCTCGTTAGTGTGACCAGAGTATATTATTGAAGGGAAGAGTTTTTTCCTAGATTTATTATTCTAATGCCATGGATTACGTTGTCTCATATGATGTACCTATTATTGCAATGTATGCAATCCTTTTCCTGATGGATGTTCTTTCATATGGATATTAATGTACCTAGTATTGCAATGTATGCAATCCTTTATCTGATGGATATGTACTTACACGATTTATTATTCTAATGCCATGGATTACGTTGGCTCATATGATGTACCTAGTACTGCAATGTATGCAATCCTGTTCCTGATGGATGTTTTTTCATATGGATATTAATGTACCTAGTATTGCAATGTATGCAATCCTTTGTCTGATGGATATGTACTTACACAATCTATTATGAGTTGCTAATGTCCTGCATCCTATTTGCCATGGATTTTTGGTACGCTGTAGTAACCTGTGACAATGGGCCGTCTGTGATAATGATGTTGCTGTGCGCAATAAACTGTGTATAAGTTAATACTAGTTGGTCTGTTTCCTGACCCAATGTTACTGTGGTGTGGGTGATTGCAGAACATAAACAAACCTAAAATACCCATGACATTCGCCTATATAGATACATATTTACACACCTGTCGGCCACCTGTAAGCCCGACCAAGGCTGATCGTATTCATCAGCAAAATTATTAATTTTGTCAAACCGTGTCACCCACCACAAACATTCTACACACTTAACAGAAGTAACAGAAGGAACAGTATCACCTCTAACATAAGTGATGGCCTGTGTGGCCTGTTATAGAGAACATACAATAACCTAAGTGTCTACAAAGAAAGTAGGTCTAACATAAGTGGTGAGCCAGTATTATGGGGTACAATACAAGAACAGAAGTTTAACAGCATTCCCCAGAAGGATATCAACTAACAGAATTTTTGTGTGATGTCAAGTCAAGATTTACAGTGTAGCAATTTCTAGTTTTCGTGTACAAGTTTTTCAAGTAGACATCATGCAGTACGTGTCAAGGACCTGAGAAGCTAGGAACTCCTGTACCTATCATCGTTGGACTGCAACATATAGTTTGACACCCGATACCCATCGTTGTCGCTGTCGCGAAGGCCGGGAATTCTTTATTGTAGATAAGTGGTTTTTGTGTGTAAACTGTGCCACTGTATGCTTTAGTGAGCCTTTCTCTATTATGTGTATTATCCCTGCTATTTAGTGTTCAATGTTTCATGTTTACGTGGTTTGGTTGGGTGGTGACTTACGATAGGAAACATCCCAGTTCATCCAGGGCCTACGTAAGCGTTCTTTAGGGACACATTTTGTGGATTTCCCGCAATGGAAATTCCAGCGAATTTTTTGCTGAAGCTTTTCAGTCCACTGTGTTTGGCAATCTGTGACACAGTTGTTTAGGTGTGACGAAATGTTTCATTGTTGTTGTCGTAGTATTTTTTTCTGTGCCTTAGTTTCTTGATTAATTTGTCTGTCATTGTCTTCCTCTATCTTGTTATTATTACTTTATATACAATTTTTTTGTTTATACACTGTGCTATTGCTTGTCTTGTCACTCCATTTGCAGTGTCATTGCATTCTTTGCAATATTTTTTCTTTAGTTTTGCTTTCTTGTTTATTTGATTCTTCGAACCTGGTCATTTGTTCTTTATATCTTGTCTTTGTCACTCTTGTTTGCATTGTCTACTTTTGTTATGCTCGGATAATATTATAATGCATACTTTAATAATTAATTAATAACATTGTTAATAGTTAGGAAGTAATTGTGCATGTTCTGTGGACAGGAACTTATTGCATTTGTTAGGGATAAATAAATTTTAAATTATTTGAGAAAAAAATCTTTCTAAGGTAGTAAGATTGCTCATACACATTTGTTATAATGGCATCTTTGGATTACTTCATTAAACAAGGGAAATCCCTTGGTATGACTACTGAGGAAGTAAAACAATTCGCACTTGTCGAATATGACAAGGCTCAGAAGCATGAAGAGAAAAAATTAGAAATGGAAGAGAGAAAACTTCAGATGCAAGCTGAAGAAAACCTGAGACTGCATAAGCAAAAGTTGTTATATATGGAGCTTGAGAAAATGAAGGTAATGAATGGTGTTAATACACAAAATGCTACGGACACTCAAACAACTTCTCATAGGACAAATACTAATTCCTATAAGATCAGATTGCCTCCTTCTAAACCTATCTCCGACGATGTCTTATACTATCTGAATTGGTTTGAACTCACTTGTGAGTCTCATAAGATAGATAAGTCGGAATATTGTACACGACTTATGGAATTACTTTCAGGTGAAGCTATGACAGCAGTAAGTATGTTGGAGGGGCCCGACAAGAATAACTATGATACTGTCAGGGCTGTCTTGTTAAAAAAATATTAACTTGATGAAGATGGCTATCGTCTCCGCTTTAAATCTCTATTACCGGAGACTGGAAAAGATTTTACTGAATTTATAGCAAATATTCATCTTACGTTCTCACGTTGGGTTGAGCTTTCAAAGACTGAGCACACATATGAAGCCCTCATGGACTTATTGCTTCGTGACAAAGTCATGTCGTCAGTTAACACTTCTTTCCTTTCTGCATGAGCGAAAGCCTACAAACTTGAACGATATGGAACAATATTGTCGCCAATACGTAACGGCACACCCAAATGTAGTTGTTGGCCACTCTCAAGTCAAAGAAGGTTTACCCGTGGCTTCGGTATTACCATATGGTTCTAATTTTCGCCGTAGATCACAAAGCGTTGATCGCAATTTTGGTAAGGGAAATTATCGTGATTTTAGAAAGTACCAAGAGAGTCCATCACGTAGTAATTCTCCTTCTCCAAGAAACTGGAGACAATTTAATGGACCTCAACATTTTGGTTCCAACAATTCTGGAAATTATGAAAGGGATAACTAAACTAGGGATTATCAAACTTACAGTAATTTTTCTCGAAACCAACAACATTCACAAAATAGATATTTTGATCTAAGAGGAAATGGTAATCGCAACAATTCTCACTGGGGGTCTAATCAGAACAATGGTCCCAATAGAGATAATAGTTGCGATCGATCGCGATATGGTGGAAGATCTCAAAATGATAGATCGCATCGCCATGCTAACTCTGCTCAACACGAGCCCTAGGTTATTGTTAATCAGGGTAACAATAATAATAATAATGTCTCTAATGCCACTGCTTGTTCTGCTTTCGATTTCAATCGAGCATCTCAGTGCGATGAGTGCAAAACTTTATTCCAGCCTACAGCGGTGACTACCTTGAGTTGTGGTTATCCTGTACCTACTCTTCCTGCCTTGTCTGCACATGACGGATCAGGCTCTCTTACCCTACACAAAGGATTTGTAAATACTCTTTGATTCTGGATGCACGACTGTTGGGATTAGACAGTCTCTAGTTCATCCATCTTGCGCAACAGGTAATATGGTGAAATGTGTGACATTCGGTGGGACAGTTGAGACTTTTCCGACTGCCATAGTCCACATTGCCACACCATTTTTCACTGGTTATATACACGGTTGTATGCTCACAGCACCTATCACCGACCTTACTGTCGGCCAGATTCATGGTATAAAAATATATACGCCGATACAAAATTCTGCTTGGGAACGGCAACATAACCTTACTGCCACCACCTTAACGACTATGCCAAAATCTTAATACCAGGTACATTCTGCGAACGTGATACATTCTGCTACTTCTTGCAGTATTGATGATACGATTGTTCATTATACTAATTTTAGTGCTTCTTGTAACCCAGTTCGACATACCTCATTACGTCGTTACTGTAACTTTGATTCTTCTTTAAGTATTCATCAGCAATTGTATTAACTTTGTCAAACCATGTCACCCACCACAAACATTCTACACACTTAACAGAAGTAACAGAAGGAACAATTTCACCTCTAACATAAGTGATGGCCTGTGTGGCCTGTTATAGAGAACATACATTAACCTAAGTGTCTACAAAGAAAATAGTTTTAACACACATTCTTTACCAATCTTCATAAAATAATCCACTGTAGCCATAATTCACCATTATTGTGACTCCAAATTGTCCAATAATAATTCAAATAATATATATATTTAATAAGTGAGCAATATTAGCAACAATTATTTCACTACTCAAAATCAATCAACTGCATGAAATTATAGAAATTATTTTAGGAGCAAAAAAAAAATAGAGACACAATCAAGATTACAGTATAACAGTTGAAAGAGCCAACCGAAGAAAATACTAATGAAAAAACCAAGGCAGAAATGTATGAATTGTAGAAAAATGAAAAAAAAAATTGGCTCTACCCCCCTTATGACAATACAAACACAATTTCACAACATATATTACATCTAATAACTCAGAAATAGCAAGATTAGATAAACTCATTTTTAAACTATAATGAAGAATAAACCAAATAAAATACAATTAAATTGATAACTAATACAAAATTACAAAACCTTCAAAGCAAGACAAATAATCAATCTGGTTAATTCACTCAAGGCAGTAACACACAGCTATGTTCGCCGGCCCCTTCAGTTGAAACAATCAGATTCAATAACTAAAGAACGCCTGCGAATTCACGACCGTCAATGAGGTATAATGAATTCATAGGTCCTACCAACCAACCCGCCTATCACAAAAATATGTAGATGCAGAAATACATATAACATGTAAAAGAAAGAACTCTGTCGAAAGAGATTCTTCAAGTCTCACACTGCACGAATAAATACTACTTATCTGCTTTTTCATGCAAAAAATGCTCCTGGCATCAGCCTCTGCCTCAGGAAACGACGATTCAAATTCAGTGCAGTTAAAAGGGTTAGTCCTAGAATTCCGGCTCGCAGCCGACCGAAACCGCCATCTTGAAAAATATTCTGCACATACAAAAAATGTAGTCCACCGACTTGAAAATTTTTGAGTCATCACTGGAAAATATTTTGTTCAGAATCCCGGCTTGAGGCTCCCATCTATGGTTGTTACGTGTCTTTTTTCTTGATAATGTTAATGTTTAACGACAGGATAGTTCCTGTAGGACACGTTCACGTCTAGAGTAGCAAATGCAACGAAACCAGCTAACATCAATCACCCTTATTTGAGACACAGTGGACGAAGTGGACAGCACACATTTTTATCCAAACGTCACGTTGCTCAGCCTTGAAATCCATTTCAATTCAATATACAAATGGCATATTACATGCAGTCGTCGATAAAACTTTAGGCAGTCCGTTCATGTCTGGAACGCTGTCCTTTTCATTTTCCACATTTTATTAATCATATTTTCACACTCGACATTGAGAATCCATACTCCCTTTAAATAAAGATAACTAGATACACCTCACAGAAGATCTTGATGTATTAGTGATGGATCAACATAGGGATGTACAAGATATATATATTTAGGAGCTCAAACACATGCATCCACTCGCCATGACACACAATGGTTGGTAGAAAGCTTGCAGACAATCTCCTCACTTCTGCAGTTTTAGTTTCACGTCTACCAAATACACCATATCGGCATGACGTCACTTCCTTTATTAATACATGACTCCGTATAAAATAAACTAACAAGGAGCTCTGTCGAGCTACCTAATTATACCGACACAATCGTTATGAATTTTAATTATAACACATGTAAACAGTTTATCATATGTTGGTAAAACTGAACGTACCTGGTTGTCTTGAGAATACTCATATTTTTATTGTACTGGCGACACTGTTTTCTTGTCATCACAATAGACTACAGAATTGTCATTTGTGATATATAGGCGATCTAGCGTCTGGGGAATAGGTATAAACTTTTATGTCACCACAGAAGCAAGTCAACTCATTTTGGCTTATCACACAATAATACTCGTAACTCTCGATTTCGCCAATCACTTATAAAATACTAACTTTTACACACACTTGCGAGAGAGCCCATTCTACTGAACTTACCCTTAACGCGTTCAAAATGTGACTGGCTATATTTCGCATAACGATTTACAACGAAAGCTATTTCCCGAACACTCTAGAACAAAACAGTTCATTTGAAGTATAAATATCCCGTGCAAGCTTAACTTAGCCGAGTTCACCCAGAACTCCAAACTTCAGTGAGCACTTTTTCTCAAGGGGCGTAAAACACTAATGTTGATCCCTACTTCAGTGTATTATGGATTAGTGCCCTTTGATTATTGTTACCACCATTATTATAGTGTTGTGGTATTTTCGGGCTTATAGTTTATAGCCGATTGATTTTCAGATAAACGCGAATATTTGATGTGGGCCGTTTGGATGGGGGCCAATGGTGAACAAACGAACATCGTTATGATGATGGGGACATGAAGGTTGACCAACTGGAAAGAAATCTGGACTGGACCCATCGTTTCACATAAACAACGATTTATTTAACGTAGACGAATTCATCAAAGACATACATCATCAGTTACACAGTTGACAGTAGTATTGCATTAAGATACGTTTCATTAGTACACGGCATCAATCATGAACTTGACCGACTCTCCGACCGCCGACATCTCAAGGATGGCGAGAGCTCTACAGTGAGCAGTTCTAATATTCTGGTTCTCATAACGGAGCTTTGAATAATACGAAGGGTTTTATGGAAGGAACCCTGAAATATATATTGTAGTACGATCCAGATAATAATCAGCAAGGATATGGGCACACTAGCAGCACACCATGGCAAGACGTGTCGAAGTTCTACCAAATCTTGTCGAGAATAAATATGGTATCAAATGTGATACATAATTAAGCCATGTGTTGGCTAGAACAAACGATCCACACAGGGGAGGTGTAATATCATCTTTTCGTTGAGTCTTCCCACGACCTGGGGTAAGACTCACAATAATTTCTGTCAAAAGACATCTGTCTCAAACCACAGACTTTATGGATCTCTCTGTACAGCGTAATTGCTGTTTGGCAACAAGGAACCAATCGCACCTAGTTGCGCTATTTGGTTCAAGTATTGTGCCTGACGGCGCATAAATAACTAAACATATACAACTTACTTAGACGCGCTCACATGTGCATCTATCAAAACTAGACGGGCATGTGAGAGTCTCACACACTTAACTCCCACGCGCAAAAAGGACTTAACAGTATACATCGCCCCACCCGGAAAAAAAGCATAGCTTTTTGGTTTTAAAACATACCGGAGAAGTCGAGCAAGTTCCTTTTAACAAATCAATGTAACACCAGATAAATATTATTAATGTTAAGGCATTTGAAGAAATTAACAAGTGGGATGGAAGTGTGTAAAAGGAATCAAATACTAAATTCAAACAAAAGAACGTACCAAAAATGTACGAAATACTAATTAAGAAGAGTGAAATGAGATAATGAAAGAACAATAGGGAAGAATGAAAGGAGATGGTGACTAGTGTAGACAGCAATCAACCAAGATGTGAAAAGAAAAAATTTCAATCAGTGAACAAAAGTGAATTAAGTAAAGTAAGTATGCATGCGTAGAAATATAAGATGAAGAAACAATAAAATAAAATCTATGTGCAAAATAACACACTCGATGGAAACAACACAGTCCCAAGAGGGTGTAGAAAGAATCAGCTACATAGCTTAAGTTAATATGCTAACATGGCCACATGAATTAGATCAATGTGCCAAAATTATCAAGCGCGAATGATGTGCAACCATAAAATAATTTGGGTGAGATGCAATAGTGTATCCAAAATACTAAACTAATTAAGTTAAAATGAATGTCATAAAGATCTCACAGTTGTCCTGGAATATTAAAATGTTACTTATTATTCCACAATTAAAGTCTGTAGAAGTGGCACGAAATCACTAAATTAGCAAGTGAAAATGTTATTGTTACACACAACTAGTGTATGAAGTCAAATATTAAATTATTTAAATGTAACACATGTTAAACAAGTTCTGTGTATGTCATCTCAGTTCTCTATAGAAATTGAATTAAATTAACACAATAGTTAGTGTTGAATCAACAAAGCTGCTGATAGATGATTAAAATTAAAAGCACCGAAACAATGTGTAGTTTAAAATATAGTCTAAAAATGGTGCGAAGAATGGAACGTAATATTCCCTAGAGAATGGCTGGAAAACGCATTGAAGCCCGTGGCGTAATAGTTCGCAAACAACAATTTTGCAGTGATGAATGGGTTACGTAGAGGTGTCGCAAATTGAAGGGTGCAGAGACTCTGCAGGATACTGCGGGCAGCGTGACAGGAGATCAGCCATCACATTTTCAGAACTTGCAATAGCTCGGATTGTAAAGTGAAAGGGTTGCAGTACTATAGCGTAGCGGGTTGATCTGGAGCTCTTAAGGTCTTTGTTCTGGAGAGCAGCAAGGGTACGTTGATCAGTTTCTACGATAAAGTCTGCGCCGAGTAAGAATCGCTGTAACTTGAGGATGGCCCAAACCATCGCCAACAGTTCTTTGTCCAGCACAGAGTAATTTCGTTCTGTTGAAGTTAATTTTCTGGACACGTACAGCACAGGGTGTAAAGTTCTATCATAACTTTGCATTAAAGACGCCCCGATCCCCATCATGGAAGCATCGCTGCGAAGAATAAATGGGATATCTGGGTTTGGCAATCTCAAAATAGGTGTAGATGAAAACAATGATTTAATATTCTCTACTGTGATCTGGCACTCTGGGGACCCCCGAATCATGTTTGGTGAACCCTTCTTTAATAAATCAGAGAGATACGCAGTGATAGTAGATAAGTGATGAATGAAACGTCCATAGAATTGAATTAGACCCAAAAGACTACGGACCTGTTTCTTAGTCTTAGGCGCAGTGATATTGAGGATCTTAGAAATATTATGGTCTTCTGTATATAATAGACCATGACCAACACGATGACCTAAAAAAGAAATCTCACTGAAAATTCAAGAAATGCTAATATGCAAGGCATAGAAGAAATCAAGTACTAAGAAGAATCTGTGATAGCAGAAGAGACAAGTACAAAACATTCGGAAAGAATGAAGAGTAACGCACCCTCAAACGCAGCTATAAAGTGCGTGGTGCAGAGTTTTGTACGAGTTGCACGTCAAGAAGATGGTGCGCAAAAAGCGAACCATGTATGAAATGAACAGCTCTGTGAGCGTCACGATAGTTATCAAAGCGAACAACAGCAAGCTGGTTAAAAAAATATTGTAGTTCGAACATGCGAACAAATTTAACATTACCGACTTGCTGAAAAAATTTTCGAAGCGCATACCAAGTGGTATGAGATTGGACGTTGCGCACCAGAGCAGGGCGATTCAGTGTAACACGATCTTGGCCAGATCGCAACCGAACCCGAGAATTTTTTAATTCATCATGTGTGGCGCGTGCTAAGCGCAGAGAATAATTACTACGTACATGTTGTTTTTCCTCGAATGGCGCAATAGTAGGGCAATTCACTTTATCCATATTAATCTTATTCTGAGCAGCATTATCACCAACTGCCAAAAAGGCAGATTGTGCATGTCGTAGCACATTCCTCTCAGGATCTGCCTGATGACTGTTAACATGGCCTGTAGTATTCTGACTAGCTGCAATTGTAATATCACAACCACGTTTACCACTACTGACGGGATGACCATGATCGTTATGAATGAATCTCTGATTTAAAACCTTATTTTATTTACCTTTAAAATTCCACTTTTTACTATTATGTTCATGAGGTGGGCATCTTTGTATGGTGATATAGCTATCATGAGTACTTGGTGATGACTCTTTCTGTCGTGAAGTTTTGATCATCAACTTTATGTCTAACACTGTTAACCTTAACAGTGTGGCGTTAAAAGTTTATATTCTTCAGTTGATTGTTTGTGCTCGTTTTCACACTGTGTCTAGGTTTATATATCATAGGTCCACAAGATTCAGGACAGCCACAATAGTTCATCAACGATACTTTCTATGACTCGAAGATTCCACACAACGATCAATATAACAGCTGGATATTTTAGTAACATTCCATTTATTATTCACGTAGACAATACATCATTACACAGCATGCATAATTAGGTAGATTCAGCAACTCCTATAATCCGTAGGTCCATATAAACATTACCTCATTCCTATTCCTACCTTTAGTTGTATTTAATAAACATTAATATGTTTCAAGACACTTCTATTTTAACATTTCCCATATTTCTACCATTGGGTAGAATACACACACAAGTCGCCCATTCAGGGTCAAAACACGCTCTGTCCATTTTTCCTCCACACTGCTCACGTCTTGTGCGCAATACACATATCGACAAATTACTATCGTGCTGCGCTCATCAGCACCAAAATCCTATACATTTTCTAGCGTGTGGCGTGCAATAGCCAGCGCCACATTACCCCCCCCCCCCCTCGAACAACTGAAAACTTAGTTTTCAGTCAGGCAATTATAATGTGAAGCGAGATTAAATCATTCATCTTATCCCTAATGCCTTATGATTACCTATCATTTATTAAATGATATCTATCTAGATTTTAAAGGAAAAAAAATAATGCCAGTAATAACAATATGAATAAATAAGTAATTATTGTCCACTTCCGTATTCGAGTTATTACATAACTCTAGAGAGGGTGTCAGCTAGGACATTGTCTTTTCCTGCTATTGGTAAAACGTCAAAATCATACCCCTGCATTTGTAGCGCCCATCGGGTGAGACGTGCATTAGTCGATTTAAAAGTCTGTAAATATGTGAGGGCTTTTTGATCAGTGTATAATTTAAAATGTGTACCCAACAAGAACTTCTGTAGTTTATGTAATGTCCATACCAATGACAAAAGTTCCCTTTCCACAATTGGATATCTGGATTCTGTCTCTGAAAGTTTTCTGCTGAGGTAGAATATCGGGTGGCACTCGCCATCAAAGGTCTGCATTAAACATCCCCCGATTCCTTTCAGAGATGCGTCTGTAACCACGAGAAAAGGTCGTCGTAAGTCTGGTAGTCTTAGTATTGGACTTTTTGAAAATTGTGTTTTGATGTTCTGTAAGGCATGGTCACACTCTTTGTTCCATATTATTTTGTCAGGCATACCCTTTTTGTCAGAGCAGATAGAACAGAAGTTAAAATGGAAAATCGTGGTATAAACCTGTGATAAAAGTTTATGAGTCCCAGCAAACTACGAACTTGTTTCTTAGTAGTTGGTATGGCAAGATCTAGTACCCTTTTTAGTGTAGACTCATCAGGTTGTATTGTATGTCGGCCAATCTTATGACCCAGAAATGAAATCTCAGTAAACCCAATTTCGACTTTGGAAGGTCGAGCTGTGAGGTTATGTACTCTGAGAGTTTGGAGCAACGACTGTATCCCAGCGATATGCTGTTCCCAAGTATCATGAAAAATGCAAATATCGTCCATATACGAAATGGGATTGGTGCGATTACCTAAAACGCGACGCATCATGCGTACAAATGTCGCTGGAGCATTCCGTAAACCAAAACACATGACATTGTAATGAAACAATCCACGAGAAGAGGCAAAAGCAGTCAAAGGTTTTGATACATCAGCCAGAGGAATCTGCCAGTAACCTTTAGATAGGTCATACTTGCTGAAGAAAGTGGCGGATGATAGGCGTGGCAACAAATCCTCCAGCAAAGGCATTGGTTCAGAATCGGATATGGTCACCTTGTTAAGGCGACGAAAGTCAATACAAATACGAATTGACTTGTCTTTTTTTCGTACTGCCACCATAGGAAAACAGAAAGGTGAATCAGACGGTGAATTAATACCCAGTTTTAACATACCATCTACTTCACTTTCCACCTGATCTCTAACATGTAGAGGAACGGCGTATGGTCGTAATAAAATCGGGGTGTAATCTGACAATTTGATTTCGTGTGTGATAATGTTAGTACGTCCCGGAAGATCAGACAAAACATCCTGAAAGGATACCAACATAGAACGAATTTGATCCCAATGATCTGCAGGTAAATCAGTACAAATTATAACATCATTCCATGTTTCCGAGGACTTCATAGGTGCTACCGGAAACGTGGAAGGTACATCAGCGAAATTGATTTGCACCTCATCCACCAACGCGATAGATGCATGATGGGTAGGTTGGTTCATGATAGCATCACAAATGAATTGTAACTGAGGAGGACGAGTGATGTATGGTAGGAGCATGTTAACATGGAATGTTTTTTCTTTACCCCGCATATTGATGACGTAGTCCACGTCCGTTCTCTTTGCAACCACTTTAAACGGACCTTGCCATGTTACTAACAAGTGATCTACTTTGAGTGGCAGGAGAACAAAAACATCGTCATTGATTAAGAAAGACGTTAGTCGTCTATCTCTGTTAATGCGAGATTTGGTCTTATATTTTGCCATCTCAGATGCTTCAGTCGCCACCTGACATGCATCCACAAGATGTTGGCGTAAATCTGTAACGTATTGATAAGTGGATTTCTTCTTATTATTATTATTCACATCAGATTCCATCAACAAATCATGTAAAAGAGACATTGGACCTCTTGGGTTCGCACCAAATACTAACTGAAAAGGCGAAAAACCAGTATGATTAGGAACCTCTCTGTACGCAAACAGTACAGCAGGAATAAAACGATCCCATTCTTGAGGAAATGATGTAGTCACCTTCCCCAACAATTGTTTTAATGTCCCATTCCAACGTTCCACGACCCCGTTAGAGCTAGGGTGAAATATAGCACTAAGAGAGTGACGGATACGAAGTGTGTTGAAAACATCTGACATCATACCCGACACGAACTGAGATCCATGATCAGAGAGGATTTCTTCCGGAAACCCGATGCGTGAAAATATAGACAGCAACGCATCTGTTACCGACACTGTGGTAATATTTTTTAAAGGAATGGCTTCTGGCCATCTCGTACACAGGTCAATACATGTTAATGTGTATTGAAAACCTCTGGTAGACCTTACAGACAGTGGTCCTATGATATCAATAGCCAATTTGAAAAAAGCGCGTACAGCAATATCCGTGACCTGTAAAGGTGCTGATTGATGTGCACCCTTACGTGCAACACTTCGACATTCAGCGCAAGATTTACAATAAGTTGAAATGTCTTTATTTACCCCAGGCCAATAAAAGTGTTTTAGTAATCTATAAGCCGTACGGGAAATTCCCATATGTCCAGCAAATGGTACGTCATGCGCATTTGACAAGACTAGTGCGCAAAATGACGTAGGTACTATAACTTGTTTGAGAATGAAAGAGTAATTATCAAAACATCGTATCATAATATTATCCTGCATTTGAAACCAATGTCTTGAATTTTTAGAATGTTTAATAGTTCGAGCAATAGCTAATGGGAATAAATGTCCCAAAGAAGGATCCATTTGTTGTTTAGCTATAAATATATTTTTGTCAATGTAATGACAAGTTGTAATGTGTTGAGTGTGTATAGAAGAATTTAATTCATTTGTCTCTGCAGCTTGTTGTGCTCTGGTTGTGATCGCGTTAGCAAAGGAGGGATGATTTCTCTCCCAATCAATAATATCCTGTTCAGAACACTCTTTAACCCCTTTATGTTACCGATAAGTAAATCACAACAAGGTCGATCGAGAGCACACACTCTTACTTTTCCAGAAAAGAACGGAGTATCTATTACCAAATCTGCCAGCGGATAAGATTCAACAGTTCCACCGAAAGTTACGCACTTTATAGAGGTTCCCGTAAAGCAAGAAGAAGGAATTAGTGCCTTCCTTAGGCCAATGGTGGTGCATCCGCTGTCACGTAAAATAGAAACGGGTGTGTAAAAAACACAACCTCTATGGATCACGAGTGAGCCAACCCCATCATTTAAAGACAAAACTGGCAGAGCATGTCCACATCTCAGACGTGGAGTAGATCCAAGTTGAAATAGAGTCATACATTCTGTGCAATTACCACTATTTTCCAGATCAAAACTACATGCATTGGCATGAGTATTATTCTCATTATTGGAAATATTATCATTACCAACGTCAAGCTGACAAGCGTGAGCTTGTGATCTTCCTCTACTTTGACTCCTAGAAAAATGTGTTCCTCTCCGATCCACTGGACAGTCAGACCGATAGTACTCCTTTTTGTCCGTGCGAGAAGAATCATCACGAGATGGTGGTGAGACATGATGTTTGTTATTGTAATTACTGTTATTGTAATCATAACGTGAGGGTGCCGAAAAATGATGTTTGTGAGTGTAATTATTATTGGAGTATTGATTATTTCTTTGCCATGACTTTTTGTTATTATGGTTAAAGTTGCGTCTCTCTATACCCCGTGAGGGCGAATGATTATGAGGGAAATTATATCTACCTCTATAGGAATTTTGATAGTCATCCCTATACCGTCGGTCCATGGTGCGAGTGCGTGATCTATCATGAGTGACCGCACAAGCTGGCAGAGTTTCTAGGACCTTCGTCTTACCTAAAGGCAAGTTTGGGTGTGCGACCGAAAATTGTTGAGCCGATTTTTCCATTTCTCCTATATTTGTGGGCTTCCTTTCTTGAAGGAATGAGAAAATTTCAGTATTTACCGAAGATAAAATTTTGTCTCTTAAGAAGAGATCACAAAGACCTTCGAAAGATTTAGTAATATTAGACAGTTCAATCCATCTGTTTAGACACATCTTCACTGAAGACACAAAGTCTTCGACATCCTAACCTTCCACAGGACCCATCGATTTAAATTTTAAACGATATCCTTCCTCATCTAAACAATATTTGCGAAGAAATACTGATTTTATGGATTCATAGTCGTTCCTTTTATCATCGGCAATGTTAAAAAAAAGTTTGTAAACTTTCACCAGTAAGTAACCCGACAAAATGTTCAGGCCATGAGGCCTTAGGTAAATTTAAAGCCGTAACTCTTGATTCAAATCTCAAAAGAAAGAATCCTATATCGTCATGTAATGAAGAAAAATTTGGTAATTTTAAATTAATGATCTTAGACGATCCTGTACCAGACGATTCTCTAGAAGAAGAAGATTGTAAACGCAATTTTTCTAACTCAAAAGTTTTTTCGCTTTCAAATTTCGCTTGTTCTGCAGCAATTTCTGCTAAACGAATTCTTTCCCTTCTCTCATGTTCCCTCTCTTCTTTCTCTCTTTCTTCTCTTTTTTCTTCTCTCTCTCTTTCTTTCTCTTGTCTTTTTTCTTCTCTTTCTTTCTCTTCTTTGTATTCCGCTATTTCTTTATTTACATAGGCTATAAGATCATCACCCGAGAAATTCAAGTCCTTCCCATTCTGTATAAATCCCGCCTTAACTTTTACAAAGTCAGCCATAATATACTTAAAGAGTAATGGGATATAGATGCAAAATGAATATCTATCCCAATTGTAGTTAAATGACTGTACTTAGTCGTAAGGTAATTCAAACCTTTTCAAAACCAACTGTATATACAGTACTTCTTCGTTATGTGTGATATACTTGTCTCTGAAGTATATGATACTTATCAACTAATCTCACAGTGTATCCGTAATCATCGTATATATTAACATATCAGCAATTAACAATATACTATAATCCAGTACTAAATATCGCCTTTACTACCTATTTAAAAGCATGCCATACTATCACATTAGACAAAAGATTAACTGACAACACTGGAAACAAATCAGGAAAAAGACAACAATGTAAAAAGTCATAAAATCTTACCATATAATAAAACAGTTGTTTCCACCGTCAATGAACAGTACAGGACGAAATACAATCACATAGAACTGCTGTACATATTAAAAAGAAAGTCAGAGAAGAACTACAGGTACGAACATAATCATACTGAACTAAATAAGAATTCCACGACAATATGTTACTCGACAGCACAGCTAAACAAATAAGAAAATATTAATCTCAGTCAGAGCGGAAATACGACAGCACTAAATGCTGAATCAAAATCTATAGAACGACGACAACTAAATTCATCCAAAGATATAATTGAGTGTCGCCCACAAGAAAACATAAAACATAAAAGATACACAAAAATAAGATGTGCCCGACATTTTTAGGACCGGAGACCATGACCCTACAAACATATATTCACTTATATGATTAAAATCCACGACCGCCAATCCTCGTTGTAAACAAAAAGCATCAACCTCGCAAAGTGGCCTTGAATCTATGCAATAAACACGGGTCAAGAAAAGAATGTAAAGTCTGGGTTGCACAACGCGTATAAGTGTCCTGTACAAGACGTTCCCTGTTCCTACTTAGGAAATCCAAGTGGTCAGCAAATCTGTTTGGTGACGTACGTAAAAGTTTAAATCATCCTTCCTGACCATTGCAGACAAACGAAATGATTTCTCGGACATCAGGGTTGAAAGACTTGTCAGACTTGAAAGACCCAAAAGATTGGTTCTGGATACCGTCATGCTTCTCACGATTCATATTATTGGTATAATAAATGTCCACTGGTAAGTTTATTTTAGGATTTACAAGTCCGTTCAGGTGACCTTGATGTAATGGTTCACTACACCGATTCAACGTGAAATGGCCTCGAGGTGACAATATTCTTCATAGTAACCTGTGACCGCAGTATATTGTGTCGAAATTTCATATCTGTTCGTAGGCAGTCAAATGTCTGTTCAGCGACTTTAATAGAATATATGTTGTTTGGTATTAATGTCTTCCCAACAGTCCAAGGTCTTGGCATGACCTCGTACGAAAAATTGCAATTTCTATTGATTCCACAAATACGTGTGCTTAATATCTTGCGTACTTTCCACAGTACAGCATTGTACATATTCCAAACAATTAATTCCTCTCCAACGGAACGAGCCTCCCATATCTGTGGCGTTAAAAGTTTATATTCTTCAGTTGATTGTTTGTGCTCGTTTTCACACTGTGTCTAGGTTTATATATCATAGGTCCACAAGATTCAGGACAGCCACAATAGTTCATTAACGATACTTTCTATGACTCGAAGATTCCACACAACGATCAATATAACAGCTGGATATTTTAGTAACATTCCATTTATTATTCACGTAGACAATACATCATTACACAGCATGCATAATTAGGTAGATTCAGCAACTCCTATAATCCGTAGGTCCATATAAACATTACCTCATTCCTATTCCTACCTTTAGTTGTATTTAATAAACATTAATATGTTTCAAGACACTTCTATTTTAACATTTCCCATATTTCTACCATTGGGTAGAATACACACACAAGTCGCCCATTCAGGGTCAAAACACGTTCTGTCCATTTTTCCTCCACACTGCTCACGTCATGTGCGCAATACACATATCGACAAATTACTATCGTGCTGCGCTCATCAGCACCAAAATCCTATACATTTTCTAGCGTGTGGCGTGCAATAGCCAGCGCCACAAACAGCAGACAACACCTTGTTGTTTAAGACAACATCCAAAAGACCATCGACTCTGTTACGAAGTTTCGTGATAGTTAAATCTCTAATTTCTTTTCCTGTAGCAAGGGCCTTGCGTATTTTATCTTGGGTTTCAACCTGAGGTCTTTCATAATCTGTCTGTAAGTTATGTAATTGAGAAGTAAGAATTCTCTCTTTAGCAATCCTATCCTCAATATCTAATTTCAATATTTCCGTCTGAGATATGGTCTCTAATTTAAGACGTTTAATTTCTTGTTGGAGAATTTGGATATTTTCTAAAGCCTTAGCTTTTTCTTGTTCACGTTCAAGTCTGAGTGCCTCAATAGCACTATTATGGCTATTCATTAGATCATCAACCTTTACGGGAGATTCTATATGTTTTTCCTCAAGTTGACGATGGAGATCCGCATTATTATTCAATAGAGTAATAAGCGCTTCTGTATTTGACTCTTCACGTTTCTGGGCATGAACTTTAACTTTCTCATAGTCCATTTTTAATTGTTCTAGCTCACTAGTAAGAGCTTTTTCCTTACATCGATGTTCGTTTTTTAATGAGCTCACCTCATCTTCTAGTTCCTTTGTTGGCGAGTAGTAAGATTATACAATTTCAAATTATCTGATATCAGGAGTGCCACCCTGTTCTCATAATCTCTTTTCATCTGATCCAGTTTAGATTGCCTGAATTTATTCTCATCAGGAAGAGCTAATTGTTCTTCTCTCCTCGTCTCAGGCGATTTATCCACAAGCTTCATATTCAACAAATGCAATTCTGCTTGACTCTCTTTAGATAATTCTTCTTTCCTCCTCCATTCATATCAATCTGGAGTAACTCTTCTCCTCTCTTCCGATGCACTGGCTGCATATACCACTAAAGCCTCACCCCTCAAACCCTGCAATCTTCCAAGATCCATAAAATACTCTAATATAGACATCCATTATAATTTTATAAGTATTTAACTTACTTATTCAAATAATTTTAAAATAGTTAAGATTTATTCCTTACTCAACATGTGACAAGTTCCTGTCCACAGAACCTGTATACCAATTATTATTAATGTCAAAAATAGGTTACATTATTACCTAGCTATTAATTATTCATGCATTAAAAAGAAATTACCTAATAAGTCATATAAGAAAAAAAAATACAAGATGTAGACAATGAAAAAAGGCAGTTACAAAGACAAGATACTAAAAGACAAATAAAAACAATCGCAGAATCAACTAAGCAGAAAAGCAGAAATAAAAACAAACGTTGCAAAGAAAGCAATGACACTGCGAAGAAGAAAACTAGACAAGTAACAACACAAGGTATTGTCACCTTTTTTTTTTTTTAAATTTCCTCGCATGAGGTTGCATTGGTCCCCGCCCATACCCGGCGCTGGTCAAGACCACATGTCCCAACACAAGAAGACCCAATGACAACATGTGTCATTGTAGTGATCTTCTGTGTTTTCACACAAAGGACCTCATGACATAAATGTCACTACTGTTCCCTGTGTATAGACACATGATCCTAGCCAAAAGCCAGATATTTTTTTTTTAATTTCCTCGCATGAGGTCGCATATTTTTTCCTCGCATGAGGTCGCATTGGCACCCACCCCAAACCCGGCTCTGGTCAAGTCAAGACCTTTTTTTTTTTTCCTCGCATGAGGTCGCATATTTTTTTCCTCGCATGAGGTCGCATTGTCCCCGCCCAAAACCCGGCTCTGGTCAAGACCACATGTCCTAACACAAGAAGACCCAATGACAAACTGTGTCACTGTAGTGACCCTCTGTGTTCTCACACAAGGGACCTAATGACACATGAATGTCACTCTACCGGTCCTTGTGTCTAGACACATGATCCTAGCCAAAGGCCGGATAAGTTTGTTTTTTTTTTCCCTCGCATGAGGTCGCATTGGCACCCGCCCCAAACCCGGCTCTGGTCAAGACCACATGTCCCAACACTAGAAGACCCAATGACAAACTGTGTCACTGTAGTGATCCTCTGTGTTCTCACACAAGGGACCTAATGACACATGAATGTCACAGTACCTTTTTTTTTCCTTGCATGAGGTCGCATATTTTTTCCTCGCATGAGGTCGCATTGTCCCCGCCCAAACCCGGCCCCGGTCAAGACCACGTGTCCCAACACAAGAAGACCCAATGACAACATGTGTCACCGTAGTGATCTTCTGTGTTCTCACTCAAGAGACCTAATGACACATGAATGTCACTGTACCGGTCCCTGTGTCTAGACACATGATCCTAGCCAAAGGCCGGATAAGTTTTTTTTTTTCTCGCATGAGGTCGCATATTTTTTCCTCGCATGAGGTCGCATTGTCCCCGCCAAAACCCGGCCCCGGTCAAGACCACATGTCCCAACACAAGAAGACCCAATGACAACTTTTTTTGGTTGGGGGGGGGGGGGGCCATTCCCGAAAGTACTGCAAAATCGGGTCGACCCGTGAGTGACGAGATCGGAGCAAGCCCCAGGCATCTCGTATAGTTCCAAAAATCAGTTTAATATCGTAGTGACCCAATGGGTCACGTATCAGATATTAAGCTGATAAGAACAGATTTTTTTTTTTTTAGCAGATTTTTTAAAATTATTTTTATTTTTTATTTTTATTTTTTTATTTTTTAAATTTCTTTTTTTTTCTTCACAGCTGTGAGTAGCATGGTTATATTTCGACATAACAATGGGCAACAATTAGACCTTAAAACATAATTAGAATTTCCAATATTTTTTTTCCATCACAACTATGAGTAGCATAATTAATTATTGACATAACAATGGGACAAATGGAACCTATAACATAGTTAGAATTTCCAATCATTTTGCACACAATTGTTCACAATTACAGATAGCATTGTTAAATTATGACATAATAGAGAAGGTCTGTGCTAATAATTCAGAACGAGCGAATTCGGCTTGCATATTAGAAACCTTTAACGATGAGAATTGCGAAGGGTGTAGACCATTATTTGAACCAGGCGGTAATCATATGCTTATCTGTGGTCACACTCTGCCGTGTCTCTCTTCTCTTGAAGAAAATGGTCATTTGGAATTGCATCCAGGATTTGTGCAAAAGTATGAAGTGTCTGTGTTGAGAGACACGGATTGCACAACTATAGGAGTTCGTAGATCCTGCATTGACGACTCATGTTTGATAGGTAAGACAGCAAGATGCGTCACTTTCGGGGGTAACATTGAGTATTACCCTCTTGCCATTATTGAGGTGGACACACCCTTCATATCTGGTAGAGTACAGGCCTGCGTACTCGAAGCACCGATAGCGGATTTGATTGTGGGTAATGTGCAAGGTGTGCAGGAATGTACTCAGATGGACATCAGGAAATGGAGGGACAGTCGTGCGCTTAGTGCCAATGCGGTTATTACGAGGGCGCAGTCAAAGGCAGATGACGCATTAGAAGCGACGCAACCTGAAGCTAAGACATCGGAATTGGTCAAAGGGAGTCAGGATACACAGGTGTCGGACTTTATCCAGCACCAACGGTCAGACTGATCATTGCGTAAATTTTACAACTTTGCCGAGAGAGGTGATGTAAAGTGCACGAAGCTGGCCAGACATTGGTTCGAGCTCAAGAATAATGTTCGCATGAGGTGTTTCGCTAAGGGAGTGCAAACGCAGCGCCAAGGGGGGGTATCGTGTAGTTGTAGAACAAAAGTGCTAGAGGTTGCACATGACTCGCCCTTTCGCAGAGGGGACATTTTATGGGATTTGTAACTCGAACGCGCCGAGAACAAATAGCACCTCAGTTACGAGTTATGAGTATGTAGTGAGCCTCAGAGAACGTATTGTAAGATCTTGTTTGGTGGCACGTGATTGTTTGGCGGGGTCGTTAGCACGGTATCGGAAGTACACAAATCGAAACTACAAACTAGTATCCCTGATTCCAGGTGAGGAAGTTTGGCTACTTTTACCAGCTAAAGAGGATCGCTTGAGCATTACGTGGCAAGGACCATTCAAGGTGGTTAAAAAAATGACAGATGTCGATTACCTAATTTCGGTCCGAAATAAGGAAAAGGTATTTCATGTGAATATGCTGAGGCCATATGTAGAACGACCTGAGTCATTGAAAGCAGTCACAAGTGCAGCACAGACTGAAGCAACAGTGGCATGTACGGCAGTCATTGATGACACGGGAGATGAAAAAGGTGAAGGGAATATTCAGTTATCCCTCGTACCCTGGTTCCATTGGAGTCATGGAATATGGTGCGAATCGGGGATGACCTAACAGTAGAACAAAAGTCGGAAGTACAGATTATATTAGCGGAGTTTAAGGATGTCCTCACAGATCTGCCAGGACGGACAGACCTGATTTGTCATGATATCACTCTGACATGTGATCAGCCTATTATAGTAAATCCGTATCCATTGCCCATGCATTTCAAATCAGCTGTCGAGAGAGAAATTGGTGATATGCAACGACTGGGGATCATTTCTCCGTCTGATTCACCATATTCTTTTCCAATGGTTGTGGTTCGCAAGAAGAACGCATCTCTTCGTATATGCATTGACTTTCGGAGATTGAACAGCATCACCGTCGTTGACGCTGAACCAATACCTAATCAGGAAGATCTGTTAACACAACTCACCCCCGCTACATATTTCAGCAAACTAGATCTGTCTAGAGGCTATTGGCAGGTACCCCTCGCGGAGGCTGCAAAACCTCTAACTGCATTTAGCACCCCCAAAGGATTGTTTCAGTTCAATGTCATGTGCTTTGGCTTAGTGAACGCGCCCGCCACATTTGTGAGGATGATGAGAAGATTGTTAGGACATCGTTCAGATATTATTACATATATCGACGATATATGTTTGTTTCATGAGTCATGGGAGGATCACATGATGGGGTTATCTTCCCTATTGCAGTGTCTAAGGCAGCATAATTTAACGGCACGGCCGAGTAAAGTTTGCATAGGTTTTAAAGAGTTAAGTTTCTTAGGACATATTGTAGGTCATAATCACCTGAAACCGGAAGATGTGACAGTCACAAAGATTTTACAGTTGCAGACACCTAAAACAAAAAAGCAAGTGAAAAGTCTAATTGGACTTGTGAATTTTTATCACAAGTTCATCCCTCAGTTCTCTTCCATTGCAGCTACACTTACCTCGCTAACGAGTAAGGGGATGCCAAATAGGATCGTGTGGACACAAGATTGCGAGATAGCCTTATCTAGAATCAAGAGGGTGTTCTCTAGGAAACCCATCTTACTGATGCCAGATTTACGAAAACCCTTTGTTTTGCGGACAGATGCATCTTCTGTAGGAATTGGAGCTTGTTTAATGCAAGACCACCAGAGTACCTTACATCCAGTGATGTATGTGAGTCGGAAGCTGTTGCCGGCTGAGACTAGGTACTCCACGATTGAAAGGGAGTGCTTGGCAATTGTGTGGGCAGTTTCAAAGTTGTCCCGGTATTTGATAGGTGCACATTTTGTATTACAGACAGACCATCGACCACTCTCATTTTTACAGTCGTCGAAATCGACAAGCTCGAAATTAACTCGTTGGGCTCTCTTACTGCAGCAGTACAAATTTACTGTTTTACCCCTAGAGGGTAAGCTCAACAGTGTAGCTGACACTCTGTCTCGTTTGTAGAATGATTGTTTTTTTTCCTTGGGTTTTTCACCCACACGATGTTTAAGTGAGTATGCAAGATATGTGAAGACAAGAAGGATATGAATGTATACTTGGCTCAAAAGCCGGATGTTGGGTGTTGGGAGTGCGCCCAGCCGCCTTCCAAAAGAAGAAAAAAAAACTTTGTTTTTTTCCGGGGGGGGGGGAGTAGATGTCACAGTGTGAGTAACACAGCTGTGGACTGGCGGTGCTCCGCTGGGGGAAGGTACATAATGTCAGTTGGGTGTGAGAGGTGTTTTCATACACTTAACTTAACAACACGAGACTGCGAGGTCAGCAGGTCAGGGGTGAACGCAAGGGGCGTTCTGATTGGGCAGTGAAGACGAGAAAGGAAAGCGAGCGAGGAGGTTTTGGGGTGATGATGGCCGACTCGTATTGTCGAATGCAAGAGGATACTTAGTTGTGAGAAGATAAGGCATTCGGTTATCTGAGATTTTCATCAATGTGTTACACTTCGCTAACTACATATATTGTTGTGATTTTGTGGTGATAATTATTTGAATACATTAGACAGAGTTGGGAACATTGCTAGTGTTCGTTATTATTTGAATGTGGTCCACTCCACCCCTCTCTCTCTCATGTGTAGTATTTCGAGGACTAAGGCATATGTGTATTTAATACGAAATACCCTGTGTCACAGTGGACTAAAAAATCCTTCAGCAAACATATGCTGGAAACTTCCACTGTGGAAAGTCTGCAAAAACGTCCCTATAGAACACTCAAGTGGCCCCGAGGGTGAATCTGGGATGTTTTCCTACGTAAGTCTCCACCCAACCAGCCCGCATAAAACATGGAACATAGAACACTAATATAAGAAAGAAAATTGTGGACATTTTAAGAAAGGCTCACGCAACACATGTGATAGTGGTACAGAGTACATAAAAATGAAGATCACTTATCTGCAAAAGAAAATCTTGCAAGACTAGCGATGATGGGTTTCGGCTGTTATATGGAGAGTCATAACAAACATGTTCCAGGCCATAGTAAGAAAACTGGATATATTCAAATTGCCGCATTAGTTCTCGAAGCAAGAGTCTTTGATTAAGAGAAAAAATGTCTTCTCACCTTTGACTGGCACACCAGCTGTTACAACCATTTTTATAGTGTTGTGGTATTTTCGGGCTTATAGTTCATAGCCGATTGATTTTCAGATAAACGCGAATATTTGGTGTGGGCCGTTTGGATGGGGCCAATGGTGAACAAACTAACATCGTTGTGATGATGGGGTCATGAAGGTTGACCAACTGGAAAGAAATCTGGATTGGACCCATTGTGTCACATAAACGACGATTTATTTAACGTAGACGAATTCATCAAAGACATACATCATCAGTTATACAGTTGACAGTAGTATTGCATTAAGATACGTTTCATTAGTACACGGCATCAATCATGAACTTGACCGACTCTCTGACCGCCGACATCTCAAGGATGGCGAGAGCTCAACGGTGAGCAGTTCTAATATTCTGGTTCTCATAACGGAGCTTTGAATAATACGAAGGGTTTTATGGAAGGAACCCTGAAATATATATTGTAGTACGATCCAGATAATAATCAGCAAGGATATGGGCACACTAGCGGCACGCCATGACAAGACATGTCGAAGTTCTACCAAATCTTGTCGAGAATAAATATGGTATCAAATGTGATACATAATTAAGCCATGTGTTGGCTAGAACAAACGCTCCACACAGGGGAGGTGTAATATTATCTCTTCGTTGAGTCTTCCCACGCCTTGGGGTAAGACTCACAATAATCTCCGTCAAAAGACGTCTGTCTCAAACCACAGATTTTATGGATCTTTACAGCGTAATTGCTGTTTGGCAACAAGGAACCAATCGCATCTAGTTGCGCTATTTGTTTCAAGTATTGTGCCTGACGGCGCGTAAATAACTAAGCATATATAACTTACTTAGACGCGCTCACAAGTGCGTCTATCAAAACTAGACGGGCATGTGAGAGTCTCACACACTTAACTCCCACGCGCAAAAAGGACTTAACAATTATAAATCTATAAGTCATGGATTTTTGCCCTGTGATTTCAATTGTTGTCCGTTAATTTCCCTCATGCAAATGTTTGAAACCGGATTTTTGACACTCGAACTCCATGTTACACAAGTACAAAAACTAAATTAAAAATATATGAGAGCTGCGTAATTTCTTTACGGTGCAGACCGCTGAAGAGTAATAGAAAAGGAAATGTCCAATTCGTCCTTTGTCCACAGAACCTGTCTAAGGAAAATTCCTAGAATTTTCTGTCCGAATACTATCACCAACCATGATCTGCTGACTTAAAACAACCAAGAAGACACGCGTACCATCACAGCGGGTAAACACTTGAATTTGGTTGGCCATATCCTCAGAAGAGACTCTGTCACCATATCCTTAGAAGAGACTGTGTCACCATATCCTCAGAAGAGACTCTGTCACCATATCCTCACAAGAGACTCTGTCACCATATCCTCAGATGAGACTCTGTCACCATATCCTCAGATGAGACTCTGTCACCATATCCTCAGATGAGACTCTGTCACCATATCCTCAGATGAGACTCTGTCACCATATCCTCAGATGAGACTCTGTCACCATATCCTCAGAAGAGACTCTGTCACCATATCCTCAGAAGAGACTCTGTCACCATATCCTCAGAAGAGACTCTGTCACCATATCCTCAGACGCATCATAATTTGGAGGCCAAGCCGGGATCAAATTATGATGCGGGAAAATATAAATCCTTTATAATATTATTTATGTATTCAGGAACATTCCTCCAGACGTCCTGTATTATATCTCTTGAAGATATCTTGGCCAGCTAAGCACCTTTCCAGGAATATCCTTATTGATTCATATATGTTATTACATTCCAAGTAATATGGCCAAACACACAACTCTCCCTGGCCTGCACCACAGATACTCAGTCATTAAGGCCTAACTTCTTGGCACATTTCACACGTTTATTTAAACAATACTCCACATTGAATATGGTACGACATCAAGGCTTTTACTAAGCACAGGTCGCTACTGTCCTCGATTCTGATATTTTCAGTTTTAATGAAACCGTCCACTTACGTGCTCAAGAATTCCACACACTCTGCTTAGACTAAACTGACATTATACAGTTAATAAATGCATAAGGCAGTGATGGTAACATATCTTGCAGGTGTAATATAAATATGCTCAAAGGCAATTAACACAATCTAAAATCAGGTCCTACTGGACACCTTCCATGCATACTGGTCAAACGACACAAGCAGAATCCGGTCCAGAGACGCGTTCGTGTTCCAGATTAACAAGCCATCGTCTGCTACTATTTTGAGCAGAAGTCAAGACGTCACTTCCGGAAACTAATGACAACGGTCTATAAACAATAAACCAGGAAGTGATCGTATACAACCGATGTTATGATATTTAAACATAACAGGTGGGAGCCGCGCTGGTGTAATGGCTTCGGCGTTGTACTGGCGACCAGGTGTTCATGGTTCAAACCCGGGCGTCGGCGTTTGAAGAAATGTTTACGGCCGGAAATTTGACTGAATAGCCTGAACGGCTCCTGTGATAAACCCTCTGTGGATGGGAAGGAGCGAAGCTCCTGACCGGGTTGGAAGGAAAGTCCTCAGGTTCCCCAGCCTCGCAATGACATGTCATTGGGCCGAAGGGCTGAAAGCCTAAAGTGCCGCTGGTTTAAAAAAAAAAAAAAAAAAAAAAAAATAACAGGTGGTTTCAGTGGGGATTAGTTTTACATGATGAGATCGCAGCCCTTTACCAAACCTCAAACACGTCGCCCTCCACAACATGGTCGAGGGGGTAGTGGTGCCATTCTTCTTTTGTTTCTTCCGAGACTCCTGGGATATAAGATTAGCGTGTATTAATTGTCACGCGATATTTTTTATTCCTTTATTTATTTCTCATTTATATTTTGTTCTTCTAAATTTAGCGTAATGTGGTTGCCTCGATCAACCAGTTTACAGTTAAAAGCCACTGTTTTCATCTTTTTTCGTCTATATTAAATTAGACGTCAAGGCTGACCATTTATTTACACACTGACATGCATTGTAGTGTAACCTTTTTTTCATTTTTATCTGTAGAAAGGTTTACACAAGCTCAGCTTAGATTGATAGACAACTAATGCATTTGTAATTATACCTGCCTGTATTAATGGTATTGTATGGCTTTGAAACATGGAGAACAACTCAATCATTAACCAAGAAGTTACATACTTTCATAAATGAGTGCTGGCGTAGAATGAAAGAACTGAAAAAGTACGACAAAGTCGCCAATGTGGAACCAGTGACACGAACCAGACAAGGGTTATGGCTTGAACCAGACAAGAGATGAGAAGACGATGCTGGCGATGGATTGGACACACAATGAGAAAACCTGTTGACAGCATTGTAATGCAGTCCTTGTTCTTGAATCCTCATGGTAAGAGAAGGAACGGTAGACTAAAGACCACATGGAGGAGATAACTGGAGACAGAAAATGATCAGAAAGACATGGACAGACTTTTGATTTGGCGTGTGTTTGATAAAGGACGATGCTCCTAGAAAAGCTGAAGGGTATTAATTAGTTGACTATCAATGGGTTTTTGTTAATCCTAACCTTGTTATTTTACTTCTGTAGCCCGGACCCACGCTATCTTCCACTTGCGACCAGCAGTGGAATAGAAAAATAGCAAAAGCATGTAATTATGTAACAAATTGACTTTATTATTTGCAATATGTAAAGAACGTTGACGATTTTTATAGCATCATATAATGTGTTACATTTCACAAGCTCCTGGGACAGTCTGAATGAAATATGAGTACAGTATTTACAGTTCGAAGAAATAAGTGAAAAGAATATTAATAGATTCTGGATGTTGAAAAGAACATTAATGGTATTTAAACTGACAAAAGAACATTAATGGTAGTTAATTAGAAATAAATCTTAACACAGTGAAGGGCATTTACATCAAAGCTCTTTAGAGAATGACACTGCAATCGATGAATCAACACGGCTCACACATGAGAGCATGGATCAAACGTGTGTTTAACCAGCGTACTGTTGGAACAATCAGCATTCCTGCCCTTTGACATTTTCTGAGGGAGACTGAGCACCTATGGTTTGCCCAGAATGAAATGATGTAAACTCTGAACAACAATAATAACAAAGACTTCTACAGAACTTATTCATCTAATAACCGATCCAACCTGCCGCAGGTGTTTTTTGTTTGGTTTTAATGAACGGGTCAGAGTGAATTTAAATTTGAGTTGTTAATTCATACCTTCCTGCGGGAGACTTTGAACGTTGATTTTACCATAACTGGTGGCAGATTAATTTGCAAGTAAATTTTGCAAAATTACAAAGCCATTCACTTTATTGACAAGGACAAAACAGCAAATAGCCATAGATCTTGTTGTCCCTATGAATACGATCAGCATGAGGATTAAAAAAAACTGCAATCAAATATTAGGTATGTAAGAAAATGAATTATTTTTTAGAAACATGTTTTGACTGTCCTTTTAGTGAAGTTTTCATAATAAACAAATAAAAATGATATTAATTATCCTGTTAATTAACACGCTGTCATGAGGTTCCTTATGTTTGTCTTTTCCAAGGGCTGAATCTGGTCAAACATAATTAACCAGCAGAACGCAAAGTCCTGTTTTTTAACATAATTTGGAATAATTTTTAATTCGAATCTTTTGATAACGGACGTTCAGGTTAGAACGGCGTGCTCTTCACTGTAAATATGTTTACAGAGATATCATAAATGCTTATAAAGTAAAACTAAGAATGAAAAATTCCAGTGTTGGTAGTGCTTAACCAAGACGAGCAAATAAGATAAAATACCTCAGCAGTACGTTTACAAAAGATGGAAGATTAACATAATTGGAGTATACGTTAATTCGAACTTTTTGATAACGGACCTCCAGTTTCGAATTAAGTGCACTTCATTGCATATATGTTTACAGAGAAAATATAAATGATAATAAACAAAAGCTAACAATGAAAAATTCCAGAGTTGGAAATACCTAATCAAAACGAGCAAATCAGATCAAATAGGTCAGCAGGACGTTTACAAATGATGGAACATATTTAGACTAGGAGATAAAAGTAAGACTTCGGGAAGACATAAAAGTGACGGATATATTTATCCACTCCAATTTTAAAACGTCCAGAGATTACTGTGACAGTGGTATGGTTGATCAATGCAACATTTATAACAACATAATAATATTAATGTCAGTCCTGGTCACTTAAAACAGGGAAGAAAATCATTGCATGTGAAACAAGATAACCACGGAAATCACTTAATACAATGCAGAAGACCTGCTACTACGTTTTTTCCCCCTCTTAGGAGAAAAAGAAAGAATATGAAAAATGTTTCAGTTAAAAAGGGTATGCTTAAGTTAATACAAGTCTATGGTAAATATTCCTACACGAAAATGATGTCATCATTTTAAAAATGAGCCCACTTAATTAACAACGATTGCCTTGATATGCACAATTTTTCTACACACAAAAAAAAAAAATTTTTTTTTTACAGTGTCAGATTGTCCTTATAAGAAACTGCTGCCAAAGAAGTATTGATTAACCCTCAAACGAACTTTAATAAGCCTTCTATTGCACGATCATACTTATGTTTTCACCTGCACTTATTACAGACATGCTGATTTGTCACTGCTCTTTTTAAATGTTTAGTTGAAGAATAAAAAATGTTATAGTCAGGATAAGCCAGGTTCCTGAGAATACTACAAACAGTATTACATCGTTCATATGCACCTGTTTCAGGATAGTGGGCATCTCTGTAGAGGAGCTTTGTCTGGAATATTCTTTACTTTCAGTCTTGACATTCTTTGCTATTTTTTGTTTTATCTTCCAGAATATGCTTCCACAGAGCAAATGCGTCTTTTGTTTCAGGAGATAGATGAATCCAAGTTTTTTTGCACTGTCTGCATTTTTATTCAGATCAATGTCAAATTTTGACAACCTTTCCAGACCATTCTGAGGAACTGCTTGCAAATCAAATGGTACGTTGAAGTCGTATTTGTCGCTGATTGAGACAAAGCCCTTGAACTGTTTGACATCGACGGACGTCTCATTAAAGGCATGTGTGGGTGTAACATGGATCTTTGCATAGCGTTTATTACTGTATTGTTTCAGCAGTACAACAAGATTCACGCAAACAGCGAGGCTGGAGTACATGAGCAGAGCAGCCAAGTACATGACAAGCAATGGGAGACTTTCCGAGTTTTTTGGAAAATGTCCTGATAATTGCTCCGTGGAGAAAATTAGAGACAAAAAAACAGTGATGGAAAATGACACTCGTTCTCCGGTAGCTATTGGCGTAATGAACACAAGCGCTGGAAGATAAGATATTACGTTAACCGGCAGTAAAATACAAAGTATAGCAAACGATTCCTTCCGCTGCATTTGGAAATAAAAAGACACAAGTGAAATCGTTTCCGAGCCTCTTTGCTCAAAGCTAATTTCAGTTTTTGTAGCCGACAAACTCCATTCTCCGTTTGTCTCGTAGTAATGCAGGGATATGTTTTGATGTTCAGTCACAAACTGAATTTCATTTCGGTTCTCTCCGGTAGTGAATGTAAGTTTACAGCAGTGTGTGTCAAAAGGGTACCGAACCAGCCTCATTGGGCACGAAGTGTGAAGTATACCTCCGGGTTGCCAAACTGTCGTCCCGTTATAAAACACTGTTAATGGAGCATAGTCGTTCTTGAACATATCCCTTTCCGTCACTGTATTTGGCACAAAAAGTCGGGGTCTCCAAATGTCTAGCGGATCTGGGGTGAAGCTAGTCAATCCACCGTATGCAGAGGGACTCCAAGTTCGTATTTCGTCTTCCCATCTCAGAGTTAGGAGCACGTTTGTTGACAAAGTCTGGTGAACTTCATCAACATCAACAAGAGACACCAGCTCGAGACTAACATATATGACGATTGGCAGGCTCTGATTAAATATAGGCCGAAATCTGCGATCATTCGCAAGAATAATCTTCATAAACTCGTCTTGTACATCGTTAAAAGTAGTCAGTGCCCAGGAGGAATTAACACCAGAAAACGCGGACAGAATGAGCAAGGTAAATCGAAATTGTAACATAGTTTATGACGGCGAGAGTCCCTATGTTCGTCCTTCAACAAAAATCTCAGACTAATAAAATTCAGAAGCATTAAATCCAAGCAAAAGATTGCTAGTAATGAACTCTATATTTTCTTGGTCCATTTCTATATCAGTACAAGTATTATAATATAAAACTAATTCAAGCAATCAATACCTCTCTTTTTTAACAAAATATGTTGACAAGTATCAACGTTGCTTAAAGTATAAAGTAACAAGGTTCAAGCAATTCATTGTTCAAACTTAAAAAAAAAGTGTCGAGTTAAGACTAATTGCAGCATCCTTCCTGCGTTCGGCGCATGACCTAATCGTTTTCTTTTAGATAAGATCGAAAATCACTTGCGTTTTTAAAAAAGGATTATTTACTCCAGGAAATTGTGATAAAGTTCATTAGCCTTTCCATATTGTAGTTTCTTATCTTATGATTTCTCCTCGTTGAATGGTTTGTACCATTAACATAAAAATAATGCTGGTGCAGTAGTTTTATCCTTTAGAACATGCAATGTCAAATGAATTACTCGCATGATGTATGGTTCAACTAGTTATTGACCTTACAGTTAGAACTGTTCTTGGACATGTGTTCAAATAATCCCAACAAATTAACCTTTGAAGTTTTCATGTAACATACAAAATACCATGTTAGTGACTTTCATATCTTGGGAAAAGTCATGTCGACCTATACAAAGATGGATTTGGAAAAACAGAACAATTTTATGTCTGATCTTTTGGGAGCCGCGCTGGTGTAATGGCTTCGGCGTTGTACTGGCGACCAGGTGTTCATGCTTCAAACCCGGGCGTCGGCGTTTGAAGAAATGTTTACGGCCGGAAATTTGACTGAATAGCCTGAACGGCTCCTGTGATAAACCCTCTGTGGATGGGAAGGAGCGAAGCTCCTGACCGGGTTTGAAGGAAAGTCCTCAGGTTCCCCAGCCTCGCAATGACATGTCATTGGGCCGAAGGGGCTGAAAGCCCAAGTGCCGCTGGTTAAAGAAAAAAAAAAAAAAAAAATGTCTGATCTTTTAGTAAGGAAGACAACAAAGAAGAATTAGTCATAACTGGTATATAATGCAACTTGTTACCTTCCTGTCTCTTAGTTCTGCACCCAAGAATATATTCATTTTGATGTTGGCTCAAATGTATCCATCGTATTGTTATTGATGATCAGAATTGACGTCACGGTACTCCGGGCAAACCAATTAGTGCCCAGTCTCCTTCAGCAAATGTCGAAGAGAATGAGTGCTTATTTGTAGCGTGATGAGTTTCTAAAAGCCTGACCCATCCTCTCATACGTCCTTCTCTGCTAGTTTTTCGCTTAATGCTGACTTCCAGCAGTCTTAGATGTGTTGATTTATTCCAGCAGTCTTAGATGTGTTGATTCATTCCAGCAGTGTTAGATGAGTTGATTCATTCCAGCAGTGTTAGATGTGTTGATTCATTCCAGCAGTGTTAGATGTGTTGATTCATTCCAGCAGTCTTAGATGTGTTGATTCATTCCAGCAGTCTTAGATGTGTTGATTCATTCCAGCAGTCTTAGATGTGTTGATTCATTCCAGCAGTCTTAGATGTGTTGATTCATTCCAGCAGTCTTAGATGGGTTGATTCATTCCAGCAGTCTTAGATGGGTTGATTCATCGGTTGCGGTGTCGTTCTCTAGTAGGCGATCATTAATTGTCCTTATTATACCTCCCTTATATGTATTCAATGTTCCACTAGGGATCCTCTCGAGGCTAGTCTGTCAGCCGCTTACTCCTGTTTGACCAGGCCAGTAGATCTGTATCTCCAACAAATCCACACAAGCCAGCTGGGGGGAAAAGCAATGAAACGGGAGAGCACGTCTGTCAGTTGCCCCCCAGCGCCACTTTACCTCCTTACGACTGTGGTAAAGTGGGATGTTATAAATATTTATAGGGGACTTAGTGTACTGACTGAGATCAGCTGTGAAGGTATCTGTATCTAATAAGTGTGGTGTATTACAGATGACCTTACTTGCTACCACATTTATGCCTCAGTCAAAATTATTCTGGAATATTGTGATGACTACGTTAAATGTCTAGGGTTATGAAAATGATGAAGTGTAAGTCACAACAACAACAGACAGATAAACAATTTAATTTATTCTACAACACTTTACAACACTGTGACACTCACACACATATAACACTCTATAAGACTATCTTAAATGAGTCAAGTGTTTAAGTTTAAAAATATATGTATTAATTCTTGTCAATAATGGATATCCTGATTCAACTACACAGTGAACCAGGAATCACAATCAAATATAATTACAAGTATTATTTACACAGTTTATATATATGAACTTTGTATTGACATAGTTTATTATTATTATTCTATGTGTGTAATTTGTGCAGTAGTAATATGAGGTAATACTGGTTTTGTTCAAGCTTGGTTGTTGTTTTTCATCATGACTTCAAGTGTTTGATTATCGGGGAAATAGTATTGGGAAACTCTCACAGTTCCTGTCATTTGAACCAACTAATTGTCCCTCTGGGGTTAACAAAATGTCAATTTTTTTTGGGGAGGGGGCACATAATGTTGAGCTACTCTGGCCACAGAAGCTTATCTTTCGTGATGGCGGCAGGAAAAGACTCCTCTGCTCGATTGCTTCACTGTGTTCTGGAGACACCTCACTGGTCGCTATCTGGACCAAGGAGTATGCTGTCAGCCTCTGGATTTCAGCAAAACTCAGACCAGGTGCTGCTTCAATAACTAGAACCACAGTCCCTGAGACAAGAAGGTTGTACCTCCTACTTCATAACTAATTTATAATCTATTTCCATACTGAACACAATACATAACAAACACTGAGTTCAGAGCGTTAGGCCAACTGCTAGTTTCATCTGAAACAATTTACACCAGTATACTCCTCCCTAATGGTTACTACGCCTCTGCAATTCCAGCATTAGTTCCTTCTAGTCAATAAGATAGGTGTCAGTGTACTGTTTGGCAATTCCATGCAGTTTTACTTTTCTCCGACACCTTCTGTTCAGGTTGGAGCAATATTTAGGCCTTGCCTCATGCTGGCTACTGAACCACACACATATACAGACATAAATTATCAATTTACATTCAATTTTCATTAAAAAGATATCGAATATATCAAGCTTACCACAATTCATGGAAATAATACACAGATACGTTAACTGGCGATGAATAATGGCACAAATTCCGATCTGCCTCTGTACCAGACTTTTATTTAGAAAAATATGATCTGGCTCTTAACGCACTGTTTCTTAGTAAGTTTATTTTAAAGTGTGGCACTGACCTGACGCTCCTAATTGACTATATTGGCGTGTCTAACCAATCGGGCCATGTTTACCCAGCTTTTCAAAAAAAGTACCCTTACTACCGTTTCCCTAACAACAAAGAATTAGTATTTATAGTCCGACTAATCGTGTTTAGCCTTACATTTATTTCTATCCAATCAAATAGGATTCTACATGGTGGCCCATTTCCCGTACAATAGTGGGTTCAAAACATGCCACTGTGCGATTATTTTTTGGTGTTGTCTGACACCCTCACTATTTTCTTTTGGCTATAATTTGTTAATTCCTAGACTATTTGCGTAACACTTAACATATTCTTTGTCAGCAAGTCGTAAGGAACCCAACTATATAAATTTTATGGGGCTAAGGGGCTGCGTTCAAAATATGCATTTTCTTCTACCTCCCGTTCACTTCGATACGATGTGGTGTCTGGGTACTGTCAGGCTTTCAAACGTAAACCAGTATAATGTCATATTTCCTAATAAGCATTTTTCAGGTTTTTTTAAACCTAACTCTCGTATGGGTAGTGTTTTTTATCACTGTCGATTTGAAAAAAGTTAGTGCCTCTGGCCTTACGCTTGGGTTGGCATTAATATTAATCGCGAGACGTGTGGCATGCGTTCCTGCTTTCAGCCCTCACTCTCTCTTTCTATCCTAAGTCCATCTGTCTTTTCATCACGCCGTGTATAAAATGAAATTAATGGAAGTATTAATTTAGGTCATTACGCAGGGTGCCTAGCTCAAGGTTTTCTTAGAAATGCAGTACACGTTTTATTGTAGAAAGCGTGTAGTGATGCAGTAGGCTTTACTATCAACGTGAAACGTTACAATTTGCAGACGAAGTAGAAAACAATGGGAATTTTTGTACGCCATTGTGACAGCACTGTTCTTTACCATTCTTCTTTCCTTTTATTGAATTTATGTGTTAGGCTTTACCTTTACCTTTTAATTTATATATGTGGATTTAGAATGTTTCACGACAAATTCTCCCCTCTTAAAACAGACGTTATATGTCAGTCTATAATTCTATATACACATAGAGACATTTATTATTATTTCTGGGGCTTACGGTGATTATCATCACACGGATGGCGGCTTAAAAAATCCGCTCCCAGATTTTTCTTTCCAGATATATATACTCTATGCTAAACTCAAATGGCTGCATCAGTAATGACCAACGGAGTAATCTAGAATTTTCATGTCTAGCCTGCGCTAGAAACGACAAGGGTTTGTGATCCGTTTGCAACTTAAATGCCTTCCCATACAGATAAATATTGAATTTCTTTATCGCCCATATTACTGCAAGACATTCCTTTTCGCTAGTTGAGTAGTTGGTTTCAGCTTTATTCAACTTTCTCCTAGCATATGCCACTGGGCTTAATTCCCCATCCAATGCATCTGATTTCTGTAGCAGTGTTGCACCTAACCCAATATTACTGGCATCCGTCCTTACAATGAATTCTTGACTTAAGTCAGGTAGTTTCAAAATAGGTTTGCTTGTAAGCTTGTCCTTCAATTCCTGGTAAGCCAATTCACATTGTGGTGTCCATGTAATTCGATCTGGATTTCCTTTACGGGTCAAATCAGTTAACGGTGCACAAATGGAATTAAAGTTTTTGATATACTTTTGGTAGAAACCACATAATGAGACAAAGGATCTCACGTCTTTCTTGGTTTGTGGTCTCGTGGCTTTCTTTAGTTTCTCTAAATTCTTGGGGTCAGGGGTCATGTTTCCCTGATGGACTGTGTGTCCCAAGAATTCTAATTCTTTACATCCAACGCAACATTTGGTTGGTCGAGCTGTTAAATTCGCTTCTCTAAGTCGATTAAACAGCATGTTCAGAGAGTCAATGTGTTCCTCAAATGTTTCTGTTGCTATAAGGATATCATCCATGAAATTTGTGAGGCATGGGTTATTCAGAGGGTCCAATAATTTTCTCATCATTTTAGAGAAGACACTAGGCGCATTCTTCAATCCAAATGGCAATCTGTTAAACTCATAGTGTCCCTCTGAGGTACTAAAAGCTAGGTATGGTCTAACCTCAGGCTTTACTGGAATCTGATAGTATCCTTTACTCAGATCCACTTTTGAGAAATATTTAGCTTTATTTAGCCTGGCAAACAACTGATTTGTATACGGCAATGGATCCACCTGTCCTTCTGTAATAGCATTCAGTCTCCTGTAATCTATACAGAGTCTATGTTCTCCAGAGGGTTTCCTTAAGAGTACAACACTGGAACTATACGAAGATTCACTGTGTGAAATAATTCCTTCCTTCAACAAATAGTCTATCTCTTCCTTCAAAGCTTTCTCCTTAGCAAAAGGAATCGAATAGGGTTTCATACAGACAGGTGTGGGGTCTATCAGTTTCATATCATATTCCAATAAGTTTGTATGCCCCGGTCGGTCCGTTAACACCTCTGTATGATTATCTAGAACCTGTTTCACTCTCTCTTTCTGATTTTTCGTTAAATGTGTACTGATTTTCACCTGTGCCGCTGTCTCACAGGGGTGTAATGGATATTCAAATGATGAAAGTGGTTCCTTTTTCATCTCCATGGCAATGGACAAGGTCAACAAGTGTGTCTCTTGCTGATGTTCTCTTTCCAAATATTTCTTCAGGAGATTCACATGATAGATTTTTTCTTTCCCCTTCTTATCTATCTTATAATTGGTTCTAAACACCTTCTCTAGAACTGTATATGGACCTTGCCATCCAATTTGTAACTTATTCTGACTACCGGGGAGAAGAAGCAGTACCTTCTCTCCCACAGCCAAATCTCTGTCTTTAGCCTTCCTGTTGAAATAGGCAGCATGTTTCTTCCTGGCTTGTCTCAAATTTTCATTGGCAAGTTTCCAGCCAGTTTTTAAACGAGTGGTCAGCTCATTCACATATTGGTATGAGGATGTAATATTTTCCTCTGCCTTTTCATCAGTCCACGTTCTTAACAGCGTTACATATGGACCTTTAATTGTGTGAACCTATTTGTCCATGCACCGGTATGGTCTCTTCCACTCGAAGCGCTATAGTGATGATTTTTCTTCCCAGAATTATCATGCACAAAACGACCGCTACCAATTCTTTTCTTGGGGCTTTCTCCCCACTTAAAATTCTTGATGAGAGATTTCCTCTCTACATCCTCTTCCTCCAGTTTGTTTAAGTCCGATTGAGGGATTTTCGGCTTATCCTGGGGTAAGACATCTTTTTGCACTCTCTGCATAGTGGCCATTGTAAAACAGTTAATTGAAGCTTGTCCGTGAAAAGGAGCTTCCCATTCAATTTGGTCCACTTTATTAAATTTATATTTCTTTGTATTGTCAGGCCTAAGGTTGCCCCGTGGCGTGTCCAGGTCCTGATCAAGGTTCCTACTTGTGGGTGTTCCCTCATGTGCTATGCTACACCTTTCTACAAAATTCTCAATGCCCCACCTTGCCTTGGGCCAATAATAATTGTGAGCCACCTTTTGGATGATGGTACCAATTTTCTCATGGTCCCCATCTTGTTTCACATGTAGGCTCCTTATTAAGTCTGCCCTATATTCCTTTGGAAGAACCAACTGTCCGTGACCATTGGATCTAGTTCCGGCCTTCCTGTAAATCAACTTGTTTTTCATGTAAAAATCTCCCTTGCCTGGAGTTGTATGACAAGTTGACAATTTTCTGAAACAAGGCTTGAGGGTCTTATCCCCAGCTTGTGCCTTCCTCATCTCTTCTGGAGTGGTATCTATCAGAATATCCTCCTCCTTTCTTGAGGTCGACCTGACCTGAAGGGTGGCCATAACTATAGGGTTCCTTCTGCAACGGTCAGTGTCATGATTGTTCATCTTACAATTTGTACACCATCTCTTTCCTTGGTTGAAAGATTTTCTTTCATCATATTTCCTTTCATCGAATTGTGGGGTTTTATTTTTATTGTCATACCGTGGCCTATCAAACTGGTGCTTACCTTTGTTTTGATCTCTAGGATCAAATTTATTAAAGTTCTGTGGTGCCTTAAAATTATCCACCTGTTTCTTTTTATTACCTGATACCTCTGCTTGAGCTGCTTGATACCTTTCAGCAACCTTTAGCAACTCATCCAGCCTCTCTGCACCTTGTTCCATGAGAAACTTTCTCAGGTCTGGAGCCATGGACTCTCTTAATTGTTCTATAAGGACCATTTCCTTAAGATCTTGGATTTTCCCCAGAGAAGTCCATTTCTCCAAGTATGTCTCTAACTGTGCAGAGAACTGGTGATAGGTTTCACCTGACAGTAGTTTAGCATTCCTAAATTTTTTCCTATAAAATTCTGCGTTCTTTTCATATCTTAACAAAAGAGCCTGCTTTAGCATGTCATAATTTTCTTGATCACCTCTACTCATTTTGGCAAAAACTTCATAAGCTGCCCCACGAAGCCCTTGAGATAACTTTAAGCTCCACCTTTCTCTCTCTAACCCATACGTGGTAGCTAATAGTTCATATCTATTTAGATAACTCTCAATATCATCTTCTTTCTCAACAAAATGATCTAAATGAAAATTCATAGCTGAGGTTGAGGCTCCCTGACTAGCAGTAGCATCGGAGGTAAAGGGACTGGCACCATTTTCAGGAGCATGGCCTTGAAACTCAAACTCCCTTAGTCGTAACTCATGTTCCCTTTGTAATCTTTTATCTTCTGCTTCCCTTTCTGCAGCCAATCGCTTGTCTTCCCTTTCTGCAGCCTGTCTTCTTTCCTCGGCTTCCCTTTCTGCCTTTTTTTCTTCTCTTTCTGCCTCCAATTTCTTAGCCTCAGCCTCAATCTGCAGCCTCTTAATTTCTTTTTCAGCCTCTATTCTCTTATCTTCGGCCAATCTTTCAGATTCTAATTTTCTTTCGGCCTCTTTTTCTAATCTTCTTTCTTCACGTTCAATATATTTGTCACATTCAGCAGTGACATAAGCAATCATAATTTGCCCGTCCATTCCTAACTCTTTCGCAGTCTGCACAGCAGCAGATCGAAATTTGGCCAGGTCCGCCATTTTCTAACAGGTAAATTTATATAATGTCTAACTAAACAATACAATCTCTAACTAAATATCCAATGACAACCACAGGCACTGAGAGCTCAACGTTATTTATTTTCACCCAAGGATACCTTTTTAATTTTTATTATTCCCTGAAGTGAATTACCCCCAATATTTATAATAGAGAAAGATTCAAAATCCCAGACGAGCCCCCAATATATGTGGTAAAGTGGGATGTTATAAATATTTATAGGGGACTTAGTGTACTGACTGAGATCAGCTGTGAAGGTATCTGTATCTAATAAGTGTGGTGTATTAAAGATGACCTTACTTGCTACAACATTTATGCCTCAGTCAGAATTATTCTGGAATATTGTGATGACTACGTTAAATGTCTAGGGTTATGAAAATGATGAAGTGTAAGTCACAACAACAACAGACAGATAAACAATTTAATTTATTCTACAACACTTTACAACACTGTGACACTCACACACATATAACACTCTATAAGACTACCTTTAATGAGTCGAGTGTTTATGTTTAAAAATATATGTATTAATTCTTGTCAATAATGGATATCCTGATTCAACTACACAGTGAACCAGGAATCACAATAAAATGTAATTACAAGTATTATTTACACAGTTTATATATATGAACTTTGTATTGACATAGTTTATTATTATTATTCTATGTGTGTAATTTGTGCAGTAGTAATATGAGGTAATACTGGTTTTGTTCAAGCTTGGTTGTTGTTTTTCATCATGACTTCAAGTGTTTGATTATCGGGGAAATAGTATTGGGAAACTCTCACAGTTCCTGTCATTTGAACCAATTAAATGTCCCTCTGGGGTTAACAAAATGTCAATTTTTGAGGGGGCACATAATGTTGAGCTACTCTGGCCACAGAAGCTTATCTTTCGTGATGGTGGCAGGAAAAGACTCCTCTGCTCGATTGCTTCACTGTGTTCTGGAGACACCTCACTGGTCGCTATCTGGACCAAGGAGTATGCTGTCAGCCTCTGGATTTCAGCAAAACTCAGACCAGGTGCTGCTTCAATAACTAGAACCACAGTCCCTGAAACAAGAAGGTTGTACCTCCTACTTCATAACTAATTTATAATCTATTTCCATACTGAACACAATACATAACAAACACTGAGTTCAGAGCGTTAGGCCAACTGCTAGCTTCATCTGAAACAATTTACACCAGTATACTCCTCCCTAATGGTTACTACGCCTCTGCAATTCCAGCATTAGTTCCTTCTAGTCAATAAGATAGGTGTCAGTGTACTATTTGGCAATTCCATGCAGTTTTACTTTTCTCCGACACCTTCTGTTCAGGTTGGAGCAATATTTAGGCCTTGCCTCATGCTGGCTACTGAACCACACACATATACAGACATAAATTATCAATTTACATTCAATTTTCATTAAAAAGATATCGAATATATCAAGCTTACCACAATTCATGGAAATAATACACAGATACGTTAACTGGCGATGAATAATGGCACAAATTCCGATCTGCCTCTGTCCCAGACTTTTATTTAGAAAAATATGATCTGGCTCTCAACGCACTGTTTCTTCGTAAGTTTATTTTAAAGTGTGGCACTGACCTGACGCTCCTAATTGACTATATTGGCGGGTCTAACCAATCGGGCCATGTTTACCCAGCTTTAGAAAAAAGTACCCTTACTACCGTTTCCCTAACAACAAAGAATTAGTATTTATAGTCCGACTAATCGTGTTTAGCCTTACATTTATTTCTATCCAATCAAATAGGATTTTACATGGTGGCCCATTTCCCGTAAAATAGTGGGTTCAAAACACGCCACTGTGCGATTATTTTTTGGTGTTGTCTGACACCCTCACTATTTTCTTTTGGCTATAATTTGTTAATTCCTAGACTATTTGCGTAACACTTAACATATTCTTTGTCAGCAAGTCCTATGGAACCCAACTATATAAATTTTATGGGGCTAAGGGGCTGCGTTCAAAATATGCATTTTCTTCTACCTCCCGTTCACTTCGATACGATGTGGTGTCTGGGTACTGTCAGGCTTTCAAACGTAAACCAGTATAATGTCATATTTCCTAATAAGCATTTTTCAGGTTTTTTTAAACCTAACTCTCGTATGGGTAGTGTTTTTTTATCACTGTCGATTTGAAAAAAGTTAGTGCCTCTGGCCTTACGCTTGGGGTGGCATTAATATTAATCGCGAGACGCGTGTTAGTGTGGCATGCGTTCCTGCTTTCAGCCCTCACTCTCTCTTTCTATCCTAAGTCCATCTGTCTTTTCATCACGCCGTGAATAAAATGAAATTAATGGAAGTATTAATTTAGGTCATTACGCAGGGTGCCTAGCTCAAGGTTTTCTTAGAAATGCAGTACACGTTTTATTGTAGAAAGCGTGTAGTGATGCAGTAGGCTTTACTATCAACGTGAAACGTTACAATTTGCAGACGAAGTAGAAAACAAGGGGAATTTTTGTACGCCATTGTGACAGCACTGTTCTTTACCATTCTTCTTTCCTTTTATTGAATTTATGTGTTAGGCTTTACCTTTACCTTTTAATTTATATATGTGGATTTAGAATGTTTCACGACAACGACCCTGAATGATGCCAATAATTAATTCACTTATCCACGCAACAGGATCAATCCATTCCAAACCCAGCGCCATGCTTCCTCGTTACGCCCTGAATAATGTCAATAACTCACTTATCCTCGCAACCGGAACAATTCATACCAAGCAAGAGACTGTCTATTTATCAGTTTACGAAATCCTTGCTTAACAATGTTAATAATACAGCCTTTTAGTCTTGTCTCGCTATTGTAATAAGACACTTCCAACTAAAGATTTCATTGTAATCAAACTTAACGATACTTAGCTAAAGATTGGTACTAACCTGACAATACAATGTAAATAATAAATAGAGGAAGCATTGTTAGGGAATCTGAGATAAAGACACACCAAAGTTTTTATGAATCCATCCTCTTCTTCTTGGATCCATAGCCGCAAGCTAATAAAGCTGTCAGTGGCTGTCACGCTTGGTGGCGTCTAGTAGGGCAGCAACAAATTGCCTCAGCTTTGATCGGTCGGTGCCCATCCTTTGTACAATGTCCCAGCTCTATAGTTCATTCTTTGCATCTCGTCCTCCATAGCTCTTCGCCACGTTGTTTTTGGTCGGCCTCTCTTTTGCCTTCCTTCTGGGATTGATAGCACAGCTGTTCTTGTGATGGCATCGGGGTCTATTCTTATGAGTCCATATTTGTGCTCGATGTTGACATCGGCGTAGAGAGTTTTACTGTACTGACTTTCGTCTTTTCGTATGTTGTTACTTGCTCATGAATTTGTTTTATGATGAATGGTTTCCCTGCCAACCAACGTCATTTAGTTAACCATGTCTCTCCCAAAATCTCGATACTAGATGTTCTACATCTGTTCTGCTGTTGAATTCTTCACATGCTATGGGGTCAAGTTGTCAATTTATTCTTTCATCACAGCTGAGCTGCCTTTGTGTACAATTGTCTTCTACAAATTCAGGCCCATTCTACTTGTTCTGTGTCGTTCATGCATGGTCTTTCCATGTATTTGTATTTCTTTCATATCTGTCTCCAATTCTCTTTTCCATGTGGTCTAAGGTCGAACTTTATTTCTTTTACATTGCGGATTCCAGAAGAAGGATTGTCTTGTAATGCGACCGGTTGGTATTCTCAGTGTTAATCAAACAATCAATACCCTTTAGCTCCCCAAGGAGCATAGACCTTCAACAAACACATGCCAAGCCCTCCTGTCACGTGTTATCAGCTCAAGTTCTTTCCACGTTTTCCTCATCATTTTCATTTATGTCTCCAGTTCTCTTCTCCAAGTGTTTTTTGGGTCTACCTCTGCCTCTCTTTCCCTGGGGATTCCAGAACAAGGACTGCCTTGTAATGCTATCAACAGTTTTCCTCAGTGTGTGTCCTATCCTTCGTCAGCGCCTGCTTGTCATCTTTTGTTCCACTGGCACTTGTCTGGTTCTTGTCCTCATTCCGCATTTGTGACTTTATCACACCATTTCAGTCCTTCTGTTCTATGCAAGCACCCATTTATGAAAGTCCGTAGCTTTTTGTTGTTGTTTTTCTTGTTATCCATGCTTCAGAGCCATACAATTGAACTGACTTGATATTTGAGTTGAAGATTCTTATTTCCTTGTTGGACTTGATTTCTTTTGATCCCCATGTTTCCCAATGCAATGAAAGCTCCTCTGGCTTTTTGTATTCATAATCTCAGTGGCTGTCCAATTCAAAGCCATTGTCGCTTCTTCATCTCTTGTTGCACTGATATGTCATACTTTATCCCATTCTGCCCTGCTTTTCGTGCACTCTATGTTTTTCCTCAAGATATATTGGTCTTGTCCAAGACACGCAATCCTAAATTTCAACTTTCCAGATCGCCCTAAGTCCACAAAATAGACTGAACAGACATATACTTCATTTTAATTGTCTATGCCGCCATCTGCAATTTCTTACATTTCTCTTAGAACAGATTCGAGTGCTTTTCTTCTCATAAAATGTTCCACGTAAGGTTGAATTAATTTTGTCTTTGTAATTGCATTTTGTTGTTCATCAGCTATTTCTCTGCAACCGTGTACTAGCATAATTAGATACACGTACCTTTTTGTTTGTTATAGAATATAAATGCAGATTCAGCACTAATAATTAAACGTGTGTCTGGTTATAATTGATTTAGATGATAATTAATTAAGTCTAACAGAAACGGTTGGTTGAAATTTAAAAAGCATGCTGTTTGTTTAAGAAACAAAAACACACCACAAAAGCGAAAGGAACGAAACTAAAAAACGAACTGTATAATATATGGAAAAGTAAAAATATTCATCAACAGAAAACTACTCAGATAACATAAAAAAAAACAGGACAAATTAGAATAAAACAATCTTCATGGGAAGTAACTACAGCCGTGATTATTGCCTGCTCGAGTGTGATATTGATTATGGTAATGTTGATAGTTCTAGATGTTATGAATCTAACAATCGTAATGAAGTGAATCATAAATTATTTATTCCTAATTCTAATCGTCCAGAGTTTTTCTCTCACGAGCACAAAAATCTGATTAATTATGGCCTTACTGATAAGAAACGCCTACTCAAGACTTAGTTGATATTGTGCAGTGACAACCCTTTCTGGCACAACATTTATTTTATTGATATCGCTATCGTTTTCTGTTCGACAAGTTCACTGTGTATATAAAAAAATTCTAATTTAATCTACTATTTATTGCTCTTTGATCACTGAATAATATTTTTTTTAAAATACATAACATAAGATCACTTTATCTTGCAAATGAGCAATTGATTGAAACTGTAACTGTTGTTTTCGCTTGTACGTTACCTCGGTATGATAACCAACATGGAGATACCGTGATGTCGTTGCTGCAGTAGTTGAAAAACATATATCTATCAACTTTGAAGCAACATTGAAAGTTCTGTACTATTGTCAATCCATTGTGCCTATGTGACAGATACATCTCGTATTGCTGTTATGATCGATGCGGAGATGTTAGCTCTTCTTCTCAAATAGGATAGTTATGAGTGAGTGTCCTTATCAGCAGAGGAAAAATAAGTCCGATGACATCAATACATCCTCTGATTTATTTTTTTTAATTATTATCTTGATACTGAGAATAAGAGTCCGAATTGTCAGCCGGTGTATTGAGCTTAATTCCCGACGATATAGAAACCGTATGTTATATAACATAAGCCAGGACAGGAAGATGTAATTGTAAAACACGGCCCACAGTAGAAAAAAAAACATAGATTCTACATAGCATTTCTCATTAGATACGAACACAACCGATGTTGCAATATTTTGTTTATGGCTTACAGCTTCGAGATGCACTAATGTTAAATACTTCTTTGCGTGTTGATATTGTGTGCTTTACTAATTCATTATACTAGCTGGTAGAACGTTACTGTTCTAATACTGAATAGTGTCTGTGTGTATTAAGCTGGATACAAATAAATCTGTGGACAATTGTTTATGGTAAGTTGAATAGCCTTGACCTCTTTTAATTTCCGGAAGTCTCTCAAGATATAAAGAACGAATAGGAGCACTGTGACCTCAGGCAGTTCAAGGCGACTAATTTGTGTTGTGTTGTGTTGTGTTGCGTTGTGTTGATACCCTCATTTTGCAGAACAAATTGCCAAAAGTAACCACCGAGGCAGGAGCATGTGAATGTTTGATATAAGCATCCTGGAAGGGGACTAGCTACTTAGGTGGCTCCATGCTCCGTTGGGAGTACAAAGGAACATGATCATAATGATGATTGATGATGAAAATGATGATTGATGATTATAATGATGATTGATGATGATGAAAATGATGATTTATTACATTTTCCTTTACTGGGAATATTGTACAACCTGATTATTTCGATTGTAGGTTGTCAATCATCTGTATTGTGACACATGTGGATATATATGCAGACGTTTCTGCAAGATTTTGGACCCTTGTGTAACATCTTTGAGACTTAGGTTCTTTGTCTTCGCCACATCTCGGTCTGGCTGTCTTGAACGATTAAGTCTCTCCACAATTTCCCTTTCCTAGTTTTTTTTTTTTTTTATCATGCTGCATTTGACTTCTTCTTGTTAGTTTCTTGAAGCGTCCGGTAACTTCTATTTCTATATTTTTTGCCTTATTATTCTCTCTGTGTACTTATGTATTTATGCTGCATAGTCAATTGTACTTGTTGATAAAGTGTTATAACTTTTTTCTTCTCATAATATTTATGGTACAATTACGCTATCACATTCTTTTTTTTCTGCATTCAGCTTCCTGTACACATTGATTGACGTGACCTACGCTAATCGTTTTGCTGCCGTATATAATGTTTATGATTTGAGTCCCTCTGATAAGATGGGTTCTATGTATTTTTCTTCTTCTTCTTCTTTAAGTACCATACCTAGTGACGTAGGAGGTCTTGTCTCTCCACAACTTCCTGCCTCCAGTACAATTTATCAGTTCTGCTTTTGACTTATTTCCATGCCACGATGTCAAACTGTCCAGTATTTGCTCTCTTTGTCTTCCCCTATCTTTTTCCTTCAATCTTACCTGTTGGTACGATACATTCCAGCTTTACTCTTCTCATAACATGCCTAAAAAGGGAATTGCTTCTTTCTAACTTGTGAAATAAGTTTCCTTTGTGCATTGGATTCTTTCAGGACATCCTCATTACTCTTTTGGCTGTCCATGGTATTTTTAACATTCTTCTGTAAAACCAAATCTCTGTGGCCTCTTGTTCCTTCCCTACTTGTTTACTAATTGCCCATGACTCACTCTCATATGTGTCACGGATTGCCTCCCATGCTTTGCAGTAGTGGTCCAACAGTGGCCAAAACTCAAGAGTATCTAATATGGGCCTTCAAAAGTGTCTACCTGCACACAAGATTACTCTTGTCAGAGTTGTAGATTAAGTAATTAAGCAATTATTAATTTTAGCTCGTCAAGCCCATGCCTGATTTACTCAGTGGAATTCTTATTATTAAGGTAAAGTTCTGCTTAGAGTGTATTTAGTCAATTGACTGAGACAAACATGCAGTACATTCAAAATGATTAAATCGAAGTTAAATTTAAATAATAACAAATAACAAATTTAATAATCATTTAGGTTTAACAAGGTTTTAGAAAATATGAATAATGATTTAACAGAAAGTTGTCATCACTGTTGGGATTGGATGAAAGTTTATAAAGGAGTTCACTTGGCAGCTTATAGGTTTCACTTATCTACCAATGGTAGGTTCTGCTCCCGCTGATGGTTTGGTTCTGTGCAGATAGATCAGTGGAGTTATCGCGTCTCTGGTCAAGATTATAGGCGCAGCACGTTCCAAGTAAGATCAAGGAGTAACTGCCCAGCTATTCCCGTGTTTCTAAAATCCTCTGATGATGGTTACTAGTTCTACGTCATTCCACATACCTTCACTTTGTTCCAGTGTTTAGTACCCTCACTGGTACCACCAACAACTATGGTAAAAGAATAGAAACAAAACGCTCTCCTGAATATTGCCTTTTCCAACACATAGTTATGGGTCAACTTCTCTCTATTCCACCATCTCATCTACCTCAGAATTTACCCTCGATGAGAATTAAACTTAATCCCTCAAGAGAAAACTGTTTTTACATTTAAATTGAATAGTTTTATCTTTATTTTACATTTAAATGAAAAGGTTCATAGTACAGATAGAATATGTTTACATTTACATATCCACTGATTGTAAAGTGTTCACAAAAGTGTTGAATATAAATTGAATGTTTTCATTTATATCTACACTTGTTAAACAATTTGAAACTTTCATTACTTTTAAAGTGAATATGTTTACTTAGACATTTATACTGGTTTGAAAATGTAAATATGATACTTAGAATGTACATCATTTCTTTCATCTTTCTCTCCCTGCTCCATATGGAACTTGGGACTACTTATGCTTTTAGTTCTCTTTAAGAAACTAGCGATAAAGCAGTAACCAGCCCTTGCAGTGAAGGTTCATAAAATCACCATTCTATACGCTGATGTTGCCAGCCTTAAATGACTTGGACATCCACAAGCGATTTTCGCATATTAATATTCACAAGGCACTATATACATATTAGTTCACATGTTAGTAATGAAAAAATATAAAATGTAAAATGCACAACTTACGCAAATCCTGGCTCACAGACGTTTTGCTTAGATGAATAAAGTTACGGCACTAGCAGATTCATTTTTACCCGTGTTCTTTGGTCGTTGCTTTAGCAATACGATCCCACTTTGTCTCAGCGTGTTACAGTTTCCTCAGAGTTTTCCTGGGTTGTGTGTCTTTCCAAAATACTCCAATAAAAGTCCGGCATGATAAATGAAATAATAAATTCTAACTTCTGGCAGTCTGGTTGTGTCGTCTTGGCAAGCGAGTTCTCACTGTGCAAAAAATGTCAGATTATATTGCAAGTCTGCCCCCGCATTTGTTTGTTACGTGGCTAATCAGATCGCCAATTGTTTACAAACATCGTGTCGTGTGGGAAAACGTAAAATTATTTCCGACATGGAAAATTTATGTGCATGAAGCAGAGGTCACCTTTCCCATATATGGTAATAAAACATCCGATTGCCTAGTAGGCAGACTCACTAACGCATATGTAAACTCATACGACAATGTGTTTCAGATGTAACAATTTATTCCTTTCGTATAAAGTTATGTCTACGTGATAGTCGGACAGGAAACACATCCCTGCCTGACACCCTTGTTTACGTTCATATTTAGTTGCTAATTCTCACAACTGCTGTTTGTTGCCAGTATATGTTCTTTGGTATCCTTAAGTCTTTACTATCAATGATAATGTTTTCTAACATTTTGATAATTTCATCATGTTTAACTTTGTCAAATGTCTTAGGGTAATCTATAAAGCATGAGTACAGATCTGTCTTCACCCCTATGGCCCTTTCTATTAATGTTCTTATATAAGTAGTATGTCAAGGAGGAACCGAGGCGGACTCTGCAGGCGCGCTGCAGGCGCGTGACTTTTTATATAAGGAAAAAATCTGCAGGCGCGATGCAGGCGCTTGACTTTTTATATAGTCTGCAGGCGCATGACTTTTTATATAGCGATATATGTTAGCCGGGGTGACTTCCTAGCGTCCTGGTAGTGTGTGGTGTGCCTTTTTATATAATAATATATTAGTTCGATAATGGTTTTGTTGTGTGTTGATTATTTTACAAACAGTTATACGATATATATTTACAATAGGAAGACGATATATTTAGTTAGACATATATATTTAGACTGACTTTTATATAGTAATATATTAGTTCGATAATGACGGGTGTGTTGTTATGTGTTGTTTATTACAATATATATATATATATATATATATATATATATATATATATATATATATATATATATATATATATATATATATATATATATATATATATTTAGTTACACATATATATTTAGACTGACTTTTATATAGTAATATATTAGTTCAATAATGGCGGGCGTATTGTTATGTGTGGTTTATTACAATATGTAGTTATACATATATATAGTTAGTTAGACATATATTTAGATAGACATATATATTTAGAGTGAATTATATAGTAATATATTAGTTCGATAATGGCGGGCGTGTTGTTATGTGTGGTTTATTACAATATTTAGTTATACATATATATATATTTAGTTAGACAATATATTTAGACTGACTTTTATATAGTAATATATTAGATCGATAATGACGGGTGTGTTGTTATGTGTTGTTTATTACAATATGTGTATATATATATATATATATATATATATATATATATATATATATATATATATATATATACATATATATATATATATATATATATATATATATATATATATATAGTTTAGACATATATATTTAGACTGACTTTTACATAGTAATATATTAGTTCGGTAATGGCGGGCGTGTTGTTATGTGTGGTTTATTACAATATGTAGTTATATATATATATATATATATATATATATATATATATATATATATATATATATATATATATATATATATATATATATATATATATATATATATATATATATTTATTTATTTATTTATTTATTTAGACATATATTTAGTTAGACATATATATTTAGACTGACTGTTATATAGTAATATATTAGTTCGATAATGGCGGGCGTGTTGTTGTTAAATGTTGTGTATTTATATATTACATATATACATACAATATATATATATATAGAAATATAAAAAAATCGATAATGACGGAAAATTAAAAAAAATCGATAATGTTGGGTAGGTTACTAAGAGGGTTTTTGAAGCGAGTGGAGTCTTTGTGTGCTGGCGTGGGTGACGATGCGTGGGTGTAATGTAGCGGACGGAGTTAAGTTAGGGGGATTTTTGTGTGATGTTGGGTGTGTTATTTAGACATATATACATACATATATACATAAAAATATAAAAAATCGATAATGGCGGAAAATATAAAAAATCAATAATGTTGGGTTAGTGGGGGTTTTTGAAGCGAGTGGAGGTTTTTTGTGCTGGCGTGGGTGACGATGCATGGGTGTAATGTAGCGGGCGGGGTTAGGTTAGAGGGGGATTTTTGTGTGATGTTGGGTGTGTTATTTAGACATATATACATACATATATACATAAAAATATTAAAAGATCGATACTGACGGAAAATATAAAAAAACAGATCATGTACAGACCAGATAGCCACTTTGAGAATAATAGTTGAACAAAGTCTGGAATGGAATTCACCACTATACATCGGATTTGTGGACTACGAAAAGGCATTTGACAGTGTAGACAGAGAATCACTTTGGAAATTGTTGAGGCATTATGGAGTTCCCCTGAAGATCATTAATTTAATAAAGAAAACATATGAAGACATGACATGCAGAGTTCTTCACGAAGGACAGCTTACAGAACCGTTTGGGATAAGAACAGGAGTGCGACAGGGATGCCTCTTGTCTCCATTTATTTTCTTGCTGGCAATAGATTGGGTTATGAGATCATCGGCAACACACAACAGAAATGGAATCCAGTGGACTCTGGCTAAGCAGTTGGATGATCTGGATTTTGCTGATGACTTGGCTCTTCTGTCCCAAAGCCGTAATCAGATGCAGGACAAATTGAAAACACTTGATGAGAGGTCACAGCAATTGGGTCTGAAAATACACAGGGAAAAGACAAAAATAATGCGAATAAATGCAGGTAATGATAACAGGGTTGAACTTGAAGAAACACCAATACAAGATGTAGAATCATACACATATCTTGGCAGTAATATAGACAAAGTTGGAGGGACAGACAGCGATATCAAAATAAGAATACAAAAGGCAAGAGGAGCTTTCATTGCATTGGGAAATATATGGAGATCAAGAGAAATAGGATCCAACACGAAAATAAGAATCTTCAACTCAAATGTGAAGTCAGTCCTATTGTATGGCTCAGAGACATGGAGAACAACAAAGACAACAACCAAAAAGCTACAGACTTTCATAAATGGGTGCTTGCGTAGAATAGAGGGATTAAAATGGTATGACAAGGTTACCAACGTGGAACTGATGACAAGAACTAGACAAGTGCCAGTGGAACAAGAAATGAGAAGAAGACGATGGCGATGGATAGGACACACACTGAGAAAACCTGTTGATAGCATTACAAGGCAGTCCTTGTTCTGGAACCCCCAGGGCAAGAGAGGCAGAGGAAGACCAAGAAGTACATGGAGAAGAGAGTTGGAAACAGAGGTGAAAATGATGAGGAGAACATGGAAAGAACTTGAGATGATGGCACGTGACAGGAGGACTTGGCATGTGTTTGTTGAAGGCCTATGCTCCTTTGGGAGTGGAGGGTTATGAAAAAAGGGTTTTTAAGCGAGCGGAGTCTCTTTGCGCTGGCGTGGGGGACGATATATGGATGTCTTGGAGTGTAGTGAAGTGTTAGAGAGCTGACTATACTAGGACTAGCGACTAGAGGTGGGAGTGAAGTGTTAGAGATCTGACTATACTAGGGCTAACATCTAGAGGTGGGAGTGAAGATGGGTTAAGAAGACTTGACTAGGTCTAGCATCGAGTAATAAAATCTACTCACCCCAATGTCCATCTAGTGTTATGTAAATGACACGTCCACAGTCGAGGTTTCCAACATAAAAAATAATATCAATATATTTATTTTACAACTATTTAGTTATATATTTATTTTACAACATAGAAGTATATAGTTAATGATCTCTTTTAAAAGAATACATGAGTTAAAGAGGAAAATATAAAAATCGATAACGGCGGCTTAGGTTACTAAGGGGGTTTTTTAAGAGAGCGGGTATTGTTTTTTGTGTTGGCGAGGATGACGGTGTATAGTAGGGTGTAGGTTAGGGGGGATTTTTATGTGTATGACTCAGGAGTGAAGTGTTAGAGACTTGCCTATACCAGGTCTCTCATCAAGAGGTGAGAGTGAAGTGTTAGAGACTTACCTATATGTGGGCTCGTGTGTGTTCGTGTGTGTGTGTGTTTGAGTGTTGGCGCTCGCGTGCGTGGTTATGTGTCTTGTGTGTGGGTGTGCGGATATGCGGGTGTAATTGTGTGTGTGTGTTGGGTTGTAACAGGCGGGTGTACCAGCATCGAGAGGTGGGAGTGAAGTATTAGAGACTTGCCTATACTAGGTCTAACATGAAGAGGTGGAGTGAAGTGTTAGAGACGTCACTATGCTAGGGCCAGTATTGAGAGGTGGGAGAGAAGTGTTAGAGACTTGACAATACTAGGACCAACAGCTAGAGGTGGGAATGAAAGAGACGTGTCACTATACTAGGGCCAACGCCTAGAGGTGGGAGTGTAGTGTTAGAGACTTGACTATACCATTTGTGTGTGTGTGTGTAGGTCTCTGGTTTTTCGGTGGTAGATTAAAGACATCGGTTGGTGGGAGTGAAGTGTTAGAGACATGGCTATACGATGTTCAGCATGAAGAGGTGGAGTGCAGTGTTAGAGACGTTACTAGGGTCATCATCAAGAGGTGGGGGTGAAGTGTTAGAGACGTCGCTATAGCAGGGCCAGCAGGAAGAGGTGGGGGTGAAGTGTTAGAGACTTACCTATACTAGGTCTAGCATGAACAGTTGGAGTGAAGTGTTAGAGACTTGACTGTACTAGGGCCAACATGAAGAGGTGGGGGTGAAGTGTTAGAGACGTCACTATAGCAGAGCTAGCTTCGAGCGCTGTGGAAACAAAGATATTGATTTTGGATCTCTCTGTTGTGAGAAACGCGCAAAAAGTTCGTTTTATGTTTAAGCCAACGATCGATTGGCTCACGTGCAGCTGTGTGGCCACGCGTTCATTGATCAAAGGAAATTACGAATTTTTTCAGCAGGAAACAGAACCCATATGAATTTTTAATCACGTGATATTGCTGTCTTTTTTTGTCTTCACTGTCAGGTAGCAATTATGTGTGTTTGATAGCCGGTGGACACCGCGATCAGTTTATCGAGCTACTGGTGAGTGTGGGTTTTTTGTGTACTTGTATTATATATGGGTCGACAGTGTGATGTGTTGTGTATTTATACATTTATTTTACAGACAATATTTAGTTATACATATATTTAGTTATACATATATTTAGATATATTACAACAGTTAGACTATTAAAGAGGCCATACCGCAGACTTGTGTAGATTGATCAATTATTGTATAGGTAGTTTATTCTTAAGCAATAACAGGAGATTTTTGTGTATTTCATGAAAGTTTAGGTATAGGTACACTGTCCAAAAGTGAACGCATCAGAACGTTGTTATCTATGTGGATGTGTTGTAGTCTTGTTACAAACAACAACAAGTTGATTTAGACGTAGCTTTAACATTTTTTATTGGAAGAAGTTGTACTTGTACCCTTTTACATGTATATAACAACCGATTTGTTCCAAAACCTTCATACAACTATGTTGATCATTGACATGAGAAGAACGGAATTTTTATAAACACTACTAAGTGAATTCCCTTTTTTCCTACCCGCTATAGAATAAAGAGGAAATAATAAAAAAAAGTAATACATGTTATAGAGGAAGATGACTAAGGAGTGGTGGGGATGATTTTGGTTTTTGTGTTGTGTTGGCGTGTAGATATTGAGAATATAAGACGATGAGAGGTGCCGTTTGTAATTGTCGGAGGTAGCTATTCTTGTGTTGTAAAAATATGACAGGGAATTCCCCGTTGTTGGGTGATTGTAACTACATATTGAGACGGGCACTTGGTCACGTAGTAGTTTTCTTTATTATTTATAGTATATCATAAGTAATAAATCCACTCACCCATATAGTGGTATGGTAAGTGACCCCAATACACAGCCGTATTCGCCAACATTAAAAAAAATAATATCAAAAGCTGGACAAGGCCAAATAGACAGTTTTATTGAACACAACCGTAGAGATACATGTCACAGGCAGACTAGCTTATGGCACCAACTAGATCCTCCTTAGTGGTGCAGTCTGTAACTCGAACAATCTCGAGGCCAGTTTCATTCATTTTTAATAAAGTTCAAACACGGGCTTTTACCCTCCCTTGTTTTGGAACCAGATCGATGACCCGCGCAAAACATCACGCGTAAATTTCTGTTTTCGTCATAAGGTCAAAACCCAATCAATCAATAGTAGAAATTTATAAAAGAAACATTCCTTCGTTCATGTGTTCGAATCCCCGATACTTAAGGTTTCACTTTCTTCATACGGGCGACATCTGGTGATAGGTTTTATATTGTCCCCCAAGCGGTTCAAACATGCGGCGACCACGGAAATGTAGTACATTAAATAAATGTAACAAAGTATTTGTTCCAGTTATCAAACAGGTATCTATGTTTTTGTCCTGTAATTTTCAAACTTTAGTAAAAGCTTTTCTTCCAAGCAGCAAAGAGGGTCCCACAATTTTCTCCTAGGCCTGCGCAAAGGATCCAACCTGTTGGTAAATAGATAAACTGACAAATACTTCTTTAAATGTTTCTTACCGGTGTCAAAATATTTCTTACCGTTAGGCTTTTTTAGTCTATTTTCCATTTCATAATTTTTTGCGGCACGACATTAACACTGCCATATTTTACTTTTGGTATAACAATTTTCGTATTTCCATTTCTTAATTTTGGTATCACAATTTTCGTATTTACATTTCTTAAGTCTAAACTTAAGAAATGTAAATACGAAAATTGTGATACCAATTTTCATATTTCCATTTCTTAATTTTGGTATCACGGTTTTCGTATTTCATAATTTCTGCATCACAACACTCACACTGTCATTTCATAATTTTTGTATCACAGTTTTTCATATAGAAATATTTATGTTCTTTTGAGCTTGTATTATTATTTTATTATACATAAACTTGTTTCCGATAGTCTATATTTAGCGCTGACGTCACCCACCCTAACCGACTACAAAACAGTATGACTCATTCATCGAATACATTTTGATAATGTTTTCCTCACCAGCGCAGACCATCGATCCAGTTTAACAACGAGTGGTAAAAAGCACAGGCGTGTTGGGTTTTCTTAAAATGGTTGAAACTGGCCTCGACATTGTCCCGATTGCAACCTGTAACACTAAGGAGTATCTAGTTGGCGCCATAATCTAGTCAGCCTGTGACATATATCTCTACGGTTGTCTTCAATAAAACTGTCTATTTGGCCTTGTCCAACCTGGCATTTGATATCATTTTTTATGTTGGAAACCTCGATTGTGTACGCGTCCTTTACATAACACTAGATGGACATTGGGGTGAGTAGATTTTATTACTCGATGCTAGACCTAGTCAAGTCTCTAACACTTCACTCCCACTTCTCGCTGGTGGCTTTTTTCATGTCTCTAACACTTCACTCCCATCTCTCGATGCTAGGCCTAGTATAGTTTCTAACACTGCACTTCCACCTCTAGGTGTTGGCCCTAGTATAGTGACGTCTCTAACACTTCATTCCCACATCTCGCCGCTGGACCTGGTCATGTCTCTAACACTTCACTCCCACCTCTAGATGTTATAACTATTTGTAAAATATATATTGTAATATGTACGTATAACTGTTGTATAAATAAACAACACATAACACAATACAATACAACACACACTGCAACACAACCCACCCACACACACAAACACACGCTCGCACACACACAAACACTCACAGACGCACAACCACGCACGCGAGCGCTCACACACACACACCCAGACACTCATGGTCATACTTTACTGAAGAGGCGGTGTGATAACGACAGACACTAGCGCTCATACCTCGTTGAAATATTTTGACAACGGTAAGAAAAATTGTGATACCAAATTTAAGAAATGGAGATATGAAAATCGTGATATCAAAATTAAGAAATGGAAATATGAATACAGTGATACCAAAAGTAACAAATATGAAAAACTGTGATACAAAAATTATGAAATGACAGTGTGCGTGTTGTGATGCAGAAATTAGGAAATATGAAAACCATGATACCAAAATTAAGAAATGGAAATATGAAAATTGTGAGACCAAACTTAAGAAATGTAAATATGAAAATTGTGAAACCAAAATTAAGAAATGGAAATACGAAAACTGTGATACCAAAAGTAAGAAATGGCAGTGTGAATGTCGTGCCGCAAAAAATTATGAAATGGAAAATAGACTAAATAAGCCTAACGGTAAGAAATATTTTGACACCGGTAAGAAATATTTAAAGAAGTATTCGTCAGTTTATCTATTTACCAACAGGTTGGATCTTTTGCGCAGGCCTAGGAGAAAATTTTGGTACCCTCTTTGCTGCTTGGAAGAAAAGCTTTTACTAAAGTTTGAAAATTACAGGACAAAAACATAGATACCTGTTTGATAACTGGAACAAATACTTAGTTACATTTATTTAATGTACTACATTTCCGTGGTCGCCGCATGTTTGAACCGCTTGGGGGACAATATAAAACCATTCACCAAATGTCGCCCGTATGAAAAAAAGTGAAACCTTAAGTATCGGGGATTCGAACACATGAACGAAGGAATGTTTCTTTTATAAATTTCTACTATTGATCGATTGGGTTTTGACCTTGTGACGTGAACAGAAATTTACGCGTGATGTTTTGCTCGGGTCATCGATCTGGTTCCAAAACAAGGGAGGGTAAAAGCCCGTGTTTGAACTTTATTAAAAATGAATGAAACTGGCATCGAGATTGTTCGAGTTACAGACTGCACCACTAAGGAGGATCTAGTTGGTGACATAAGCTAGTCTGCCTGTGACATGTATCTCTACGGTTGTGTTCAATAAAACTGTCTATTTGGCCTTGTCCAGCTTTTGATATTATTTTTTTAATGTTGGCGAATACGGCTGTGTATTGGGGTCACTTACCATACCACTATATGGGTGAGTGGATTTATTACTTATGATATACTATAAATAATAAAGAAAACTACCACGTGACCCAGTGCCCGTCTCAATATGTAGTTACAATCACCCAAAAACGGGGAATTCCCTGTCATATTTTTACATCACAAGAATAGCTACCTCCGACAATTACAAACGGCACCTCTCATCGTCTTATATTCTCAATACCTACACGCCAACACAACACAAAAACCAAAATCATCCCCACCACTCCTTAGTCATCTTCCTCTATAACATGTATTACTTTTTAATATTTTCCTCTTTATTCTATAGCGGGTAGGAAAAAAAAGGGAATTCACTTAGTAGTGTTTATAAAAATTCCGTTCTTCTCATGTCAATGATCAACATAGTTGTATGAAAGTTTTGGAACAAATCGGTTGTTATATACATGTGAAAGGGTACAAGTACAACTTCTTCCAATAAAAAATGTTAAAGCTACGTCTAAATCAGCTTGTTGTTGTTTGTAACAAGACTACAACACATCCACATAGATAACAACGTTCTGATGCGTTCACTTTTGGACAGTGTACCTATACCTAAACTTTCATGAAATACACAGAAATCTCCTGTTATTGCTTAAGAATAAACTACCTCCACAATAATTGATCAATCTACACAAGTCTGCGGTGTGGCCTCTTTAATAGTCTAACTGTTGTAATATATCTAAATATATGTATAACTAAATATATGTATAACTAAATATTGTCTGTAAAATAAATGTATAAATACACAACACATCACACTGTCGACCCATACACAATACAAGTACACAAAAAACACACACTCACCAGTAGCTCGATAAACTGATCGCGGTGTCCACCGGCTATTAAACTAACATAATTGCTACCTGACAGTGGAGACAAAAGAAGACAGCAATATCACTTGATTAAAAATTCATATGGGTTCTGTTTCCTGCTGAAAAAATTCGTAATTTCCTTTGATCAATGAACGCGTGGCCACACAGCTGCACGTGAGCCAGTTGATCTTTGGGGTAAACATAAAACGAACTTTTTGCGCGTTTCTCACAACAGAGAGATCCAAAATCACTATCTTTGTTTCCACAGTGCTCGATGCTGGCCCTGCTACAGTTACGTCGCAAACACTTCACCCCCTATCTCTTCATGTTGGCCCTAGTACAGTCAAGTCAAGTCTCTAACACTTCACTCCAACTCTTAATGCTAGACCTAGTATAGGTAAGTCTCTAACACTTCACCCCACCTCTTCCTGCTGGCCTTGCTATAGCTACGTCTCTAACACTTCACCCCCACCTCTTGATGATGACCCTAGTAAAGTCTCTAACACTGCACTCCACCTCTTCATGCTGAATCTCGTATAGCCATGTCTCTAACACTTCACTCCCACCAACCGATGTCTTTAATCTACCACTGAAAAAACAGAGACCTACACACACACGCACACAAATGGTATAGTCAAGTCTCTAACACTACACTCCCACCTCTAGGCGTTGGCCGTAGTATAGTGACACGTCTCTTTCACTCCCACCTCTAGATGTTGGTCCTAGTATAGGCAAGTCTCTAACACTTCTCTCCCACCTCTCAATACTGGCATTAGCATTGACGTCTCTAACACTTCACTCCACCTCTTCATGTTAGACCTAGTATATGCAAGTCTCTAATACTTCACTCCCACCTCTCGATGCTGGTACACTCGCCTGTTACAACCCAACACACACACACACACACACACACACACAATTACACCCGCATTTCCGCTTCCACACACACACAGACACATAACCACGCACGCGAGCGCCCACACTCACACACACACACACGAACACACACGAGCCCTCAAATAGGCAAGTCCCTAACACTTCACTCTTGAGTCATACACATAAAAATCCCCCCTAACCTACACCCCACTATACACCGTCATCCTCGCCCGCAAAAAAAACAATACCCGCTCCCTTAAAAAACCCCCTTAGTAACCTAAGCCGTCGTTATCGATTTTTATATTTTCCTCTTTAACTCAGGTATTCTTTTAAAAGAGATCATTAACTATATACTTCTATGTTGTAAAATAAATATATAACTAAATAGTTGTAAAATAAATATATTTGTTGCGCACATATTCTTTTGTGTGGAATTATGCGACGCACGGATTACTGTAAGTAGGAATGTACAGTATGACCATTTGATATGAAAAGAAATATTTCTCGGTCAAAGTTAGACTACCCATGATTAATTTACACTTTTGTTGTATGGGTGATCTCTCTTGAATATCGATCTGGCGTATGAATGCTAGATCTATGTCATTTCTCATTTGTTATGGCCAGAAAACAAATTGGTCTGGCTTAGAATGTTTATGGCCCGGACATATATGTATTCCGTGTCTATTTAAGACGATTCGGTTTTATATCGTATATTTTTGTATTTTTATGACGTCCTATTTCTCGGTCTGACGCTAAGGGGTGAATAGGCTTTTCTACGCATGCGTCGATAGTGTCGACGAAAACTGCCTGATGTCATGGCGGTGTGTTTCTGGGCTGGTCCTTTAGGGATGTTGAAAAGTGATCTCTGTGAATGATTTTTAGGAAGGAGATAGTGTCTCTGCAAGATCATATGGTCATAGATTCTCCTAATGTTCTATATTGTGTTTATTCCTAAATCAAGGTAATACAGCACAAGCACAAAATTAAGATTATACCAGAGTTGCGTGCTTTCTGTGCTTCTCTATGGTGCGGAATGCTGGAGAGTCACAGAGAAGGAAATGTCAAAATTGTCCTCTTTTCACACAACATGCCTAAGAAAAATTCACCGCATCTTTTGGCCGAATACCATCACCAACCAAGATCTGCTTACTCGTAGCAAGCAAGAGGACATGCACACCATCATAGCTGGCAGACGCTGGAGCTGGGTTGGTCATGTCCTCAGAAGAGACCCCGATGCCATCACAAGAACAGCTATGCTTTGGACCCCTGAAGGAAAGCGAAAGAGAGGCCGACCAAAAACAACTTGGCTGAGGACTGTGGAGGCTGAGATGCAAAGAATGAACCAGAGTTGGGGCACTGTACGAAGGATGACCACCGACCGTGCAAAGTGGAATCAATTTGTTGTTGCCATACAAGACGCCACTAGGCGTGATGGCCACTGAATGCTTTGACGGTCGGTGGTTAAGGATCGAAGAAGAAGAAGGTAATACCAGACCCTTTGTTTTGATGAACTCTGTTTTACTAGGCTTAGATGGCAATCTTATCTTCGTACAGCTAGGATTGTTTGAATGCTGATGAAGATGACAGGTTATCCAACAGCTGTAAGGTATTTTTATGAAGCAACCTTATAGATTTCAGAACTGGATGGAAACCCATTGAGAACATTTATGTTCAGATTTTGAATTAATTGCGGCTCATCATTTATCCTCCTGGGTGAGTGAAACTCAAGGAGGTAGCCATTTTGAATTCCCGTTACCACAACGGATCATTGTCAAGAGAACAGAAAACAACTCTTATTATCGGACGATGATGCATAGATCTTCCTATTATGGAAAAACCCATTACTGTGGTTGAACATGGTTGCTATGAACTTTCGACGAATGTACAACTTAAGAAAACTTAGCCAAGAAAAGGTTCGATCAGTGAACCATTATTGATGTTTACATATTCATTTTCACTGACGCGTTCAGTCAGCTGAAGTATGAGGCGATAGCCCACCAGTACAGTGAATGCTTGACTTATAACGCCCATTGTATTTATATGCTACATGAAATATGTCTGATGTTGCCACCTACTATTCAAGTACCTAATGATTTGATGTGTGAACATGTACCTATGACTGTATCCGTGCTGTCGGAATGTGTGTCACCTTATTAAACATATGAAATGGTCAACAGCAGTTCAAACATCATTGACTTGCATACGAGTGTATGAATGTACCATTACTAAGTTGTCAACTTCTCCGAACATTCCATCATTCGCATAACTGACACTTTACACCTTCACTCTATGTCAACATGACCTGTAGATTCAAAGCTGTGTAAGGTTGGGAAGTTGACCAGTATAACCACATAACTTACATTGGTCAGTAACGTCCAGTGATAAGCATCAAACAGTAACGACATCTTCAGTGGTAGGCCAGATTCCTGGGTCCAACCTGCACAGCATACATCTTGAGAAGTCAACTATTGTTACCAGAACGTTTCTTTTAGCCACATATGACACACAACAACACCAGTAGTACAGTCGATGTCAGCTTGACCTGTTCTAGCAAGTGTATGCAGTATCTAGGTCGCCGCTTGTTGACATTTTTCTCCGTACAGGCAATATTAAACAGAACACTTGGATCAAGTGAATAGTCGACCGTGTTAGCAGGAAATGCAGTACTATTGAGAAGTGCATATACTCCATCGGTGGATCTTCTAGTGTGCTCAAAAAAATTGAACAGTGTAATAGTCTAGAAAACAAATCTATTATTTAATAAAGTGGCAAGTTATTTTGATTGAAAACTGTGCCTTCTCTACAACACTCTATCCACAACACATTCTATTCATTATATATATATATATATATATATATATATATATATATATATATATATATATATATATATATATATATATATATATATTGTATGCTATATGTATTTATGTTTACATGTTATCTGTTTATATGTAATAGTTGTCTATATGTCTGCGGGCCTGGTTGGGTGGTGACTAGTATAAGGTATACCGAGTAATATTGGTCTTATATTGCCGTTCTGTAGGGGCAATTTTCTTAATTGAAAATTTGAATGCAACATCGGTTGCTATTTTTTGTTAGCTGTGACGATATGTGCAGTTTTGTTTTCGTTATTTTTCGCTTTCTTTAGTTTTGTTTTGATTTTTCGTATATTTGTAGGTCTACCCTTTTCTATCTTTCATTTCTATACACCAATATGTTTATACACGGTAGCGTTATTTGTCGTGTTGATTCTATTGCAATTATCATCACAGGTTCTGTGATTATTTTTCATTGATTTCTCTATTTGACTAAGTTGATTTCTGCAATTGTTTTCATATTGTCTTGTATGCTTGTCCTTTGTTAATGTCTTTGGTTGACATATGATATGAGGTATATGTGAGTACACGTATGTTATAGTATAGACCAGAACTTTATTATTATTATTGTTGTACAAGGAAGTATACAAGACCTTTGTAAGGCTTGTCTCCCACAGAGATTAGGATTGTGAGCTAATTAATCAAGTTCATTGAGAACTTGTTTCTGTTTATTTGGAAATAGATTACATTTTTGTGTCAACTGATTGCTATCATTATTAGACATCATGTCTACATTAGATTTCTTCATTGCACAAGGGAAATCCATTGATAAGACTGGTAAGGAATTAGAGGAGTTTGCAACTGCTCAATTTGCCATGGTATTAAAGTCGGAAGAAAAGAAGCAAAAAGAGGAAAATAAATGGAAGGCAGAAGTTGAACAAAAGAAGATAGATGCTGAGAGTTTAAGATTGCAGATGCAAGCTGAGGAGAGAAAAGCTGCTGCTGAGGAGAGAAAGCTTCAAATAGAAGAAAAAAGATTTGAAGCTGAACAAAAGAGATTAGACAGAGAAGCTGAACAAAAGAGATTAGACAGAGAAGCTGAAGCTGAACAAAAGAGATTAGACAGAGAAGCCGAGGAGAGTAACGCACTAAGAGAACATGAGGAAAAACTGTTAGCATTTGAATTAGAAAAATTGAAATTGACAAATATGAGTAATGTTAATCAGTCAAGTGGTAACAGTGGTAAACCCTTTACTTATAAGGTCAAGGTACCAGCGTTCAATCCTTTCAGTGACGATATTACATTCTGGCTGGATTGTTTTGAACGTTCTTGTCGAGCTCATAATGTGGATAAATCACAGTATGCTAATCAGTTGTCAGAAAATTTGAAAGGTGATTCTCTAACTAGTTTAAGTTTGGTTGAAGAGGCTGACAAGGATAATTATGATGTTATTAGATCAGCTTTATTGAAAAAATACCAGTTGACTGAGGAAGGTTACCGTATTTTGTTTAAGAAAATGGTACCTGAATCAGGTGTAGAATTCTCAGAATTCATTGCAAGGACACGTCTTACATTTAATCGTTGGATTGAATTGTCCAAAACAGAAAAGACATATGAAGCCCTTATGGACTTGTTGCTCATGGACAAAATTATGTCAAGTGTTAATAAACCATTCCTTGAATTCCTACATGAGCGTAAACCCAAGACACTAAAAGAAATGCAAGAATATTGTGACCAATACGTCACTGCACACCCTGACATAACTCTTAGCAACACTAAGATTAAAGAGAGTATGCCAGTTGCATCAGCAACACCATACAACCCTAATTATTCACACAAATTTCAGGGACCACAAAACAAGTTTGGGAAAAAATGTAACCATAATAGTTATCAAAACCAAGGAAACCAATCATTTCACTATTCTTCTGCGAAGAACTGGAGACGAGCTGACAGCCCTCGATACAGAGGTGGTCATAATTATAGAAATTTCCGCAGAGGAAGTCATTATAGGAACTATCCAAGTCATCCATCATGGAGACAACAAGACCATAATTATAGAGATACTCATTATAATAAATATGATAATGGTAACCATGAGAATTATGACTCAAACCCAAATAGGGGTTACAATAGAGGAAATAATAATGATTACAGAGGCAATAATAATCGAGGTAGATCACAATACAAAAAACATAAATCATATTATCATGGAAACTCTGCACAGCAAGAGTCACATGAAGCCTATAAACAGACCAAAGATAATAATGATGCTAATAATATGGCGTGTTCCGCTTTTGATTTTGGGAGAGCATCTCAGTGCCCCCAACGTAAAACATTATTTGAACCAACTACGGTGTCCACTTTAAGTTGTGGCCATCCTCTTCCCGCTCTTCCTGCGTCAGTCGCGCATGATGGAAGAGGTTCTCTTGTTTTACATAGAGGTTTAGTAAATGACAATCCAGTCTCAGTTCTTTTTGATTCTGGATGCACCACGATTGGTGTTAGGCAGTCGCTTGTAGATCCTTCTCGTGCCAGTGGAAAAGTAGTCAAATGTGTAACATTTGGCGGCACCTTAGAGAAATACTCTACTGCTATCATTAGAATTGCTACTCCTTTCTTTACAGGAGATGTACACACATGTCTTCTGCCGAATCCGATCGGTCGTATTCACGGAGTCAAAGAATGCACTCCACAACAAATTTCCGTTTGGGAAAAACAAAATATGCAAACTGCTAATGCTGTAGTCACTAGAGCTCAAGCTCTTAATATGCCTCAAACTTCATCTATTGAAGATAATGAAGTGCATAACCAAGATGATCCCTTGGTAATTTCTCGTGACTCGTTTATAAAACAGCAAGAAGAGGATCCGACTCTAAAGAAATTCTTCACTCTTGCAACAAAAGGTGACCCGAATAAAGATACAAAGCGTTAATCTTGGATTACAATGAAGAATGACGTACTTGTATGTATGGTGCAAGACTCCGCTAAGTCAAGTCATTCTCAGATTCTTATGCCCAAACATTTGAGAGTTAAAATTTTGCAACACGCACACGACTCTCGGTGTGCTGGACATATGGGTTTTTCCCGTACTAAGTCAAGAGTTCTTGCGGCTTTCTTTTGTCCTTTTGTGAACAAAGACATACGGATTTATTGTCAATCTTGTATAGTATGTCAAGAAGTCAAATCCAAAGGTCCACGCCATGCTGCACCTATTCAGGCTGCAGACATTCCTATTCGACCATTTCAGAAAATGGCGATAGACATCATTGGTCCATTTAAGATCAAATCTGCTAGAGGACATCAGTTTATTTTAACGTGTGTGGACATGTGCACACGTTGGCCAGAGGCTATTCCTCTGAAGAGCATTACTACTGCTGACATTGCAGATGCTCTTTGTCTTATATTTTCTCGTCTGGGATTCCCCGGAGAAATATTATCAGACCATGGCACCCAACTGATATCGGATACCATGTCTCAAGCGATGTCGACTCTGCAGATAGAGAGATCTTTGAGTAGTATCTATCATACTATGTCCAATGGGATGGTCGAACGGCTAAATAGAACACTTAAGAACTTACTAGGGAAAATAACTGAGGATCATCCTCAAGATTGGGACAGGGTTTTACCCGCGGCCCTCTTCGCTTACAGAGAGGTCCCCAATGAACATACAGGTGTTTCTCCCTTTGAACTTGTCTTAGTCGCGCGACCGCGCGGCCCTATGTCTTTGCTTCATGATCTCATAACCGCTGATAATATTACCGATGACACAAAATCTTCTTACGAATATGTCATTGCGCTGAGACAAAAGATTATCGAAGCATGCAAATTGGCAACTTCTTCTTCTGAATTTGCTAAACAGAAGGCAAGGCAATTTGCCAATAAGAAAAGAACCTTACGACAACTTTGTCCTGGTGACAAAGCATTTGTTTTGCTACCTTGTAGGGAAAACAGACTTCTTATTTCTTGGAAAGGTCCATACGATATAATCTCGAAAATTTCCGATGTTGACTACATTGTCGATATTGATGGAAAGCATAAAACCTTCCACATCAATATGCTTACGGAATTCCATGAACGTCCTGATTATTTGCAGCCTATTTTCCAGGCAACGGACGATTCACCAGTCCAACATGGTCATTACTCATCACTGTCCGTAAAACAGGATGAGGAAACATGTTTTTCGGATGTTAATCATCCGCTTCCTATGAATCCACTTCATTCTAGTGAATCCTGGAAAAATGTTACTGTTTCTCCCGATTTATCTCCAGGAGAACAGCGACAGTTTCGATTATGTTACAAACATTTCAGGATGTCCTTACTGACATCCCTGGACAAACTCATGTCATTGAACATGACATTATTCTAACTGACCATAATCCTATTAGGGTCAGACCTTATCCTATCCCTATACATTTTCAAGCACAGGTTGAGAAGGAGTTGGATAAGATGATAGATTTAAAAATAATTGAACCATCCACTTCTGCATATTCTTCGCCGATGGTTATTGTTCGGAAAAAAGACAATAACATACGTCTTTGCGTTGACTATTGCAAATTGAATCAAGTTACAAATTTCGATGCTGAACCTATGCCTTTACTAGAAGAGCTACTTACTAGGCTTTGTAAATCTCATTTTTTCACTAAACTAGATTTGTCCAAAGGATATTGGCAAGTTCCTTTATCTGAACGCGCCAAACCTTTTACGGCTTTTTCTACACCTAGAGGCCTTTTTCAATGGAGTTTCATGCCTTTCTGCCTTATGAACGCTCCAGCTACATTCGTACGCATGATGCGTCGAATTCTATCTTATCGGTCAGATGTCATCGCGTATCTAGACGACATCTGTCTTTTCAGCGATACTTGGGAAGATCACTATTCAGGGCTAGTTGAATTACTGTCTACTCTACGCGAGTATAACCTGACAGCGAAACCCTCTAAAGCCTGCATTGGTTTTAGCGAAATTTCTTTCTTAGGCCATCGAGTGGGTCATGGTTTCCTAAAGACAGAGGACCATAATATCACTAAGATACTTAACATCTCTATTCCTAAGACTAAAAAGCAAGTGCGAAGTCTTTTAGGTCTTATTCAATTTTATGGAAGATTCATTCCGAATCTATCCTCTATCATGGCACCTCTTTCTACACTACTAAAGAAAGGGTCGCCTAATATGGTCCACTGGTCACAAGAATGCCAATCCTCCTTGGATAAGATCAAAACTTTGTTTTCATCACCACCTATTTTAGTGTTACCTACAACAGATAAGACATTTGTTCTTCGTAATGACGCTTCATCCACTGGGATTGGAGCGGCACTAATGCAAGAGTAATCTGGAACTCTGCATCCTGTAATGTATATCTCCAGAAAACTTAATGCTGCAGAAAGGAATTATTCGGTTTTAGACCGTGAACTATTGGCTATGGTTTGGTCAATACTCAAACTACAAAGATTCCTTCTAGGCGTACATTTCATAGTAGAAACCGATCAGAAAGCTCTTACGGCTATACAGAGTAAAAATTTAAAGAGCTCGAGGTCTACTCGATATGCAAATGCTCTTCAACCTTTTCATTTTTCGGTACGAGCTATCCGTGGATCAATTAATGTGATGGCAGACATTCTGTCTAGATGCCCACATGATTCCACTTAACTGTTGAGTCTTGGACTTCTTAACACTTCCAACTCGACAACAGATTTTTCTTTTCTATATCAAGATAGATACACATTGTGATTTGTAATATAGTGATTGTATCACTACTATCACTACGTTTATTGATATATATATTCACCGGTACTCGTTGATGATTATTCTTTTTTGTAAATCATGTACTTATAATGCTTAAATATGAAATTGTTATATGCATTGTGTCATTGCAAGTATAGTAGTATGCGTTGGTGACACCTCCCTGGAAACATTTATGCTTAAGAGAAATGCTTTCTCTGAGAGGTTGAGATGTATTCTCACCAGTCGATCTATATTTCGACTCCGCCTTAATTTGGCTTATAAATTCCAGATATTTCTCATCTGCGCATTGTTATTCGTGCGTTGTGAGCCGATTGTTTGTTGCTCTTAGATGTTTTTTTTTTTTAAATGTTCCATTTTTTCCCCGGCGGGGTGTGGTAATCTGTTGCGCACATATTCTTTTGTGTGGAATTATGCGACGCACGGATTACTGTAAGTAGGAATGTACAGTATGACTATTTGATATGAAAAGAAATATTTCTCGGTCAAAGTTAGACTACCCATGATTAATTTACACTTTTGTTGTATGGGTGATCTCTCTTGAATATCGATCTGGCGTATGAATGCTAGATCTATGTCATTTCTCATTTGTTATGGCCAGAAAACAAATTGGTCTGGCTTAGAATGTTTATGGCCCGGACATATATGTATTCCGTGTCTATTTAAAAAGATTCGGTCTTATATCGTATATTTTTGTATTTTTTATGTCGGCCTATTTCTCGGTCTGACGCTAACGGGTGAATAGGCTTTTCTACGCATGCGTCGAGAGTGTCGACGAAAACTGCCTGATGTCATGGCGGTGTGTTTCTGGGCTGGTCCTTTAGGGATGTTGAAAAGTGATCTCTGTGAATGATTTTTAGGAAGGAGATAGTGTCTCTGCAAGATCATATGGTCAGAAATTCCCCTAATGTTCTATATTGTGTTTATTCCTAATTCAAGGTAATACCAGACCCTTTGTTTTGATGAACTCTGTTTTGCTAGGCCTAGATGGCAAGCTTATCTTCGTACAGCTAGGATTGTTTGAATGCTGATGAAGATGACAGGTTATCCAGCAGCTCTAAGGTATTTTCATGAAGCAACCTTATAGATTTCAGAACTGGATGGAAACCCATTGAGAACATTTATGTTCAGATTTTGAATTAATTGCGGCTCATCATTTATCCTCCTGGGTGAGTGAAACTCAAGGAGGTAGCCATTTTGAATTCCCGTTACCACAACGGATCATTGTCAAGAGAACAGAAAACAACTCTTATTATCGGACGATGATGCATAGATCTTCCTATTATGGAAAAACCCATTACTGTGGTTGAACATGGTTGCTATGAACTTTCGACGAATGTACAACTTAAGAAAACTTAGCCAAGAAAAGGTTTGATCAGTGAACCATTATTGATGTTTACATATTCATTTTCACTGACGCGTTCAGTCAGCTGAAGTATGAGGCGATAGCCCACCAGTACAGTGAATGCTTGACTTATATCGCCCATTGTATTTATATGCTACATGAAATATGTCTGATGTTGCCACCTACTATTCAAGAACCTAATGATTTGCTGTGTCAACATGTACCTATGACTGTATCCGTGCTGTCGGAATTTGTGTCACCTTATTAAACATATGAAATGGTCAACAGCAGTTCAAACATCATTGACTTGCATACGAGTGTATGAATGTACCATTACTAAGTTGTCAACTTCACCGAACATTCCATCATTCGCGTAACTGACACTTTACACCTTCACTCTATGTCAACATGACCTGTAGATTCAACGCTGTGTAAGGTTGGGAAGTTGATCAGTATAACCACATAACTTACATTGGTCAGTAACGTCCAGTGATAAGCATCAAACAGTAACGACATCTTCAATGTTGATATTATTTTTTATATTGGAAACCTCGACTGCGGACGGGTCATTTACATAACACTAGATGGATATTGGGGTGAGTAGATTTTATTACTCGATGCGAGTCCTAGTCAAGTCTCTAAAACCCATCTTCACTCCCACCTCTAGATGTTAGCCCTAGTATAGTCAGATCTCTAACACTTCACTCCCACCTCTAGTCGGTGGTCCTAGTATAGTCAGCTCTCTAACACTTCACTACACCCCAACACATCCATACATCGTCCCCCACGCGAGCACAAACTGACTCAGCTCGCTTAAAATCCCCTTAGTAACATACTAACCCAACATTATTGATTTTTTATATTTTCCGTCAGTATCGATTTTTAAATATTTTTATGTATATATGTATGTATATATGTCTAAATAACACACCCAACATCACACAAAAATCCCCCTCTAACCTAACCCCGCCCGCTACATTACACCCATGCATCGTCACCCACGCCAGCACAAAAAGACTCCACTCGCTTCAAAAACCCTCTTAGTAACCTACCCAACATGATCGATTTTATTAAATTTTCCGTCATTATCGATTTTTTTTAAATATTTCTATATATATATATATATATATTGTATGTATATATGTAATATATAAATACACAACACTTAACAACAACTCGCCCGCCATTATCGTACTAATATATTACTATATAACAGTCATTCTAAATATATATGTCTAACTAAATATATGTCTAACTAAATATATATATATATTGTAATAAACAACACATAACAACACACCCGTCATTATCGAACTAATATATTACTATATAAAAGTCAGTCTAAATATATATGTCTAACTAAATATATCATCTTCCTATTGTAAATATATATCGTATAACTGTTTGTAAAATAATCAACACACAACAACACCATTATCGAACAATTATATTATTATATAAAAAGGCACACCACACACTACCAGGACGCCAAGAAGTCACCCCGGCTAACATATATCGCTATATAAAAAGTCATGCGCCTGCAGACTATATAAAAAGTCACGCGCCTGCAGATTTTTTCCTTATATAAAAAGTCACGCGCCTGCAGCGCGCCTGCAGAATCCGCCTTGGTTCCTCCATGACATACTACTTATATATGCTTCTTCCGATGTCAAGGGTCTTCATCACTTCAGTCATGGTGTCAGAGACAAATTGAGAACCATGATCTGAAAGTTATTTTCCTAGGAAAACCTAATCTGGAAAAAAATAAGCAAATGTGCATTCGCTACATCTGATATAGTGGTATTCTATATATATATATATATCATCATCATGTGACGTATTCTTTCCAGAACGTTGTCTGCATTACAGCTGCTCTGAACGCATCACGATTCTGGGCATGTCGACCTGCATCAGCCAAAGACAAGTTCAGACTCTCTGTGATGTCCTGGGTCCACCGTCGTCTAGGTCGACCTCTTCCCCTTTTTCCAGGGACCATGCCTTCCATCACTGTTTTTTCCAGACTATTATGTCTTTTTATGACAGAAAAATTTCAGCTTTCTTATTGCGATGGTATTTAGGAGCCAATGTTCCTGTACGTTTAGTGAGTGCAGTACTTCTCTGTTGGTCTTTTTTTCTGTTCAGGGTATTCTCAACATCCTTCTGTAGCATTTCATTTCGAATGATGTAATCTTTTTTGCAACTGTTTTATTGAGTGTCCAAGTCTCGCAGCCGTATGTTGCTACTGGAAATATACATGCTCTGATCAGTTGTAACTTTGTTTCTTTGTTTGTGCCTTGCCATAGGTTTTTCATCTGTATTAATGATATATATATATATATATATATATATATATATATATATATATATATATATATATATATATATATATATATATATATATATATATATATATATATATATATATATATATATATATATATATACACATCATTGTTTGTGCCTTTACCTTCTACAAATCCACACTGTTCATCACTAATTTCTGATTTAATTTTATTTCTCACTCTTCTCATGATAATTCGTAAAAATATTTTGGTCACATGACTCAAAAGACAAATGATGCGATGTTCTTAACTTTCCATTGTTACAGGTTTCTTTCGCAAGGGTTATATGTACCATAACAAAACCAAAAAAAACGAACTCTAGTAATTACATGGCTAAATACGAGTATTTTAGACATGTGATTTATGTTTACCTGAGCAATAATTACAGAATCACTTTTTGAACTTGTTGAAGATGAACATGCAAATCCCCCAAATAGTTTGCTTGTTATTAGACATGTTCTCGCATAACTGATGAATCGGAGGAAGGTGGTTGAAGCAATAAGAATAGACATAGTCCGCAACCAGACATACGTCATGGCCTCAAAACCCATCCTCCGCAGACCCGAGTAAAACAGCCCCAATTACCATGGTTTGGCCATGTCTGAAGAAAAGGAGAAGATCAGCTACCACGCCAAATATGGGAAACTAAGAGTCAGGGATCCAGACCTTTACGACGACACAGAGTTCGCAATGAGCACAACATTGGACAATCTCTGGAGGACCGAGGACTATATTAGAACCAGCTCAGGAGGAAGATAGCCGGATAGGATAGTATGTTCTTATTTTGATTATCTGCTGTAGCCTTTCCCCCATTAGATCTGTGACGATACGGTTGTGCGATCTCACGTCCACTCCGGCAGTATCACTTTTTTCTTCATTTTTCTCTTCCTCTCACTCATCGCTATTATTTGGCATATTTTTTGCCCTTTCATTCATTATTTCGGTCTCTACGTTGGATAAGTAGGGTGAAGTCTCTAACTAGCCTAATTTGTGAAGGGTTCATGCAATGATTCTGGCCCGTTCAAGCCCTCAGTTGGAATAATCCAACGAATGCTCGCTTATAAGTAATGGCTATATATATATATATATTTATTTATTTATTTATTTATTTATTTATTTATCAAGAAAGATTGGCTTATACGTTTGCTTTCGTACATATACTGAATCAACTATTATTGGTTAGGTTAAAATAACATACAACGAATTTAAAAGTCAATTAGTCTTTAACATGGGAAAATAAATATGGAAAATTGGGTGAAAATTGAAATAAAAGTTTCCTCACTGAGGTTTAGAATGTGCTTTAGAATGTCTTTGATTTATGCTGTAGCCTGTTACACAACACTTAGCTCTAGCTGTTGTTTCCGTCACTTCTTTTTGGTGATGAGTACACTTCTCCACATAACTCGTCTACTGTAGGCGGTTTAGTGTTGATACTCTTCTCTCACACTAGTGGTGTATGAACTTCAGTACTTAAGTCTGATGGCTTGTAACCACGAACTGTGACAAATAGAAAGAAACAAATGCCTTCTGCCGAGTACATTTGTTCTCCGCCAACTAACAGGCTCATTTTCATGTGCTCCACCCACCAATGTTAACCTCTCAGAATAATTAAATTCCCGAGCACCCAATGTAACTCAGGGAATATGATGAAAATTCACCAATATCCTTCTGGGTGTCGACTAGGAAATTGCGTCTGGAGTGCGTGAATAATGATCTGCCTCAATTACAATTTAAAAAAAGGTACATAAATCTCACATGATTCTATACACTTTAGGCACATGTGATGTAATCACCACTCATTACTCATCCTTACACCCGTCTGAGTTCTGGGGTCTTCTCTGCTGTCGAGTTTCCCCGCACGACTAGTCAGAAACAATCACCATCTCTTGCAGTAGTGGTTCATGCATATATTATTTTCATATGTTGAAGTTGCCAGCCTCGTATATAACCACTTATCAAGAAACCTGTAAAATTTTCTTTGGTAAAGAATTTGTTTACGCTTACCCCAAAATTTTTTGAATGCATACTTCTCCTGGCACAGATTTAGAATGGACACAGCTCTGTATTAGAGCTTCAAGATTACTTAGATCTGGAAATGTGAGTTAATTCCTCTGACGGCTGGTGTTCTGCAAATTCCTGGCCTGGGAAAACTGTTTGTATAATTCCTCTTATGACTTGGTCTGGGAAATATGAGTTAATTCCTCTGACGGCTGGTGCTCTGTAAATTCATGGGCTGGGAAAACTGTGGTTAGAATTCCTCTCTGACTTGTGATAACATTTCCAAGTTTCCAGTCTTGTATTAAAATTCCGGTTTACTTGCTAATCCCAAAGTTGCCCTATACTCGATCTGCCAGCCTCGTATATAACCACTTATCAAGAAACCTGTAAAATTTTCTTTGGTAAAGAATTTGTTTACGCTTACCCCAAAATTTTTTGAATGCATACTTCTCCTGGCACAGATTTAGAATGGACACAGCTCTGTATTAGAGCTTCAAGATTACTTAGATCTGGAAATGTGAGCTAATTCCTCTGACGGCTGGTGTTCTGCAAATTCCTGGCCTGGGAAAACTGTTTGTATAATTCCTCTTATGACTTGGTCTGGGAAATATGAGTTAATTCCTCTGACGGCTGGTGCTCTGTAAATTCATGGGCTGGGAAAACTGTGGTTAGAATTCCTCTCTGACTTGTGATAACATTTCCAAGTTTCCAGTCTTGTATTAAAATTCCGGTTTACTTGCTAATCCCAAAGTTGCCCTATACTCGATCTGGTACTTATAGTTGGGGAATTGTAAGTCCTATCCTCTTTACTCTGGCTTGTTTCGGAGGTGCTTCGTTAACTCTGCGAGGCAGTCTGTCTGCGTGTGTCTGATTTCTACAGTACATCTCACAATCCTTAGTTTCAAATCCCAGCTGTGTTTCCGCCGAATGTCCCAATCAAATCAATTGTAGATTCTGGCGAACCAATCAAATATATCTAGCACTGTTTTGGTAGGGAAGTTTATCATTACTCATCCCAAGCGTTTTTCAAAATATTAAATTTAATATACACGCGTGGCCTCTTACAACAGTGATGTCATATCGTTACATAAGACTTCCGGCCGCGCCACTGTCTATCACAATATTGTGACCGTGTTTTCCAAATGTTTTCGTAATGTCTTCCGCCCAGATGTCTATCCCGACAGATTATCTCATATCCCCTTTATCTGCGTGCCTCCGCCAGACAGCTATCTGGTCAGACAGTGTTGTCTTCTTTCATCGTACGCACAATACAAGCTTGTGTCAACACGATCAACAGCTTTCCAATGGGGTCAAATATTGGACCGACACGTTTCCACAGGTGGTCAGACGGATTCAAAGAGATAAGCGGGGAACCGGTCTGATGACTGGGTAGTGTTACGATAATAACGATAATACGACGGTTCAGCTGCCGGAACATAAATACGTCTGAGGAGAGGTAAACAATAAAATACGATTTACTCCCGCAGCAAATACTGCCACAGTAGAGTGGCGTGTTAGAGGCATCACCCTGCTGTGTTCAGCATAAAGAATAAAATTAATGAAAGGTCAAAATGAAATGCCAAATAATAAGTGAATAATGAAGAAATATGAAGAAAATATGTTTACTGCCGGAGGGCTGAAGGTGTGAGAGATAACACAGAAGGACAGGAACAGACATTTCGTCACAGAAAATTAGGTGGAAACACAGCTGGAATAGGAACTTGGAAACTGGAAATATAATGTAACAAAATCGGAGTCACAGCACACACTGCAGACCAAACATCAGACTAGCGACTTCTAAAAGCCAGAAAGAAAAAGGAGACATTGGACTTATAAGTTCCACAACTATAAGTAACAGATTGAGTATTGGGCAACTTAGGAATTTACAAGTAAACCCGCATTTTTAATACAAGACTGGAAACTTAGGAATTTTATTACAAGTCATAGAGGAATTTTAAAAAGTGTTCCCAGGCCCAGTGATTTCGCAGAACATCCGCTGTCAGAGGAATTAACTCTAATTTCCCAGACCAAATCATAGAGGAATTAAACAAACCTTTTCCCAGGGCAGTGATTTCGCAGAACACCCGCCGTCAGAAGAATTTCCAGACCTAAGTGATCCGAAGCATCTAATACAGAGCTGTGTCCAGTCTAAATCTGTGCAAAGAGATTGTGTATTCCCAAAAATTGTGGGGGTAAGTGTAAACAATTTATTTTACAAATGTGAAATTTGACATGTTTCTTGCTTAGTGGTTATAAATGAGGCGGCAACCTCAACATATGAAAAGAGTATATTCCTGAACCACTACATGCTGGCATTTCTCAGTGAATATTGGTGAATTTTAATCATATTCATTCAGCACACAGCTGCAGGCCTCACCTAAAAGTTAAGTGTTTATAAAAAGGCACCAGCAAAAATCATATACTTTTTTCTGAACTATATCTTCACCCTAAATCTCTGTGAAGAGCAAATTTGATTCCAATATAAAGGTCACCAGCAGATTATTTATTTTAAACTGTTAATACTAATTGATTATTAAATTTGCTACCTGTTGTTTTAAAACTAAACAATCATGGTCGATTCAGTCTTTTATATGTATGAAAGCAAACGTACGAGTCAGAACAATATATATATATATATATATATATATATATATATATATATGTGTGTGTGTGTGTGTGTGTGTGTGTGTGACGGTGCGAAGACGATGTGTGAAGGAGAATAAGGATTTGTGTGTAATGTTGTCGTCACTCTCTCTGGCCTACTTTCACACACGTTCCGCAGTCACAGAAAAACTCTTGATGACAGGGGTCCCACTTTTATTAATGAAACCCTATCAGGTAGCACATGAATCATACAGAAAACAATGTTGTCCCCAATGTTACTTTGAATGCATTTCCTAAGCAACACCGTATAACCCAGCTATTTAAGTAACACCATCTAATAACCCAGCACAGACTGCTGGACTCTTTCTATGTCGTCAGTCCTCTTAGCACAGACGCAACATATGCGTATCAAATCTTCTACCTCACTGGTGTATCATATCGAGGATGCATACCGCACATGGAAGACGATCTGGCTTCCTTTCAACTCTGACTCGACTCTCTCACTGTCCTAGTTTTTCTCTTCGTCTCCATCCCTGTACCACATGATAGCCACGTTCAAAATGTCAGGCTAAACTCCGCCCATCCATCTAGGGAGCAAATCAGGAGTCCTATGCTCAGTTTGGATGACATGAGATCACATCTTAGTAAATATTTTCTTCCTAGACGTCCACAATTGAAGTTCCGCCCACTGGTCATTACATTCTCACAATATTTCTTGCCTTACTCACACTTCTTACGGTTTCGTGCTCAAAAGGTGTTTTCTTCTGGTGTCAGACAGCGCCAGGATGTCTGACAACCGATGGCTGTCTCCCACGTCTCACACGTCTGTCTTCTTCACGGATGGCGAAGGTGTGTTTCGTTTAAATCGCCCATTACCGGGTGAGAATGCCAACATGAGCACAAATTCACACCGCAGACTAGATCGACAACTACTTACTCAGTCTAAAATTACACCTTTCTGGCCACACGGTCATATATATATATATATATATATATATATATATATATATATATATATATATATATATATATATATATATATATATATATATATATATATATATATATATATATATATATATATATATATATATATATATATATATATATATATATATATATATATATATATATATATATATATATATATATATATATATATACATATATATATATAAATATATATATATATATATATATATATATATATATAGATCTATATATAGATATATATATATATATATATATATATATATATATGTGTGTGTGTGTGTGTGTGTTTGTGTGTGTGTGTGTGATGGGGCTATAATAAACGCCCCAAAATCTCCCTGAAGTTCATATTTTCGCTCTTTCTAGAGCATCCATCGCATGTGTTATTTGCGTGGCCCAATTACTTCGCGCGCACACTAAGTTTAGTGATTGACCCTAGCGGCCTATATAAAGAAGTGCGATTGCCAGCAGAGGCCTTGTTTGCAAGAGTCGGTCCAGACAGAGAAACGAAGTTAGGCACGCCTGTGTGGGTAGAAGATGAACAAAGACATGAAACGTGAGTTTGATTTTAAAGCAGATTATCATTAGTGTTCTGTAGCTTTAGAATTATGTTCAGCGTGAATCTGTTCTAATGTTTGAGAAAATAGATAAATGTGTTTCCTTAGGAGATTTCTTTTAGGACATTAGAGTTAGTTTTGAAGTGATAGATTAGTGGATAGGTTTTATTAGACATGTTAAGTCCAGATCACAGCTGTTAGAATTTAGTAGCAATCATTTCATTCATTAGACCTGGCAAGAAAAGTGAATATAGTAGAAACCTGTTTCATTCGTGAGGCCGGGCAGAAAAGCAGTCTACGACTAATATTAACTGTTGGCAAGATGGCAGCCAGGGCCACGTGTTAAATGGGCATAAAGGTTGCGCCTGTGAGTCGACAATAACACGCTTAGTTATCACGTTTTATAGGCCTAGTGATGTTATGCTATTTATATTGGGTGAATTGACACGTGGGTGAAGGCAGGTTAATGTAATTTTCTTCAGTAATGGAAGAGATAGTTTAGGTTAAAGTTTATTTCACGATAATTGTTTTATTGTGTCATTCGAGGCTAGTTACGCCTGATTGTGTACAGTACATAGTTTTCGTGTTAAATTTCCTTTAGGTGGTGTATTTAGTTCTAGTTTTGTTAAGTCAAGAGTAATTTTATTTTATTCTTTGATGTAAGGATAATTTAGTGTATTTCACGATAATTGATCATAATTCTACTGTATATCTTTAGTGGGTTACTTTGAGAATAGTCATTTAGATTTCTGGTGAGCGCAATGCCACTACTTTGTGCGTAAGGCACTTTGAGGGGGTGTTACACGTTTTGCTCCTTGCAGAGCATGGAAACACCAATGTGGCTAGTATCCATCACAAGCCCACAAGAAGCATCGTTATGCTATTGCAGTGGCTGTTTCGGTAACGATGTATTTCATATGATGAGTTCCCAATCTTATCAGTCGGCAAATACGACATGCTTCAAAGTGCAGGGACGAATATTGAGATGAATCAGTTGCAAGGTGGTGGTTTATGCCCATTAATGAGAGTATTCGTTGTACATATCGTTTAATATTATTTTATGCATATTTCATTATTATTTAGCCATTGTTATGTGTCGGATAATTTATGAGAGCACGTGGGTCCACTTGGGAACAAATTATGTCTCTTCTCGCTCCTTATGGAGCATGTAGCCACCAGTGTGGCTGGCCTCCGCATGGAGACCGCACACAGCATTCAGATGCTCTTGCAGTAGTGGTTTCGGTAGCAATATGTGTTACATGGTGAGATTGCCAGCCTCATACACAACATCATACTAGTCTGATTAGACGACATGCATGGGCTGAGATTGTGTGCATGATAGTTGAATGTTTCAGGTAGCGTGGAAGAAGGACAGTTGGCAGGTGAGAGCATGGTGTTTCTCTTTATTTAACTATTATGATTTTAACTAGTCGGTGCTTTGTTTACGTTTCAGATTAGCAATTGAGCACTGGCTGGGTGTTTTGTTTGTTGTGTTTTGTTTGTTTAGTGTTTGCTTTATTTGTGCTTTGTCACTGAATGGGTTCTATGAATAAATACAGCCCCAGCCTTAGAATCAAGAGTTTTATTGTTGTTCGGGTCGGTTGCGAGTGTGCAAGACAGTGATCACATATCACAACAGTATCATCATCTCTCGCCCACCCTATCATATATATATATATATATATATATATATATATATATATATATATATATATATATATATATATATATATATATATATGTGGACGGGTAGGGAATTGGGGTTTGCTGTTTATGTCGAGAGTGTTAGGTTTAGATACTAGCTAGCCTGCTAGAGGTGGTGATTCTCTCTTACAGTCTTACAGGATTCAACCAGGTTCGGGGATAATCCTCTATGATGTTTTATGTTAGAGCAGATGGGTTCTATTTATGTTGCACCTGTAGCGATTTGCTTTTATATGATACCTTAATTAATTTGTATGATGGCAAACTGCAAACATATGATTCGTCAACAGCATTTGTGTTCAATGAAACAAATGTTTATTCAACTCTCAACAGGAACTGGTTTAAGTCAAATGGTAACAGGTTTTTGCATAATGGCATGTTGACATTAATAAACAAGTATAAAAAGTCAATGTATTATTTCAAGGATGCAACATTCCTTTTTATGTCCTTAAATCTTCTCAACTTGTTAACTTGCAAAAACATGGCGTGGCTCCTCTATCCTTCTAGTGTTCCTTAATTTTATAATATTTTCTAGGCTCAACGACATTATTCCATATCTTCAAATTTGTCCTATATTGAGCCACTCTGCCTTCGTATGTATTCCTAAATGTTCTCTCAACTTAAGGACTTTCCTCTGTAAGCATATCATTCAATTATGCGCTTTGGTTTTCATTGTTGCACATCTTCGAACGTAGCTCTTCTTGGGTTGGGACCGTGAGCTGTAACAGTTATAAGCGTTTGATTTGACAGTACTTACTGAATTAAGGAATTCACAAACACTTCCAACTAATGAATGAATATACACGACTGCATATTTTATGTGAAGTTGATCTCCTTAACTGGAATTTACACTGAGCAGGAAAAACATGTCTTCACTAGATCGCTCTAAATTCACTACTGGTAATATGGCTTCGTTTCTCGTTCATCCCGGGGAAAAAGGACTGAGCCTAACCATTGGTTGGAAATCACATGACCAATGCTTGGCGTAAGCGAAGCTAGCCTAATTAATGCTTGGCGTTTCGAAGCGAAGCTGGCCTAATTAAACATCTGTGTCCCGATTTATTAATATCTTCTGTTTCTTATAAGAATTTATTTTATGTTAATTTGTGCCTCTTTCTGTTACTGGTATAGTCTATTTCTTAAGAAAACCACAGTATACGCGGCGACATACAGATCCCGGGGCCCTGCAAATGTATCCCATAGGGAGACATTTGAGTACTATCAAATCTTAAAAAATTTAATCCCAAAAATTTCTTCAATTCAAAAAAAATGTTCAGAAAAATTTAAAGTTTAAAAATTTTCTAAGTCCAAAAATAATTCGGAAAAATTTAAACTAATTCCTAAACTAGGGTCCTATGTCTATATGAGATCAACTTCTATATAAAAACCTAGGGATGGACATCAACTTCAAAAAAAATTTTTTTAACTATCCAGCATTTTACAACATTTTTTCATCACATTTCCAAATTGGCAACACTGACCAACAAAAATATTCCCAACTTCATCCAATACAGAAGGTCGTCACTAAAAAATGTGACGAGTGGCAACACTGGGAAATATGAGCAATAGTATTCATTTGCATAACTTAATCATAATCTAAATGCATGTTGACAACATTTTATTAGTCATTGTGGGGGGGGGGGGGGGGGGGGGGGGGGTGTAATATCATTTCTGTTCCTGTCATTGGTTTCATAACCCAAGGCTTCAAGTACTTTAAAAATGTTGAAGTTATTTTCTTCCTGATATTCCATCATCATGGGTGTAATTTATTTATTCTTTTGATTCCAAGTATTTTACAGTTTATTCATAGAGATTTTGAAGGTGTCCACATCCTTACTGTCATGTTGATCTCTTTTTCAATAAACAGTTTATGCTTCCTTGGTTATCCATCATGTTTTCTTTTCCAATAAATGATCTGGTTGGTCATTGTTATTATATATAAAAAATCTCCAGGCATATGGGTAAAAAATTTCTAAATTATAATGTAACCATTAACATGTTTACATTCAATCATATTGTTCACAATAAAAGCATTAAAACCTCATAGCTTATTCTTATTTATTTGTGTCTGAATGTTTCCTATATTTGATATTTTCCAAATGGTAAGTATATGAATTCGTTCCAAGTCCATCACTGTAGAGAATGTTCTCTATTACAATTTTCTCAAAATATGTGATGTTTGTATCCAATATCCACACAGGTAATAGGTCTGGTAATGATCCTGTCCATTTATGATTCAGCGACAATCTTTCTTTTTCTTTCCTGTTTTCTGTCAACACGTTATTTTCATATGTGAGCCATAGCTTAAAATTATTATTTATTATTACTAGTCTTTTTCAAAAATCAACTTTGCACTAACTTTGCTACAATATTCATACATCAACCTATTCAATCAATCATTAACAGAATACAACATGTCATTTTAATATTCCTATTTTTCTTCTTCTCTTCTTTTTTCAAGACAAGGTTCCTGTCAGTCTGGCGACTATGTATCCTTACTAATCTCTGGTTCCATGTAACATTTTTCTTTTTTTGTTCTTTTTAGTTCAATGTATCATTTTATGTCTTTCCACAATTCCATGCTATGTGGATCCTGTCTAGTTCTCTTGTTCTAACCAGAAATATATCTTTAGTGAACCTTATGAGCTGTCAATTTTTTCAACAATACATCATACAATCAATCATATATATAAATATCAATTCAAATGTCTCCATTCTGTAACAGTATAGATAAAACATATTATACAAAAAATTTTTATTGTTCAACACCAGTTCTGCCTTCGCAGGTCGAAGGTTTTTCAGAACTCTATGGTATTTATAACATCTGCTGCTACAGCAAGATGATCAATTTATTTTCATAGTTACTTGTTATTATGGGGCATGAGGGTACATGTAATCTAATGGTAATCCGTGATTCAGCAATATGGATGTCCAATCTGGGTACTCTTTTATAATATTATATCCATCTATTGTATATGGATCTATGACACGTCAATCCATGGGGGTTACACTGTTCTTGGTCCATATATCATAAGGGTGATCCAAGCTCAGTATTGTCACAATGTCTCAATCATTTTTCAATCCTCTGCTTTGTTGTATTATTTAATTTAAAATACCATAAGCATTTTAATATAACCAGTAGCAAGCAATATTCATGTGCTATATTAATCAGGTTCACAATATAAGGCAAGTGGCAAAAATATCAAGAAATTTATTTTCTCCCAAAATATGGAGATATTAACATTTTATTCCATTATTATTATTGTCTTTAACCTCTGAGGTTCTATAGGATATGCATAGTCCATTTGTATATCCTTTGTCCATGGATGATCCAAATCTCATCTAGTTCCATTATCATACCTGTCAACCTCCTGAGACAAAAATCTGTACGCCGGACCAAAAAAATCCTTACAAACACCCAAAAATCCTTACGCAAAAAATATATTAATAAATTATACGCAATACAGTTTTAAAATGAGAAATGACATATACAAATCTATTAGCATTTGAATTATTGTGATATAAAACATGCTAATAGCCTCAAGCTGTTCTTTACATATAAAAAACTAAGTGATCATGATGTACACTGTTCTTTCGATGTACAGTGTTTTGTATTATAATCAACACATGCACTTTTAGCACTTTGCAGAATTGCATTTGTGGGCTTAAAATCTGCACAGCATGTATCAATGTTAATCTTACACTGTAAAATAGAAGTGAGTGTGTCCGCATTCATGGACCTCCTGCAGTCTGTGTGGATTTTTTTCATCATTGAAAATGATCTTTCGCAGTCAGCATTGCTGTGAGGGAGTATCAGCAGTCGCTGAATGATGACTTTCAAATTAGGGAAGCGGATGGCACCAGTACTAGTTTTCTGGTCAACAACTTCCAGCCAATAGCTACAGAAGCTCTTTTTCTGACCACTATCTGTTAGTAGAGGCACACACACATCAGACAACATACAGTAGTCATCGAACTCATCTTTCAGTGCTTCCTGATCAAGATCTTGGGCAAAAGCATCTGCCAATCTGCAGATGTTTGGATACCTGAGATTATCTTTAGTGCTTGGATCTAGCACTTTTAAGTCCTTTAGAACCTGGTTGTCAAAGGGAAATTTATCAGTAAATTTGTTAACCACTGATGTGTAAAAATTTCTGACATCTTCAAAAAATGAACTCTTTACTCCACTATCAAGCTCCATTTCTTCGATAAATGCTCTGTTCGAGAGGCCAATTGCCAGTATGCTGTCATCATGCTGCACCCCATGATCACTAAATTTGATATGCCTCAAGTCAACAACCTGTTTAACATACTTCATCTCCACAAATGTAACTAAAAATTTTCTAAGCAATCTGTCCATCTCCTCCATCATGCCACCAATCTGCGACTCATCTGTTTGAAAGAGTTTAATAAACTCATTTAACAGTGGCAGAATGAAACTCAGAAAACGAAGGGTCAGCTGGGTTAGTGGTGCTTTTAAAAGTTTATGGATGTTTTGGACTCTGCCAGGCTTTTCAACATCATTGTGGCTTTCAAAATAAGATGAGAGAGCTGTATACTGGTTAATAATTCTATCCACTACCTTCTGCAATGACAGCCAGCGAGTCTGACAATGTTTAAGAATATTCAGGTCATCTGCTTCTGTGAATAGTTGGAACTCCTTATAAGCCTTTCGTCGTTTTGAGCTGTGCTCAAAATGATAGTACATGTCTAACAAAAGATCTTCTACTGGCACAGTCAACTGTTTGATTCCATCTTGTGCACATAAATTTGCAAGGTGGCAAATGCACCCAATACTAAAAACATAAGGGTTCCTCTGCTTGATCCTAGTAAGTACTGAGTTTGATTTCCCCACCATGACATTGCAGTTGTCACTAGCAAAGCCGATGCAATTTTTCCATGGAATATGAAATTTTGTGAACAGATTATCAACATCACTGAATATCGCCTCACTGGTTCCACCACTGCATACAGGCATGTCCAACAATCTCGTTCTTGGTCCCAATCCTTCTTCAAAAACTCTCACCATAATAGCTAACCGCTTCTCTGTTTTCTTGTCATTTGATTCATCAACCATTAATGAGAAGGGTGTTTCCCTGCACAGCTTTATCACTGGTTCTGTTGCAGATGGAGCCAGGCAGTTTTTAATGATAAGTGTTGTCTTTGTCCTCTTCGACTGGAACTTTCTGGCAATATCACTGTCAGGAAACATTACAGGCGCCAAGTCACAAAAGTGATCAGCAACAGATGCAGTTAAGTTATGCTGGGCAATGAAATTGGCAAATAAAACTTCAGCCCTTATAATGCCACCCTCTTCCTGCTTTGGCTGAGCAAAAAAGGTCTTAATAGATGCTCCCTTCTTCGTTGCAAACATTTGTTCATGCAATTTCGATTTGAAATGTACTTTCAGATCATATAATCCTGAAGCTACTACTTTAATATCTTTGCTGCATAATCTACAAAAAGCATGGGTTGATCCTAACTTGGATGCATCTACAATGCCAGGGAAGAGTTTAACCCATTCGACCTGAAACTTACCATGACCTGCAAGCTTTTGTTTCTTTGAATTAGGCTCAGCCATCATTCAGTGGATGAAATATTTCAACTAATAATCTTTGTAGACGAAGAGAATGATTAAAAAATACTACGAACAAAGCAAACGGCTAACAGCAAAAAAAAAAAAAAAAAAAAATTATAATCAAAATTATGAACAGAATATCAAATCTAGGAAGAAAAAACGTACCACCGAAAATTTACAAAATTATTATTTACGAGTTGGTAGCTTAAAGTGATAACAGATTGCCACTTTATTAAAAAATAAAGCAGCTAATCTTGAGTGCTGGAATAAAGTAGGCCTACTCAACGCAAACAAACTTTTTTTTTTTCTAGTTATGTAGGGCCTACACAGAATATTATGACAATTTAACGGAAATATATTGAAGGGCAAGATATAACTGGAAAGATTAAGACAGCGATTAAATTGCAACAAAGCAAAACAACAGCAATATTTAACCAAGTTATAAGTACTTAGCTTTTTTAAACGAAATGGCGCCAAAGTGTGGTGGCAAGCAAACGTGGTCGTTGATAACAGGTAACTTTAAAAATACGCCATGTCACGCTGAAAACCAAAAGCGTTTGAGGCCGAATTCAAAGTTTTTGCCGAATTGTTGGGAATGAAAGGATTTGATTGGTTGCTGGGAGAGACCTCAGTTTAAAAACGGACGCCGAGATTCCCGGAATTAAAAATAAAACAAAAATGGTTAAATAAAAACCTGGGCTAGAAAATATTTTCTGATTTAAAATTTTAAAAAACTTGGATTGGAAAATATTTTTAGAATTTTTTTTTTTTTAAATTAAAAAAAAAAAATTTTTTTTTTTTTTTGGCGGGGAGAAAAATCCGTACAACGAGTCAAAAATCCGTACATTGTACGAAAAATTCGTACAAGTTGACAGGTATGCATTATGTTCTGGGTGCATCAGCATTCAATCTTTTTTTTCTTTCTCATTTAATCTCCGTTGTGTCCTTAACACTTTTGGTTCCATAGGATTTTCACAATTCATTTGTGTCTCTTGTCCAATGATGATCCATGCATTTATGGTTCTCATATGTGGCAATTATATTCCTCCGATTGGTTCTATGTTCATGGAACCCAGAAAATTTCAATTATTTTCTCTGTTATTTCATAACAGCCTCAAATTATTCATTGTCTCATTCTAATGTGAGCATAAGTGCATAAACCGCACAGCAAAACATTAGTTGTGTCAACATAAAATTTCACCATAACCTAAAATGGCATCTTCATCATCACTAAACAGTTGCCTCATTCTCATGTGCCATTAGTGGTTATCATCCGGTAATGGGGTATTCAATGTGGGTTCAGCATATACAAATGCTATAGAAGGGTATTTCATTTGCTAAGTCAGCATGTGCAAATGTCATTTCTTTAACATGGGGCAAAGGCATCATCAACAATTGGTTGCAATTTGTTCAATGTGGGGTCAGCATATACAAATGCTCTCAAAGGATATTCTCATTTGCAAAAATCAGCATGCGCAAATGTCATTGGGGTACTTGTCATAGGCAGTATCAACAAAAACTAGTTGTTCGCACTGATGTGGTGATTTATTTTTTCTTGTCTACTATATCAGCTGCTAATTTCATGGCAGTCAATGTTATATGGCATTTGTCTATCATCATGTCATCAATCATGTGCAAGGGTGGCATATAAACATATAACATATCGTATAAACATTCAAAATATATTCTTTTCTTTTCTCTTTTCATTTTTTCTTTTATGTCTTTTCTCTTTTCATTTTTTTCAGTTTCATTTCTTTTCTGTTTGATTTCTTTTCTTTGCATTTTCTGTTTTCTTCATCTTTTCTGGTTTGCAAAGTTTTTCTTTTCAATATCTCAAGATTTCAATTTTTTTTTTTTTTTTTTTTTTTTTTTTTTACAATGTATCACAATTTCAAGAGAATGACAATAACCAATTCACTAAACATTCTAGCTACTACCAATATTCCTAATAGTAAATCCTAACCAATAGGGCTGCAAGTAATAGTTTAGGTTAGAACAGAATGAATATTGTAGCAGTATCTGTTGTCAATAAGTGGCGAGGAAAGGGTACATCAAGGATCTCCCGATTACAACATGATTGTAATTCCAAGGAATGAATATGATTGGGATTGAAAAGATCACAAGTCTAGAATGTCGTCTCAATATAGTGGAAAGGAAAAATAGTAAGTTAAAGATGGTGTACCAGTGGGGTGAAGAAAATCTTACTATAGAGAGTCAAGGTTGGGATATGGAATCTCTTTTGGAGAATGTTTAAAATCTTGACAGTACTAATATACATCTGGGTCTAAAATAATAATGTACATTGGAAAAATAAATAATCCTGTGGAGAAAGATATCATAACATGCAATATAGTTTTGGGTATGAACTATATGCTGTTAACAGATGTCATAGTAGGAACAGTATGATTGATCAAGGTGATAGATATAAAGGAGTTTAGCATAATTGAGATCAAAGAAATATCAGTATGAGGTAAGAAAAAACTACTGGTGTAAAGTGCCTGCATGAAAATGCACTAAGATGCGAAATTACAGAACTCTGGAGCTGCAAGGACAAGAAGTCTGGTGAATGAAGCGTGGAATATGATCAGTTTCAAAAGTAGAGATCAATGTTACAACAGAATAGTGTGACACATGTGCTAAAGGTGGGGTTGTACATTAACATTCTCAACATTAAGAAAATGTCTGTGGCTAAATAATGTCTGTAAACTCGTAACACCGTGTGTTATCAATTGTTTTGTCATTTTTATTTCACAAAACGATAATATTTCTAATGGAAATCCTCCGTGGGCTGGTCTTGATTGTTCTCTGGGCATCAGTATTTTAAGGCTGGAAAAAAAATAATTTTCTCAGTGAGGCTTTGACATCTTAGTCTGGAAGCAAGTCATTTGAACTGTCAAAAACTGAAAATAGAGTACATGGGAAAGTTAGTACATTGTTAAAAAGTAAGTGCACATCAGCGTAGACCGTGTTCGGAGTGGCGAACACATAAAACACCTGGGCGTGTTTTTCAGCAAAGGTTTAGTAGTTCCTTCAGTTTCTCTGACATTTTCTCTGCCATCTCTAACCTTGCAATGTCTCGACTGGTTAGGCGAGCATCATATTGAACAGCGGTGGTTGTCTTGGGTGATACAACGTTGGCTGAGTGTTGGGGCACTGGGACATCAACGAATGCGGTGATGACTTAACATCTTTTGATTGCGGTGATGGTTTCACTGTGGTTGGGGTTTGCATGGCTGGAACATCTGTCAGTTTTGAGGCAGGTATATGTTTCGCCTTGATTTTTCTTCTGACCTGGTTGTGCGGTACGTTAACATCTTTTACAGTGGGCGCAGTAATTTACACACTGTTGTTTTTGACAAGTTGGGCTGAGGCTAATACTTCTCGGCTTGGTTTTGGCACTTGATAGCGTTTCTTCAGAATCTTTCGTCTGATATAGTTGTGCTGTATACGAGGAATCTTGTTGCTAGGGAGTGAGTCATCAGATTCTGTTTTATAGGCGCGTTTGACACTGGAGCTGACTGGTATAAATAATGTGCTATCTGCATCACTGGTTTCAACAGAACTGACTGTATCAATGTCTGTTTTTGTTCGTATAGTTCTACCATTTCTCTGTCATTTTGTTCGTTGGGGTCTGACAAAGCTGTGCCGGGGCCGACACTGTCTTCTCTCATGTCTTGTTCTGTTTCGTCTCCATAAAGATTGCTGGTATATGGTTCAACAATCTGCTTGGGTATAGTTTCTTCATGATCTGATTGTTCTGAACGACCAATCTTGTTCTTGTGGTATAGCAGTGTTTGGTTTTCACTAGTGTTAAAACTGGAGCTCCCTGAATTTGGGGTGTGATAGGTATCAGCTGACGATTTATCACCGCGGGAGTAAGTTTGAGTGTGAATATACGTTGCATTGTTGTTGTCATCGTGTGACGTCTGTGGCCTGATTTCTTCGTTTCTAATGCGCAGGTCTCTGTCTTGTAGTCTATTACGTAATTCAAGTGGTGGGATGTCCTCTTCACTTTCTGACGAATTCCTTTGTTGTCTTGCTCGTTGTATTTCCTCTGTAGGTGGTCTGGGTATGTGGTCGTCTTGGTAAGATTCAGAGTCTGTCATCTCTGACTCTGATATGTCAGACGGATCTGTACTGGATGGATTATAATTTAGGGTGGCCTTTCTGACTGGTCTTGTATTTGTCGTCAGAGGCGGAACGGGTCGGTGATTATCAATTTTGAGTTGTTTTACGTGAGCTTTTGTTTGGTGTTGTTTCTCTTCATTCCAGATAATGAAGTTTACAGGCGTAGTTTGTTTCATGATTTTGTAGCCATCCAACCATCGGTCATCGAATTTTGAACTGCGTACATGTTTCTTGTAGTATACTCTGTCTCCTATTTTGTACGTTGGTAGCTTGGCTGATTTATCATGTTGTTTCTGTTTCTTGTGAAATGCCTTCTGCGTATTTCGTTCTGCAATCTGGTGAGCTTTATACTTTTCTTGAAGGATTATTTCGATGGGGTCTTGTCCCATGTATTTTCGTTGTGGGCGAAGTAGGTTGTCTAACGGAAAGTTTGGTTCTCTTCCGTATAGCATGAAAAAGAGTGACATTCCTGTGGTATCGTTCACGTTTACTCGGATGGCTTCAAGAGCTTGGTTAATGTATAGGTCCCAGTATTGGTGGTTCCCCTTGATGTATTTGCTAATAATATCATGTAGGGTGGCGTGCATGCGTTCATTTCTGCCATTTGCATTTGGGCAATAATAAGTGGTTGTAGTATGCTCAATATTCAGCTGGTGTAAGCTGGTTTTAAATGGGTTACCGGTAAACTGTTTACCGTTGTCTGAAATGATTCGTTTTGGACAGCAATGCCTGGGAATGAATTCTTGTAAAACAATTTGCGTGATGGACTGCGATGTGGCATCACTGAGTGGGTAACTTTCTGGCCAAACAGAGTATTGGTCAACTATGTGTAGGAGGTATTTGTTGCCTGATTGGGTGAGTGGGTAAGGACCTGATATGTCAATGCTTACTGTTTGTATGGGATAATGGGAAGGTTGCATTTCTTGAAGGGGAATTAAATGTGGCTTCATGTTCCGCAATTTACATGTTTTGCAGGTGGCCACGTACTCTGTAATGTCTTTGTAGAAGATTTGCCAATAATACCTTTTCTTTATAACATCAATTGTTTTGTCTCTTCCCATGTGCCCGTTGTTATCATGAAACTGTAGCAATACTTCTGGGACTAGATGTGCTGGAATGACTTTTCTTAGTGTCCCTTCTTGTTTATGATCAATATAGTATAGAGCTCCATCCGTTGGGTGTACTGTAAAATTTTTACTTTTTGTTGGGTTTTCCTTTACGTGTGTGAGCAGCTTGACAATTTCTGCATCTTTTGCTTGTTCTACTCTCATGTCAAACATATCTTGACTTCCTTCTTCTACTTGAGTGGCGGAATCTGAAGTACTTCTTCGACCTGATGAAGTAATTTCATTAATTTCTTTAGCATTATCGTCAATCTCTGAGGATGTGCCATCATTTTTGACTCTATTTGTTTTCACTTCGGTTTCATCATCATACTTGATTCTGGATAGGAGATCTGCACAGATGTTTAATCTGCCAGGGATATGTTCGATAGTGGTGTCATAGGACTGTAAATTCATTGCCTATGTCTGTAACTTCTTAGGCTGTTCCTGTGTTTTGGTGAGCCAGTTAACCAAAGGCTGATGATCAGTTCTGATTGTGAGTTTCGTCCCTCTAACATAAAAATCTAATTTCTGTACTGCATAGTGAATGGCGTATGCTTCTTTCTCAATGGTGGTCCACCGTTTCTGTGACTTTGACAATGCGTGGGATAAGAATGCAATGGGTTTCACATTGGGGATGTCTGGTAGTATGGGTGTTTCATCTTCTAGTACTGGTTGTACCAAACACGCACCAATTGCGTTACTCGAGGCATCGGTGTATAGTATCATGGGCTGAGAAATGTCTGGATGTCCAAGAAGCGGAATGGTGGTTAGGGCATTTTTCAGATATTCAAACGATTTCTGGCACTCTTCTGTCCATCTAAATCGTGCATACTTGCGGGTAATGGCTATTAATGGCTCAGCTGCTTGTGAGAAATGTATGATATGGCGCCTATAGTATCCCACGGAACCGATAAAGGAGCGTGTTTGTCTGACCGTCTTGGGGCTAGGCATTTCTCTTATGGCTTTGACTTTGTCTTCATCAGGTCTGATGCCATCTCTAATGATAACAAAGCCTAAATATTTGGTTTCTGTCTTTAGAAATTCACACTTGGACAGTTTTAACTTTATTTGGTGATGTCTGAGTCTATCAAAAACTGTTTCAACCTTGCGGAGGTGGTCTTCCAACGTGCCTGCGGTATGTATCAGGATATCGTCTATGTATGCCACGGCAAATGGATGTAGACCCTTTAACACTTCATCCATGAGTGACATATATGTTGCTGGCGATCCTTTTAGACCAAATGGCATAACATTCCAAAAAAAACTTCCAATATTCGAACAGAATGTGGATTTCTGTTTTGCCTCCGGTGTCATGGGGATGCACCAAAAGCCTGACCTTGCATCAAGTGTGGTGAAATAGGTAGACTTTCCTAACGTCGCAAGTAGATCGTCTTTTCTGGGGAGGGGGTAGGAAATGACTTTTGTGATTTTGTTCAGGGCTCGGTAATCGCAGCAAAAGCGACTGGACCCATCTTTCTTTGTTACGATAACGATGGGGGAGGACCATTGGGATCTGGATCTTTCGATGATTCCTGCCTGTAGCACTCCATTTATAGACCTTTCCACGAGTTCTCTGTTTTTCAAGGGCGTATGATAGGGTTTCATGTGTATTGGCTCCTCTGTGGTTGTTTGAATGTCCATTGTGACAGTGTTAGTTCTGCCTAATTCCATGTCATTGAGTGCGAATACATCCTGTTGCTTTTCTACAAACGTTTTCAAGCGTGGCTTATTATCTTCTGTGGCGTTCAGGGTTGCAAGTAGCTGAGCTATTCTCTCTCTGTATTTATGATCTGCCACAATATTTCTGGTTTGTCTTGATGCCTCCGTTTCCTTCCCATAGTATTGGGGCATTTTTCTTGCATCTTGTGAAAACATCTGCTCCTGGCATGTGATTTTCTTTTGGGTATTTCTTTGCCGTTCGCTGGGTTGTGCTTGGTATTGTCTCCTCTGCCATGTGCTGTGTGCATGTCCATTTGTCACTGCATTTACTGTATATACGTTTCTAGTATTATTTCTGGGGTAATCGTTATTGTGCCATTGTTTCTGATTATTTCTGCCGTAACTGCGCTTATCCGCGTACGTTACTGTATTTTTTCCGTTTGTGCTATAGGGCTGTCGTCTTTCCCTGGGCGAAAATTTTTCATTCTTTCTGTTTCCAACTTTGCTGCTATAGTATCCTCCTGTGGTGGAGTCGTATAAGAATTCTTTCTTTTCTTCGGAACATTCAATTGGTTTTGGGACTTTATCATATCCACCTGTTTTTGAGTTATATTGATACTCCATGGGGCATGTATCTCTGTCTTGTCGCTTCGGATATCCTCCTGGCAAGACAATTTCTGTTTCTCTGTTTCTTTCTGATATACAGCACTTCATCTTTTCTCTTGGTGTGTTGGGGCGCAAAAATGAGCGATTATAGTCATTCTCATACCGTGGCTGCATTATTTCTCTCCTTCTTATACATGGACTGGTTTGTTTCTGCGGTCTGGGTAGGGTATGCTGTGGTGTAACATAACTGTGACTGGTATCTCTGCCATTTTCTGCATATGACTTATAACTGTTTACCTTTCGTGTACCATGGTTATTTGTACTGCGATTTCGTGTACTATGTCCAATGGGAGTGGTTGAGACAATTTGTGGATGGTCTCTATTGGTTTTAGTCTGTTTTATTGTTGACGTATCCACTTGCGCTACAACTGTGCCTCTATTTATAGTGGTAGTTTTTCCTGACATATTCAATATCATGATGGGGAAATCTCTGGACTTTGAGACTTCAGCGATTCCCTCTGTAATTTGTAACAATGGGTCATCAATAATGCTTTATTCTGCTAGGGGCTGTATTTGGATTGATTGCCCTGGTGTTATGTACTCAGAATTTTTTACTCTGCCTTTTGCTATGATTAGAGAGTTTGGGGCCACCGTTATGGGAGCTGTACGTCTTACCAAGGACGAAATGTGGATATCGTCCTGGAGATCGATGTAAATATTGTTGACTTTGATTTTCTGGAGGTCATAGTATATTCTAACTTTGTTTTTGTTAAAGAAATCCCTCCCTAGGATAAGATTTCTAGACATGTCTTTTGTAATGACAAATGGGTGTTCAAAATTTGTTTCACCAAAAGAAAATTTTACCCATGCTGTCCCAACTGAATTTAGTCTTTGTCCCGTGACTGAGGCTAGGTGTGTTTTAGACTGTTGAAATCGTACTAAATGCTGGATCTTCTTGAACAGCTGGAACCTAATAAGACTAATGGATGCTCCTGTATCTACTAGTGCTCTATACTGTTGTCCCTGTATAGCCATGATGCAGGAACTGGGGTCCGGATGTATTTTGGTTCCATCATTCAGCATTTCTTCATAATGTATTTTTCTGGATGGGTTCACTTGACGATCTCTGTTCTGTGTTGTTTCTTTTGTTTTGGACCATTTTCTATGATAGTCACCCCCACTAACGGTCCTGTTTAGTGAGTGGCACGTCCGTTTCCCTGACGCATGAGGGGTTGAGGTGTGCCTCTGGTATACTGATTTCTTGTGTAATTACGTGGGGGTGGTGCGAGTTGTTGTGGTTGGTAACCTCCTTCTCTTCTGAATGGTGCATTATTGTAATTTTCTCTGCAGGACTTGTAACTATGTCCGAACCTACCGCATGTAAACCATCCATTTGGATTGACGTTATTAATGTCATTTGTCCTCTGTGTGGGGGGTCTGTAGTTGCGAGGTCTACCATCTTGTTGTCGTAGGCGAGTCCATTGCCTCCTGGCATGGTCAACTTCCATAGGCTCATGCTCAGTATAGTCCCTATAGTCTGGTCGGTGTTCCCTACTTACTCTTTGTTGGAACCTTCGGTGAAGTTTTTCTTCCTGTATTGCTGCTTGGATTGTTTCAGCAATAGTCTTGGTGTCTTTTCTAATGAGATGCCTTCTGATGTTCTCTGCTCTAAGGCCATCGACAAATATCCCTACTAGCTGTATTTCTACGTCAGGTGTGGTAGGTATTTCTCCACAAAACGCCTCTTCTGCCATATTTAGGAATCTATCGCCATAAAGTTGTACTGATTCATCCCTTTCCTGTTTCATTTGTCTAAGGACTGACCAAGCGTGCATTCTGTCTATGATTTCTCCATATCTCTGGGTGAGCTCTTTTTTAAGGGACTCGTAGGTCTCTGTGGGGTACTGCTGGGACCTCCTTCTTAAAAAATCAGTCACGAACGAATCAGAGCTTAGCAGAGCGATTTTCTTTTTCTCTTCATCAGTTGTTGCCTCTGCTATTGCCGCAAATTTTTCCATGTCGGCTAACCATCTCCTGAATTTCTTCTTGTCTCCATCGAATGGTTGTACTATGGACTTGACTTGGGATAATTTTGCATAATTGCTATTCTTTTGTAAGTTCTCAGTAAAGCGCTGTAGCGCTATCAATGTGGGTTCTTCCATATTTGGATTGACTGGGGGCTGCAGCGGTTGTGCTTGCGCAGATCTGTTTTCCTGTTGTTGCTGCTGTTCTACCCCTAGTTGCTGGAAATTTTCCATTAATTGGTCCATCTTTCGTTAATGCTTCTGCTCTTTTATAGAGGACTGGTCACTAGGCAACAAGTAAGCAATGTGTGGCCGGGTAGGGAATTGGGGTTTGCTGTTTATGTCGAGAGTGTTAGGTTTAGATACTAGCTAGCCTGCTAGAGGTGGTGATTGCTCTCTTACAGTCTTACAGGATTCAACCAGGTTCGGGGATAATCCTCTATGATGTTTTATGTTAGAGCAGATGGGTTCTATTTATGTTGCACCTGTAGCGATTTGCTTTTATATGATACCTTAATTAATTTGTATGATGGCAAACTGCAAGCATATGATTCGTCAACAGCATTTGTGTTCAATGAAACAAATGTTTATTCAACTCTCAACAGGAACTGGTTTAAGTCAAATGGTAACAGGTTTTTTGCATAATGGCATGTTGACATTAATAAACAAGTATAAAAAGTCAATGTATTATTTCAAGGATGCAACATTCCTTTTTATGTCCTTAAATCTTCTCAACTTGTTAACTTGCAAAAACATGGCGTGGCTCCTCTATCCTTCTAGTGTTCCTTAATTTTATAATATTTTCTAGGCTCAACGACATTATTCCATATCTTCAAATTTGTCCTATATTGAGCCACTCTGCCTTCGTATGTATTCCTAAATGTTCTCTCAACTTAAGGACTTTCCTCTGTAAGCATATCATTCAATTATGCGCTTTGGTTTTCATTGTTGCACATCTTCGAACGTAGCTCTGCTTGGGTTGGGACCGTGAGCTGTAACAGTTATAAGCGTTTGATTTGACAGTACTTACTGAATTAAGGAATTCACAAACACTTCCAACTAATGAATGAATATACACGACTGCATATTTTATGTGAAGTTGATCTCCTTAACTGGAATTTACACTGAGCAGGAAAAACATGTCTTCACTAGATCGCTCTAAATTCACTACTGGTAATATGGCTTCGTTTCTCGTTCATCCCGGGGAAAAAGGACTGAGCCTAACCATTGGTTGGAAATCACATGACCAATGCTTGGCGTAAGCGAAGCTAGCCTAATTAATGCTTGGCGTTTCGAAGCGAAGCTGGCCTAATTAAACATCTGTGTCCCGATTTATTAATATCTTCTGTTTCTTATAAGAATTTATTTTATGTTAATTTGTGCCTCTTTCTGTTACTGGTATAGTCTATTTCTTAAGAAAACCACAGTATACGCGGCTACATATATATATATATATATATATATATATATATATATATATATATATATATATATATATATATATATACATATATATATATATATATATATATACATATATATATATATATATATATATATATATATACAGACCGACCGACCGACCGACCGACCGACCGACCGACCGACCGACAGACAGACAGACAGACAGACAGACAGACAGACAGACAGACAGACAGATAAATAGATAGATAGATAGATAGATAGATAGATAGATAGATAGATAGATAGATAGATAGATAGATAGATAGATAGATAGATAGATAGATAGATAGATAGATAGATAGATAGATAGATAGATAGATAGATAGATAGATAGATAGATAGATAGATAGATAGATAGATAGATAGATAGATAGATAGATAGATAGATATTTAACTCTAAACAGAGCTAAACCATTATAAAAGGAATTCGCTGAATTAACTCAGCTGGGGTCTTGAACGGGCTAAAACCATTGCTTAATTCTTCACGAAAGGCGACGGATCAGATATAAGTTAATAGTGCTCTGCCCTATGCAGCATTGTTCTTTACTTCTGAAAACATCTTGTGAACACTCCCTTTGAAATAGAAGCAACCGTATCCTTCTATCTACATCTCTGCCAAAAGTAATCTTGTGCGAAGGTAAACACCTTTGACTACCCAGCTTATATACTCTTGGGTTTTGGCCATTGTTGGACCTCGAGTGCAAAGCAGGGAAATCAATCCGCGACAAGATCACTGACCATCTACAGCAGTGTTTCTCAAGCGGTGTGCTGCTGTACACTAATATGGCGCCGCGCCTATCAAAATGTGCCGCAAAAATTGTGTGAATTTACTACATGAAGTATACTGTTCAAAAAAAGAAACGCATAGCTATTGAAGGCACACACATAGCCATAATTTTGACATTCAATAACTTTTTTAATTTAATGAGTGAATTGTTCAAATTGCACACAAGAATACCTTATGGTTCAACCAATCAATTGACAGTTGCTTTGCATCTGGGTCACGAGAGTTTTTTGGCGTACGGGCTTTCCCGTTAGTATGGTGTGTGGCCTCCTCTTGCATCGATCAGCGACTGGCACCTCCTGGGCATGGATGCGGTCAGACGTCTGATGTGGGCCTGTGGGATGGCTGCCCACTCTTCCTGGAGTGCCTGGAACAGATCACGACGATTGGCTGGAGCAACGTCTCGGCGAAAAACACGTCTATGCAGCTCATCCTACAGGTGCTCAATCGGACTCATGTCTGGAGACAGGGATGGCCAGGGAAGAGTGAGAATGTTGTTGGCAGTCAGGAACTGCGTGGTCAACCGTGCACAATGGGGTCTGGCGTTGTCCTGTTGAAACACAGACCTTTGGGCAGCCAAAAGTGGAAGGACATGGGGTCGAAGAATTTCATTGACTTATCGTTGCGCATTCAAGCCTCCTTCAATGTGCACCAATTGACTCCTTCCGTTGTAACTGATCATTCCCCACACCATTGCACCTCCACCACCGTGCGGCGGAGCTTCATCAACGCAATTTTGGCAAAACGTTCATTTCGCCTACGGTAGACCCTACGCCGCCTATCATGACACTGCAACAAAAAGAAAGATTCGTCACTAAACCAGACACGTCTCCATTGATTGTCAGCTGCCCAGGGACGATGCTGGTTGGCCCAAAGAAGTCGATTTTGGCGATGGCGGCGCGTAAGGACAGGTCCTCGGTGAGGTCGTTGTGCCCAAAGTCCAGCGTCATGCAGTCTATTCCGGACAGTTTGATCAGACACATGACGTCCTGCAGGCAATGACTGGGCAGTTGAGGAAGCTGTTGTAAACCTTTCTCTGAGGTGACAAAGCCGAATAAAGCGATTCTCCGCTGCTGTTGTCACTCTGGGTCGTCCACTGCGATGCCGCTCTTCAACTGAGCCAGTGGCTTGGAACCGGTGCCAAAGTCGACTGATGGTACTCTGATGCACGTTTAGATGCCTGGCAACCTGACTTTGACTTTCGCCTGCATGCAGTCGGCTAATAGCAATGTTCCTTAAATTTATCGATAGAGACGCCATAAATATCTGCTTGAAAATGAACTGAATTTTTTTTGTGTAGCGTTATCCTTTTATAAGGTTTCAGTTGCGTAGTCAGTGAATAGTTTTCACCCAAATTTTGTTGCTTTCACATACGCGCAACATGAGCTGTAGTCAAAAATCGCGTCATAAACACGAAGGAGGATAGTGTGATTCGCTTGCATGGCTAGGCGGGGTTGTCGCACGGAAGGTCCAGGGTTCAAATCCTGGGTAAGCCACTCATGTCTGTTGTTTTTCTGTAGTCTAGTGTTCTACTTCTTTATTTCCTACGAGTGCCTGATAACATACCTTTATATTTGTTTCATATTAATTTACTGTTTACAGACCTCGGGTTTCCCTTCCTTATATGCAATTCAGGTCAACACGTGCATTTGACACTTTAAAGAACATTTGAGGCTGGTTTTTATATACCCTAGCACTAAATTTTACTTACACACTCATAAAAACGCTCCCTCTGATAGCTAAGCGTTTCTTTTTTTGAACAGTATATATTTTTAGTGATCATGCAATATAAAACTGATCTTACAGTTTGAATTCATTCAATAATAATTGGGGAATTAACTGCTTTGAACAAAAATAACTAAACTTCAAAATTTCATGATATTACAAAACGCAGGAGGCGCATTATAATTTTATATAATATTATAATTAAAATTGTTAATATAATATAATTATATTATGGTATGATGTAATGTTAATATATTATAAAATTATAATTATATTATTATTATGTTAATATTAACGTGCCTCTCAACATCATGAGAGACATGGGGTTTCCGGCGCATTTGATCCATCTAATTGAAACACTATACCATGAACAACATGCAGCTGTCAGAGTAGCGGGAGAAACATCAGGATGGTTTGAGGTGAAAAGGGGAGTAAGACAGGGTTGCATCCTCTCTCTCCATACTTGTTTAACATCTATGCAGAAAATATAATGAGAAATGTTCGGAGTGACCAAGAATGTGAACATTGCGATTCGTTCACAATTGGTGGAAATGCGACCCCAGAACTCAGGTACGCAGATGACACAGTTATTCTTTCAAACAGTGCCAAGGGACCAGAACAGTTAATCCTGTCTGTCAAAAGACACAGTGAGGATCAGAACCTTTTTCTGAACACACACAAAAAAACAAAACAAAGATAATGTCCACAGATAAAACAAGATGCCAACCAAAAATTACCATCAGTGATGAGAAAATTGAAAATGTCACAAATTTTGAATATCTTGGCTCCATAATTAACAACAATGGAGAATGCTCAAAAGAGGTCAGAAGGAGACTGGCCATAGCAATGCAGAGGTTAAATAAAATGAAGAACCCATGGCATAACACCAGCAAATTAATAAAAGTAAAACTTCTGAGAACGTGCATCTTTCCGGTAGCAACGTATGGATGTGAATCATGGACCATTACTCAAACATTACAGAAAAAAATCGAATCTTTCGAAGCTAAGTGTTACAGAAAAATTCTCAGAATATCTTGGACCAAGAAGAAGAAAAATATAGACATCCTACACGACCTGAACATCGAGGAAAACTGGCTCATAAACAATATCATGTCCCGGAAACTGAAATATTTTGGCCACATTAAACGTCATAGTGGCTTAGAGAGAGCAGTGATAGAGGGTATGGTACCTGGAAGGCGAGGCAGGGGCCGACCAAGACGACAGTGGACACATGACATTGAAGACACCTTGAACATGACATTGGAGGAGGCAGGAGGGCTGGCTAGAGATCGAGAGTCTTTCAGGCGGGCTGTGATGAGAGCGACGTTCTGCAAAGGAAATGCTACATGATGATGAGGAGGCGCATAAACAACGTTCAAAGGCCATGGACGTAGCAAAGTAATTGTACTTTGACCTAATTCGATTTTATATCAGAAAGAGCGGTGAGGTAGAGGATATTGAGAACTTGCGCATGCGCATACAATTTGTGTTGTTTCATTTTCTAATTAAAACAGTGATCAGCGTGTTGTTTCTTGCTTGTGTTTGATTTCTAAAACTGTGCTAAATATTTAGTACATTCGATTTGCCGTTTGAAACCTTTATTAAAAGTAGATACCCTAACTGAAATGAATAGATTTATTACAAGAAAATAGTAAGTGACAGCATGGCTAGTGTTTGCAGTAATTAAAACATCAGTTTGGACGAGGTCACGCCGACACCGAGTAAGATTTCTAAATCTTAAAGTTCGTAGACAGCACATGAACAGCTATTTAAGTTTGGGATTTTCTTGGTTTTGAGAGAAAGATGCCCTCAGCCATTATGTGTTGGTGCGGTGGCAAACTTCCGAACGAAGCTATGGTTTCTAGTAGATTGAAAAGACATTTGACCACTAAACATGCACATCTCAGGAATAAAGATTTGAATTATTTCAAAAGGTTAGTTGAACAACAAACAAAACAAGTACGCTATTTTAAACAAAGAGTTAAAGTATCTGATAAAGTTCAAACAGCTTCTTATTATGTAGCCGAAACCATAGCACAGCAAATGAAATTTTATACTACAGCTTAGTTACTTATTTTGCCTGCGTGCATGCTGTTCGATTGTTAGAAAATTGTTTGGTAGTGAAGCGGAAAACGAAATTACCAAACTTCCATCGTCTAATGATACGATTAGAAGAAGAATAATCGAGACGTCTTCTAACATTAGGAGCCGCGGTAGCGCAGTAGTTAGTGCACTGGCTTCCTAGCTCGGTGGTCCATGTTTCGATCCCCAGTTGAGGTGGGATTTTTTTAGACCGCAAACGGCTCCGAGGTCTACCCAGCCTTAAAAAGTGGGTACCAGCAACTCTGGGAAGGTTAAGGCGGCCGGCATGATGCTGATCACATCACCCCTAGTGTGCCGATGGTCAAGAAAATATGGGCCTAACTCCCAATATGCCTCAATGGGCTTGTAACGAGATCCTTTACCGTTACCCTTCTCTTCTAACATTGAAGAACATGTTTCAACAGAGCTTAAAATCAGACTGTGCCCTACAAGTTGACGAATCTACAGACATAAGAGGCAAAGCACAACTGTTAGCATTTGTTCGCTTTGTTCATGAAAATGAAATCATAAACCAATCGTTATGCTGCAGAGAACTTGTAGATCGCACGAGAGGTCAAGATATATTTAATACTTTGACTGCCTACTGTAACAGTGTGTTTTGTCCTCCATAAGTGTAACAGGCTGTTGCTCGATTGGTAGTGTTGCAGATCTCACTGGCCTTAGTAGTGTTGTGTAGAAGCGTAGATGTTGCTGGAGTGAGTGAACGCAGTTCATCAACAAGGTGGGAGCTGCTGTACAATATTTCTTGTTACTCAAACGCCACACAGGCTATCATAAATATTGTAGGCCCTGGTTGGCCGCCATAATGTTGACATTCATGTCTTGTCTTCAAAGCGTTGATGTGTTACAGTAGTGGTGCATGAGTAGACATCAAAGAGTGCGAATGGGTGTGTAAAGGTTCATGGAAGACAGTCATCTACTGGACAACACACTCTTGCACCACAACGTAGAAAGTCATGGAGCTTGGTAACACCTCTGACGTTTTCAACACTTTAATGCACTACGATTACAAGAGACACCGACATCAATATAAATAATCATTTGACAAAACTCAGGACATCGTAAACATGACAACAGTTCAGTACAGTTTGCATCGACAGTTCATCAGTAAGCTGTGCATATATGATGCTCACCTCAATCTATCTCTCTCTACTGCTACAGCAAAATTCCCCGCATTGCCAGCGGGTCTTCAAATATATGAGCTTAGATCCGCTCTACTCTGACATCAGCAAGTCAGATACATTCTCTAGTATACAGCAGGCCGCAAAATATGGCGGTCCCCTAAATACAGTGTCCTCTATGATTCCTTGGACAAACAAGGTATAACGTTCTTCGGGCATTCACGGACCCGATACACACAATGTCAGCATAATTCGTGAGCTCAAATTCTAGTATTCTCAATGGACTCTTTCCCGCCCAGGGAAAAGTCACTAAGCTGGTAACAAATGTTAATCGTGATTCTGGCAATAGAGAAAATTATTTGAAAGATAATTTACCTTGACATCTCTACAGAATAAACACCAAAAAACACACTCGCCTCCTAGGCGCATAGAATACAACATGGGGAAACAATCTTTAGACATCTTGGTCGCTCACAGAGGACTTTCCTTCCCCAGGCATAAAGCCAGATCGAAGCTTGCCTGGTTTGGGCATGTAACTCGTCATGACTCCCTTTCGAAAACGATCCTCCAGGGAACAGTCGAAGGTAAACGGAGAAGAGGAAGGCAAAGAAAATCCTGGGCTGATAACATCAAAGAATGGGCAGGACACGGTTTCTCCACACTTGTACGCATTGCTGAGAATAGAGAGCAGTGGAGGACCCTGTCTGTTGATGCTTCCACCATGGCACCCCTACGACCCATGACGGGTTATGGGTTGAGATGATGATGATGAAGACGCCAACACGTCTTGACCGTTTGAAAATCACAGCTCGTCTCTTTAACAAAAATGTCTTTCTTAACGTGCCACAAAACTTGCGCATGCGTCGTGAGACGCAAGACCCCTGAGCTCCGCTCAGGTGGGCTATCTGAAAACATTCTAGGAAAGGCTGACCATTCAAGCCATATATGGTCAGGTAACAAGACATCGGTTCTAAAATTAGAACGCTTGGTTAAAAGACAAGTGGGATAACAACCACTGTTGACTTCAAACCAAGTAAAAAATGAGTAACTCCCCTTATATCAAGAATCTAACAAATAATGTCTCCAAACTTAAACAGGTACATTTAACAGACTATAAACTCAGCGAAACATTCCGCAACAGTTTACCGCACCCCCCGGGAAAAAAATGAAACATTTTTTTTTTAAATACATCCAAGAGCAAGATGCAACAGACTCAAAACGCACGAATGATGCGCAGACGAGAAGTATCACAAACAAATATGACGTCTAATGTGAGGCAAACTCGACGCATGGAGCGTCAGGTGAGAATTTATCTCAGAACATTAGAGAAAGCATTACTCTAAGTATACACATATCCAGGAGGTGCCACCAACGTACACTACTGTGCTGGCAATGTTACAATGCAAGCAAAAGTTAATTTTATATATCACATCAAGTACCTTATTTCCATGTTTAGCAATGACAAAAAATCATCAAAAAACCAGCTGTGTCATTATCTTAATGTACCGCAGTATAGTGATGCAATCACTTTAACAAGAAAAGGTTACATCATTTTAAAATGTAATGTCTGCTTTAATATAATGTTAAATACTATATTAACTATGTAGATGATCAATGAAGTCCAAGATCATAGTCTATGTGGGCGCATCTATAGTGTTGTAGTGAATTTCTAAATACAATATCAAAATTAATATATAACAATATAGGGCATAAAGGCAAAATAAGAAAGTATAAAAGAATTTTCTGCTAGAACTGTTGGTATCGCCTACGCTTTCAGATTATTATTTGCTAACGAATAGCCGAACAAAACGATACCCAATTTTTCAAATTCGTCCTTGACATAATCACTTTTCCTAGTTCTAAGAAAATATGTGCCTAAAAATGCAGTGTGGAACGAGGAGGAGAAAGGATAGATGAAATGCTAATTCGTTTCGCATTGATTTTAAACTAAAAGCCAATACCAGCACAGGGGCAAGCCTTGCCTTAGGGGTTTCCCCAAAATACGAGGAAAAAGTTAGAACATGTAGACAACTCGTGTCACAAAAACAACCTTAGCTCTTATTTCAAAGGACGTAATTATCACGTAAATAGAGAGGACAGCACATGGAAAAGAATTGGACGTGTAGTAGACTAAAAATAAAAAACACTAACATAGAAAAAAAAACTGTACTTCTGAACCAAGCCAACTAGTCCCATATAAATTGTATATTCGTGTACCGTATGACTTGTTGATAAAGAATATGGTAGTAGTTACGCAAATAGTCCATTAATTAACTAATTATAGCCATAATACTATAGTGGATCCGACCAGACTGTCAAGTAAAGATCATGCCTGCTTATAATTTTTTATGGCATGTTTTGGAAAAACGACTTTAGGTAAATGAGGTTAAAAGGTACGGGATATTTGATTGGTTGGATTTTAAAGGAAGGCAACGTATGATTGGTTGACCTAAAACTAAAAATATATTTGCCTTGGAAACATATTGGGAGTTGTTATTTGAAACGATAGATTCAAAAATAAATGTAAACATGGTCCCATTGGACAAAGCAGTAGATACTGGTACGAAACGGGGACTGTTCACTGCCATTTCAAGTAAATTTTGTGTAAAGCAAGATCGATGAGAGCAGGCGGAGAATTTTCTAACATAGGAAAAGCCTGGACATAGGGCAGATCGAAAATGTGCCATATTCTATTGCCTAGTCATCGTTTACTTCTGTTATTTCCTTGCATCTGTAGTAAGATTGATTTTCTTAACATTTTATTTAAAATAAAATTTGAATGTGAGATACTAACATACGACTGTAAGTAAGTGAGTCTATGGCAGACTCAAAACAGAGTCTAGAGATTGATCCAGCATATGAAAGACTATCAGAGAGGTATAGACCAACTAAATTATATATGATTATCACCAGGAGCATAATACCTATCCTATTGTATGGACAACAGATTATTGCTGGAATTGCAGAGGCGTTGTAACTATTAGGGGAGAGGAATACTGGTATACCTGGTCACATCAAAAGAAACTGGTGAAAGGGATTGTCGTAAAGAGCTGATCTTGCATGTTTGTTTGTAATGTGCCTGTACTGGTTGTTGAATAGTATTGTAGGCTGTTGATTACGAAGGAGGCATATCCTTCTGATTTCAGAGGGTTTTGGTTGCTGTCAATAACTGGTGCCAGACTACAGTGGGCCGATATATTCATGCCACAGTCTTGGCTTTTTCGGAGACAACTGTAAACCACCATCATTCTTGAAGAAGTGGGAGCTGAAGGTTGTCGTTCAGCGAAGTGCAGGAAGAGTCCTACATCATATTACAAAGATAGGTGCATGTTCGGCACCTGATCGCTCAACTAACATTATATTAAAAATAAGAGACTGGGAATAGTGATATAAACATTCCATCAATGTCCACAAAAACTTACAAACAACATGCAGAGATGATGATAATAAACAATCAACTAGTGTATACTAGAAGTCACCTCAGTTAGACAATACAACTACACCCTTATATAATAATATGTGTATTATGGTCAGAAGATCCATTGTGTAAATTGATTGTTGTAATTAATTTCTATGATTTCACTTTTGAGTGTCAGTCCTGATTCCAAATAAATTAGATTCAGGACAATAAATTGAAAAACGTTAACTTTACCAAACTTTCAACCACTGACTTACTAAAGATAGTCTTTTAAAGTGTAGTTCGTATGTGATTGTCGTGGTACTGTTGTGTTGTATTAGATAATAAAATAATTTGTGTAAGTGTTTATATGTTTAGTTGGTTAATGCAACCTTACAGTAACATTTCATAACCCTAGACACCAAACGCAGTCATCTTACAATCTATCTAGAATAAGTCTGAATGAGATCATAGTGGTGGTAGTAGAAAGGTGACCTGGAAATTTACTCTAATATTTATTATATTCAGGGACCTTCACAGCTGACCTCGTTCAGTACACTAAGATTTCTTAACAACAAACTGTATTAACATCAAACCTACCACAAGTGTCGTCCGAAGGGTAAGTATGGACATCATAATACGTCATGGTTGGCAAAATGTAAAGATTCTCCCAGAACATCAATGATTTCTGAGAAAATACAAATATAAGAATTCTATTTGATAACCGTTAGATTTTCTAATATACAGTAATCAAACATACATTCTTAACCATTAACTGTGGCCGTGCGAACTTTCGCCCCGTATATTGAGATAACTAAACCTTCCTCCGTTATACCAGAGATGGTAACTGTCGTAGATTTTAGATAGGAGAATTAAGACTTTGGTTGGTCCCTTCTGAATAGATAGAATCAGTGATAGCTGCAGTGAGAGTTAATACAGAAATAGATCTTTCCACGAGTGCAGTGGTAGCGAATCAATAGAACGGTCCCCTGGAAAAAGACAAGATTCTTCTCTCTCTCTCTCATGCCTATCTTCTACGACACTTATGTAAGAGTCGGACAGACTATTGACAACATATGCTAATATGTAATGAACATACCACTCCCGTGCACACACACCAGTGTCAACAGGTAGACACACAGACGTGGGAAGACTATCAAAATGATTACATATATATATTCTGAACGAGCTGACCAACACGCTGCTTTTAGTTTCAAAGGGAAGTTTTTATTTATCAGCTAAAAAATTTCCTCACAACACATAAAATTCATCAAGAAAAGAAAATAAACATATACACGTGGTCAAAACAATAATCAATGAAATTGCTACAAGAAATGATAGACCCCAATATGATCTCATCCCCTCAAGGTAAGCCCACAGTCCCGTTATGAGTAAAGTGAAAGCCAGGAGATTCAATGATACATATGAGTTTGTCTAATAATTTTTCTTTCTTTCCTCGTAAACAAATATGAACCGACTTAGATGTAGTAGGTTTTAACCTGAGGGAAGTCAAAAAAATATTCTTGCATTGACAACAAGTTTCATAAATGGAATTACAAACATGGGTGAAATTCACATACCTCACACCGTCTACTTTCACTCGGTTCTTTCATCAGGGCCCTGTACTAATTACATACGTGATGTAGCTTGCCGTCTGGCGCAACCTTGGTAACATTCACACCCTTTGTCTGTTCTGTCGTTCACTGAAGCGGATCCCAGCTCTACAGAGTGGTTTGCTGGTTTTGGTTTTTTTTTTCAGAAATTTCTCCGGGGAGCATCAGCTTCAGGCGTCAGCTATTTCAGACTAAAGTTAGTGTATCTTGACTCACGAAGTAAGAATTAGGGTTAAGCGAGCACACAATGTCAGAACACGAGGTTTCCCTAAATTAGGAAAATGACCGGTGGACAGCTTCTCTCAACAGATAATCAGGGTTCACCACACATTTGGTCAAAAAGATGTCGGAAAGTTTAATGCTATGAATAATGTTACTTGCCACAAGGGCTGTACTTTAGAATATCGTTTCTGGAAGGACTAATTCAGGCACACTGGGCCCGTTATTTCAGTTCACGTTAAAGTTCTTGAAAAGCTTACGACCAAGTCTTTAAGGGAAAAGTTTTTTTTTTTTTTTTTAGTCTTCACAGGATAGGTTCATCAGTACGTAACGCTGGTATAGTTAGGTTACCACAGAAATCTCTGTATAAAGAAACATATATATGAAATATTTATACATCCTATGTTTAAGGGTATACTTATATTTTAACTGCGGGCGTAAACCTTAACTTATCATTTAACACCTCCCGTGAAATAAGTTATAGTCATAAATTAATCATCATGAATTAGATATATATATATAAATATATTCTCGTCACGACTCATGAGACATCTAGTCTAGCAGTTATAAGTTAGTTTGAAAATTATGTTCTCGTCTGATTATTTAGCAGTTAAATTAAATTTAGTAATAGCCTACTGAATTTAAGCTGGAAATATAATTTATCATGCTTTCCACTGAGACACGTCACTAGAAATTAATACAGACTTATAAATTATTCGCTCTGCACCAGATCTACCTAGAGAAATAAATAGCGATTTAGCACTTTTAAACACTTCACAAAATACTATATATACTAGATAATAATATATGATACCTCAAACACAGAATTCCTAAGAACTAAACCACTTCGATCAAACTAAAGGCCATCTCTTTTAACAGAGATTTTTAGAAATCGAACGAGGCTTGTTCTAGTCTTGACTGCGAAGTTACTGAGTGATAATAAAATCTAGCTCATTCTAGTATATATGAAAACCAAGACAAAGAGATGAACGTTTATTTCGCAAAAACGAAATAATCTCCCCTTTCTCATAACAACTACGTAACTAGAAGAGGCTGTCGTAAACTGCCACTTTCTGCGTGTCAGTTGCGAAATCTCAGACAACCTGTCTCCAATGCAGGGCAGTTTTCACACTACAGCTGACCATGGCCCACAGTGAGCGCCGTGTCAGTTTGGGATTTTTCAGACAAATGTCTGCATACTGACCGGTGCAGATGTAAAGTATCACACCTCACCGGGACTTATGCCGAGAAGAAGCTCGCGCACTCGGTGAGAATGTAGACGATTTTCTACGTCCTATGTTCAGCGAACCGACTTATCACGCCTTCTGACGCCCTGCAGCCCTGACATCTACGTAATATCGTCCTAGCGCGATTCTCAGTTTTGAGAAAGAAACAGGTAAAGTTTTAGAATACTGAAGAAAATATTTTTCGCAAACGAGTGATGCGAAAAATACAGGAAAAACAAGTAAGGAAAGATAATAAAATGAAAGGATTTGGGTGAGAGAATAGGAAGAAGATGTAGGCAATTTAATGATATAAAGACCCACGTGACAGTAACAGAGAAAGAAATCACTTAATTTACAACTCTAAGGTGAAATTAAATGAGCTAATATATATTGTTATAGTAAAGAACTGCCATAAGTCTAGATGTGTATCAGGAAATCTAGGACACAAGAGTTAAGTGGATTCATGGGGGCATCTAGACAGTATGTCTGCCATCACATTATCCGAACCACGTACAGCTAGTACCGTTAAATGAAAAGGTTGAAGAGCAATGGCATATCGAGTGGATCACGAGCTCTTCATGTTCTTACTCTGAATAGCTGTAAAAGCTTTTTGGTCGTTTTCCACAATGAAATGCGCGCCAAGAAGGAATCTTTGTAGCTTAAGAATTGACCAGACCATAGCCAACAACTCACGGTCCAGAACCGAGTAATTCCTTTCTGTCGCATTCAGTTTCCTAGAGATATACATTACAGGATGCAGTTTCTGAATACTCCTGCATTAGTGCCGCCCCGATCCCAGTGGACGAGGCGTCACTACGAAGAACAAAAGTCTTATCAGTAGTAGGTAGCCTTAAGATACGGGGAGATGAGAATCAAGTTTTAATCTGATCCAATGAAGACTGGCATTCTTGGGACCAACGCACCATATTAGGAGACCCTTTCTTTAATAGAGTTGAAAGAGGTGCCATAATAAAAGACAGATTCGGAATGAATCTTCCGTAAAATTGTATTAAACCTAAGAGACTACGTACTTGCTTTTTCGTCTTAGGAATAGACATGTTTAGTATCTTAGAAGTGTTGTGGTCCTCTGTCTTCAAGAGACCATGACCAACACGGTGACCCAGGAAAGAAATTTCACTAAACCCTACATAGGCTTTAGAGGGTTTTGCAGTCAAATTATGCTGTGTGTGGCGTTTGAGTGACAATAAATACTGTACAGCAGCTCCCACCTTGTTGATGAACTGCGTTCACTCACTCCAGCAACATCTACGCTTCTACACAACACTACTAAGGCCAGTGAGATCTGCAACACTACCAATCGAGCAACAGCCTGTTACACTTATGGAGGGCAAAACACACTGTTTTACATTTATAGTGGCCAGTATGGGGAAACAATCTTTAGACATCTTGGTCGCTCACAGAGGACTTTCCTTCCCCAGGCATAAAGCCAGATCGAAGACGCCAACACGTCTTGACCGTTTGAAAACCACAGCTCGTCTCTTTAACAAAAATGTCTTACTTAACGTGACACAAAACTTGCGCATGCGTCGTGAGACGCAAGACCCCTGAGCTCCGCTCAGGTGGGCTATCTGAAAACATTCTAGGAAAGGCTGACCATTCAAGCCGTATATGGTCAGGTAACAAGACATCGGTTCTAAAATTAGACCGCTTGGTTAAAAGACAAGTGGGATAACAACCACTGTTGACTTCAAACAAGTAAAAAATGAGTAACTCCCCTTATATCAAGAATCTAACAAATAATGTCTCTAAACTTAAACAGGTACATTTAACAGACTATAAACTCAGCGAAACTGTCCGCAACACCTACTTTTTAAAAATGTGATCTCTCCTGGAAGTCATGTGTGGGTGTTTGCACAGATAGCGCTCCATCCATGATGGGGTTTATCAAAGGTTTTATCGCACTTGTAAAAGAGCAAAATCCTAACATGATGTCTACACATTGCTTTCTTCATATAGTGGTCGTTGTTGGAAAGACACTGGGGAAAGAATTAAAGTCTGTTCTAGACCAGGCTGTCCTAATGATCTGCTTCTTCTTCTTCGTACACTCTCAGACGTCCACTTGAATGTTCTCAAAGAAAGCAGTAGTCAGTTTGAGGCTATTTGAATCCCCGTAAAGCTTTTCCACGAAAGGAGCTGGTGTCGGCCATATGCACTTTCTCTGTACCACATATAAGGGGCAACTTTGAAGCAGATGTTCAGCAGTCATTTTATCAGTGCCACAGCTACACTGATCGGTAGTTCCTATCTTTAGCTTGTTGAATAGATGGTATCTCAATCTGTTGTGGCCAGTGCGGAGTCTGAAGATTACCACTTATTCTCTTCTGTTGAGCTGGTAGTAAGCATCATTCTGTGTGTGCCCTGGATGTTCTACATTCCATTTGTTTCTGTATCTGATTCTGATAAAACTCTTTGCCTCCTCAAAAGTTATGCTTGCATCAGGCTGAGGTAGATGTGAACCTTCTTTTGCCATTCTGTCAGCCTCTTCATTGCCGGGGATGTTACAATGAGATGGGATCCATTGGATCACAACACTTTTGAATCGTTGACGAAGTTTGTGGAGCACTACTTTGAAATCATCCAGGTCTGTATTATTTTGGATTTTTAACGTTGCAATTACTGACTGTGCATCAGTAAAGAAAGCCACTTGTCTCTCTGCCCTTTCTTCTGTCAATAGAACCTCTGCTGCAATTTTCAAGGCCTCTGCCTCTGCTCTGAAGTTGCTGGAGAATCGTCCTGTCGCCACCGAGCTTTGTAAAGCTTTGGATTCGCCGTATGAATGTTTAATTTTAAACACAGAAGTGGGGTGGTTATCAAGGGGAAAAGTGTTAGCTCTGGTGTATGAACTAAGGAACGAAATGAAATTATTTGTTTCACTTAGAAGGAAACATAATATTTTATGAGGATCTCAGCAGCGAACTTTGAAGTGCCAAGCTGGAATACCTGGTAGAAATATTTAGACGCCTAAACAGAGTGAATACCAGTAAGAAAAGACGAAATGAAAACTTCCTTACATCTACTGTCATTTAAAAAAAAAAAGTGTATTAAACTGGTTAAATAGAGCTAGAGAGGGTCTTAAAATGAAACACTCTGAGACACGCCCAGACGCTTTCTTGATGTCTGTTAAAGATGAGTATTCTGTCATTCATTGCAAAACGAGCTTTAATTATTTTGATACAGTTGTCTGCGACATATTTATGTGAGTTGGGATTTTCACACTTACAAGCATTAAATGTCGAAAAAGGAAAAGAATTAGCTGTGTTAAAGATGAAATAAAAGTTTGCTTATCTCAAATAGGCCCTAATATCCAAGATATTATTCAAAAACAGCAAGCCCAAGTATCGCATTAGGACCATCAGGTTTGTATGAATAACATTTCTTGTTTTGTTAGTCAAATATATATTCTAATTATTTTAAACAATTAAAAGAAAATCGAATTGTGAGTTTTTATTCTAAAGTGCCCATAAATTATTGTATTTAATTTAGTATACATCAGTGTAATGTTTTATTCAAGCACGTGGTCAAATAGGTGTGTCACAATTTTTTAGAAAATTTAATAGTGTGCCGTGAACACAGAGCCGGATTAAGGCCAACTGATGCCCTAAGCACAGACCCTCAATTGTACCCCCCCCCCCCCCCCCCCCCCCCCCTCCCCCACCTCCCGGCACTTCCATTGCTTAACTGACATGACATTAAGACTCAATAAATGCTGAAGAGACTGAAAATCCAATTTTCTTCCTGGCCAGACTCCACTGAAATTCACGCAGAAAAACGTTGGTAAGACAGGCAAACATACTGAACTCTAGGTCTATGTCTGATACTTTCAGTCACTCACCATACCAAAGAAAACGTTTTTTTTTTATTTATTTTTTTTTTTAAACAATTCCGGATTAAAGTCGATCACGGCAGATATTGAAAATTTAAAAAAAAATCGACAAAAGACGACTGTGGCAGTGAAAGAGATGAGAGTTAAGGGCATGATATCTAGAGGGAAAATTCCGTGGTGCCCCCCTTCCCTTGGTGCCCTAAGCACGTGCTTATTTTGCTTAATGGTTAATCCAGCACTGCGTTAACACAATAAGGTTGAGAAACACTGCTCTTCAGCAATAAATCCGCATCCCTTTATGGAAACTATTCTGCAATTTTACAAAACCACTTCTGCCTATTTCCACGTCAGCCATGTGGCAACTTCTTGGGCTGTTGTTTTATTATGCTCTTCTATTCTGTCCACGTGGGCTCCTGGTTGGAACTTTCCACTCATGTTTAACAGTGGCTTGTAGATACTGAGATTTAAACTTACCATTCATGCTTTGTAATGGCTTGTAGATCTGAGTCCAGTACATCCATCAATTATCATTCATATAATAAGCCTCTTTCTCACATCTTTTAGTCATCCATCTTATGTTTCGGGTGGCGACCATCTCGTCCCAAAGAGGAGCGGTATCGTTCGTGGTTTGTATTCTTACAGTAAGGCCGAAGTTTTCATCAGAAATTGCTGTGTTTGTTTCCCTGGATTGCTGTCGCTGTCAAAGTATTGTTTTATTTGGTCGGAAAATCTCCTCAAGTTGGCAGGATGGACAAAACGAGGAGTAAATAGCCGAATCGGAAATTGTAACCAAGGTGGAGTGGGCAGAAAGAGTCAGCTGAAGAATGTCACTTGGGAGTCGTGGTCCAAGCAAATCCGCTCTTCCACTCCCCCTCCACCTTTTTTTAAAAATTAGTTTTGTGTACAAAAATGTAAACAGGTAGAAACAATGCCGTAACGATGGGAACCACCTTTTAATAAGATTACTTCCGTTTTTAGGCTTCCGGATACCTGCGGGATATGGCCTTCACCTTCAACACGTTTTCTCAAGGCCCTATGTATTTGCAGCGTGTTTATGTTCGTTCAGTTTCTCCTTCATGCATCCTTAGTCTGTCTCCAAATATATTCTCCGTTTTTTATTTTGGCTTCTGTCGTAATTTTTATCTGAGAGGGTGCTGATGGATATTGGTCCCTTTAGAGTGTAGAGGAATATTGAAGGCTCTGTGAGAATAAGGATTTAGGAGAATGAGGTAGTAGATTCACAAGCGCTGGGAAGAGCAAGGACAGTCTCTTATTACGACAATATCTGTTTCTCACAGACTATTCCTATCTCTCTTCTGAACAAACAATTGTTTGTCAGTTCCAGTCGCTCAGGCGCACTCACCGATTTGGTGATTCTGTCGCACAACGTACATGAATACAGCCTACACAGATGGAAATGTTTGGAGTTTTGGGCCAGCCGACAACCAACACCAATAAAGATTAATACCTTTATTATCATAAAGCAGTCACAAATAATTATACATTTACAGTCAAAAATCAAAGGTTACAGAATACAAATATGATAAGGGAAGAGGAGGTTTTGAGGAGAAATATCCCATCCACCGTTTCCCGTTTGTATTTACTAACAGACAAGACCCGGTCCAAAAGACAAGAAAGGGGGGGTGTAGACGAAAAGCTAGGGTTCTCAAATGTCTCCCTTTAATCATACAAATTTTACGGGAGGGGGGAATGAACACAGTTACACAATCCCGCTAGGAGAAATCCCGTACAAGGAATATAATGCACCTTAATACTAGGTCGAACTAATTAAAAGGGTAAAGAAAAGATTAAATCTCCTTTCATTCAAAAAAACACACTAGGGCTGGCCATCCCACAAACACACACGCGGACTTACCAAAATGGTGAATTCTGTCACTCTAGGAATTATTTACCACAGCAGCTAATACCGTGGAATAATGGACTGGTCCTCTTATTTCTTCCGTGTCAGGCCCCAGATTTAACGAGGTAACAAATAGTCTCAAAAAATCGCCAGACGGTGAAGCGTAAAGGCTACTGTTGGTTTAGATAAAGTTCCTAATGAATGGCACAGGCACTTGGCTAAGCGTGAGGTATGGTGTGGTTCCTAAAATTGGCACAGCTGGTGGAGATAACTTTCTTTTTCCGTAATGTCACAAGTTAAAAAACACTGAGGTAAGTTCTTCTTCGGGGGTGTGTAAAATCCACTGAATATACTTGACAGACAGTGTTCAGGTAGACCTATGTTTTTTCTTCACAAATAGGGCAGTGAATAAAATATGTTCTGCTTCCAGTTTTACTGTTAAGGCTTATATGAACTAGTATTTTAAAAGTGTTTCTTGGGTGGCTTTATTCTGTTAAATTCAGAGGAGCGGGGCCCATTACAGGTCGCCACAAGTTTAGCTTTAAAAAGGTTCATATGTTACTGGAGTTATCGAATTGAGTTGGCAGAACTCTGTATATAATTAATACTTGCTGGGATGCAGGTTGAATGATCGTTCTGAATGAAAGATAATCAAAACAAGAAATGCATTACAAATCATATTATAATCTGACACGCGATAAATTACAGTTAGCCTATTTTCTTTATTAGCGTCGTCAATTAACAAATCAGGAAAACTCCCCGTGAGTTAAAATAATTAAAAGCACATCTATCTATACAGAACTAAACTGGATTTACTGGTTATAATTCCTTTTAACGTCTGCAAAATTAATTACGCGTCAAGTGTATTAGGAAATACTTTTAGCTGTAACATTAGTTTGCACTAGAACTTTGAAAATGGGTTTATTTAATAAGGTTAAATTTACACCACAATCCAATGAAATAAATTGAAATAACTAGACCACTGATCACTCGAAGCTAATGTATAAATTACCGTCTGCGCAGAAAGAATACACTCCAATAGTCAACGAAGGTAGATGAAATCTAGCAGGAATCCGACTATGCTAGTGAAACTAGGATTCTGTCAGAACGAACGATAAAATGCAGTTTTCGGAGTTCTTTATTTATACTTCTCAAATGTAACTTAAATAGGACGTGTTAGATTTTCACACCCTTCTTGAAGTCGAGCAGAATCCGAGGTACCTCGCCGTTGTGTTAACCGCTGCGATTCCTCCGTTTCCCCCGGTCTACCGATTTTCTTCGTCTCAGGCTGCTCGCATGAGAGTGCGAAAAATTTCTCGAGAAGCTAACTACGTTAGCTGGGAGTTCCCTGATTTCTTTAGATCGTATACCGCCCCACGTTGAATTCTGAAGATCAGCCTGGCTTTGATGGTACCGCTGTTCTGAGAAGCTATGGCAACTCCCACCAGGCGGGGTGACAGCCAGGTAAGAAATTTAACTGCTGTTAATTGCTCTAGAAACAGGAGTGAGTCTCTGGCCCCGTCCTCTTTTGGGCCGGCGTTAAGGAAAAGATTGCTATAAATCGTTCTCAGAGATGGTTGAGGGCGTGCTTTAACCTCCCATCAAAGGCCATGCGATCTCAAAAGTTCACAGAAGATAGCAGGCTACATATTAATGATCCAGAGTGTAAAGTTCTCGTGGAAATGCTGCATGCAGGTTAAAGTTACAACAGATGATCAGGGGTTCTAAAGTTATGAGAGGCCAATATTCTGTTGTCATCCATCGAGTCAGGGAAATTCATTTGTCATACATAGACGTACGTCACAATCGTCCCCACTTTTGAGACATGGAAACTCGTTTTCATGTTTCATTTATGACAATGAAGCTGCCCTGATCGGTAGCTTTTGGATGATTGGCATCGTCGATTTTCTCCTCTTCCTCCGTGGTCCAGTTTCTACTCATAAGTCAGCTCCGACATTCTGTTTTCCTGGAATATATTCCACTTTGAAGGAATAAACACTCAATAGCAAGGCCCAACGCATTATCCTTGCGTTGAATTCCTTATTGGCACCCAGGAAAGCTAATGGAGCATGGTCTGTTTGCACCGTGAAAGAAGTACCATACAGAAACTCATGATGGCGTCTGATGCCATGAATCAGAGCGAGACATTCTCTTTCAACGACACTGTAGTTGCGTTCCGCTTTATTCAGTTTCCGACTGCCGTAAGCAACTGGGAATAGCAGGTTCGGGACACTGTCCTCGGCTTGCAGCAATGTTGACCCGATGCCCTGACCTGACGCGTCAACTCTCAGTACGAAAGGTTTCTTAAGGTCAGGTAACCTTAGGATGGGGTATGCCGCCAACTGTCCTTTCAAAGTGCTGTATGCATGTTCGCACTTTTGATTCCACATGACCTTATCAGGACAACCTTTGTTGGTGAGGTCAGTCAGAGATGCTGTCAGTCCGTTGAAGTTCTGGATGTATTTCTGATAGTAAGCACATAGTGATAAGAATGACCTGATGTCTTTCTTTGTTCGGGGTCTTTTTGCTGCCACTATTTTCTCCACGTTCTTCTTAATAGGCCAACTACAGCCGTGAGAAATAGTGTGCCCCAGGAAGTCCAGCTTTTCAAATGCGATGAGACATTTGCTAGGTCTGGCTGTGAGACCAATTTCCTGTAGTCTCCTAAGGAGCATAGCGACTGTAGCAATATGTTCTTCGTAGGATTCCGATGCAATTAAGATGTCGTCTATGAAATTATGGATGTGGGGACTTTGCACGGGTTCTAAAAGCTTTCTCATCATCCTGGTAAACACTCCTGGTGCGGTATGCAGTCCGAACGGCATCACATTAAATGTGTAATGTCCTTCACTAGTGCTGAAAGCTAGCAAAGGTTTAACTTCCTCGTTGATGGGTATTTGATAATAACCTTTACTGAGGTCAATCTTGGAGAAAATTGTTGCCTTGCTGAGCTTGGTGAACAACTCAGAAGCAGTTTGGAGCGGTTCAGGCTGGAATTCCGTTACAGCGTTTAGCAACCGGTAATCAATACACAGCCGAACTTCCTTATTGGGCTTCTGCAACAGCACTACACTCGAACTGTAAGGAGATGTAGACTCGCTGATAATTCCTGCCTGACGCAGCTTGTCTATTTCTCCGCGAAGTGCATCAGCTTTGGCGTACGGAATGGGGTATACTCTGGTTCGAACAGGGGTCTCGTTTGTTAATTTCATGTCAAATTCGATGAGATTTGTTCGACCAGGTACATCCGTTAAGACTGCACTGTACTGCTGTAGTAGCGCCCTGGTTTCTGTTTGTTGTTCTGGTGAGAGATTGTCGTCGAACTTGACATCTTTAAAGGATTCTGTGGGTTGCAATGGGTACTCCATGCAACCATCATCATCTTCCTCGTCTTCCGTTGCTATGGCGACAGCCAGGAGATGCTCGGAGGATGGCACTGGTCTTTCCAGATATTTCTTGAGCAGATTTATGTGGAAGACCTTCTCCTTTCCTTTAATGGAGATCTTGTAATTAGTACGTGAGATCTTTTTTAAGGACGGTAAACGGCCCTTGCCATCCGATGCGAAGTTTATTGCTTCCGGTTGGGAGTAGCAACAAAACTTTCTCCCCTGGTTGGAGCTCTCTCTCTCTCTTTTGCAGCTTTGTTGTATCTTTTAGCATGTTTAGCGCGGGCTTTCGTAAGGTTTGTTGTAGCTAGATCCCATCCTAGCTTTAGCCTTTCCTTGAGCTCAGATACATACTTGCTTGCAGAGACGACTGTCTCGTCAGCCTTTTGGTCTGTCAGGGACCGAAGTAAGGCTTCTACTGGCCATTTATAGGTCTGCCAAATAAAAGTGTAGCTGGCGCGAATCCCGTAGACGCTTGGGGAACCTCTCTGTAGACGAATAAGGCAGCCGATATATATAGGTCCCAGTCTTCCGGTTTCTCCTGACCCAGCTTACGTAACATGGTGGTGAGGGTGTCGTTAAAACGTTCCACGAGCCCATTTCCGGCCGGATGATAGGGACTTGTGTGGATATGTTTGGCCCTCAAGATCTTAAAGATCTCCTCCATTAACAGGCTACGGAATTGGGATCCATTGTCCGTCAAAACTTGTTGAGGGAATCCCAACCGTGTAAAGATTTGCACGAGGGCTTCTGCGACATGCTTGGAATTTATGCATGGTATCGGTACAGCTTCGGCCCACATTGTGCAAGTGTCGACTAAAGTCAGGATGAACCTGTGCTTTCTTTTGGTCCTTTCCAGGGGTCCAATGATGTCGACAGCAACCCGTTCAAATGGAGTCCCTACTATTGGCATTTGCCCCATGGGTACTGGGGGTGTCAAGTGCTTGGGTGCTACCCGTTGGCACTGGGCGCAGGATTTCACATACCTGATAATGTCAGTTCATTCCTGGCCACCAATAGTGGGTTTTTATTCGCTGAATAGTGGCGTTTTGTCCCATATGTCCGCTAAAGGGAAGAGAGTGCCCCATCTCTAAGATCTGGCTTCGGTACTGCGTCGGTACTAGGAGCTGGTTATTCCCCGTGTCCGGGTTGCCCGTTCTACGATACAATACGCCATCCTTAGAAAAGATGTCTCCGTTGTGTCTGGGGTCCTTGGCCATGGGCAGTCTTTTAAAGCAGGGCTCCAGAGTAGGTTCCTTTTGTTGCGCCTCCTTCAGTTCATTCGGCAACAAATTTGGCGCAAGCTCCCTCTCTTGCTTGGCTTGCCCTCTTGTGGTTACCGCTGCCACAATCGGCTCCTTTGGTCTCCCAATAAACACATATCTACATCCCAGGATAACTGGGTAGATAGGATCATCCATAATGGCCGCTATAATAACCCCTCTGACAAAGTCAGAGTGTATTTCTACCAGTGCGATAGGCAGCGTCCTGGGCGCATCACTCTTAAAAACTCCACTAGGTTTGACGGTTTCCTCTGTCTCCTGACCTGGTTTGACTAGGTGTCTAGCAACAATACAACTAAAACTTAATCCAGTGTCAAAGAGACAAGTGGTTGAGGTACCATTCAAAATTACAGTTCCTCGAGTTGAGGGTCGGTCCCCCTCAGGTTGAGAATCACTGACATTGACTCTACCTTTCGATGCTGTATGCAAACATCCAACGCAGTTAGGCCCGGTCTGCTTGCCCTGATCAGACGTTCCTGTTGTAGGGGTCTTTCCTTTTCCTTGACCTTGGTGGCCGCAATGCCACGTAGGCTTGGTGGGTTGATCAGAATTGTTGTTGGGGGGGGTGTCGGGTTTTGTAGAATTTCGATTTTTCCTGGGGAGGTCTCTGGGTATTATTTTCTCGTTGGTTATAATTCTGAGAGGAATTAGAAGAATAGGATGACTGCTCTAGATTTTGTTTTCGAGATGGCTCATCTGTGGGTTTACGTTTAGTGCTGGGAAGTTCGGCCATTGCATTGGTATAGCGTTCGGCCTTATTGAGGATGTCCTCAAGCCTGACTGCGCCCTGTTCAGCCAAAAATCTACGGGTTTCGTTTGACAAAGTTGCCTTTATCTGTTCCACAAGAACAAGTTCAAGTAGTCCCTCATATGTAAGACGTAGGTCAGATAATTCAATGCACTTTGTCAAATAGCCCGTGAGACGTGAAGAGAATTGTGGGAATGTTTCCGTGCTATCTTTTCGGCTGTTCCTGAACATTTTCAGGAATTTTCGGGCAGTCATCTCAAACCGTTCTAGCAAGGCCTTTTTCAGCATGTCGTAATCATGTTGGTTAGTTCCCAGCTTCGTGTACACGTCATAAGCATTATCTTTTAGTGACGTTGAGAGCTTAAGTGCCCAGCGGGAACTCTCTAACCCATACAGATTCGCGAGCCTTTCGAATTTTTCTAGGTAGCTGTCAATTATTTCATTAGGGCTAGGAAAAGATTCTAAAGCAAAAGACATCGCCGCTAATTGGGCAGAATAAGTGCTGGAGAAGTCCATTGACTGAGACTGGGGCGAAGACGGCTCTCCGTTATTCGGAGTAGAGGCGCCCCGACTCTCTAAAGCCTTAAGCGCCAGTTCATGTTGTCTTTCTCGCTCTCTCTCTCTCTTTCCCTGCGAGCTTCCATCTCTGCCTCAATTTTCTTCTGCTCCAATTGACGATCGTCCGCTTCTTTCTTCCTAGCTTCTGCCCTCTCTTCTCTCTCTTTTTCTTCCTTCCTCTCAGCTTCTGCTCTTTGTTTCTCTTCCTTCCTCTCTGCTTCTGCTCTTTGTTGCTGCGCGTCATATATTTCCAATTCCTGGTTGATAAACAGATTCGCCGCTTCTGCGTCTAAGCCTGCCTCTTTCGCTTCCAGCCTCAGGATGGATCTCATCTGTATCCTCTCTGCCATTGTTAAAGAATAAGATGTAGTATGACTAGAGAATAGTACGAAAGAACAAGAAGGGAAAAAGATTCAAAGCTGCTACGAGAAAAAACGAAAGTAAAAAACAATTTACTTAATGACCTCGTGTGTTAACTTATCGCCGCTATTATTGTCACTTAAGACTTTTAACGCAAGCAACTATGCCAATTAAATTAGTAAGTTACACTAGAAAAAAAAATCTACTATTACTAACAGTAGAGAAATATTTATATTAAAACAATTTAAAAGGAAAAAAAAAAAAAATTTTTTTTCCCAGAAAATGTTAATTCTCTAACAACAAACTCCGTCCCTGAAGACAATTTTGAGATGAGACGTAGTTAACTTAATTTTTAAAAAATCAGAACAATCTGTCTTTAGCTTAGCTCAACTCAAACGGTTTAAACCTTTAGTGGTTGTAAAACAATCACGCAGTCCCAGCAATTATATAACCAAAAAATTTCAATTCCCTCTGCCAGAGAATACAAAGGTGACAAATCTTTTATAATCACTAACTGCCTGCTCCTGTGGGAAAAAAACCTGTCATAATTATTGTGTGGTCGGCCCAAATACTGAACGGCTTGGTCTAGGGGAAGTAATTACTTTTAAAGATTATACCCTACTTCACAAAGACAATCAACCACACTCTATTTTAACTAGGTTCAGAATCTCCAACGAGCTAACCATATATTGTCGTAATTTTTATCTGAGAGGGTGCTTATGGATATTGGTCCCTTTATAGTGTAGAGGAATATTGAAGGCTCTCTGAGAATAAGGATTTAGGAGAATGAGGTAGTAGATTCACAAGCGCTGGGAAGAGCAAGGACAGTCTCTTATTACGACAATATCTGTTTCTCACAGACTATTCCTATCTCTCTTCTGAACAAACAATTGTTTGTCAGTTCCAGTCGCTCAGGCGCACTCACCGATTTGGTGATTCTGTCGCACAACGTACATGAATACAGCCTACACAGATGGAAATGTTTGGAGTTTTGGGCCAGCCGACAACCAACACCAATAAAGATTAATACCTTTATTATCATAAAGCAGTCACAAATAATTATACATTTACAGTCAAAAATCAAAGGTTACAGAATACAAATATGATAAGGGAAGAGGAGGTTTTGAGGAGAAATATCCCATCCACCGTTTCCCGTTTGTATTTACTAACAGACAAGACCCGGTCCAAAAGACAAGAAAGGGGGGTGTAGACGAAAAGCTAGGGTTCTCAAATGTCTCCCTTTAATCATACAAATTTTACGGGGGGGGGAATGAACACAGTTACACAATCCCGCTAGGAGAAATCCCGTACAAGGAATATAATGCACCTTAATACTAGGTCGAACTAATTAAAAGGGTAAAGAAAAGATTAAATCTCCTTTCATTCAAAAAAAAACACACTAGGGCTGGCCATCCCACAAACACACACGCGGACTTACCAAAATGGTGAATTCTGTCACTCTAGGAATTATTTACCACAGCAGCTAATACCGTGGAATAATGGACTGGTCCTCTTATTTCTTCCGTGTCAGGCCCCAGATTTAACGAGGTAACAAATAGTCTCAAAAAATCGCCAGACGGTGAAGCGTAAAGGCTACTGTTGGTTTAGATAAAGTTCCTAATGAATGGCACAGGCACTTGGCTAAGCGTGAGGTATGGTGTGGTTCCTAAAATTGGCACAGCTGGTGGAGATAACTTTCTTTTTCCGTAATGTCACAAGTTAAAAAACACTGAGGTAAGTTCTTCTTCGGGGGTGTGTAAAATCCACTGAATATACTTGACAGACAGTGTTCAGGTAGACCTATGTTTTTTCTTCACAAATAGGGCAGTGAATAAAATATGTTCTGCTTCCAGTTTTACTGTTAAGGCTTATATGAACTAGTATTTTAAAAGTGTTTCTTGGGTGGCTTTATTCTGTTAAATTCAGAGGAGCGGGGCCCATTACAGGTCGCCACAAGTTTAGCTTTAAAAAGGTTCATATGTTACTGGAGTTATCGAATTGAGTTGGCAGAACTCTGTATATAATTAATACTTGCTGGGATGCAGGTTGAATGATCGTTCTGAATGAAAGATAATCAAAACAAGAAATGCATTACAAAACATATTATAATCTGACACGCGATAAATTACAGTTAGCCTATTTTCTTTATTAGCGTCGTCAATTAACAAATCAGGAAAACTCCCCGTGAGTTAAAATAATTAAAAGCACATCTATCTATACAGAACTAAACTGGATTTACTGGTTATAATTCCTTTTAACGTCTGCAAAATTAATTACGCGTCAAGTGTATTAGGAAATACTTTTAGCTGTAACATTAGTTTGCACTAGAACTTTGAAAATGGGTTTATTTAATAAGGTTAAATTTACACCACAATCCAATGAAATAAATTGAAATAACTAGACCACTGATCACTCGAAGCTAATGTATAAATTACCGTCTGCGCAGAAAGAATACACTCCAATAGTCAACGAAGGTAGATGAAATCTAGCAGGAATCCGACTATGCTAGTGAAACTAGGATTCTGTCAGAACGAACGATAAAATGCAGTTTTCGGAGTTCTTTATTTATACTTCTCAAATGTAACTTAAATAGGACGTGTTAGATTTTCACACCCTTCTTGAAGTCGAGCAGAATCCGAGGTACCTCGCCGTTGTGTTAACCGCTGCGATTCCTCCGTTTCCCCCGGTCTACCGATTTTCTTCGTCTCAGGCTGCTCGCATGAGAGTGCGAAAAATTTCTCGAGAAGCTAACTACGTTAGCTGGGAGTTCCCTGATTTCTTTAGATCGTATACCGCCCCACGTTGAATTCTGAAGATCAGCCTGGCTTTGATGGTACCGCTGTTCTGAGAAGCTATGGCAACTCCCACCAGGCGGGGTGACAGCCAGGTAAGAAATTTAACTGCTGTTAATTGCTCTAGAAACAGGAGTGAGTCTCTGGCCCCGTCCTCTTTTGGGCCGGCGTTAAGGAAAAGATTGCTATAAATCGTTCTCAGAGATGGTTGAGGGCGTGCTTTAACCTCCCATCAAAGGCCATGCGATCTCAAAAGTTCACAGAAGATAGCAGGCTACATATTAATGATCCAGAGTGTAAAGTTCTCGTGGAAATGCTGCATGCAGGTTAAAGTTACAACAGATGATCAGGGGTTCTAAAGTTATGAGAGGCCAATATTCTGTTGTCATCCATCGAGTCAGGGAAATTCATTTGTCATACATAGACGTACGTCACAATCGTCCCCACTTTTGAGACATGGAAACTCGTTTTCATGTTTCATTTATGACAATGAAGCTGCCCTGATCGGTAGCTTTTGGATGATTGGCATCGTCGATTTTCTCCTCTTCCTCCGTGGTCCAGTTTCTACTCATAAGTCAGCTCCGACATTCTGTTTTCCTGGAATATATTCCACTTTGAAGGAATAAACACTCAATAGCAAGGCCCAACGCATTATCCTTGCGTTGAATTCCTTATTGGCACCCAGGAAAGCTAATGGAGCATGGTCTGTTTGCACCGTGAAAGAAGTACCATACAGAAACTCATGATGGCGTCTGATGCCATGAATCAGAGCGAGACATTCTCTTTCAACGACACTGTAGTTGCGTTCCGCTTTATTCAGTTTCCGACTGCCGTAAGCAACTGGGAATAGCAGGTTCGGGACACTGTCCTCGGCTTGCAGCAATGTTGACCCGATGCCCTGACCTGACGCGTCAACTCTCAGTACGAAAGGTTTCTTAAGGTCAGGTAACCTTAGGATGGGGTATGCCGCCAACTGTCCTTTCAAAGTGCTGTATGCATGTTCGCACTTTTGATTCCACATGACCTTATCAGGACAACCTTTGTTGGTGAGGTCAGTCAGAGATGCTGTCAGTCCGTTGAAGTTCTGGATGTATTTCTGATAGTAAGCACATAGAGATAAGAATGACCTGATGTCTTTCTTTGTTCGGGGTCTTTTTGCTGCCACTATTTTCTCCACGTTCTTCTTAATAGGCCAACTACAGCCGTGAGAAATAGTGTGCCCCAGGAAGTCCAGCTTTTCAAATGCGATGAGACATTTGCTAGGTCTGGCTGTGAGACCAATTTCCTGTAGTCTCCTAAGGAGCATAGCGACTGTAGCAATATGTTCTTCGTAGGATTCCGATGCAATTAAGATGTCGTCTATGAAATTATGGATGTGGGGACTTTGCACGGGTTCTAAAAGCTTTCTCATCATCCTGGTAAACACTCCTGGTGCGGTATGCAGTCCGAACGGCATCACATTAAATGTGTAATGTCCTTCACTAGTGCTGAAAGCTAGCAAAGGTTTAACTTCCTCGTTGATGGGTATTTGATAATAACCTTTACTGAGGTCAATCTTGGAGAAAATTGTTGCCTTGCTGAGCTTGGTGAACAACTCAGAAGCAGTTTGGAGCGGTTCAGGCTGGAATTCCGTTACAGCGTTTAGCAACCGGTAATCAATACACAGCCGAACTTCCTTATTGGGCTTCTGCAACAGCACTACACTCGAACTGTAAGGAGATGTAGACTCGCTGATAATTCCTGCCTGACGCAGCTTGTCTATTTCTCCGCGAAGTGCATCAGCTTTGGCGTACGGAATGGGGTATACTCTGGTTCGAACAGGGGTCTCGTTTGTTAATTTCATGTCAAATTCGATGAGATTTGTTCGACCAGGTACATCCGTTAAGACTGCACTGTACTGCTGTAGTAGCGCCCTGGTTTCTGTTTGTTGTTCTGGTGAGAGATTGTCGTCGAACTTGACATCTTTAAAGGATTCTGTGGGTTGCAATGGGTACTCCATGCAACCATCATCATCTTCCTCGTCTTCCGTTGCTATGGCGACAGCCAGGAGATGCTCGGAGGATGGCACTGGTCTTTCCAGATATTTCTTGAGCAGATTTATGTGGAAGACCTTCTCCTTTCCTTTAATGGAGATCTTGTAATTAGTACGTGAGATCTTTTTTAAGGACGGTAAACGGCCCTTGCCATCCGATGCGAAGTTTATTGCTTCCGGTTGGGAGTAGCAACAAAACTTTCTCCCCTGGTTGGAGCTCTCTCTCTCTCTTTTGCAGCTTTGTTGTATCTTTTAGCATGTTTAGCGCGGGCTTTCGTAAGGTTTGTTGTAGCTAGATCCCATCCTAGCTTTAGCCTTTCCTTGAGCTCAGATACATACTTGCTTGCAGAGACGACTGTCTCGTCAGCCTTTTGGTCTGTCAGGGACCGAAGTAAGGCTTCTACTGGCCATTTATAGGTCTGCCAAATAAAAGTGTAGCTGGCGCGAATCCCGTAGACGCTTGGGGAACCTCTCTGTAGACGAATAAGGCAGCCGATATATATAGGTCCCAGTCTTCCGGTTTCTCCTGACCCAGCTTACGTAACATGGTGGTGAGGGTGTCGTTAAAACGTTCCACGAGCCCATTTCCGGCCGGATGATAGGGACTTGTGTGGATATGTTTGGCCCTCAAGATCTTAAAGATCTCCTCCATTAACAGGCTACGGAATTGGGATCCATTGTCCGTCAAAACTTGTTGAGGGAATCCCAACCGTGTAAAGATTTGCACGAGGGCTTCTGCGACATGCTTGGAATTTATGCATGGTATCGGTACAGCTTCGGCCCACATTGTGCAAGTGTCGACTAAAGTCAGGATGAACCTGTGCTTTCTTTTGGTCCTTTCCAGGGGTCCAATGATGTCGACAGCAACCCGTTCAAATGGAGTCCCTACTATTGGCATTTGCCCCATGGGTACTGGGGGTGTCAAGTGCTTGGGTGCTACCCGTTGGCACTGGGCGCAGGATTTCACATACCTGATAATGTCAGTTCATTCCTGGCCACCAATAGTGGGTTTTTATTCGCTGAATAGTGGCGTTTTGTCCCATATGTCCGCTAAAGGGAAGAGAGTGCCCCATCTCTAAGATCTGGCTTCGGTACTGCGTCGGTACTAGGAGCTGGTTATTCCCCGTGTCCGGGTTGCCCGTTCTACGATACAATACGCCATCCTTAGAAAAGATGTCTCCGTTGTGTCTGGGGTCCTTGGCCATGGGCAGTCTTTTAAAGCAGGGCTCCAGAGTAGGTTCCTTTTGTTGCGCCTCCTTCAGTTCATTCGGCAACAAATTTGGCGCAAGCTCCCTCTCTTGCTTGGCTTGCCCTCTTGTGGTTACCGCTGCCACAATCGGCTCCTTTGGTCTCCCAATAAACACATATCTACATCCCAGGATAACTGGGTAGATAGGATCATCCATAATGGCCGCTATAATAACCCCTCTGACAAAGTCAGAGTGTATTTCTACCAGTGCGATAGGCAGCGTCCTGGGCGCATCACTCTTAAAAACTCCACTAGGTTTGACGGTTTCCTCTGTCTCCTGACCTGGTTTGACTAGGTGTCTAGCAACAATACAACTAAAACTTAATCCAGTGTCAAAGAGACAAGTGGTTGAGGTACCATTCAAAATTACAGTTCCTCGAGTTGAGGGTCGGTCCCCCTCAGGTTGAGAATCACTGACATTGACTCTACCTTTCGATGCTGTATGCAAACATCCAACGCAGTTAGGCCCGGTCTGCTTGCCCTGATCAGACGTTCCTGTTGTAGGGGTCTTTCCTTTTCCTTGACCTTGGTGGCCGCAATGCCACGTAGGCTTGGTGGGTTGATCAGAATTGTTGTTGGGGGTATCGGGTTTTGTAGAATTTCGATTTGTCCTGGGGAGGTCTCTGGGTATTATTTTCTCGTTGGTTATAATTCTGAGAGGAATTAGAAGAATAGGATGACTGCTCTAGATTTTGTTTTCGAGATGGCTCATCTGTGGGTTTACGTTTAGTGCTGGGAAGTTCGGCCATTGCATTGGTATAGCGTTCGGCCTTATTGAGGATGTCCTCAAGCCTGACTGCGCCCTGTTCAGCCAAAAATCTACGGGTTTCGTTTGACAAAGTTGCCTTTATCTGTTCCACAAGAACAAGTTCAAGTAGTCCCTCATATGTAAGACGTAGGTCAGATAATTCAATGCACTTTGTCAAATAGCCCGTGAGACGTGAAGAGAATTGTGGGAATGTTTCCGTGCTATCTTTTCGGCTGTTCCTGAACATTTTCAGGAATTTTCGGGCAGTCATCTCAAACCGTTCTAGCAAGGCCTTTTTCAGCATGTCGTAATCATGTTGGTTAGTTCCCAGCTTCGTGTACACGTCATAAGCATTATCTTTTAGTGACGTTGAGAGCTTAAGTGCCCAGCGGGAACTCTCTAACCCATACAGATTCGCGAGCCTTTCGAATTTTTCTAGGTAGCTGTCAATTATTTCATTAGGGCTAGGAAAAGATTCTAAAGCAAAAGACATCGCCGCTAATTGGGCAGAATAAGTGCTGGAGAAGTCCATTGACTGAGACTGGGGCGAAGACGGCTCTCCGTTATTCGGAGTAGAGGCGCCCCGACTCTCTAAAGCCTTAAGCGCCAGTTCATGTTGTCTTTCTCGCTCTCTCTCTCTTTCCCTGCGAGCTTCCATCTCTGCCTCAATTTTCTTCTGCTCCAATTGACGATCGTCCGCTTCTTTCTTCCTAGCTTCTGCCCTCTCTTCTCTCTCTTTTTCTTCCTTCCTCTCAGCTTCTGCTCTTTGTTTCTCTTCCTTCCTCTCTGCTTCTGCTCTTTGTTGCTGCGCGTCATATATTTCCAATTCCTGGTTGATAAACAGATTCGCCGCTTCTGCGTCTAAGCCTGCCTCTTTCGCTTCCAGCCTCAGGATGGATCTCATCTGTATCCTCTCTGCCATTGTTAAAGAATAAGATGTAGTATGACTAGAGAATAGTACGAAAGAACAAGAAGGGAAAAAGATTCAAAGCTGCTACGAGAAAAAAACGAAAGTAAAAAACAATTTACTTAATGACCTCGTGTGTTAACTTATCGCCGCTATTATTGTCACTTAAGACTTTTAACGCAAGCAACTATGCCAATTAAATTAGTAAGTTACACTAGAAAAAAAAATCTACTATTACTAACAGTAGAGAAATATTTATATTAAAACAATTTAAAAGGAAAAAAAAAAAAAATTTTTTTTCCCAGAAAATGTTAATTCTCTAACAACAAACTCCGTCCCTGAAGACAATTTTGAGATGAGACGTAGTTAACTTAATTTTTAAAAAATCAGAACAATCTGTCTTTAGCTTAGCTCAACTCAAACGCTTTAAACCTTTAGTGATTGTAAAACAATCACGCAGTCCCAGCAATTATATAACCAAAAAATTTCAATTCCCTCTGCCAGAGAATACAAAGGTGACAAATCTTTTATAATCACTAACTGCCTGCTCCTGTGGGAAAAAAACCTGTCATAATTATTGTGTGGTCGGCCCAAATACTGAACGGCTTGGTCTAGGGGAAGTAATTACTTTTAAAGATTATACCCTACTTCACAAAGACAATCAACCACACTCTATTTTAACTAGGTTCAGAATCTCCAACGAGCTAACCATATATTGTCGTAATTTTTATCTGAGAGGGTGCTTATGGATATTGGTCCCTTTATAGTGTAGAGGAATATTGAAGGCTCTCTGAGAATAAGGATTTAGGAGAATGAGGTAGTAGATTCACAAGCGCTGGGAAGAGCAAGGACAGTCTCTTATTACGACAATATCTGTTTCTCACAGACTATTCCTATCTCTCTTCTGAACAAACAATTGTTTGTCAGTTCCAGTCGCTCAGGCGCACTCACCGATTTGGTGATTCTGTCGCACAACGTACATGAATACAGCCTACACAGATGGAAATGTTTGGAGTTTTGGGCCAGCCGACAACCAACACCAATAAAGATTAATACCTTTATTATCATAAAGCAGTCACAAATAATTATACATTTACAGTCAAAAATCAAAGGTTACAGAATACAAATATGATAAGGGAAGAGGAGGTTTTGAGGAGAAATATCCCATCCACCGTTTCCCGTTTGTATTTACTAACAGACAAGACCCGGTCCAAAAGACAAGAAAGGGGGGTGTAGACGAAAAGCTAGGGTTCTCAAATGTCTCCCTTTAATCATACAAATTTTACGGGAGGGGGGAATGAACACAGTTACACAATCCCGCTAGGAGAAATCCCGTACAAGGAATATAATGCACCTTAATACTAGGTCGAACTAATTAAAAGGGTAAAGAAAAGATTAAATCTCCTTTCATTCAAAAAAACACACTAGGGCTGGCCATCCCACAAACACACACGCAGACTTACCAAAATGGTGAATTCTGTCACTCTAGGAATTATTTACCACAGCAGCTAATACCGTGGAATAATGGACTGGTCCTCTTATTTCTTCCGTGTTAGGCCCCAGATTTAACGAGGTAACAAATAGTCTCAAAAAATCGCCAGACGGTGAAGCGTAAAGGCTACTGTTGGTTTAGATAAAGTTCTTAATGAATGGCACAGGCACTTGGCTAAGCGTGAGGTATGGTGTGGTTCCTAAAATTGGCACAGCTGGTGGAGATAACTTTCTTTTTCCGTAATGTCACAAGTTAAAAAACACTGAGGTAAGTTCTTCTTCGGGGGTGTGTAAAATCCACTGAATATACTTGACAGACAGTGTTCAGGTAGACCTATGTTTTTTCTTCATAAATAGGGCAGTGAATAAAATATGTTCTGCTTCCAGTTTTACTGTTAAGGACTATATGAACTAGTATTTTAAAAGTGTTTCTTGGGTGGCTTTATTCTCAGTTAAATTCAGAGGAGCGGGGCCCATTACAGATCGCCACAAGTTTTGCTTTAAAAAGGTTCGTATGTTACTGGAGTTATCGAATTGAGTTGGCAGAACTCTGTATATAATTAATACTTGCTGGGATGCAGGTTGAATGATCGTTCTGAATGAAAGATAATCAAAACAAGAAATGCATTACAAATCATATTATAATCTGACACGCGATAAATTACAGTTAGCCTATTTTCTTTATTAGCGTCGTCAATTAATAAATCAGGAAAACTCCCCGTGAGTTAAAATAATTAAAAGCACATCTATCTATACAGAACTAAACTGGATTTACTGGTTATAATTCCTTTTAACGTCTGCAAAATTAATTACGCGTCAAGTGTATTAGGAAATACTTTTAGCTGTAACATTAGTTTGCACTAGAACTTTGAAAATGGGTTTATTTAATAAGGTTAAATTTACACCACAATCCAATGAAATAAATTGAAATAACTAGACCACTGATCACTCGAAGCTAATGTATAAATTACCTTCTGCACAGAAAGAATACACTCCAATAGTCAACGAAGGTAGATGAAATCTAGCAGGAATCCGACTATGCTAGTGAAACTAGGATTCTGTCAGAACGAACGATAAAATGCAGTTTTCGGAGTTCTTTATTTATACTTCTCAAATGTAACTTAAATAGGACGTGTTAGATTTTCACACCCTTCTTGAAGTCGAGCAGAATCCGAGGTACCTCGCCGTTGTGTTAACCGCTGCGATTCCTCCGTTTCCCCCGGTCTACCGATTTTCTTCGTCTCAGGCTGCTCGCATGAGAGTGCGAAAAATTTCTCGAGAAGCTAACTACGTTAGCTGGGAGTTCCCTGATTTCTTTAGATCGTATACCGCCCCACGTTGAATTCTGAAGATCAGCCTGGCTTTGATGGTACCGCTGTTCTGAGAAGCTATGGCAACTCCCACCAGGCGGGGTGACAGCCAGGTAAGAAATTTAACTGCTGTTAATTGCTCTAGAAACAGGAGTGAGTCTCTGGCCCCGTCCTCTTTTGGGCCGGCGTTAAGGAAAAGATTGCTATAAATCGTTCTCAGAGATGGTTGAGGGCGTGCTTTAACCTCCCATCAAAGGCCATGCGATCTCAAAAGTTCACAGAAGATAGCAGGCTACATATTAATGATCCAGCGTGTAAAGTTCTCGTGGAAATGCTGCATGCAGGTTAAAGTTACAACAGATGATCAGGGGTTCTAAAGTTATGAGAGGCCAATATTCTGTTGTCATCCATCGAGTCAGGGAAATTCATTTGTCATACTTAGACGTACGTCACAGCTTCCCTCTATTTCTTTTACCAAAAGGATTCCAAAACAAGAATTACCGTGTGACGCTATTTGGTGATTTCCTCACTTTTTACACGCTTTTATTTAACTTCACTTGTATGTCACTTTCATGTCACTTTCAAATCTTGCAATCGATTTTTCAAGCACTTCCAGATGAGCAATAGCTCTGAAACTTGGCATAGTTGTGTATTCCCGATGACAATACATTAAAGGTAGGAGCTACACCACATTTTAAGTTAAAACAGCACAAACATGAAAATTAGGATTAGTCTATATTCACATAATTTATATTCTCCTGAATCTAAATCTATGAAAATCATTTGTCAGAACACATGCTAAATAGGTGTATTTTGATTTTGTAAATAGTATTTTCTTCAGAAATTGTGCTTTTCCTATGAAGAAAATCATGATTTTCTCATAACTTAGTTTTTTTGTGTGTTAATAATAGTCTTATAACTTGAATAGTTTTTTAGTCAGTCAATATGAGATTTGGCACAAATACTTGCCATTTGATAATAAAATTTTGTCACATCCGATTTTTGATATCTTATCCAAATGTTAACTTATTACAAATAATGTTGTAAAATTCAGAAAACATTGTTATGTTTTTTAGATACAAAGTTTAAAGTTCATTAACTCAGGATCTACTTAAGTTATCAAACATCCAATCTAACAAAAGTTTTAGAATATAGTGATAAATATTTTGTTTAAATTTGGTATTGATAGCCAAATGAATCGAATAAAGCCTTAGCAAAATGAAATAGAACAAAATAATCCAATATGGCCGCCGTTTCCATGGCAACCAATTATGTAATGCCATTAAACTCGTCATTATGCGTATCTCTGATTGATATAGGTTAAGTATGTGCATTTTCATTGAAATCGTTTGCTTACACTAGTCAACAACCAAAATGTACCAGAAATGAAAATAGCTGATCTTAACTAATTTTGGTGTGCTGAAAACAAAAATGACATTAAAAAATGTTGATTGGCTCTAGTTTTCAAGATATATGCTACTAGTTTATTTAATTACGGTCAATCTATCTATATATATATATATATATATATATATATATATATATATATATATATATATATATATATATATATATATATATATATATATATATATATATGTATATATATATATGTATATATATATATATATATATATATATATATATATATATATATATATATATATATATATATATATATATACATATATATATACACATATATACACATATATACACATATATATACATATATATATATATATATATATATATATATATATATATATATATATATATATATATATATATATGTATATATATATATATATATATATATATATGTGTATATATATATGTATATATATATATGTATATATATATATGTATATATATATGTATATATATATATACATATATACATATATATACATATATATATATATATATATATATATATATATATATATATATATATATACATATATATATATATATATATATATACATATATACATATATATACATATATATATATATATATATATATATATATATATATATATATATATACCTTGTATATATAACGCAACTGTTGTGGGCGATTGCATAATTTTTTCTAATGACCAATAAAAATGTAACTAGAAGTTGGTGATGCAATCCTACCAATGATTACATCACCTTTGTGTATAAATATCTTATCTCTGATACAATTTTGCCATTAGTTAGTGCATTTGTCCTTATCAAAAGTATCGTAGTTAGAAATGCCTAGGACATGCGTGAACAGTACTAATAATTTCTGTTATATATGTGGTGAGGTGACATTTGTATCACAAAAATGAAATATAACTAAAGTGATTAAGAAGGCGTACAGTTTGTATTTTGGCTGCAGAATAGGAGATCAAGATAAGAGCTGGGCGCCACACATATGCAGCAATACATGTGCAGCACATCTTAAACTGTGGTTGACTGGCAAAAGGCAAGCTATGCCTTTTGCAGTCCCAATGATTTAGAGAGAGCCCACTGATCATCTCAACAACTGTTACTTTTGCATGGTCCCTCCAATTGGGAAAGGCATATCAAAGAAGAAAAAATGGACTCTGGAATATCCAAACATCTCCTCTGCAATACGTCTGGTACCACATGGCGATGACCTACCAGTTCCCAAAGTGCCAGAATCATTTTCAGCTGCTTCCACTGATGAAGAAGAGGATATTCGTGGTCATGAACCATCAACCTCAAGCGACCCAGATTTTGAGCAAACTACATCCACTAAACCACACTTAATAACCCAAGGTGAACTGAATGATCTTGTAAGAGATCTGAATTTACCGAAGAACAAGGCGGAGCTTTTGGGTTCCAGATCAGATTGCAACAGTGGAATCACCTGGCAGAAGATGTTACAATTTCTGTGTATAGGAACCGCCAGAAGCCGCTTATTACATTCTTTTTCAAAGAGGGTGACCTTTCTGCCGTGACACAACATTTCTGGTTTAATGGCAGCCCTCAAAATCAATTACATACCGGAGGAGTGAAGGCTTTTCATTGATTCATCCAAGACGAGTCTTAAAGCTGTTTTGTTGAATAATGGTAATGTGTTACCGTCAATTCCAGTTGGTCACGCAGTTCATATGAAAGAAACTTATGAAAATATTAAGGAGCTTTTGAAGTGTATAAACTACGATCATCATCATTGGTCACTTTGCGGTGACTTAAAAGTGGTCGCTCTTTTGCTTGGACTACAGGGTGGATACACCAAGTACTGTTGCTTTCTCTGTGAGTGGGATAGCCGTGCACGAAGTGACCATTACATCAGAAGACATTGGCCAATCAGGCAGTCATTGAAGCCTGGCATTAAGAACGTTGAGAACCCAGCACTCACTTGTCGACACCAGCAAGATTTTGTTGCCACCCTTGCACATTAAGCTGGGTCTCATGAAAAACTTTGTCAAGGCAATGGAGAAAACAGATGAGGCTTTCAGATACCTCATCAGAAAATTTCCAAGACTGAGTGAAGTTAAAATAAGAGAGGGAGTATTTGTTGGTCCGCAAATTCAAAAACTTCTTGATGATGACGAGTTTCTTTGCGTGTTGCATGGCAAGGAAAAAGCAGCATGGCTAGCATTTAAGTCAGTGGTGGACAATTTTCTTGGAAACAACAGATCTGATAATTACAATGAAATTGTAGAAAATCTCCTTCTGAAGTATAAGAGTCTTGGCTGCAACATGTCTTTGAAAATTCATTTTCTGGATTCTCATCTGGATTTCTTTACGTCAAACTGTGGAGCGGTCAGTGATGAGCATGGTGAACGATTTCACCAGGATATTGCTGCTATGGAGACAAGGTATCAAGGCAATTGGAGCCTTTCAATGCTTGCTGATTACTGTTGGACTGTGACAAGAGACACCTCATTGATTGACTACAAGAAGAAGGCAAAGAGAGCTCGAACGGCGACTGAATAATGACGGAATGGGTTCAAATGTGCCTTTTTAAAACATGATATGTGAACTTTAAATAATGTTTTTATTTTTTTCTATCATTTTATGTTGAAATATCAATTAATTATGTAACCACAATTTTTATAATGCTAAAGTAGAAAGACTAGCTGTTCACCCCAGAGAATTAAACAAGCATACATTATTTGTATTACTGTAATGTAAATTCATCATTTAAAAAAAAAAACAGAGCCAATTGGTGAATTTCATTATGATATTTGAAATCAGCATGTCAAAATCAATAAGAAATGGTATATTTAATTTCTGGTACAAATAATTTGTTGACTAGTGATTAACGAAAATAGCATTTCACGCTAGCTACTTCCCTTAATCAGTCAATTATTTAATAATTTAATATTGTAATTATGACATTATGAGTAATTAAAGTTTTTCGTACAGAAATGTAAACAAATCAGGGGCCATAATAAAGTTAATTAAAAATTCAAGAGTACGTGGTGTGCTTTATTTTTTTCTATGCGTAAAACAGGGCAGTACTCAAACAAGAGTCTAGCTAAATCAAGGGAAACAATCCTAATTATAAAATGATGAATCAAGGGAAAGTCGAGTTCGATCTCTAGATGGCCTTCAAATTGAAGAAATTGATTGCACCAAATTAACAGGTACAAAGCTATGTAATATTGACGCTCTGAAAGAAATGGATCGCTTAAGAAATTTTAGGCCAGATTTACAATAAGTAAAAATTTTGTTTGTCATAATTTTTCTAACACTAAAAAAAAAAACAGAAAACAAAAAACATTTAAAAAATATTATACACACGCTTTTAATGCACTAAAAACCCAAAAATAATTTTTCAAGGAGTTTATAGCTTGCAGTCAAATAATGTAACATCAAATTCATAATAAGCGTGGGACACTGATTCTGCATGAAATTAACTTCTGCTTTATACTTCATTAGACACTTATGGATAAAATATATGATAAGAGCTTAAGCGACCCACGCTTTTTGTCAATTTGATGTTACATTTTTGACTGCAAGCTATAAACTCCTTGAAAAATTATTTTTAGGCTTTTAATGCGTTAAAAGCATGTGTTTAAAATATTTTTTAAATATTTTTTTGCGATTATAACAATCTTTCATTTGGTAAGAACTTCTTTATCAGTATCCACAGAGTAACCGTGCAGCCAGTCTTAAGTGCGATTGAAGCTGCACTGATTTCGTAACAGTTGCTAAAATCTGGTACTGTTGCTTTGTTCTACGTCTGTGGTTGACATCTACACGTTTTCTGTGTGTGAATGTTCAGTTGGCTCAGTTTTTCTAATGTTGCTTTATTTATGTTCTGCTGGTGCCTCAATTGCATTCTGTTAAATTGACTCATGATTTTTTTCAACACAGTTTTACGTAAGCTTAATGGTTTTTCTAACTCTAATTAGCTTTTATATTTTCTCAGCCAGTTATAAATGTTGTCTCCTTTTCTCTTGTAAATGTAGTGTGTCTTGAGTATTCAAATTCTTTGCTTAAATTGTCTGTTACAATTCTTACACTTTTAAGAAACATTTATTCTGACTATTGAATGACTTAATTCCAAGATAGTTTCTATTATTTTTTCTTCCATTTGCAGAGGCAGTGACCGAAGTTTGGATACAGTTGTAATGATCTAACTGAAATAGCTTGTATGAATATCATTGGTTTGATTCTTCGGCTTTTGACCACATCATGTTCATCTCACGGTGGGCACATGTTTCCACCAACTTCACCTACTTTTTTATATTTATAACAATATCTGCTGGATGCTGCCTGGAAAACACCACACTCGGAGATGTAGAAAGACTTTTTCACAGCACAATTTTAACCATCGACCACAGGTTCAGGCCGAAGTTGAATCAGAGTGAACCAATTGTTGTCCATCTTTCCTTAATGCTTTTGTCTCTAGCAGACGTGGACGAGGTTCAACAGAGCTTGTCTAGCAATGTACTACTTACCGTAAACTGGACAGATGAGCTACGACAGTGGGATCCACAAGAGTATGGTGGGTTGACACGTGTTCATCCAGAGCCACTAGATACATGGAAACCCCGTTTGTTCTTGTCAAATTCAATTGCTGACAGAGATATGTTCGAAGATGATTATGCTCCATTGACTGTCTATAACACTGGACAAACGAAATGGTTTCCTGGAGGAATTATGTACTCATCTTGCTCAATGAAGATGACCTATTTCCCCTTTGACTCTCAGACTTGTACTCTTATCTTCACAACGGGAGAAAGCCCTAATACAATTCACTTAGTGGCTGAGTCTTCAAACATTAGTCTACGTCACTATGACAGAAACGGGGAGTGGGTCATAGATAATTCTGAAGCCGTATCTTTAGCTGTAGATGGCAAATCAAGTGTGAAATTTATATTAAAGCTTAACCGTTTGCCTTCCTTCACGTTGCTCAACGTTGTTATCCCGATCAACATCATCTCTAGCCTGTCGTCTCTGGTATTCATCATGCCTGTACAAAGCGGAGAAAGGGTGTCATTTTCCATAACTGTTCTGCTGTCCCTGACTGTCTACACAAGCGAAATCTCTAAAGATCTACCGACAAATTCCGAAAGCCTGCCGCTTCTCATCATGTATTTGGCATGTCTCCTTCTTCATTCTGGCGTTGCTATAGTAGCCAACCTTATTGTGCTCATCCGGCACTTCCATCGTGCAGGAGCTATGGCTAAAATGAAGGATCAAAACAAAACATCTGGCAACACAAAACTGTCTAATTCAGAAAAAACGGCTCATTTTGATTCGTGTGCAGATAATTCACCAAGTTGCGATACTTACAGTTCAAGGAAAATTCAGTTCTGCCGAAAAATTCAGTCTAACAAAGACAACCAAGCGAACACATATTTTCCCAGGAACAAAAAACCTCCACCCTTAAGAAACCACAAACTGGGAACAGGTTTTCAAGAAAATCATCGTACACATGAGTTAAATGAAAATCGCTCTGAAGACCATGATGAAAACCACGACAAGATCGGTTTTCTACAGTCAATGGTTTCTCGTTTCTTGAAGTACATGAATATGATTGATATAATTCTCTTTATCCTATTTTTTGGAGTATGGCTAGTGGTCACTGTCGTGTTTATGACCTTAATAGCATATGGCAGTATGTAAAAAATGAATATCAAAGGTAAAAACCATGAAGAAAGTTAAAAATTATATGTTTAAAATAGAACGCAAAACAGCCTATATGTACGTAGATTCATTTTTCGGTAATCTTTACCTTTAGTGCCGTCGTGTATTTATAATATGTGTAATTTCGTACCATTTAGAGTTAGGGTTGGAGTTAGGTTTAGGGTAAGGGTTGAGGTTAGGGTTATGGTTAACCTTAAGCACAACCCTAACCCCAACTCTAACCCTGACCTTAACTCAATTGTAGTAAAATCTGCGAGAATAATCGCTCATTTCAGTAGGATTTTAGTCATAAAATGATAATAAATAAACCCGCCCTATTGTGTCTGACGGTGATCCTCTCACACGCCAGCATAGCGCTGAATTTTGTGCAGTGCTAAAGCCTATAGAACGATCCCACGGTAAAAATCTAACACGCGTTTTAGTTTCGGTTTCGAAAACGTACTACCAACATTTAACATTTTGCCAGATCTGCTGCATACATTCTGCAGCCTAGCCTTATAATTAACGATTTTGCAGAAGTGTGCCGCAAAATAACTATCTGAATTAACGTATTCTGTCAACTTTAACGCAAAATTTATTAGTAATCCTTACATTTTTTGGTAGTGTTACACGATACAATACAAATTATTAACGCCAATTCTTAACCCGCCACGCAAAACCCCGCATCGCTTGACACATTCTGCCATGCATATATACACGCTGCGACAAAGCCAACAAAAGCAAAACACGCAGACAATTTTATTGCCTCCTCGCGGTAATGTTTCTGACGTCACAAAAACAAGTTAGTTATTTGAAAAATACATGCTAGCGAGATGAAAGAGAGGAAAAGATGGCGGTCTTGTGTAAAATATTTATTTGACAATTGACTATGACAAAAATTGAAAATCTAAACCAATATGAATCTGACCATAAAAATCATATGGTAGTATAGCTTAGATTCCACTGAACAAGAATGTGTTTTAAATAATATGGTAGTCCTAGAATTTGCTAAGTTATTGAGAAAATACTAAATGTCTACGGACGCTCGACCAGACAGACTGTCGTTCCTGCTTGTTTTTTATAACGGTAGTGGGGACGCGAGCTTAGAAGAGAGGCATTGAGGAAATTCAAATTCGCTTGAGTAAAAAGAGTATAATAGGGAAAGGGGAGCGGTAGGAAATGTAATCTAAAACGAAACATCTTTTTGTATTGGCATAACTAAAGCAGACTGGCCAATCGACTACCAGACGCAGAGTATGTTTGGAATTGTTTTGTTTTTCAAAAACTGCATTTGAATTCTGGTAGTCGCAAGCTTTCGATTGGCCAGTGCTACTAAATATTAGCAAAAAGCTTTCATTATTCATTGCCAGTTGAACAAAACTTTTATTCAGATACGCTGAGAACAGCTGTGATAAATTTAAAAGTAAATTAAATAACTAAATAAGTATTTCACAGTCTGGACGGAGCAGAAGAAACGGAGGCCACTTCTTTGCAAAGTCAGCGTCATTTGTTTATATTTCTTGAATTTTGTGGTAAGAATGCTTTATGAATTTAATATGTTTAATCCCATTACCAAAGTTAGATACTGCTATTGGGAAAAAGTGAAGGACGTGCCGGGAGCAGACATTGTTGAGTCCTCACGTTGAAAGGTATCTAACTAATGTATATTGTCATGATTATGTTTGAATATTATTGTATTAGAGTATATTAGTAAGCCTCCGTGTTCCATGAACACTGGTCAACATGCCTGAAGCATTTATATTTAAAAAGAAAAAGAAGAGAAAAATATATAAAAGGAAATGTGGTTACCCCACATTATTTTATTGAGGAAAACTATGTAAATGTACAGTGGCGTATCTGCCATAGGGACCTGAGGTGTGGTCACAGCAAGGTGGGAGTCATGAAAAACTAGGGGCGAGTGCACCTGAAATGCACGCGAGGCTGACCCCATATCACAGTAGGGAAATAAATAATATCAAAAGTGATCAGATATAAAAGGCCAGGGTGTCCTTTTGTTGCAGAGGTTTTATTTCCTGTTGCCAGCTGGTAACAGGAAACCTGAGGAGTGACGATAACGCCAAGAAGTCTTCGACAATTCATGTATGCTGTCAAGAGATAACAGCAGGAGCTTGGGCGTGTGATGTGATATCGATATTTCTGCAACTACACACTATCTTATCATTCAACAAGAAACCCCAGGTGATATGTTAAGGACCTGGGTATATCTGAAAGTTTCGTTTTAAATAAACACTGGTATTTCAAATCATACTCAGGAAGTTGATGGGGTATGACGATAATACAGCCCCTCATACACAGTGACTCTCCCTATTAGATGAATAAAGTGTAAGCTGTGAACATTCCAACAGGAAAGACATATATTAACTTTGTAGTTATTTGGGCAGATTGTCCACACAATTTTAGTTGATCTTTTCTGTAAACTATCTTGTCCTCATTTTCAAAGACCTGTCCAAGGATATGACTGGACAGGCAAAATAAATTGTACAAAAAATTATCAAATTTAAAGAAAAACTTAACCACAGGTTTTTATTCACTTCCTCATAGAAACTTAACGTGTTTTTGTGTTGTGTACCATCATTTCATTTCTCCCCTAGACACTAGGTACATCATACACCAGACACTAGAGCCAAAATAGTGACCGTGTGAGATCTAGGGAGGTAGCGTTAGGTTCCCTTCACATAATTCATCATCATCATTTATAGTGTCAGGGGCCTACATGTGCTTGACCTCACACGGTTAATACATACACGGATTTCACTCTTTTAGGATACCATCATAACCTCCCCAGCAAAATCTAATTTTGCTACATCAATACACATATTTTACATACTCGACGGCACTAAAGGTAAAGATTACCCATTTTTCTACATTTAGCGACATTTGCTTCGCTTCAGTTAATACATAAATTTGTCACATACGTATCTTAGTAAAGTGAAACATTAGGACAGTAAGCCACAAGAAAATCATGCAAAACTATAACACTAATACTACTGTATAACATTATTAAAATAAATGTGATCTTTTGGAGATTTTATACTTCATTAACCTAAATTCAGGACAATATAGTCAACGGTAGGCCTATGTACCGAAGCATATGACATCATTATGTTACCAGTATGTAGTATTTGTTGGTAATGTTCAATCGACTTTCAGATAAGCCGGCACGAAACTATGACATAATTCAGAAAAACCGACAACTAGTAATCGCTGAATACCTAAACACAACGTAATATCATTCTTCATGGTCAGAATTGTAACGCAGCACTGCTAAATAGTTCCCGGAGGATCTCAGAAGAGACAAAGAAAGAATCGGATTATTGCAGTTTTAGGCGTGTCGTACAAGGCAGCAAATATGAGGTTGTACATGGGACTGGTAACATCATGTAATACTAGTTGACATAGAAACCACCGCTGTAAGGTCATGGGAATGTTTGGTAAGACATTTCTGTAAGAGAACCAGCTACAGGGGTGGCTCCATGCTCCGTTAAGGAGCGCAAAGGAAAATGATGATGAAGGTGATGATGATGATGAAGATGATTATGATGCTGATGTTGAAGGTGATAGTGATGATGATGATGATGATTGTTAAATAACGACGTGTGTTTTCTTTCTGATACCTGCTTACAAAATTAGCGATGTTAAATTATTACGTTACCTGTGCTTTATCGTGAGTCAAGAGAAAAATTAACAGAGTTAGACATTGATGCGTTTCCAGAGAACCAAACATAGCTACGCCGGATGGCACCAATATCCTGCTGATATCTTCTTCTTCTTCTTCGATCCATAACCACCGACCGTCAAAGCAGTCAGTGGCCATCACGCCTTGTGGCGTCTTGTAGGGCAACAACAAATTGATTCCACTTTGCACGGTCGGTGGCCATCCTTCGTACAGTGCCCAACTCTGGTTCATTCTTTGCATCTCAGCCTCCACAGTCCTCCGCCAAGTTGTTTTTGGTCGGCCTCTCTTTCGCTTTCCTTCAGGGTTCCAAAGCATAGCTGTTCTTGTGATGGCATCGGGGTCTCTTCTGAGGACATGACCAACCCAGCTCCAGCGTCTGCCAGCTATGATGATGTGCATGTCCTCTTGCTTGCTACGAGTAAGCAGATCTTGGTTGATGATGGTATTTGGCCAAAAGATTCGGTGAATTTCTCCTAGGCATGTTGTGTGAAAAGAGGACAATTTTGACATTTCCTTCTCTGCGACTCTCCAGCACCCCGCACCACAGAGAAGCACAGAAAGCACGCAACTCCGGTATAATCCTAACTCTGTGCCCGTGCTGCACCGGGAGGACCTCCAGATGTTATTTAGGCTAAAGAAGGCTGCTCTTGCCCTATCCATTCTGATACTGATGCCCCCGCCTGCCCCACCGTCTGGCGTCACCATGCCTCCCAGGTATGTGAAGGTATCTGTCTGTACCAGTTGCTGATTCCTTACTGATATGGGCTCAGGGTTGCTCACACTGAGCGTCATGACCTCAGACCTCTCTAAATTGATGTCCAAGCCCACCCGCTGGCCAAACCCATCAAGTCCATCCGTTTCCTCCCGGATGTGTTGATGCGAACGCGCCAGCAGTGCAATGTCATCCGCACACTCCAGATCCTCCAATGCAGAAAATGCAGCCCATCCCATTCCTACTGGACCGCCCCCTGCCGCCCGGCGCACCACCCAGCCCACGACTGTCAAAAACAGAGTGGTCGATAAGGGGCATCCCTGTCGTACTCCTGTCTTCACCTCGAAGGCCAGGTTGCTCTGCCCAACACTACACGCAAAGTTGGCACAGAGGCTTTCTATGATTGACACTATGCAGCTTGGAATTCCATAAGCCCTCAGTATTTTCCATAAACTGTCCCTATGTATGCTGTCAAAAGCCTTTTCAAAATCAACAAAATTTATGTAAAGCTGTCTTTGCCATTCCGAGCACTGCTCCACAATGTTCCTGAGAGCGAATACATGGTCCACACATCCTCTGTTCCCTCCAAATCCCGCCCGTTCCCTCCTCAGTCCGCAGTCTACTGCCCTGAAACCCTCTGAACAATTATCCTGCCTAGTACTCCGCCGGGAACCGAGAGAAGAGCGACTCCTCTCCAACCATTGCAGTCCGCAAGATCTCCCCTCCCGGGCAACCCGACAATCATTCCTTTGTTCCACTCTGATGGTGTTGTCCCCGTTTTCCACACTTTTGCAAATAGTGGTTCTAATAGTTCTGCTGCTAGCTCAGGGTCCGTCTCAAACAGCTCTGCATCTAAGTCATCACGGCCCGGAGCCCTACCGTTCTCCAACCCTTTGACTGCCGTGACGACTTCCTCCTCTCGTGGAATGTCTGCACTCACATCTAGATCGCTCTCAGCCTCAGGAACACTCAACCGTGTCTCTGGTATTTCCCCGCTCAGAGCCTCTCTGAAGTGCTCTGCCCATCCCGTCTCCCATCCCCCCGCTGTCCTGACGAGATTTCTCTGCCTGTCTCCCACCAATGTAATACCGTCCGCACCTCGTTTTCCGCCGATGAATTTAGCCATTTTGTATACTGTGCCTTGTCCATTTCTCAGCGCCGCCTCCTCCGCCTGTTTTGCAAGATCGTCTAGGAAATTCCCTCCGTCGGCTCGGGTCTGGCGTTTAACCTCCCCGCCCAGCTGACTGCACTGTTCGCCATATAGTTGCCCTAACCTGGGAGACTCCGCTTCTGCCCCCCCTCTTTTCATTTCCCTTCTCATCTTTATGGTGTTTAATGTTTCTGGTGTTATCCAGTCCTGCCTCTTCCCCTCCTGGAATCCCAAGCATGACTTGCCACCTTCCTTATATACTGCTGAAATGGTGTTGAAACTCTGGTCTACACCATCAGTCAATGTCTTTTCCCGGCTTTTGGCAAATTGATATCGTTTCTTAATGTCGACCGCAAAAGCTTTTCCGGTAAGGGGGTCCCTCAATTTGCTGATGTCAAACCCTTTCTGTGTAGTTACAGTTGGTCCAGCCCTTCTTAGTTTCACTTTCAGTTTTGCTACTACTAAATGGTGATCGCTTCCCACATCTGCACCTCTTCTTACCTTCACATCTTGTAATGCATGTCTCCATCTATCGTTAACCATGATGTGGTCTATCTGGTTTCTGTCCCGACCATTTGGTGATTCCCATGTTAACTTGTGAATTTCCTTATGTGGGAAAAGTGTTCCTCCAATGACCAGGTTGTTAATGCTACAGAAACGTATTAGCTTATCCCCATTTTCGTTTGCTATTCCGCTGCCGCATTTCCCCATTGTTCTTTCATTATATGTATTGTGTGTACCAACTTTCGCATTGAGGTCTCCCATTACTATAACAAGATCATATCTAGGTGTGTCCTCCATTTCTTTCTGCAGTTGTTGATAGAGTTCATCCTTGACCTCCTCATCGGTATCATTCGTTGGTGCGTAGCATTGTATTATTGTAGTGTTGGTGAATCTCCTTCTCAATCTCAATCGTATCAGTCTGTAGTTGATGGGTTTCCATTCCAGTAATGTCCTTTCTATTCCTTTCTGTAGAATAATGGCTACGCCTTCACTGTGCTGTCCATCCTCTCTTCCAGAGTAAAGTACTGTTTCTCCTGTTGCTGTTTTAACTTTTCCTGCCTCTGTCCATCTGCTCTCGCTTATCCCCAGGATGTGTAACCTATAGTTTCTCATTTCTTGTATCCTGTTTTGCGGTCAGGACATCCGTTTTCATGTCAGTGGCTTCCTTTCGGCTTTCACCACTGACAGTCATACGAGCCACAGACTCCGAATGTCCATCCCGCAGCAAAGTTTGTTCATTTGATTTGTTTCCGTAACTTCCTTATTTTTTTACATAGACAGGGGTGTCAGCCCTATGCTAAAACCCCCAACCTGGAGGACCAGGGTACCAGCTTTTGTCTGACCCCTACCCACACAGACCAGTCCAGCTTGGTTGAACCTACCAGGAGTAAAACTTCCACTGGCATAGCTCTGGGGATTGTCAGGGTACGCAAGCTGCCATACCGCTACAAGGTATAGGTACCATTGATGGCAGCCTGCTGATATCTGGAAGATGTAATTTGCGTTGTCTGGTTTTTGTTATCAGACAACATTGATGGCCTGGACGTACTTTTTCAATCCTTTTATTCTTCACAAGCATCCATTTATGAAATTATGTAGGTTTGTGATTGCTGTTTTGGTTGTTCTTCATACTTCAGTCATACAACAGGACTAACTTAACATGTGTGTGTGTGTTAAGGATTCTGATTTTTGTGTTAGATGTGATTTCCTTTCATTTCCATATTTTCCCTACTGCAATGAAAGCTGCCTTGCCTTTTGTAACTTTACTATCACTATCTGATCCTCCAACTTTTTGTTAGTTATCTTGCTGCAAAGATACGTGTAATTTACATCTTGTAGGGATGTTTCTTCAGATGCATTCATGACAGAAACAAATAGAAGTCTTTATATTTTCTGTTAGTGAAATAGTGTTTATTTTGACAAAACATTTTCATGTAGTTAACGCAAACAAATAAAATACAAGCACACGAATACTCATTTGGCTGTCTTGTATTCCTTTTTGTCCCATGTAGTGTTTATGCATTACCCAGACACGAAAATGAACACCATTCTTCCACAGGTGATGTTTCTAAACAAACGTTAAACGTGTGTCATTCATTCATCATCACGTTTCAACTCCACAGAAAGCATTTTCAACAAACCTATGCCGTCTCCCTGTCTCGTGCCATCAGCTCAAGGTCTTTTCATATCTTCTTCGTCTTATTCATGTCTGTCTCCACTTCTCTTCTCCATGTGTTCTTTGGTCTTTATCTACCTCTCCATCGAGGATTCCAGAATAAGGACTGCCTTGTAATGCTAACGAAAGGTTTCCTCAATGTATGTCTTAACCATCTCCAGCATCTTCTTCACATTGTTTACGTTTACGTTTACGAGAAATAACTCATAATTTGTAAAAGATGGTTGTAAACTGGCTAAAATATTTTGATGTATTGAAAGCCCTGTTGTATGTCACAAATACGTTTGTTTTGTACATCATGCAATGTGCACGAGTAGATCTGATTATAACCACTCAACCAATCAGGAGAACAAGGCAGCTGTTAGGAAAATAGTTTACTATATCTGAAAGTCCGATTGGCAGAGTGGTTACAGCGCTGGCCTCTCGCGGCAATGGTGCCGGGTTCGAAATACGTCACGCTCCAGTCTACCCATCTGTAAATGGGTGCCTGACTCTGCTTTTGAGTTAGGGGAGGAAAGGCAGCGAGGTCACTACACCTCTCAAAGCTGGACCTAGTATAGTGAAGTCTCTAACACTTCACTCCCCTACGGAAATATCTGCTATGGGACTACCTTTTACCTTTTTTATCTGGTGGACCATAAAGCTCGTGGGTTAGAAAGAGTTAACAGAACAAAACGTAGAACAAAAAGTACACTTATCAAACACAATTTTATGTTTGTGGGCGTGAGAGAGAGAGAGAGAGAGAGAGAGATAAAGACACAGAGAGAGAGAGAGAGAGAGAGAGAGAGAGAGAGAGAGAGAGAGAGAGAACGAACGAACTTTATTTTCAAAGGCTTGAGAATTGGGCACGCAGGCCCGTCTGACATTCTGCCCTTTTCACCTTTCATACTGAATTCATTTATTCTCACATGCATTTTACATAACAATTTCAAGGAATTCAACGTTGTAAAGTAAAATGAAATAACACACTCATATTAACATTAACTATTTATAAACATGACATAAAATGTGTTGAAAAGTACAAACATCGTCATTAGAACCTATAGTTGATATTATAAGAAAAGATAATCTTATTAGGGGGGGCATGTAATCAGAACTAATAAAGTATTCGAAAAGTCTACGATTGTATGAATAGGGACTGAGGTTGTTTCTTAGGTTATGTGGAAGACAATTTTCAAAGATGAGCAGCGAGAGAGAGAGAGAGAGAGAGAGAGAGAGAGAGAGAGAGAGAGAGAGAGAGAGAGAGAGAGAGAGAGAGAGAGAGAGAAAAAGAGACAGAGTGAGTGAGATAGAGAGAGAGAGACAGACAGGCAGACAGACACAGACAGAAACAGAGAGAGAGATTATTTCTTATTACAGTATCAACATGAGTATCTCTGCTTTCGATAGATTTTATTGTTTTTACCTGAAAACTAATACCGAGGTTTTTTTTTAACCAGCGGCACTTGGGCTTTCAGCCCTTCGGCCCAATGACATATCATTGCGAGGCTGGGGAACCTGAGGACTTTCCTTCCAACCCGGTCAGGAGCTTCGCTCCTTCCCATCCACAGAGGGTTTATCACAGGAGCCGTTCAGGCTATTCAGTCAAATTTCCGGCCGTAAACATTTCTTCAAACGCCGACGCCCGGGTTTGAACCATGAACACCTGGTCGCCAGTACAACGCCGAAGCCATTACACCAGCGCGGCTCCCAATACCGAGGTTAAAATAGTTTCCTGATCGACTGATCTGTTTTCCAGACATCGAGGGGAATCAACTGCCGTTTTTCCATCTAACAATCTCATGTAAACCAACTTAATCTTAGTTTTATTTGTTTTTATCTGTGTTGCTTGGCAGGTTCAGTGTTCGGTCTCTGGTCTGATTGCATTGAACAAATATTCTTTTTTTCTGCTGTTTCTCTTAATAGCTAACAAATGTTATTAAAATTAAACCAATAACTGGATCACGATGAACTAAGTAGTCTTCATTGAGCTGACGATAGATAGGCAGGGCATGGAACCAAGACCTGAACTCGTCAGCATTACCCAGCGTGAACTATGTGCGCTTTACAATCAACTGAGGAAGAAAGAATAGATAACCTTGAAAGGTCAATTCAGCCAGCAAAGACAGAAGAATGTTAAATAAATATTAGACAAACACAAAGGTATGTTTTCAGGCACTCGTAAGAAATAAAGAAGTAGAACACTAAACAACAGAAAAACAACAGACGTGAGTGGCTTACCCAGGACTCGAACCCAGGACATTCCGTGCGACAACCCCGCCTAGCTATGCTTCTTTGATAAGGAGGCTCATGACGCAACCCAGAGAAAGCAATAGGAGTCTGGGTTGTTGAATCACCTGTTTTCTTCTAGGAAAATCTCCGTCAGCATATGGACAAGAGACCTGAGGACTGGCATAATAGGGATGAAGATGACATGGACAGACATTGGTGCTGATAAAACGAGACGAGAAGACCTGGCAAAGGCCTGTCTTCCTTAGAGACCTGAAGGACTATGATGCTGAACTACTGCTGCTATCGTACCCTGACACATATAAGCGCTACCTGTATGGTTTTAGTCAACTATCTTCTTTTGTTATTATTCTTCACGCTTTTGTTTACAGTGTCTGAGACGGATAAGCCTTTCATCACATCTTTTCAAGCCAGCCTACCCTGTGCACTCAGTTTTTACAGTAATTATATCTGTCTCTGCCCCTGCTTAGTTCCATGGGGTCTCTGAAGAGTCAACGAAAGAATAGAACAACTGTGCCCTAATGCATGTCGTACAAGGCAACCAGTATGAGGTTTTGCGTGGGGCTGGAAAACATTTCATGTAAGAAATATTCTGGCAGAAATAACGCTGTCAGAACACATAGCTGCTGTGTGCAGTCTTCCTGTGTGACCATCTACAGTAGTGGCTCCATGTTCAGTAAGGAGGGCAATGGAAAATGATGATGCTGATTTATGTCTCCATTCCTCTTCCTCGTGTATTTTAGATAGGGCCGGATTAAGAACTCCGGAGGTCCTACGCTATTAAGATATTTTTTGACCCTTCTGCAATCTTCTAAACGGTAAAACTAGAAGACGAAACTAATGGATTTTAGTATAAGGATAAACGCTTTTATTAATATATAATACTATGTATAAAACAATTATCGAACTAATTGCTTTTTTAAAACTATTTGATTATTACCGAACTTTATTTATTTTAAAACGCTTAAAGAAAATTAAAATTGTGTATGTTGTTCATGAAATATACATTTTTAAAGTATGTATACATAATTTTTAAACACCCAGTATATGACTCAATACAACATACCTGTCAAGTTGTACGTTTTTGCCGTACAATGTACGCTTTTTATACTATTAGAAGTGTACGTATAAAGGTCGTTGTACGGATTGTATCGAAAAATATCTACAAATATTTTCCAACCCAGGTTTTTTTTACCATTTTTTTTTTAAAATCCCGGGATTTCTCGGAGTCTGTTTTTAAAATGAGGTCTCTCCCAGCAAACAATCAAATGCGTGAATACCTAACAATTCGGCAGTAAGTTTGAATTCGACCTCAAACATTTTGGTGAGAAGACGTATTGTTAAAGTTTTCTATGTCATGGTTGTCTCCCCTTTTCTCGTCAGTAATGGTCCAACAATGGCCATAACCTAGGGTATCTAATGCAGGTCTTCAAATGTGTCTAACTTTGCACAAGATTAAACTTGGCAGAGATACAGATAGAAGGATGACGATGCTTCGACCTCGAGTGAGTCTTCACAAAATATTTCATAAGTCAAGAACAATGCTAAATCTGTCTTAGCAATGTTAACTTTTATCTGCCCGACAATTTTTGTTAATAGATATATTGTATGATTTAGCTCATTCAAGCCTCCAACTGAATTAACAGTAAAATGTTTCTTATTATTATTATTGCTGTTATTATTATTATTATTATTGGCTCTATAAATGATCTAAAGGCAATCAAGATTTGAATATTGGCTAAATTGTGCGCTTAAAGTTTAGCCAATGGGACAAGAGTTGCCCAGGGCGTGAACTATGACTGTAAACAGTAAACAATCTGGGAAGCGTTTCCTTCACCAGTGTAAGGCAGTCGGAGAAGTTCTTCGGTTAAGGCTAAATCCAGTTCCATACTACAGATTCATATCTTCATGGTGATATCTGTATTATTGTTGTAGGAGCCATATAACTATAGATAAAGTAGTTTGGAGGCAGTGGAGCTTCAGTCATTTGAAGTGTTTTGCTGTTTCGGCTGCCCTAGACCAAGATACAAGGAACAGACGTAAGAGAGAGAGTTAGTAATAACGATAAATTGTAATTGTCAGAGTAGAACTAACTTTTAAAAAGGAAAATCGGATGGATATTAATGGAGTTAGGCCTAACGAAAGTTTTTTATCAGCCCTAACTGATCGGAGAATGACAGAAGCTTTGAATGATAGAAGAAACGAGTCATAGAGATAATAGCCAATCAGATCGCTGATCATTTTTGCCGGTAGAAGTTTTGAAAATAATTATAAAGGGGGGCAAATCTGGATCATTCATTGTCACCACCATTTTTGAACAGAGAACACAAAACGGTCAGAATCTGCCACGCAAGTCTTCATTGCCAATTGAAGTGTGTAGACTGCCAGCTTATAAAAAGTTTGTGTTTCTGAGAATTGAGGGTAAGAGAAATAAGTAATAATATTATAATGGTGTTTAATGGAGGTATATTGTGTGTAAAATCTCATTGTGTGATTCCTGAAAGGAAAGCCGCCTTGTGCTGTATACATTATGGTACCGAATTAAAGCAAAGGCAGGACGGAATGAGAGCTGTTAGTTTTCAGAAGCTTTTAAAGCCTTTTCTGATTGTGGGACTGGACAATACCATCAGGAGGAAGGACAAGCTGAAAGAAATTAGTTCCTGTATTGTTTGAGTATACACTCAACCCTTTCCATAAGGCCTATGCAGTTTTAGTGATGACAATCATGGAGATATTAGGAAAGTGATTTATGTGAATGTGTGTTACTGTATTGCATAAAACTATTTGTCAGTGACTTGGTCTACATGTCTTAAGTTACCATCACTTATTCTGAACTGCCTCACTACTCTACGACCTGTGTAGGAGGATTTTGAATCAGATGCTATGTAGGACCTATTATATTTCAGGTCATAGCGTATCTTGACAATCACCTTGAGAGCAGAGATGAATCTTGGTGTAGTACATAGCGGTGTATGAGTTGTACAAGCACCCCGTACCTACATCAGAGTGAAGAGTGGGGACCCTAAATGTTGGGCTTCTCCGTCTTATATTCCTGCATCAAGACAAAGGGCGGATGTGAAAAAGATAAGCCCAATAAGACTGAACTGATCCACGGTGCAGTACCGTACCACAACCTTGCTAAAGTAGTTGTGATGCAAATAGTGATGTTTGACATTTGACATTGATAAAACATTAGCCTTTAGTCACAAGGACAATTTCTTAACCCAAAGGGACAATTTCAAAATACCTAACAGATAAACACTGGAAGATAAAATCAATACCTTTCATTAACATTGATTCAGAGGACTAGTGAACTGAGAATAACATTTTAACAAGGGGTCCTCAATAACCATGAAAAGACTTTAGTTTTAAATATTGGCTTTTATTGGATGTATTATAAGTTGTGTAAATATAGGCAACATCATCATTGTGTTTCCTCCATCTTTATTTTGAGTTTCCACCAACAAAACAAAACAGATTAATGTACATAATAAAATTAAGAAATTGTAGTACTCTGTTTTGCTTCCATTATTATAGTTCTGAATTCAGTTCATTGTGAATTTAATTATTTACCCTAGACATAATCACAGCCCATAAGTAGTCTTCCGAGAGAGGTATATTAGAGTACTGGTACTGAAGCTTACCAACTCGGCCAGTAATTCTTTACAGCCTGACTTACTTATGAACTGTATACCTTCTTACTCTTGTCTGAGAAGGGAATATTACTTATAAGACCAGACTCTCCTCTGGCACGTATCCTTGTGTCACCTGACACACCTTTTTCTGTAATAGTCATTAAATTATCAACACTCTTGCGACACTCATCGATACTTAATGGAAAGTATATGTTCGTTGCTGTGGCTTATTAAATAAGCACTTAGCTGAAAATCAGTGAGCACTGCTGCTGTTGTTCGTCAGTTTGTCTCTCTGTGATATGGGACACTTCCCGAACTAAGGGCGCAGGGGGTAACCTCTACTGTTGTCAGTACTGAGTATCTTCACAGGCCCGTCAGATCTAGCCGTCTAGTGTCGACAATCAGTTTTCTGAATCACAGACTCGCAGCACAAATGGTCTTGTAGACTCGAACCACGAACTGGTCTCGTACCACGAACGTTAGAGGAAATAAAAAGAACAAATGCCTCTGCTAAGTATATTGTGGATGGAAGATTAATCAGGCGCCTTCAGTGCTGTCCGTCCACCAGTTTTGTCTTTCGCAAATGTTATTCTCCGTGAGCATATACAACATAATGCAGGGAATATGATAAGAAATCACCATTATTCTTTTGGTTAATTTAATGGGAAAATGTGTCTGGGCAGCGCGAGTGCAATAGCTCGGAATCTGGGTTACCTCTGCTTTTGATTCCCTGTGAGAATTAGCATGAAGCAATCACCAGAGCTTGCTGTGATGGTTTATGAATATACTCTTTTCATATGCTGAGGTTGCCAGTCTCTATAAACTTTTACAACCATTAGCAAGTACAAACATGTCAAATTGAAAGTATAAAATATGTTGCAACTCACCCCAATACTGGCTGGGAACTAGACTTCTTGCTCAGTAGAATAGCCTTGGCAACTTGATCGCACGCTTGGGGTATTATTTCTATTACAGAATCCCTCTGTGACTTTTGTGAGTGCGTCCTGTAGGAGTCCGGTTTCCGTATTAACAGGTAAATCTTCCTTGCTGTAGTGTTTAGAATGAGTTCTGATATGTGTTTAGTCCGGTCCTATAATGTCAGAATCCTAACTCTATTCTTTCCTGGCTTCAGTCCGAGCTTTCTCTTTGACGATTCTGGAATGCAGTGTTTTTTAGCCTCCGAATTTGCTAGGTTATTTTTCTTTTTTCCTCCAAGCCTCCATATGGCGTTTTCCTACAAAACTTCCAATTGAAACGAATGTCCATTTCCTGCTCTCAATTTATCCAATCCCTGAGCTGGAATGTAGTGTGTAAGGTCTGTAAATATTTTTCACCCTCATAGTGTAAGATATTCTAAGAATAGCATGTCATAAAATGAAACATAACCATATATGGCTATATTCTTTCCGTTTACTCTTATACACACTGGCGAACCCATCTAAAAACTTATCTCTCAAATCTTGTCATTGCTAATCTGTATCCCCATACTGGCTTTGATCTATAATTATTATTAACAAAATTCGGGGCGGAAATGCTTATGTAATTCTCACCTGCCCTGTTTTTAGTCACCAGACAGATAAACTGGCGACATATCACTGACCACAGACTTTTTTTTACAGACAAACAATCTGGTCTTTCGTTGTAGTCTGACTGAGTATTGTCGCGATAAGTATTTACCACCGCATGTGTTTAACTACATATGGGTAGGGCGGTATTAGTTATGTGAAAAGGTCACAGTCATTTTCCCGTGGACCGTATGAAGTCAAATCTGGTTCAACAACTTAAGCGATTACAATTAGCCGTGAAATAAAGCTATGGCAGTATGAACAGAGGTCAACCGATGATTGAGGGCTGACGGGGCGCAGGTTTATGTGCGTAAAATAAAGTTAATAAATGGAGAGAAAGAGGAAGAATATGAATAAAAGGACACAACCAAAATATTGTCACACTGTTATCAACCATGCTTGCGATCACCCCTAGTTACCATTTTTAAAACAGCTAGGTATTTGCTTATAACTTGGTTAAATATTGCTGTTGTTTTGCTTTGTTGAATTTTTATCGCTGTCTTAATATTTCCAGTTATGTCTTGCCCTTGTATATATTTCCGATAAATTAATGTCCAATAAAATAATATTTTGTGTCCATAACTAGAAAAAAATTGTTTGCATAGACCTAAGCTTTTCTGTTTCTAGAGTCAATCCGGTTAAAATGAGGGACAGTGGATCGTGTTCTTAGATGTCATACAAAGAAGTCTCTGATGTCGATAGGGTTTGGATTACGGTTAGATTTAAGATTTATAACCCTTATCCTTTTCTACCGTGTCTCTGAATTATTTTTTAAAGATGTATCAAACAATTGGCCCACTGTCCTTCATTTCAACCGTACTTTATATTAGCGGTCCAGATTCGTTGCTTTATTATTTTTCCTCAATAAAACGGAGATCTATTACCACTGGTGTACGAGCTTTTAATAATAATTTTGTAAATTTGTGTTAGGTTTTCCCCCTCCTACGATCATTAGGCCTATTTGAAATAATACATCCATTAAATAATGGTTGAGCCTAAATCAAAGAAACGAAAGCTACTAGATAGGGTCATGTTAGAGGGGGCTTCAAATGAAAACCTTAAATATTGTTTGTCTAGATTTATTAAGAAAAAGCTCAAAGTGTAGGTCCCTGATGGTTGAAACCGTTGCGCGGTCAGTAAGGTGCCGAGAATTGTCATGTTGCAACAAGACACCTGTACTCAGAAGTCCACGTCGTTTAGATTTGATTGCGGGTCGAAGATGATTCCTAAGATCTGTACACGTGGCACTGGTGACAGTGTTCCCCCTGGGCATGTAGTGCTCTAAAATAACGCCTCGTTCATCCCAGAATGAGAGTCAGCATAACCTTCCCTGCAGATGGATGCGTGCGGAAATTTTTCGGTTTCGGTGAGGAAGTATGGCGCCATTCCTTGCTCGCTCTCTTGGGTTCCGGCTGGTGGTAGTGAACCCAAATTTCATCTCCAGTAACAATTCTCGCTAGGAAACCATCACCTTCTGCTTCAAATCACCGCAAAAGTTATTGACAGGCATCAACACGTCGTTGTTTCAATTGTGGAGTAACCTGCCGTGGCATCAACCTTGCAGAGACTTTGTGGAACTGGAGCACATCATGGATGATGTGGTGTGCTGAACCTTGACTGATGTCCAGAAGTGCGGCTATTTCATTCATAGTCACTTGGCGATTTGCCATCACGATGCATTCATCTGCTGCAATTGTTTCTGGGGTCACTAGAAAGTGCTCAGTAGCCCTCAGCATGGTGATACTATTACAGAGAACTGGGAGCATCTACGGAACACCATTCAAAGTACTGCACTTGCCACCTTTGGTAAGAAAACGGCAAAGTCAAATGACTGGTTTGATGCTTCATCAGATGTGATGGCACCTGTCATTGAAGCTAAGCGCAGTGCTATGAATGAATACAAACGTTCACCGAGTGCCAGAACCCTACAGATCCTGAGGGCTACGAGAAGCAAAGTTCAACAAACTGCTCGACGCTGTGCAAATGACTACTAGCTCCAGCTCAGTGAGAGCATCCAGATCGCAGCGCAAACAGGCAACATTAGACAAATGTATGACGGTATAAAGAAAGCACTTGGCCCCCATAAAAGTAAGACGGCACCGCTAAAAACCATCAGCGGAGAGAAGCTAACCGATAAGGGTAAGCAGATGGAGAGGTGGGTCGAGCACTACTCTGAGCTTTATGCTAGAGAAAATACCGTCACGCCTGCAGCCCTTGATGGTGTCAACAGTCTGCCAACTATGGAGGAGCTGGATGCCGAACCAACATTAGAGGAACTCAGCAAGGCCATTGATAGCTTGGCCTCTGGCAAAGCACCAGGCAGTGATGGGATTCCTCCTGATTTAATCAAATGCTGTAAGAGTACGCTATTACATCCCCTGCATAGGATGCTGTGCCAGTGCTGGGAAGAGACAACTATTCCTCAAGACATGCGAGATGCCAAGATTGTAACACTGTATAAAAAATAAAGGAGACAGAAGTGATTGCAATAACTACAGAGGCATCTCTCTTCTTAGTATTGTTGGTAAGGTTTTTGCCAAAGTCATCTTAATGCGACTACACAAGTTAGCTGAGCGCATATATCCAGAGTCACAGTGTGGATTCCGAGCTGGCAGATCAACAACAGACATGATCTTCTCTCTCCGCCAGCTTCAGGAAAAATCAAGAGAGCAGAAAAGACCATTATATATCGCCTTTATAGACCTCACAAAAGCATTCGACCTGGTTAGTAGGGATGGACTCTTTAAAATCCTCCTGAAAATAGGCTGCCCTTCTAAAATGCTGGAAATGATAAAGTCATTCCATGACGGCATGAAGGGAACAGTCCAATATGCTGGAAGCACGTCACAGCCCTTTGATATACGAAGTGGCGTTAAACAAGGCTGTGTTCTGGCTCCGACCCTCTTCGGAATCTTCTTTGCCTTACTCTTGAAACATGCGTTCAGAGATGCAACTGAAGGAATATGCCTTCACACTAGGTCAGATGGCCGTCTGTTTAATCTTTCAAGGCTGAAGGCAAAAACAAAAATCAGAAGGGTCACTATAAGAGACTTGTTGTTCGCTGATGATGCTGCAGTCGTCACTCAAAGCCAACAGGAGCTTCAGAGCTTGATGAATCGCTTCACTAAAGCATGCAAGGACTTTGGCCTCACAATAAGTCTAAAGAAAACGAATGTGCTGAGTCAGGATGTGGGTGCTGCACCAGTTATCACTATCGATAACTATGAATTGGCAGTGGTGCACCACTTCACATACCTAGGGTCTACCATCAATGACAAACTCTCACTGGATACAGAAATCGACAGCCGCATTGGCAAAGCTGCAGCTACCTTTGCCCGCCTCACATCGCGTGTTTGGGGAAACTCTAAACTCACAATGAAGACCAAAGCTGCGGTATATAATGCCTGCGTCACCAGCACACTCCTATATGGCAGCGAGACCTGGACGACCTATGCTAAGCAAGAAAGAAGGCTCAATACCTTCCATTTGCGGTGTCTACGCCGCATCCTCGGCATCTCGTGGAAAGATAAAGTGACAAATGTCGAGGTGTTGTCACGTGCTGGCCTTCAAAGTATGTATACGCTTCTTAGACAGCGCAGACTTCGCTGGCTTGGCCATGTTCGCCGCATGGAAGATGGTCGCATCCCAAAAGATATCTTCTACGGACAATTAGCAGATGGCAAGAGAACAGTTGGGCGACCACAGCTGAGGTTCAAAGATGTGTGCAAGAGAGATATGAGGGCACTGGACATGGACCCAGCAACATGGGAGGATGAAGCTGCCGATCGCACTAAGTGGCGATGCTATTTACGGCGCCACCTCAGATTGGGCGAAGAGAGGCTCACACAAGAAGCAGAGGTGAGGAGAAAACGTCGAAAGGAGCCCCAGGAAAATAAGCAGCTGAGGGCTGTCACCTCAGGGGCGCATTCCCATAGTCAGTTATGACTGAAGGGGCTATTATTATTATTATTACTGGGGTGTGCCTGACCCGGTCCAGAACAGTCTGTCACAGAACTCACGCCGTTTCGAAAATTTCCTTCTCCACTCGTACACTTGTTGGAGTGACAGGCATGTATCACCGTACTGGACCTTCATTCGCCGATGAATTTCTATAGGTTTCACTCCTTCGCTGTTAAAAAAACGGATAACCGAACGCTGCTCCTCTTTGGTGCATGTCACTAGTGGAGCGGCAATCTTTAAACTCCTACTGTGACGTCATGTGGTTCGTCTGCACCGTGATGCCACCTGCAGGACACTCTTGACGTCCTTAGCAACAATACTGCCAACTTACATGACAATGGCACGGTGTTCCGAACTTCTATCGCAAATTGAAGGTTTTCATTTGAAGCCCCCTCGTATATCATCACCACAGTTATAGTTATAAACTGACATCTGTTATAAAGTTATTGATTTTCTGGTGCATTTTACAAAACTAACACAAACATCTCCATGTTATGAATGCTACGATAACTTTAAGGGATATAACACACATTTTAAATTATTTTCACTCACAGCATTTCTTAATACACATAAAGAACAGCATGAGGCTTTATTAGTATAGTTTTATATCGCACTATTTCAAATGTTCATTAATTCGTATATGTCATTTGTCGCTTTAAAACTGTATTGCCTATTATAATATATTAAAGTACTTTTTTTCGTAAGGTTTTTGGGTGTTTGTACTGGTTTTTACTGGTCCGGCTTGTATTACAAGCAAAGAAATAAAGATACTGCTGCACATGGCTGAAAGCTAAAATGAGGTCAGGGCAAGCAACTGTCAGTGACTTGTCCTAGAATAAGAGGTACCAGTCACTGACTTCATGAGAATAAGGGACATCAAAGACAAATTCTATAAATAAGATGTTTAATTTATTCAGCAATCAGTTCATATTAAATATTAAAACCCATTTTTCAAGAAAAAAACCACATTAACAAGTACATTATATGTTTTGACAGAGTATTGGCAAATCAATGCAGCAGGATCACTAAACATTTAGCTGAGTTATTTTGAAGCACAACACTTAACAGCAAAAAGTAGCAGTAAACATATTTGCAACAATTGAAACAAGACATAATATCAATTGTGCATGTTATAAATTCACCAATAATACACATCTTCTCTTCTTCTCCCCCCCCCCCCCCCCCCCCCCCCCCCGCCCAGCTATCAAAATTCTTCCTTTGACTCAAGATTTAATTGAAGTTAGGGAATAAGTGTCTATGCAGAGATCTGCTCAACAGTCAAACAAACATAAGGCAAATATATAAGGAGTGGTTTATAATCACAAAGGAAAAATCACCAATGTAAAGGCCCTAGGTCTTTATCTGGAAACAAGACTCACAACAACAAAAAACACGTAGCAAAAGAATAACTGAACAAAAGCAATGTTGAGTAGATGAACTACATCAACAAAGTAATAAAAACAGCTTTGCTTGAAAATGCAGGAAAATATCAAAAATATCAGCAGGAATGCTGTATTCAGCAGTAGATCTCCCCGTTATAATGCACGATGAAAGAATCACAGTACCCAGATGTGTATTTTGCACTAGTGTGAAACAGTAGAACATTCTCGCCAACTCTTTGTTATAAGTGTCAAACATAGTCTGTAACCCAAGCACAGAAGAAAACAATCACATCCGTCAGATAGGATGCTTAATCTGACTAAAATAGAGATTGAATGAGGAATGATGACATCAGAACAATTTTTGGAACTATATCTTGTGTCAGGTATATAGAGAGACAAAAAAATTAAGTGGTTTGGCCATCTCATGAGAGTGGAGCCCAATAAATTTAGCACTACATGTCTACAATAGCAGAAGATCTGATTTCAAAGCATGGGGAAGACCAAGAGACAGATGAATAGATAACATCACAGAAATCCTATAACAACATTGGCTCACAGCAGCTAATGTGACACACTTGGCTCAAGGCTCACAGCAGCTAATGTGACACACTTTGGCTCAAGGCACACAGCAACTAATGTGACACACTTGGTTCAAGGCTCACAGCAGCTAATGTGACACACTTGGCTCAAGGCTCACAGCAGCTAATGTGACACACTTGGCTCAACGCTCACAGCAGCTAATGTGACACACTTGGCTCAAGGCTCACAGCAGCTAATGTGACACACTTGGCTCAAGAATGCACACTTCAGCTCCCTACAACGCTTCACGGTAAGAGTGGAACAAACAAGTAAACAAGTAGGAAGTTGTTTTTTTTTAAATATAGTTTTGGCGGGGCCCACCATTCACCCTAGACACATGGTCTGTTGGTTATATTATGGCACATGTTCAAATATAAAAGACCCAGAGGTCTGGTATTAATTAGTAAGTGAATATGTGGTAATGATGCCAAAGTAATGGAGAGAGACAGACAGAAAGAAAAGAAAGAATGTAAAGGTGGTGTTAATGAATTGGAAAAGCCAGTTATATAGCTATAAACAATAACAATGTCTGTGTTTCTATTTCATGATATGTCTGTGCTGCCTGAACAGATTTGCAGTGGGATACAAAATAGTGGGATTTTGTAGCTCATACTCAATAAATTATATTTATAGTATGTGGGGCATTAAAATTAGCATTTATAAGAAAAAAAAACTATTTGTATTACAAATCTGGTTACACATTGCTAAATGAATAACTTAACTTTACTCAAAAATATGATATGTTGTGAACCAAAAATAAATCTAAAAAAGAAAATATGTTTGCAATGTACATATTTTTGAAAGCATAAATTTATGTTTAGTATATGTATATATATGCATAAACAATAGCAAAATAAAACAAAATAAAAACAGAAAACAGTTCAAAACCATGAAAAGATCAACAACAGCATTATAAGCAACAGCCAAGCTGACAACGTGAGAGTGAGCAAAAACATAAACAGCAGCTGAACTTAGCAACAGCGGTATTTCAACATTAATGCTCAATAATTAATGAATTATCCAAACTGGCAACACAAAAGCTAACAACACCATATACAGTAGCCAAACTGGCAATAAGATCAAGAACAGAAACTACAATCTATACACTATAATTGTAAATAGCATCAACAGACAAATAAAAAATCATCAATGTTCACTTCAGAGTTAGAATGTATCAAGTGAATGGTAACATGCTATTAACTTTGACTTAAGCACTGCCAGAATTGACATCAAACTTTAAGACTATTGCTTTCTGCACCAATAGGAAAGGCAAGTTATTTACTTAATCTGTAATCCTTTTTTCTCTTTCAGTTTCATTTTTCTTTCTCCCCTCTGACACTATTTGTCATGGAGTTATGTAGTTTCTATTCATAAGCATGGTATGTTACTCTAGCTAGCATTTTTGTTAAAATATCAGGAGTATCCTCTGCTCTGAAGCCAGATCTACTATTAGTGGCTCATGATGGTAGCTCATTAGAATACATTCTATTTAAGGTAACTAATTATTTTATGTGTCTTTCTATGCAGACAATGCATGAGGTTGTTCTCACGAATATATATCTATTATAGTGACATTAGCTGCTTTCTTCTTATCATTCAACTGATATGTTGTGGTCTTCCTCTCTTGTATTTTAGATACAGTTGACATTCAAAAATCCGGCCATCGATAATCCGGTTCCTTCAGATTTCTGGCATGGATTTCGGAGCGCATTTTTTAATTTACCGCGTTGGCGCGCTACTGTTTTCTGGAGCCGTTTATGTTTTGATGCAGAACTATTTTATTCAGTTGAACTAAAATTCTGTAGAACTGTTTTATTTAGTTGATGAACATTAAAATTTCATTTGCTTTTCATTTAGTTTTTAATTTTCTTTCTTTAAAGGACTGTACAGGTAGTCATTTTCTGTTAAATATATACAACATATATAATCATAAAAAATCCGGCATTTTCAACAATCCGGCACTCCTCGGGTCCGGAGGTTGCCGGATTTTTGAATGTCAACTGTATGACCATTGATGACACTGATATGATAGCAATGGGCTATTATAAATATGATATTTATCAGCTATTTCTTTCTTTTCAAGAGATACATGTTTGTCTGAGCAGCAGCCACTGGATTTCCTTGTAACATATTAATTATATTTCTCTAGCCACTCTGCCATTCCCAGTGAACACATGTACAGGCACTTGAATGCTTTCATTCTGAGTAAACAAACTGAAAATCGGAGATATGTGCCAATGGGGGGGGGGTAGAACATACCCTCCAAGACTGTTGGTTCCATGAGAGCAGCAGAGTGGCAGCATGCCCTTCTCAAATCCAGTTGAGGGAGGAGGGAGAAACCATGCGGTGACGAAAGAAACCGTCTGGTGATGAGAGGAACCATGCGGTGATGAGAGAAGACTGAGATGGACTGCCAACTTTATAAAAGAGATAAATGTCATCTGAGAACAAAGAAAGAGATGAAGAATCTGAGAAAAGTGTTACTTACACAGAGTGAACTTTGGACTCAATTAATATTCAGTGCTTCTGTTTTGGATACTATAACTTACCTCCCATCGGGGGTCGGAATGGCTAAGAGGTATGGCGTCTGTCTCGAGCTCTAGAGGTACCAAGTTCGAGTCCCAGATGTGGGAATATAATTTATGGAAACATTTTTTTTCAGAACCAGTGGTCCTAATGTCATACTCCTCCCCTGGTCTCCTGGGTAGGGAGATCGGATGCCTAACCTTCTCGGATAAGGGTGAAAAAATAGGAGGTCTCATGTGCAAGTTGCGCACGTTAAAATTCCCAAGGCGGTTGGAAATTGTAAAGAGTAGGCCTATCCCGCCGCTGCCCTGGCAAAAATTTATAAATTAGAAACCTACCCACCAGAAAAATATTTATAGAATGTGTGATTCATATATAAACACATTGGGATTATCACTGATGCTACGGAGTTCGTGCACTGTGCTGAGATCTGCCTTGTAGAGCACTGATGGAGTTGTCTGTGTGCAATGAAGATAGCCCTTAAAACCAAACCAAACCTACACATTCAGTTTAATTATGTTTGTCTGCTCTTGCGTTTTCTTTACCCATTGATATAATAATAAAAAAACCTTGACAAAAATATTTGACTAAAAAATTACTTCTTATTTTCAAATCTTTAATCAACAAATGTAATATATCAAAAATATATTCATTAATGCACACGGTAATGAGTGCTCCATTTTTATTCAAAGTTGATTACTACTATTGCGTTATGAGTCATTGTTTAATGTTCACAAAACATTGTCCTTTATAATCAAATAACTTTTTAAAACAGAACTTTTACATAAAATTCTCTATTTACATGTCTGTTCAGTAAACGTAAGTTGGGCATTACAAATAACATGCATAAGAAAAAAACAATGCTGCTTACAAATCTGGTTACATATTTTTGCATGCGTAATAAAACGTTACTCAGAAATATGATCTGTATTGAATCAAAACAAATTCTTAAACTAAAACTGGTTTGCAATGTATATATTTTTGAAGCATAAAGTAAAATTAATCAGTACAAAGTATCTATTGTATTTATTTATTTCTTATAATACCTACAATGTCATTCTTCTTTTGTTTACTTTTTATCTTTATTCTTGTGTCTACTGTTTATCTTTATTCTTTTGTCTATTGTTTATCTTTATTCTTGTGTCTACTGTTTATCAATATTTTGGTGCTTATTGTTTATTTTTTGCCTGTTCCTTATCTTTATTGTATACTGCTTTGTCGTGAAGTATAGGGCTGATTATTGGCTTCCAGCCTAATGGATTTAACAATGGCAACGTACACTGTCAGGTAGTGTTTCTTTAATTAAGTTTTCTGCCTCCCCATCAATCAATTTCTCCTGGGCCATCCTCTGTTCTTGGTTGCTTTTATTTCAAGGTGTTGTAACTGTGATGCTGCTTGATTCAAATTCACTTTCACAAAGTGTCCAACTAGCTCCATTGTTTTGTGCATATTTTAAAAAGTGATATACACATAGAAAGCAAAGTGAGATGTGTATATTTTGCAAAATCATTATCAACTCATAAAACATAGAAAGCAAAATGAAACGTGTATATTTGGCAAAATCATTATCAACTGATAAAACATAGAAAGCAAAGTGAAATGTGTGTATTTTGCAAAATCATCATGAAGTAATATACACCTTATAAATATTTTGTAAATACCTGTAAAACAGATCATTCACACATAAATTTAAGGACTTTGTAAATAAATGGACCATAGGAATGAGAATACCCCATAAAAAACTCAGATACAATGAGCAGCATTTACAGCACTGTAATATAAGAATCATATTAATATCAGAATGAAGGCATAATGACCAGAAATAAAGAAAGAATAAAGAGCACCAGAGAAATATCATTTTTAAAATTTGGTATGGCAGCACTATATAATACATAAGTACACTGTTTTCCCCAGTGAATCATTACGGCAATGTAATTAACTCCATCAGTAGTTTTTCCCTTTTTCCTAAAATTATCTTTTACAGATTCACAATGGTAATCCAGAAATTCCCTTTTAATGACAGGCCTTTTTGTCTGAGAAGTTAATATGATAAGACACTTGTAAAATTTATCCAAAAAATTTTCAGCAGCAGTTTATTTTTTTTAATTTATTTTTTTTTTGGGGGGGGGGGAGTGGATTAAATTCTCAATGTTTTAAGCATTGGCAAAAGTTTCAAAAAAGCATTAATCAAGCATGTCTTTGTCAGTATCCTGTACATATTATGACATACAAAAGTCCTGGAGTGGCATTTAGATTCTGAGTAAATGACTAATTGATTATAAAGATAACCTTCACCTTCTCCTTTGTCACTCCTTACGAAGCATGCAGGCACCAGTGCACAAAGGTCAAACTCGTGCTGCAGTGTTGTCTGTAGCAATGTGCTTTATATGATGAGGTTGCCAGCCGCTGGCACAACTGCATATCAGTCACTTTTTAACGACATGCCTCAGGGTCACCAGTAGACCTTTTTTTGTCTTTATGACCTCTGAGACCTCTGTGACCTCTGAGACCTCTGAGACCCTGGGAACTACACAGGACATAAAGATAATCATCATCATCATCATCATTATTTTCCTTTTCACTCCTTCTGGAGCATGGAGCATATATATATAATGCCTGCTGCTAAAATGTTTATGAGATTCCACTTGCCTAAGCTCTGAATAGAACAAAAACTATGGTTTTACAAGTATTGTCAATTCATGATCGCATTAACTCTTTCAGTCCCAAGCAAAAAAGTGGGTTTGGACCAAGCAAAAATGGCCACCCCAGTGCGTTTTTATTGTTGTTGTTTGGAAATAATTTTTTAAAATGTTCATATGCATAAATAACTTTGTTGTTGTATATGAAACTGAAGGTAATTGGATGTACTTTACTCTTGTGCTACATGTATAAAAGCTTTCATTGAAAAATGATTAGTTATTCAAGGTAAAATGGAGGATATGTGCTTAAAAAAATATGATTAGTTATTCAAGGTAAAATGGAGGATATGCGCTTAAAAAAATCGCTTTAAAAATCTAAAATAAATATCTCAAAACAGAAACACGTTCACTCTTAAACATGTGCGGTATTTAAAAGAATGTACTTGCAGTCGGAAATTACTTTGTGGGTAGTTATAATTAGAAACAGTCTCAAACAGAGGCACATATACTAAAGGCTTTTTAAAGTCGATTGGGCCAAGCGCGTTTAACCCCTGAGCCTTTATAAAGTCGATTGGGACTTAAAGAGTTAATGTGTCTGAATTAAAATGTTTATATTACAGCAAACCACCAACATGAAATAAAAATCAACTTCTTGTTTCTGCAAGTCAGTTGTATAACATGTCAAATCTCTCAAGACAGTAAATATTTAAGAGATTTTTCAACATGCAAACAAAAATTTTCTGCAAGATATTCATTTGAAAATGAGGGGTATATTTTTCTGATTTTTTTTTTAATTAAGAGAAATATCCCATTTAACCTCTGATGGGTCATAATTACAGTATCCATAGTAATTCTAATTCTGGATAATATTTTAACTGCCGATACCTGGTCATGCATTATATCTCCTTTCCAATTATCGTAATAAGGGTAAACTAAAAGTGTTAAATTGTAAAGGTGGGCATGTGTTTTTTTCACGTGATTTCTGGTAAAATATAGTATTACACAGAAGCTTTACATAAACTATTCCACGACAAATCTTCACATCTGGTCATAAATAATCTGCTATGACATATTTTATCAGTACTTCATTTTTTTTTAAATTTTCCATGTAAAACTTCTAAATGACAATGAGTGTATCACAAATAAATAACACATTTCTTCATTGAATTATCGATAAAGGTGGTTAACAGGTAATTATAAATAACACATTTTCCAGAATGCTGTCCACAAGTAGCTAAATAAGTTTAAATAAATAAATACTTACTTACTTAGTCGTTCCCCTTCTACCGTGAGGTGTAGAGGTTTGGAAGAGAGAGCGCCAGACCATTCTATCAGCTGTCTTCTTCCTGGCCTGGTTCCATTCTAGTCCTCGGTCCTTCAAAGATTGTCTAATGTTGTCCTCCCAGCGGACTCTGGGTCGTCCTGGAGGTCTGGATCCCTGGCTTTTTGTTTCCCATGCTTGTCGTGGTAGCCGATCTTCTCCCATTCTCCAGCCATGGCCAAACCTTCTTTGTTTGGTGTGTTCTATTTGGGTCTGCAGGGGGTAGGATTTAAGGCCTTGACGTATCGTCTGGTTGCGTACCATGTCTCTTCTTGTTACTTCAACCACTTTCCTCAGATACCTCATTTCTGAGGTTTGGATCTGGCTTTTGTGGGTTGTAGTCATTGCCCACGACTCGCATCCATATGTCAAGACTGGGACATAGGTGGAGCGGTATACAGCCATCTTCGTTTTCTTACCAACTTCTTTCTTACTGAGGAATCCACGATTTATGGCCTGAAAAAGTCTCCCAGCCGCTGCTTTCCGAGTGGCCAACTCTTCTTTGATGCCTCCCTTTCGGTCTATAATAGCTCCGAGATATTTAAAGTGGTCGACCTGCTCCAGGACCTGTTCTCCCAACTTAATCTGATGTTTTCTTTCTTCTCGTGATATCACCATGGATTTTGTTTTAGAGCTGCTTATTGACCATCCCTCTCTTCTCCAGCTCTTCCTTCCAGACTTGCAGGTTGGATTGGAGATGTGCCTCTGATTTAGCAATCATGGGCAACATTCAGCAAATGCCATCATAGACCTGTCAATCTTCCCATACCCCACTGAATACTTTCTTGTTCTCTCCTTTACATGGGCGTCCATAAGGATTATGGAAGAGGTTAAGGTAGGATAACATGCCTTAGACCTGTCTCATCTTCCAGTACCCCACTGAATACTTTCTTGTTCTCTCCTTACATGCCTTGATGACATCGTCCATAAGGAGTATGAAGAGGTAAGGTGATAGGATATCACCTTGCCTTACACCAGTGGTGGTCCTGAACTCTTCTGACTTATGGTTTGCTGTCCTCACATAATTTCTGCAAGACTTGTAGAAGCTCTGTATAGCATGAATCAGAGGTGCTGGAATATTCTTCCTTGCCAAACAGTCCCAAAGTTTGCTCCAGGGGACCCTGTCAAACGCCTTTTCCAGATAAATAAATATATATATATATATACATACAAGATCTTTAGTATAATTAAATAATATACATTATTTTCTAAGTGGCTGTTCACAAACTATGCTAATACCTTATTAAAAAACAACATTTCTTTACATTGATCTCAATGAGAGCAGTAATGTGTAATTATAACTCTTAAAAGACACGAGGTGACTTTGGGGTTGATTTTCCCTGACAATCATGATAGGAAGCCACTTTTTGGAATATTTGAAATAATTTTTTGTTTCATTTGGTCCGAACTTTATATTTCATTAATTTTTATTCAATTTCACTTAAAGCTATGTATATCATTATGATACTTTTAAAACACTTTGAAAAAAAACTAATTCTAAAATATTAACATCACATTAAAAACTCAAAGCAACAGAAATGTCCTTGCATCAAACATAGGAATACCATCATGTCCTTTAAGAGTTATATCAAACATATCTCCAAGCAGCTACAGATAATAGATGCAACTATAAAGTATAAGCACCCCGAGCAGCTTTTCACATAGGAGGTAAGAAATAATCATAAACGAAACTACGTCCAAGTAAACAGCCAAAAGAAAGGTAGCATCAAATATTTACATAATACTGTCGTGAAGTGGTCTGTTTCACAACATGTCATTCTGAGTACCTCTGACCCCAAACCGCACGCCATACTTTGTGAGAACTGCATGATACACAGACCAATCAGAAGGTACCTTTATGCAGTGTTTACTAAAGCATTAGACCATCAAAATGGCCAGTCCAAATCTGTGCAACCAACTGGAAGAGGACATTTAATTACAGCATTATGGAAGAAGTACCACCTGGGAGAGGTCACTAATGTAATACTAGGAATGATGCTCTACCCGTTAGTAATAAGATTTCTACGGGAAGTGATATAGTAATGGAGAAATCTCTAGTGAAAGGCATCGAGACATCAGGTTGGTCCATAATTTTGCTGTTTGGGCTATGCATAGAATAAAACTAAAGAATGTAATATAAAGACACTTGGTTAGAAAGTTAAAGGATAATTCAGAGCATATTTTAAGCCTTAGATGAATAAAATCGCTCCAGAAATAAAGAAGATAATTAAAATCGTAGTTTTCAATATTTGTACATCAGGACAAATTTTGCATACATTTTGAGATTCGCAAACACCCCTTTCGCCTCTGCTGTCTCAGTCACCGGATGTGACGTATAAATAGACCTTGCCCTCTGCTAATCGAGGCCATTCAGATATTTGAAAATCAGAGCGAGCAGAAAAAGAATAAAAGTGTTAATGAAGAGTGTCTTTGCCTTTTGTACCTGAAAGCAGATCATTCTAACCATTAACAGCTCAACTGTATGTGCCTGAGGGTAAGAAAGAATGTATATATATATAAATATATGTATTTCTATTGATTAACTACAGTCTGCGTTAGGAAGTGTGTAACATGTGTTAGCAAACTACGATGTATTTCTGGTGGCCTTACAAGCGTGTGTCTATTTAAATAAATTGCGAATGGAAGCAAGAGTGAGTTCATAGTTTTAGAAAAGCTTTTAAAGAATTATTTCTTGATGGAATGGCACGCACACCAGGAACATAAGGAAGGATGAAAGGAATTGTTTTACTGTGTTGATTAAGATATCACTTGATATTTTATACAAGACCTAATAAATGTAGGGAGGCGAATCATGGACAGTTAGCTATATCCAAGGAATTGGAGAAAGATATGGTCACAGTGAACTGAAGTGTGTTAATGCTGTCTTGATATGACCTGTGCGTCTACCTGCACTCTGTCGTTTGAAACTGTCTCTTACCTCCTACCTCTGTAGAAAGGAGATAGAGATAGACAATACAGTGGCGAAACTGAATATGTTTCAGGTTGTATTCTGTAACTGAAGTCCACCTGAAGGAGCTTGACTCTAATTTAGGAGCTATTGGTGCGAGTGCCCTTGATGATATAGGGCCGGTCACCCAATCCTATGCCTGGAGGAGACACAAATTCCTGCCAGAACAGAGGTGGAACAGAATCAACGCCCATATTTCAAGCTAAGTAGCCACACAAGGCTACTGGTTGGTTAATGCAGCATCACCACAAAATAGTTTATAATGATCCAGCACAGCATTTTATCTTGGCAACCGTCCTAGTCAGAAATAGACAAACTTAAGTAACTGAACAAGTTTGAAGCAATTCTAGAAAAAGACTGTCTTCAACAAAGTGATTCAGCTTAAAGAGAACCTTTAGTTAATTCAAAAGACTGTAGATAATTGTGACAAATTTCAATTGTTTTATTTATTTACTTGTGCAATTGAATTTGAGTTTTCTTGAAAGATTTTCAAGCAGAAAAGAAAAACCTGTAAAAATAAATTGTAAATATTTACCAGCAGACTTACTTAAAATTCTTCATGTTAAGTTACAGTTCTTATTGGTAGATAGATTTAGTTAATACCCCTAGCAGAGTTAATAATAATAATAATAATAATATTAACAGAGGAGGATCTGGGGAGGGGCAAGTAGGAACTTAGAGTAATATATTACCATCTTCTCTAGGAACTTATACAGCTTGATCCTACCTTTGATATCTATACACCCTTACTCTTTTCAGAGAAGGGGGTATTACTTATAAGACCAGACTCTTATCTGGCACTATCCTGGTATCACCTGATACAACTTTGTGTCCAGGATATCTTACAATTTAAATAACATCTACCCTCTCGTGACAAAGACAATGGCAATGGATAGGACACACATTGAGGAAACTTGTTGATAGCATTACAAGGCAGTCCTTGTTCTGGAACCCCCAGGGCAAGAGAGGCAGAGGTAGACCAAGAAGCACATGGAGAAGAGAGCTGGAAACAGAGATGAAAATGATAAAGAGAACGTGGAAAGAACTTGAGATGATGGCACGTGACAGGAGGACTTGGCATGTGTTTTTTATAGGCCTATGCTCCTTTGGGAGTGGAGGGTTATGAATGAATGAATGAATGAACCACTTGTGCTTTTGTTATTTAAAACATTTCAAGGTCTGAATTTATAGTTTACGTCATTTATTCATTAATTTCCTTGTTTGCTACTTATAAGCATGTACACATGGCTGCATCTGGCCCCTTTGCCAGAAGCCTGCATCAAAGACAGAGTCTTCTTGTAGCAGCAGTTTCTGTAGTAATTTGTTTTACATAAAGAGAATGCCTGCCTCATGCACAACCTTATATTAACCACCTCTTATTATTCTTTTCTTGTCTTCTCAGAGACTCTCCGAGACCTATACATATTAATCACATTTTTTTAAGACTACATCAATAAACAGTCTGTATAAAATATACAGATAATAGTATAAACTGTATAGAAATAATCAAAATAAACATCTATATGAAGTTTCCAGCTACTGGAAAATGTAATAGATTAACTGTTAATAGTTTGCAAATTAAAGAATTCATGAAAGAAAGTTTTGATGAATGGACAATTTAAAAAATAGGAGAAATATTGACATTCTATATGTGATATTATATATCAACTTTTATATAATTATGAGGAAGTAACCTGTCAAAACATGGCAGAAAATAATGATTTTGGGATGTTTGTGCTACATGTCCTGATGATGGCACTAATTCTCCTGTAGTCATTTCATTTGTTAACATTTTACTTCAGTAGTAACTAACTCAATGCTGCCATCAAAGGCATACAAGCTTCATCTATGATGCTTCCTTCGCTAAATAATATAAATATAAGATGGAGGTACTTATTCATACTTACCCAACATATAAAAGGGGAAAATTCCAGAAAATGTATCCAACAAAAAAAAAAAAAAAACCAACAGCAACAACAAAACAGGCATGAATATTTCTGAAACACCAGCCATGAATGGGAAGAAATGCATGTTATTTCAAAGGGTGAATAATTTAATTTCCAGGCCACAATGTGTGTGGCTTTTCCATAATTTCCCAAAAATACACCATGAAAAAATTGCAAGTTGGTGGGAATTCATTATTGAACAAGATACTAACACAGTTATTGAAATTTGAATACTAACCATACATTTAAAAAGTATATGTTCAGATTTTTACAACAGACAAAAATGTATTGCAATAATATATATCACTTTACCAACCATCTAACATCTAGAATACTCTCATTGAAAGAGGCACCAAAGGTATTAGTATTTAAATACAAATCTGCTTCTAAAAATAGAGTTCAAATATTAAAATACATTACATAAGATGTATCATCTTTGAAGGTACAAGAATTAACAATAAATATAACACAGTAGATGCAGAGATTTCAGACTAGTATATTTTAGTATGAGTGGTCTGCTCTCAGGAGCAGTATGTGTGAGCAATAAGTGAAGATGTGTCAGTGCCCTCTGCCTCCCTTGGATGTTGATGCACCTTTGGACGCACAGTTAAGAAACACGGCTTTCCAGGTAAGTCTCTCTTTCAATTTCTTTTGTTCCTCAATGTGAATTACACATCATTCAGGTCTTTCTCAATCTCTCTTCTCTACAGATTCCTTGATTTTTATCTTTGATATTTAATGATATTCCATCTAAGTGAATAAATGTAGGTGAGCAGGTCATGAGATCTGTAGAACAGGCAAATATTTTGTAAACAAAATAGGTAATTTTTTAGTGCTTAAGGGAAAGTCATTATTGAGTTACTTCCCTTGAAAGTTGTGCCGTCTCTTCGATCGAACTCCGCGGATGAATCCATTTTACTGCGATTTATTCGTTGTTTGGGTAATAATAGATTGTTCTTGCTTCAGAATATCTATGGCCTGAATTTATGTGTATTGTTTGTCTGAGTAGGACGAGTCTGTCTTATATCTGTATATCTTTACATATCTAGGTCGAACTATATGTTCTGTTGTCTCTAGAGAGGTCAAAGGCTATTCGGCGGATGTGTCGCTAGAGTGTGGTGTGATTTGGCTTCGTCCCGATAGGGACTGTGTTTTCTATGTCGGCTTGTCGCCGGGGAAAAAGTGATCTCAGTATTGGTGGGGAAAGTGATAGTCGTCTAGACCTATCGTGTATGCTTTGCCCCAGTGTTTATTCGTATTGCCAAGGAATGGCAGAATCATATTTCTGATACCAAGGTAATAATAGACACTCTTATGAACTCTCGTACGAAGCCACCATTTTCGATAGGTACGATTTGAATGTCTAAGAGAATATATTTGACTCGATGAAAACGACTTCGATTCCTAGCAGCACTATATCCTGTAGATTGCAGTCAAGTGTTCATGATCAAATCTACAGAGCAATGAAAGATTTTATGAATGACTAACTTTAGGACAGATTCATTATCTGTATCCAAACGTGAGTGACAGCTCACGAGTGAAGCCATCTTGGAACCAAACATGTAGTGACTTTCAAGAAGAGAAAAGGGATGCCCGTATTATCGCTTGTTTAGTCCAGAGATCACTGCTACACATGAGAGCCCGTTATTAGCGGTTCAATATTATTATATGGAAAAATATGTGCTGAACATTATGTTGGAGAATCGTCGCTAAACGAGATTAGGTTTAGAAGCCATCTGAAATATTGTTTATAAGCTGACGTGCTCAGTCAGTGAAGTCAGATGATATATATGTATGGGCGATACTGAGGGCTTGGCTACTGACAGTCCTTTATACTATTATTCTACATGAGTGCCCATGTAACATTGCAAGACCATTTATCCACTGTACCATGATGTATTATGCCAACCTGTGATTTGTCACTATCTGTGCTGTCGAGTGTGTACGTCCAATTAAACTTTAGAAAAGGTACACAGTCGTTGGTGTCGATGACTTCCAGCCATACATGAGTGTGAGAAAAGAACATTTGTCAACACCACGAACCCTTATTAACATTCGCACATTATACACTCAATCCATGTCTACACACCACTGCGTAGGTCAAGTTGACATTCCATACACTACAGTGGAGCAAACAACACCATAGAGATCTTATCAACTGATGATGATGATGATGTCTGCTTCCATCCACTTATATCTATCTTTTGGTGGATATCATTAACGGGAATAAAATAACAACGTTATCAAGTAATAACATTTATAACTTCTGCTTTGCGTTGTCCAAGAACATATATGAAAAGCTTGGAAGGAACAATGGTTAATGACATAATTACCCTCACACTTTCTCAGTATGTTATTAAGTCATTTCAATTTTATTTGCTAATTTTAAATCTGCAGGTTTCTGAAACTTTACAGGACTTTGGTATAGACAATATTATAGATCAATGTAATGGCATTCATAATATAATATACACATCACATGGCCTGAAGACAATAGTCTATATAACTTTGCCCTAACAATCTGGTGCAACAGAATGTTCAGACTTTATAACAATCAGCCTAAGGGGTCATACAATTAACATACTGCTTAAGATTAAAGATCACAGAATAAAATGTAAATAGACAACAACGTTTTTGTGGAATAGTTTGGTTTATGATAGACAAATGAACCAAAAGAAGGACTATTTTGCATAAGAATACTAGCACAAAAATATACAAGTCTAAATATGCTATAAGTGCCAGGAAAAGTATTAAACAGAGATTAAAAGAATCCATAGACAAACAACTGATAGATGAACAAGCAGGTTTTCAAGATAACAGATCATGGACAGACCAGGACTTTGAACAAAGTCTGGAATGGAATTCACCACTATACATTGAATTTGTGGACTATGAAAAGGCATTTGACAGTATAGAGAGCTAATCACTTTGGAAATTGATGAGGCATTATGGAGTTCCCATGAAGGTCATTAACTTAATAAAGAAAGCTTATGAAGACATGACATGCAGAGTTCTTCATAAAGGACAACTTACAGAACCGTTTGGGATAAGAATGGGAGTGCAGCAGGGATGCCTCTTGTATACATTTCTTTTCTTATTTGCAATAGATTGTGTTATGAAAACATTGACATCACACAACAGAAATGGAATCCAGTGGAATCTGACTAAACAGATTGATGATTTTGATGATGACTTGGCTCTTCTGTCCCACAACCATAATCAGATGTAAGACAAATTAAAAATACTCCATGAGAGGTCACAACAAGAGTGTCTGGGAATACACAGGAAAAAGACAAAGATAATGAGAATAAATGCAAGAGATAATAACAAGGCCAAACTTGAGGAAGCACCACTACAAGATGTAGAATCTTACACATATCTTGGCCGTAATATAAACAAGGCGGGGGAGGGAACAGACAATGATTTCAAAATAAGAATACAAAAAGCAAGAGGATCTTTCATTGTTTTTGGAAACATACGGAGATCAAGAGAAATCAAGTCCAACATGAAAATAAGAATCTTTAACACAAATGTTAAGTCAGTCCTATTGTATGGCTCTGAAACATGGAGAACAGCAAATACAACAACAAAAAAGCTGCTTCTTCTTCTTCTTCTTCCGTCCTTAGCCAACGACCGGCAAAGCAGTCAGTGGCCATTACGCCTAGTGGCGTCTTAAGGGCAACAGCGAATAGATTTTCTTTGCCGTTGTTCCCATCACGCCTAATGGCGTCTTTAGGGCAACGACAAATCAATCCGTTTGTTGTTGTTTCCGTAATCAAAGTGACTGGCAAACGGGTGATCAGCCCGTTGGGAAAAAAGCTGCAGACATTCATAAATGGGCTCTTGCATAGAATAGAAGGATTAAAATGGTACGACAAAGTCACCAATGTGGAACTGATGACAAGAACCAGACACGTGTCAGTGGCACAAGAGATAAGAAGAAGATGCTGGCGATGGGTAGGGCACACATTGAGGAAACCTGTTGATAGCATTACATGGTAGTTCCTTGTTCTGGAATCCCCAGGGAAAGAGGCAGAGGTAGACCCAAAAAACACGTAGAGAAGAGAACTGGAGACAGGAGTGAAAATGATGAAGAAAATTTGGAAAGAATTTGAGCTGTGGCATGTGACGGGAGGACGTGGCATGTGTTTGTTGAAGGCATATGCTCCTTGAGGAGCTAAGGAGGCAGTAGTAAACGTACTTGAAGGGGACATGATTCAGCCAGTACACTTGAATGCAACATTTAGTCGATCATATGTAAACGTTGCTCCAAAACCTATATTGGCCAAACAGGCAAACGACTTGGGGACAGATTCAGCCAGCACTTGAATGACATCTCTCAGCAAAAATCCACACCAGTTGCCATACACTTTAATGGTCCTGACCACCATGGTCCCATCGACATCCAGGTCACGGCGATCAGATCCTACTCCTCTGACACTGCTAGCCGAGAACAGCTTGAGAACCGTCTTATCCACCGCATGGGGTGTCTAAAACCAGCTGGTCTTAACACTTTACACACCTTTGTCTGAGGTCACCCTTTCCTCTCCTATCCCATTTTTCTATTTTTCTGCCGCCCTCTAATAATATGTATGAATATATAATACACTCTTAATATGTCTAGATTTTTTATTTTATATTTATTTATCTCCAACTCATTCTGTCCTCTTCTATTTCCAGTCCCCACTAATATTACGTTTGAGTAGTTTATTGTTCAGTTTCGTTTTTTAGTTTCTTAGTATGTATTGTGTACATCCGGTGGTGGCAGTCATTTCCTTTTCTGGGCACGCGCGTCCGTTCGCAGGCGGCAAAAGCGTTAGGAATTTGACGCCTTCAGGGAAGTACCTAGTTTTAATTTTTATATTTATTTAGGTTCTTATGTGTCCTATCTAGCCTTCACTTTCTTTCCTTTCCCTGACGAAGGCCTTGTGGCCGTAACGTTGGCTATTTTCTTTATCTTTTGTCCTCGTAAGGCGAATCACCTTTTTTTGATTTTTTGTCACACCCATCCAAAGACTACAAGAAAGATTTAGACAGAGGTCATCACGATAAACTAACTGAATGCCTTAAAGAAATAGGTCTCAATGGAAAAAAGACATTAGACTTGACAGTAACCTGTCCTGGGAACATACTGTGACAGTACGAATGGGCAATAATTACTCACCCTTTATTGATACAAAAATGAGTGGGACAAGAATGCATATTATCCCCTTGCCTTTTTAATCGCACAGATGTAATTTTCAAACGTATTGTAGCAATACCAGAACTAAACATCATCAGGAGATCAGTTTTAAAAAACACCTTAGATAAACAGATGATATAATTCTATTATCGAAAAAGAATAGCAAGAATTAGTGAAGCAAGTAAACAAAATGAATATAAACTGGACATTAACACTGAAAAAACGTTGAGTCATTATTAAAATATATGGGAAGCCAACTTTAACAGTAAGAATAAAAGGGAAGATGCTAGTACAAGTAAAAAGTTTCTCATATCTAGGGTCCATAGTCACAGAGGATTGCAGATGTCAAAAAAGAAATCAAGAAAAGAGCAGCAATAACAAAGCTACTTTCAACAACATGAGACAGGTATTAACATCCAAACAAATAAGTAAATAAATTAAGAATGACAGCCTTCAGGTGTTATAAATACTCTTCATTACTATATGGTGCAGAAACATGGACAACGAACAAGCACAAGCAGTTAGAAGAAAGAAACGAGGGCCTAAATGGTGAATATGTAAAGGAACTAAAGGCATCTCATGAAAAGAGAAGACAAACAAATAAAGAAATCCTAGAAAAGCTAGAAATGAAAAGAGAATTAATGAATGATACCAACACTGGACAAATAAAACATTTTGGACATTTAAAAACACATAAAATCTTGTTGAAAACCAAACAGAAATAGTATTCTGCATATTAATCTGTATGACTCGTCAAGCATGTGTCTTTAATCTGACATCCTGAGACACTGCCATTACATTGATTTAAACTGAAAATGACAAAATAATGAAAAGTTAGCCATTGTTGAAGAAAGTATATTTGAAATCAAGTTTTAATAAAACAGAGTTTACAGTTTTGTATTAATGATATTTCACAACAGATCAACATCATGTATACATTTTTTTATGCTCATGACCTGGACCACTGGACAGTAATTGCCTTTTTTTTAATGCTGAAATCACTGTTTTTAATTTTTGTTCGTATTTTTTACAGTGACTTTTATAAACAGGCAGCTAAGCATATGCCTGCCTGATCCTGTGGAGATGTGATACATATGTAAATGGTAGGAGTAATAGGTATATAAAAAAGTATAAGTTTGGCAATAAAGTATATTTAATAATTTACATTACTTCTTAAACCAATAAACATTTATTTTATAACATGACAAATAAATCTGTAGAAACAATGATAAAATACAATAAACACATTTACAAGGAGTAAACTGATGTCACTTTAAACAGCATTTGATCTAAAACAGCAAGATCCCATAATTAAAGGTGAAAAAAACATAAAGGATCCTGTTACTTGCCCATTGAGGCATATTGGGAATAAGGTGTTAAAGATCCCATAATTACCTACATTATATAGACATTTTTTTAAAAATTTCAACCATTTCTTTGGCCAAGTTATACATCTTATTAATGAATAATAGATAAAGATAAAACTTTTTCTGGCTTCTTACAGTGTCATGAAAATAAATCATAAAAAGACTTCATGACCCTTTGAATATTCATGTCAATCATTATGTTGAAAGTAAACAAAAGACTTGGGCAAAAAAAAAAAAAAAAAATACTTAAGCTACCAAGTACCAATTCAAGTATTAGGTACACTGATAACATAGCTTTGGAAAATACATCAATGAAATTAAAAACAGAATGTGGTAACAAAATACAAAAAAGGAGTAGTGTACTAGAAAATGAGAATTATTTCATACAATAAAACATTATGGATGAACCTTAGGACAAATCATCTTCATCATTTCCCTTATAGCTCCCTACAGATCATGGAATCACTGATGTAGCTGGCAGGGAGACTGTACAAAGTATCCAAATGCTCTTGTAGTAGTGGATTCTGTAGCAATTTTACATGTTACAGCTCCAGCCCCAATTCACAACCTTACATTGTCACCTTTTTGATATGCCATAAGGACATGTGCTATATACAATTTTATAGCATGGACATGAGTCTGGATAAGCAGCAATTAGAAAACTGTTACTGAGAACAGACACAGACAAAGGTAGTCTCTTATCTGATACTGCCATAGAGAAGTGAAGTGCTACAGACTTCACTATACTAGGTCCAGCTATCTAAGGCGGGGTGACCAATTCCCTTCCTCACTGCTTTTGCCTTCCCTAACTCAAGAGCAAAGTCAGGCACCCTATTAAGGGCTTGGTAGAATGAAGCGCAATGTCCCCCAGGTTTTTAACCTTGCTATTAGATGCGACGCTCTAACCAACTCTGCCAATCCACTGTTCAAGGGAACAGACATGTTTTCTCAAATTAGAATTACAAACTCTATGGATGACTACTAAAAGAAATAAAAGCATGAAAAAAAAACTATAAAAAAGTTTTGGTCAGAAACATAAGGAACATGAGCAGAAGGCAGGCAACCTTCATGTGTGATAAAAAGAGGGGCACTCAAAAACGTCATAACAGTGGAAATGAAATAGAAGGCATGAGAAACAGAGGAATACAGAGTGAAAAGATAATACACAGCTTGGTATTATGGCAGAAGAAGAAATCAACAAAGAATTGATAGAGAACATCAGATGTCAAGATATATGATATGACATATTTCGCTTACATCTCGTATCACATTAAACTTGATGATGATGACTTTATCATTTGTTACAGAAAGATCACAGGAAATGTAAATTCTGATAAATGCATTTCAGTCTTTGGTCTAAATGTTACAGTAAAAATGTTACATGTATGCATGTCAGTTTTTGATCATGTGTTACAATCACAATCTAGTAAATTTATACTAATGAGTGTTTTTTCAGTATTTGGTCTTGCTGTTGCAATAACAATCTAGCAAACTTTAAATATGAGTACATGTTCCAGGATTTCATTATGCCTGTTACAGCAGTAATCTAGCAGACTGAGGCAGGGCATACATTTAAGTCAGCGTTTCTTAACCTTTTAGAGATCCTACACCCCTTTACAGCATCTTAAGAAGCCTTGCACCCCTGTACAGCCTCTTGAGAAGCCTCACATCCCTTACAGCATCTAAAGAAGCCTTGCATCCCTTACAGCCTCTAAAGAAGCTTCGTGATCCATTAATCACCTTAAAAAGCCTCACACCCCTTTATCTTCTAGTTCGCAAAACACACCAGCAATGCTTAAAAGAGATATGTTTTGAGAAAATGTTATTTACAGAATGTGACATAGGTGCGGCATTGAATTCACATTGTCAATGTTCAGTCTTTTACAAATACATTTGACTTCTGTGTATTATATACTGTTTATGATGATTCGAGTTCTAAAATATCTGGCATGTCTCGCACCCCTGAAAGGTGAGTCTTGCACCCCCGGAAGGTGAGTCTCGCACCCCTGAAAGGTGAGTCTCGCACCCCCAGAAGGTGAGTCTCGCACCCCCGGAAGGTGAGTCTCGCACCCCCGGAAGGTGAGTCTCGCACCCTCAGAAAGTGAGTCTTACACCCCCAAAAGGTGTCTCGCACCCCCGGAAGGTCTGTCTCGCACCCCCCCCCCCCACCCCACCCCTGGTTAAGAAGCACTGATTTTTGTTTTTGGTCTTGATGCTATAGTAACATGGAACTAACTTTAAGTGTACAGTGGTGTTGTATCTTAAAGGTAACGGTAGTCCCATAGCAGATGCCGTCATAGGGAAATGAAGTGTCACAGACTTCAACTACACTAGGCCTCAACTTCATAATATAGGATGACTGATTCCCTTCAGTATTGCCTTTGCTTTCCCTAACTCAAGAGCAGAATCAGGTACCAATTTCCAGCTAGTTCAACTGCAGCGTGACATTAATTGAGTTTGCTTCATGAATCTTTTTTACATAGCTAGTGAGAACTGGTCCACCCCGTAAGAACCACACCCTAACACTCTTCCACTTCTGTCTTGCGCTAAATCTTTGTTTTCTTCTTTTTCGTAATCTATCACCATATGGATTTTTCTTAGTGGGTTTGGGCCTACGTCCATATATCCCAATCATAATTCCAAACACCAGAAAGATGACAAGGCTTGGAACAAATGCCAGACTTTTCAGTGCCATAGGATATCCATTGTACCGCGCATTCATCATTGTATCTCCCTGGATATATGGGTTTCCTGTAGCATTGTTTATAGTGCTATTGCGGTAGTCAAATGTAAGGACAGACTCGTTTGCATAGGTGAGACTGAAAGAGTCCTCAACAGTATATATACGTCCATGCACATCAATATACTGCCCATACTCATATGGTGAGTAGAAGATCTGATTCTTCCACATGTTCAGATCTAGCAGGATGACGATAAACAAGATTCCATAGTTGAACCACTTACCTAATGAAAATAAATAAACATATAATTATATTATACATGTATGTATGTGTGCATGAGTGTGTGTGTCTCCTAACTGTAAAACTGTGCACGCTTGAAGATAATAATACAGTAAAACAACACGTTAGATTTAAAAAAAAAAATTAATAGCAACTGAGAGAGTAAGATTTAGAATTAAACAATGACTGCAAAGCACCGGAAGTTTCAAGGATTATTATTCATTGACAGCCACAATTAGAAATAAGAGACATTTTGGAAATATAAATATGACAATATATAATTATTCAGACAATAGATCACAGGCAAGAGTAATGAGATGTCAATGAGGAGGTACTGAGCAGGCAAATTACATTTTACATAAACAAATGTATGACAGAGGTGTGTAATTCTAATCTGATGTTCTTAATATTTCTGTTTGTTTTCTTTAATTTTATTCATACTTGTTTTTGCACATGCTGGTATGTCATCACTATTACAGTCAGCTGTTGACCCTGTTTTTATGCCGACAATAAAGTCTTTTATTGATTAGCATCTAATGAATTAGAATACATGTTTTATTATATGGGCTCTCCAAGTCCACTGTCTTCTCAGATGGTTTATTTATTCAAGTGTTCCTTATTACCTTGCTATTTTTTTCCCACTCTATTAATTTATATCCTCTCGCATTGATTTCTCGGAATCTGTAATTGCTCAAAACATCTTGAACTTTGGCATTAAAAATTGCCAAGAACTACAGTAACTGCCTGTGATTTATTATGGCTAACAGTCATGTCTGTTCCATTACAAAATCATTGTATATTGTCTTCTCGGCTACCAGATGTTTGCGTGTAAACATCTACCGGTTTTCCACACAGTTTGACAAGTAAAACTTTGTTAGACACATTACAAAATACTATCAATGCTATTCGTCAGTTGCTCGTGCAGTTCTTATTTACCAATAACCTCCTGAGTAGATTTTTAAACACACATCTAATTGCTTTATGCTTGCACCTGTCCATGTCATTTCACTTACTCTCATAATACTTATCTACACTCTCTCAATTTTGCTCTCTACACTTTGAACTTGAAAAGTGATGTAGAAAGAAATAATCTGATCACCAGCAGACATGAAAGGAGTAAGAAAGACATGAAAAGAACTAGAGTGGGTGGCACAGGATAGGAAGGCTTGGCATGAATTTATTGAAGGCCAAAACTCCTTAGGGAGATGAAGGATAATGATAATAAATGACGCCATGAAATGAAAATAAGAGAAGTAAGGCAATTACAAATTGAAAAATAAAGTTCTCACCTGAGATATGGATGTGCCAATGTTCTAATTCCCTGAACAACTTTGGAATTTTGAAACGAATGTGAGCTGCATTTGTACCTGGTAGTTTGATGTCTATGGCACTTACAAAATGAGGAAAGTCCCAATCCTGCAAAACAAAGGCAATTTGTGATAAAATATCTGGAAACTTAATCCTAACTCCGCCTAGGCTGGTCCCAAGCCCAGCTGAAAAAGGAGCAGGGCAGCCTGCATTGAGGCCGTAATGAGGCAGCCCCTCCACCATGCAAAGGCACAACAGGCCAATCACCTGTTTGCTTTAAATCATGATTACGAGAACTACAAGAGAAAAAACCGGACTGATTCTAAAGGCGACGAACTGGAACGGACTACGGACTATGACTTATGGAACTTGGAACACAAGAAGTATAAATGGGAAAGAAGAGGAGCTGGTGGAAGAGATGAGGAAAGCAAAACTAGAAATCCTGGCTATAACGGAAACAAAGAAAAAAGGACAAGGAGTCATGGATCTCGATGGCAACACGCTGCTCTACAGTGGTGTACCCACATCTGAAAGAGCTAAAGGGGGCGTGGGTTGCATTGTGGCCTAAAACAAAAAAGATAGTTTCAAGGGATGGAACTTTGTCTCAGAGCGCATTTTGGTTGTAAAACTAAAAGAAGGAGAAACCATAGTCAACCTGGTCATAGTGTATGGGCCAAATGAGGATGAGAGAGCAGAGATCAAGGAGGAATTCTTCGAGCTGCTTCAAAGGACAGTGGATGACTGCCTAGATGAAATTATTATGCTCGGAGATTTCAATGCCAGAGTTGGAAATGACCATGCTTGATCGGGTGGAGTTATCAGAAGATATGGAGAAGATACTCTCAATGACAATGGAAAGCGACTCCTTAGATTCTGCAGTGAGCAGAATCTAATCATTACAAACACAAAGTTCCCCCATAAGCGCATACATGCATACACTAGATGTGAACCAACAAAGAATGAGAAGTCAGTGATCGACTATGCCATTGTTAGGAGGAGCTCATTCAAATATGTCCAGGATGCTAGAGTCTGGAGGGTACCAGAAGTTGGAAGTGATCACTACCTGCTTACAATCAAAAGAACAACTGAAAGAGTTGCTCAGCCTAGGAACTGCCCAACATCACGCAAGAAACCAAGTAAACGAGCAGGAGAAATGAGCATTAGGACCTACAAGCTGAGAGAGCCAGAAATTAAGAACAGGTATCAGGGGCTTATTGCTGCAGTGGTGAGCAACACAGAAGAACAACCTGATGACTTGGAAACCCCCTGGCTTAAATTCAAGGACATCATAAAGACAGCTGCTGCAGAAGCATGTGGTTAAGTCTGACTTGGGAACAAGAGAAAGAGGACACCTTGGTGGACAGAGGAAGTCAAAGAGAAAATAAGAGAGAAGAAAATGGCATGGAAACAATACTTAGGAGCTAAAAACACAACAGGACAAATGGAGAAATATAGAGAATATGTGACACTCAGAACAGAAGCAAAGAACAAGGTGCTAGCAGCAAAACAGAAGTCCTGGGAAGAATTTGGAGAAAAGCTAGAAAAAGATGCGCAAGAAAACCAGAAATTGTTCTATAAGACCCTAAAGAACACGAGGAAGGAAAAACAATGCCCTCTCAAATTTATAAAGCACAAGCAAGGCAAATTGCTTACTGCCCCGAAGGAAGTAATGGAAAGATGGAAAGAATATTTCTCAGAACTCCTTGATAGTGAGCAAGGTCAAGCATCAGAAATGATAAGCACTAGCACAGAAGAGAAAACCAATGATGGTGAAGATGACATAAAGATGGAAGAACTGAAGGCAGCACTGGAGAAAATCAATATGGGCAAAGCAGCAGGGCATGATGGTATAACACCAGAAATGGTTAAGTACATGGGAGCATCAGGCGACCTATTACTCTTAAGGGTCCTACAGGCAGCTTGGTGCAACAAGACCATACAAAAGGATTTGGAGATTGCCATCATAACCCCAATTTTCAAAAAGGGTGACAATCGACAATGTGGAAACCATAGAGGCATATCCCTTCTCAGTGTCCCTGGTAAAATCTACTCTAGAATCCTAGAGCAGAGACTCCGACGCCTAGCTGAGCCACAATTGGATGAGGTCCAGTGCGGATTCCGAGCAAACTGAAGTACGCAAGACCTGATCTTCACATTCAGACAGCTGAGTGAAAAGGCCCTTGAGTATAAGAGTGAGATTCATCTTTGTTTCATAGATCTGGAAAAGGTGTTTGACAGGGTCCCCTGGAGCAAACTTTGGGACTGTTTGGCAAGGAAGAACACTCCAGCACCTCTGATTCACGCTATACAGAGCTTCTACAAGTCTTGCAGAAATTATGTGAGGACAGCAAACCATAAGTCAGAAGAGTTCAGGACCACCACTGGTGTAAGACAAGGTGATATCCTGTCACCTTATCTTTTCATACTCCTCATGGACGATGTCATCAAGGCATGTAAGGAGAGAACAAGAAAGTATTCAGTGGGGTACTGGAAGATGAGACAGGTCCGTATTTCAGAGCTGACATTTGCTGATGATGTTGCCCTGATTGCTAAATCAGAGGCACATCTCCAATCCAACCTGCAAGTCTAGAAGGAAGAGCTGGAGAAGAGAGGGATGGTCATAAGGAGCTATAAAACAAAATCCATGGTGATATCACGAGAGGAAAGAAGACATCAGATTAAGCTGGGAGAACAGGTCCTGGAGCAGGTCGACCACTTTAAATATCTTGGAGCTATTATAGACCGAAAGGGAGGCATCAAAGAAGAGTTGGCCACTCGAAAAGCAGCAGCTGGGAGACTTTTTCAGGCCATAAATCGAGGATTCCTCAGCAAGAGAGAGGTTGGTAAGAAAACGAAGATGGCTGTATACCGCTCCACCTATGTCCCAGTCTTGACATATGGATGCGAGTACTGGGCAATGACTACAACCCACAGAAGCCAGATCCAAACCTCAGAAATGAGGTATCTGAGGAAGGTGGTTGAAGTAACAAGAAGAGACATGGTCCGCAACCAGACAAGGCCTAAAATCCCACCCCCTGCAGACCCAAGTAGAACAGTTCCAACTAAGATGGTTTGGCCATGTCTGCAGAATGGGAGAAGATCAGCTACCACGACAAGCATGGGAAACAAAGAGCCAGCAATCCAGACACCCAGGATGACCGAGAGTCTGCTGGGAGGACAACATTAAACAATCTTTGAAGGACTGAGGACTAGAATGGAACCAGGCCAGGAGGAAGATAGCCGATAGGATAGTCTGGCGCTCTCTCTTCCAAACCTCTACACCTCACGGTAGAAAGGGAACGACTAAGTAAGTAAGTACTTAATCCTGCCTTTTTTTAATGCAACATGTAATGCCAACTTGTTGCCATCAGTGTCAAATATAGTCCCTATCTAAAATACAGGATAAGATGTTCCCAACATGTGAGATGAGACATGCATACATGCTAACTAGTGTAGGTTACCCATATTCTGTACAGATTTTTTTTCAGATTTGTACAGCTGTACATACTTTCTGTACAGGTTTTGTGCCTAATTTTATATATGTGAAGAGTGTCATAGTGAAGACACAACAGGAGGGCATGAACTGAAGGAAGGGGAAGATATGTTAATAGAGGAGAAGATGTGATATCAAAGCTAATAAAAAATTGTTCACATGAATACTATTGTATAACTGTTGCTGCTAAATGTTTAGAAATGTCAAATACTGTGCAGTCCAGATAAGCGGAAATCGCTTAAGCCAAATTTTGGTTAAGTTGAAGCAATTTTGCAGGGCCTGGCAAGATGTCTTCTTTGGCAGAAACTCCTGATAGCAGAATTTCAGATAAGCCAAAGTATTTTAGATGGCCCAAGTGGCTTTCTTATACAAATCCGTATGCCTTAAAAATGTTTATTCAGTTTTGGCAGAGTTACTCTTTAGGGTCTTCAGGAGAATGCCATCAAGTTACTGTTTACCAGAGCGTTTTAGTGATGGCAGAACAAATTATTTAAAATATTTCGATTATTTCCGTAAACAAGAAAATAAATTTAATTAGTGCAATGGAAATAACCCTACTGATGACAGTTTCCTAGACAACATTGGAATAAAAGCAAGCGTCATTTATGTGCTTTGATTACAGTCGCTACCTTTTTTTTCTGCAAGCAATTAAATTTTTTTTTCTGCATATGTTATTTTATAGCAAAACAGTTTTAGCACAACAGAAACAAAAATATTAAAAATATAATGTTTGTAAATGCTTTAGGATCGTTTAAAGGGAAGTAATTTGGTAGCTCAGTGCCACATAAAAATAATTTGGTTTCCCACAGCTTTAGTTGGTGGCTATTTTGTAAAATGTGTAGCCAGTTCAATTCGTGTGGATGTAAGTCTTTTTTTTTATCGAAAAGCAGATTTTGATGCATTCATTTGATTTCATTGATGTTAGGTCAGTACTTAACAATTTTTCTATTCCATCTGCCCCTTCTTAGTACTTACATGTAGAAAATATCTCAAAGCTCTTGATCTAACTCTGCAAGATATTAGGGGAAACACCCTTCTAATGAGAGGAGATCTGGTAGTGCTTTCAGGTGACTTTCGTCTAAGATTACCAGTTATCCACAATCAACACCAGCGGATGAAGTAAATGCTTGCCTCAAAGCACCACACCTTTGGAGGTGCATTAAGAAAATAGGACTAACCACCAATATGCGAGTTCATTTACTTGGAGATTTACTTTGCTCATCAACTGTTGCACCTTGGTGATGGCAAATTTCCTACAAATTCTACAACTAATCTGATTTCATTTCCACTGGATTTTTGCAGGGTGGTCATGTCAGTTCAAGAATTATATATATTCTTCAATGCTTCCCAAATAAGTTGCCCACATAATTAGGGCTTGGATTAAGATTTGGGTATTCTTCTTCTTTTTTTTTTTTCATGGGGCCCCTGTTAGCATGATGTCTGGTAGTAGCTATGCTTAATTTAAGTATCTAGCTATTTATAATTTTGAAAAATAAGCTTTATTCAGTCTTGACGGCTACTTTTAATTCAACTTGTTATCTATGAAATGTAAATTTCAAGCTACCATAAGCACATGCCAAAAGTTAAAAAGTAAATTAATTAACAAAGTGCTAAAAATATATCATAATACAACAAAAGTAACTTTATGAAACTAATAAAAACATATGGTTACAAAACTAATTTCAAAAGAACTCTAAAGAAACCAATAAAATTAAAAATTAACAAAACTGACAATAACATTTAAATACTTAATTTTGACCTATTTTAATATTTAAGACAGTGATAACATTACCAACCTGCATGACTATAGTAATGTCTAGCATCAGAATAAATGAGGCCAGAAAAGCACGTGACATTTCATTGGTGTGAAGGAAATCTCGGTTCAGACTGTCCCAGTTGATATAGTCTGTAGCGATGACGAAGATGACAATGAACGAAGAGATGCCAACAGCAAACCAAAACAAAACTATGCGATTGACCCCTGTATTCCACCATTTTCTGATAGGTTTGGCCCATGTTGGGTAGAGCTTTTCTTGCAACATCATGTCAGTTACCTGTGAGAATATAAGTCAATGGTGTGGACAAAAAAAATAACCACTTTTTCATAGTTTTACTTAAACATTTCTGATGATCAGATTGCCTCCTGTTGTATCGCTCTGTATAGAGTTTCCTATCCTATTTGCATGGTCTGACCAATGACAATCAGGAAAAGACTGGTGGACTTCTGGAAAGACAGATGACACTGGGAAAGACTAGAAACCAATGAACGAGTTGGCACCCCGTTAGCTTTAAACAATCGCCATAAAACCCAAACATGATAGATGCCCCCAGGATTCACCGAAAGGGGGGAGAATGATGAATGCACAGGCACCTCATTGGAATCGACCAGACCCGTTACACAGACTTTGAGTTCTGAACAACAGCTGGGATTTCCATGTGCCTGTGGTAGGAAATTCACTACTCAGAGAGGAATGAAAAGGTGTGGGAGCTCATCAGGGGGAGATCAACTGCACTCTGTTGATCAACGGTGCTCTGTTTTGACGGGTGAGAAGTTAGAAGAACTCGGCCAGGGGTCAATCCACAGTGCTGAGAATATTCAAGTTGATCTGCCTGATGATGATCTCACACACTTCTTGGACGGAGAAAGAGATGCACTCAAGTTTCCACCTGCCAGTGCAGAAGGGCTTTGGGAACAGCTGGACAAAGCCTTGTCAAAAGAGTTGGATAACAACCCGAAGAAGATAACTTTGGAGAAGAAGCTGGAAATCTTCGGCGACATAATATATCTTTGTGTCCTAATGGTGTCCCATATGTTGTGTATAAGAGATGCCCTGAGGTGCTCAAACGACAACTCCGTTTACTGAAGAATGCGTGGAAAACCCAGCTAGTAAGCAAGGAATGGAGAAAGGTGAATGGAGTCTTCATCCCGAAGGAACAAAATTCCACAGACATCAGTCAGTTCAGGCCAATCTCACTACTTAATGTGGAAGGAAAGATATTCTCAGTGATGGCTGAAAGGCTCACCACATGCCTCCTGGAAAATGGGTACATTGACACTACCATCCAGAAAGGAGGTATCCCAGGTACACCATGGTGTCTAGAGCATGCCACAATGATCTGGGAAGCAATTCAAAAGGCAAATGCTTATGGAGCTGCTCCACATCAGATGTTGTGGCAGGCCCTAGAAATGTATCATGTGCCACTAGAAATTGCAGCAATGCTGAAGCTGTATTTCGCAGGGTTCTCTGTCAGATTTTCAACAAGAAAGCATACAACCTTCAAGTTGGAATTGCGATGGGATGTACCATCTCTCTGATACTATTTGTGTTGACTATGCAGATAATCCTCAATGTGGCTGAAGGAGTGGCAATAGGTCCAAAGCTCAGTGGAATGTGTCACATGCCACCGCTCAAGCATTCATGGATGACACAACAATTCTGACATCAGATGAACACCAGGCCCGGAGAGTGTTAGCACGCCTGGGTGAACTAGTCAGCTGGTGCACAATGAGCTTCAAACCCAAGAAGTCAAGAAGCCTATCAGTCAGGAAATGGAAGATAGCAGAGGTCACATTCATGGTTTCCAACCAAAGAATCCCTACTGTCATTGAGGAACCTGTTAAACATCTTGGCAGGGTGTACGATGCCTCTTTAACAGACTCAAAGGCAGTTCAACAGACATTAGAAATGGCAGACAGAGGACTACAGTTCTTAGACCAAAGCAGACTCCTAGGAAAGTTCAAACTGTGGTGCCTCCAGTTCATGTTGATACCTAAATTGCTGTGGCCACTGCTTATATATGAAATAAGCACCAGTACAGAGGAAGCTATAGAGCACAAGGTCAACTAGTTCATGAGGAAATAGCTAGGGGTACCACCAGGTCTGTCAAATGTAGCACTGTATTGCAAAGAGTCAAAACTTGTGCTTCCTTTCAAGTCAGTTGTTGAAAAGTACAAAGTGGGAAAGACAAGGCTCATAATGATCCTGTGTGAGTCAGCAGATGATGTGATTAAGTCCATTCAGCCCACACTGAAAACGGGAAGGACGTGGAAAGTGGAAAAAGCTGTTGATGCAGCCCAAGAGTCACTCAAGCTGAGGGAGGTAATTGGATACACACAAATGAATAGACGGGGATTTGGTCATGGAGACATCCGCTGGTGGTCCAAGGCATCAAGCAGGGAGCACAGAGACATGGTAGTTCAGGAGATACGAGGAGCTGAGAATGATAAGACATTGCAAAAAGCGGTGCAGCAGGCCCAACAATGGACTACATGGGAAGGAGCCCTGCAAAGGTCCGTGACATGGAATGATAAAGGGCATATGGCACCTCTTAGGCTCAGCTTCATTATTAGATCAATGTATGACCTCCTGCCATCGGCCACAAACCTTGTGAGATGGGGAAAGTCAGATGATGAGCAGTGCCCCCCACGCCATGAGAGACAGACACTTGAACACATGCTCTCAGCTTGCAAGGTGTCATTAGGGCAAGGGTGATACACATGGCACCACAACAAAGTGCTAAATGAGCTGGCTGCAACAATAGATCTGGCAAGGATGAAGGTGAATAGCAATGTCAGGCCAAGCACCGCAAATACATACTTTCTGAGAGCAGGAAAAACAGCAAACCCCAACCCGAGTAAATCAGATAGCAGTGTACCATTTCTTCTTGACTGTGCAAATGACTGGGAGATGGCGGTAGACCTACCTGGACGAGGGGCATGTCCAGAGAGTATCAGAAAATCTCGAAGATGGCCGGATATAGTGCTGCATTCTTCATCATCGCACCAGGTTATATTGATTGAACTGACCGTGCCATTTGAACCCAGATTGGAAGAGCTACATTTGTTCAAAGAAGCCAAGTATAGTGATCTGGCTGCGTGCTGAGACACGATGGGTTCACTGCAAGGGTCATGGCTGTTGAGGTGGGTGCAAGAGGGCTCGTGGCTGCATCAGTGTATGATTTATTGAAACTGTTGGGGCTGAGTGGACAGTCGAGAACAAGGGCACTGAAGAGGCTTAGTGAAACTGCAGAAAAGGCATAATGCTGGCTGTGGAACAACTGCAATGGGCTATGGAACTCGGGACAGTAACTCCATCCCCACCTGCATTACAGGAAACATCCGGAAAGTGAAAAATTTTTCTAAGTCCGCAATACATTGAGTTTTTCATTGTATTGGTGAAAGGACAGTGGCTTACAGGCAACCCGCGGTATATTATATGAGGTGTCGGGTGCAAGTAGATTTCAGTTGTTAGCGTGCAGTGGCTTCAAGCCTCGTTGGCTTGGCGCAGGTGGGTCAGTGTCTATCCCTAGTCATGGTGTGCTGTGGAATGACCACAATAATTTGTTTTCAACATAAGGGTTACTTTAACAATTGCCTCCGGCTGGCAGAATTGTGGATTTTAAAGCTGCAACCTAGATGGAGTGGGTTCATTTTCTACATAAAACAACAGGAGGCGGAGACACTTGGGAGTCATGACCCAGGTGGGCCCGCCCCCGCCCCCCCCCCCCCCCCCCCCCCCGAGTGTAAATTAGATTAAACTGCCGAAACACTTTATCGATGGGGGGACTACTTCTGATGATCAGATTGCCTCCTGTTGTATCACTCTGTATAGAGTTTCCTATCATAATCAACAGTCAATTAATCAATACCCTTTAGCTCCCCAAGGAGCATAGGCCTTCAACAAACACATGCCAAGTCATCCTGTCACGTGCCATCCGCTCAAGTTCTTTCCATGTTTTCCTCATCATTTTCACTTCTGTCTCCAGTTCTCTTCTCCATGTGTTTCGTAATCAATCTCTGCCTGTCTGACCTCGGGGCTTCCAGAACATTACTACTTTGTAATGCTATCCACGGGTTTACTAAATGTGTGTCCTATCCACTGCCAGCGCTGTCTTCTCATCTCTTGTTCCACTGGCACTTGTCTGGCTTTTGTCATCAGTTTCACACTAGTGACCTTGTCATACCATTTTAATCCTTCTATTCTATGCAAGCACCCATTTATGAAAATCTGTAACTTTGTGGTTGTTGTTTTGCTGTTCTCCATATTTCAGAGCCATACAATAGGACTGACTTGACATTTGAGTTGAAGATTCTTATTTTTGTGTTGACTTCTCTTGATCTCCATACATTTCCCAGTATTCAACCATCTTCTGATAGGTTAGGCTGAGGCTTAGAGGTCTATTCTGTGTTATTCGTCTTCCACTACACATTACTGGACACAAGTATTTCGGGCTTTATTTGGTCTATACTTGCTGATAGGAAAGTTATATTAGTGATTGCGTCTTTAAACTGTCTGGGTCGTCCACGGGTCCTATACACCATAGTTGTGTGAGTGTCATGAGAATGACCTTAGCGAATAATGCGCTTTTTTTGGGGTGCAAAATTGGCTGAGCGTCCTTTCGCGATGTACTGTCACAGCAAGGCGATGGCGCTATTTGGTTGGTCCTAAGTTCGATTCCCGGAAAGCCTTTCACTCAGTCAATAATACTTTTTTTTTTTCTTTTAACCAACAATGACTACTGAAAAGCAACAACATAATCGAATGTAATCTCATGACCTTTCAACTCCCTAAGAATCATATGCTTCCTGTCCTGTGTCATCAGCTCAAGGTCTTCCCATATCTTTTTCATTCCTTTCATGTCTGTCTCCAGCTTTCTTCTCCATGTATTCCCTGGTCTACCTGTGCTTCTCTTACCTTGAGGATTCCAGAACATGGACTGTCTAGTAAATCTTTCAGCAGGTTTGCTCAGTGTTGTGTCCTATCTATCTCCAGTGTTGCTGTTGTTGTCTAGCTAGGGCTGCTGAGTTTCTTGCTCTTTAGCAGCCAATACCAAGTTGAAGACTCCTTGGTATTATTTACACTGTAGATCTAGGCTTTTTCTGTGGCTTTTCTGCGATTATGAAACGTGTTGAGTTGAAGTCATGAGCTCCAGTTTCTCCAGCTTGGCTGGCATTTAAAGGATCATCACATCTGATCCCAAGCTAGGAGTAAGAAGTGCATGGCATACTGTGCATTCCCCGCCATCCAAGGGGGCTCTCCAACTATGCAGAGCTAAAATACTGTACTCTGGTTCTGAGCTCTCCCAAGGAATTGTCATGTCCTGCACAGAGCCACTTCCCAGCTTCCCATGCCAATCACTGGGTCCACAGTGAGATCCTTCTGCATGCAGTCAACCAAGTCAAAGCCAAAGAATTACGACTGGGACTCAAGTGACTTCTCCAAGCTTAGTGTGCAATGCTGGGTTCTCAACAAGTTTCACCACAAGGGGAATCCCTGGTAGTGTGTGGATGATTTCAAGAGTCAATGAGGATGTAATTAGCACCACAGACATTGATTCACTTCCACGTAGATATATTGTAGCATTGTGCATTGCTGGTGGCCATATTAGGATGACTTCAGATATGCCTCCATGCATATCTCCAGTGTCTGGTTCTCATGTCTGGTTCTTCTGGCACTTGTCTGGTTCATGTCATCAGTTCCACATTTTAGTTGTCTTGTCATACAGCTACAAACCTTCTATTTTAGGCAAGCACCCATTTATGACAGTGTCCGGGGTTACAGCACAGCACTCTCGAAGCGAAGGTAGCAGGTTGGAAATACAGTGGCGTCAAGCTACAGTCTATCAGCTGTAAATGAATATGTGACTCTACTCTTGGGTCAGGAAAGGCAAAGGCAGCAAGGAGGGAAAGTGGTTACTTCACCTCTCGAAGTTTGATCTAGTATTGAGAAGTCTCTAACACTTCACTCCACTATGGCAGTATCTGCTATGAGACTAACTTGTTTTATCCATTTGTGAAAGTCTGACACTTTTTTGGTTGTTGTTGTTGTTGTTCTCCATGTCCAGAGCCATACAATAGGACTAACTTGACATTTGAATTGATACTGATTTTTGTGTTGCATGTGACTTCTTTTAATCTCGATACATTTCTTTGATCTCATCAGACTGTTGTCGCGATGGTGATAACCTGTTACTGTTTTTTTTTTTAAATCTAATTTTAAACAGCACAATCTATTTAGTTCGCATTTTTTTTCTAAGGTGTGTATTACATTATTAAAAAATGAAATATATAATTAAAAATAATTTAAACCAGTTAAAGGTTGAAACAACTATCTGATATTTCAGCTGAGATTATAATGTTAACTAGTAAATATACCCGTCAAAAAGCTAATGCCTTAACCTTTCAGCATCTGCAGTACATTTAGAAGACTGGGGAACTCATTTAGTTGATTCTGAATCAAGTTATTTTAGCCATTTTCGCAAAATTGTGAAGAAAAACAATTGTTGGCTGTTTTCTCTAGGGATATAATTTATCCTCTTCCCTATCAAGGGGAAACAATTAAGCAGCCAAACAAAATAATAATAATAAAATATTTTTTAGATTTTTTTACATTTTTATCTGGTCTCTATTTATTATTTAAAATATAACTGCAATTTTGGTGGGAAAGAAGTTGCGCACTATATTGAACTTTGTGCAAAGGCCAGAAGCACACAACTTTTGTGACCAACATTCACAACAACAACAACAAAAAATGAGTTGTTTTCTATTATAACTGGCTGAAAATTAACTATTGCAGATAAAAGTTAACAATTGTGGATAATAGTTAACTATTGTGGATAAAAGTTAACTTTTGTGTATAAAAGTAGAAAGATAATTTATGTAAGAAGAGAGTGTGGATATATTACTTCGTGTGACGTCACATTTTTCCAAACAACTCGTCACATTTTTCCAAACAACTCGCCTCCCCATATCGTCACAAAATTGTGACCCCTCTCTTCCCCTTCTCACTGTGTAACGCCATATGTGGACGACCCCTTTAATGAAAAGCAATACTTCTATTTATGGTACTATTACTATTACTATTACAACATCTTCCACTCGAATGTGACTGAAGCCCAAAATGGGAGTAAAGAATAGTAACACAATAACATACCCAGCACATTGTAAAAGTAGCCTACTAAGCACGTCGTACAAGGCAACTAAGGAGGGTTGGTCACTGGGCCGGCTGTCCCATACCATAGAGACTTTAAACCACCAAAACGTGAAAAACAACATGAGCATGCCAACTAAAAAAAGTAATTCAACTCTACCATCAAGACAGAAGCTCTTCTGGGAAGGAGGTTTATGATGCTTCCCAGAGAAAGCTGAAAGGAGACTGGGTAGTGGATGCACTTTTTTCCTTTAAGAAAATCTCCAGATTTAGCACCGGGAATGCTCATAAATTAAACAAGCAATGGAAAACTGCAAATGGGGAAGCAGAAATCAGAGATTACTAGTATGATAAGATCACCAATGTAAAAATTGATGATAAGAACCAAGCAGTTTGTGCCAGTGGGACAAAAAGTGAGAAGAAGACGCCGGCAATAGATTGGTATCACACTGGGGAAACCTGTTGATATCTAGTCTATACTAAACAATCCTTATTCTGACATTCACAGGGTAGTACTAATAGAGGTACAGGGAGAACTAAACTGGAGACAGAAATGAAATGGATGAAGAAGACGTGGAGAAACCTTGAGCTGATGGCATGAGATATGAGGACTTGATATAAGTGTGTTGAAGGTCATGAGATATGAGGACTTGATATAAGTGTGTTGAAGGTCATGAGATATGAGGACTTGATATAAGTGTGTTGAAGGTCATGAGATATGAGAACTTGATATAAGTGTGTTGAAGGTCATGAGATATGAGAACTTGATATAAGTGTGTTGAAGGTCATGAGATATGAGGACTTGATATAAGTGTGTTGAAGGTCATGAGATATGAGAACTTGATATAAGTGTGTTGAAGGTCATGAGATATGAGGACTTGATATAAGTGTGTTGAAGGTCATGAGATATGAGGACTTGATGTAAGTGTGTTGAAGGTCATGAGATATGAGGACTTGATATAAGTGTGTTGAAGGTCATGAGATATGAGGACTTGATATAAGTGTGTTGAAGGTCATGAGATATGAGGACTTGATATAAGTGTGTTGAAGGTCATGAGATATGAGGATTTGATATAAGTGTGTTGAAGGTCATGAGATATGAGGACTTGATATAAGTGTCTTGAAGGTCATGAGATATGAGGACTTGATATAAGTGTGTTGAAGGTCATGCTCCTTGGGGAGCTGAAGATAATGGAAACACCTCAGATCACATGAGGAAGCAAGACCTTAAAAGTCAGGAGAGAAAGAGACTCACACAGGAACTGCAGAAAAAAAAAAAGTCAGCAACATATATATCTGGAGAAGCTCTGTCTCCGGCCTATATGTGCACAAGGATGAACAATCTTCCAAGAAACTTTCACGTCTTGGTAATCATGTTTGTGATCCTTTTACACTTTCAGTCTTTAATTCATTCATTTCATTCAAGTTCATTTGTTCCATATGGAAATGTAGCACTGAAACTGTTATTCATCACTGATTTCTATTGTGGGCTGTCAACTTGAGCTCTGCCCATGAGATCTGTTTGCCTTGACTTCCTATTTCACATTTCTACATGTCCTCTTTGTTCTCCCCACTCTTCTCTTATCATGTGATTCCAAGAGCATGATTTTGCCTTTAAAAATAAAAGATTTGACGGCTGCCTTACTTCCACTCTCTAGTTTTAAACAGCTCAATTCTTATGACCCTCCTGAGAGGATACTTCCAGACTCTGGCTGGTAGTTATTACAGTTGCATTTTTTGTTATGTCCTTTAGTTTAAGCTAGTGTTGTTGACCCTAGCCCAGCCCCCTAACCTGCACGACAGGTTGTGCTCCCTTAGTCTAGCCCCAATAAGTTTGGCATGGCTTAAGCTATTAGAAGAACCAGGTTCCAGATAATGTAGTTCATGGTACCAATTCAGCATTCAAGTTCTCCAACCACATCATGATCAAGGTGAAACAAACAGGGCAGACTTATCATCTTTTCTCCAAATTAATGTTTCCTCAGTTTCCTAATGCTCTTTCATATGTTCAATATAAGTTACTTAAATTTTACTGCAGTTACTAATTTTTCTATAAAATAAAGCATTGCATTGTTTCTTCACTGATGCCCATTTTGATCTTCAGAATTCTGTTTTCTCTAACACTGCAAAAATAGACAGTTCTCTGCATGAGCGAATCATGAACATTTAAATGTACACTATTAGCCATTATGAGATAACACACTTATTACGTCTACCAGGTAATACTTATGTGTGGTTATGTGCAATACCCACCATCCAGGCTGTAAAAACATCACCGCACCACGTTCCAGTAGCTGCTGCCTTCATGAAGACATCATTGCTAAGGCCCAGATATGTTGATATTCGGTAGGGAGCAGTGTAGTCACCTCCAATGTGAAGAAATGCGTTGTAGATGTAGGAAAAGATGAAGACGAACAAAATGGTGCTCAAAAACATAGTCATCCACGAACCTCTGTCATCATGAAACATTCTAAGGCGGAAGAGTTTATCTAGAGAAGGAAAAAAAAGAGATGTGCAAATTTGAAAGTTGCTATTATTTATTTTAATGAGAGATGAAAGCAGTTTTGAAGTTATAATCTGCAAGTCCAAGAACAATGAGATATGTCTATTTCTCTCTATGTGTCTCAGAATATGGAGTGTCTTCAAAGTCTTCCTTTTGTCTCCATAAATAGCATGTGACAACCCACATAGGTGGTCCTCTTCCAGGAACTCTGCGCCAAAACACTTCTTCATGTTTTCTTGCAATTGTCATCTTTGTCATCTATACAATCATCCATATTGTTTGGTTTTTTTTTTTGTGTGTCACACTTGGTAGGACTATTCAGCTCTATTCGTTGCTCCCCAATATCTGACCTCGCAAAAGTTGGATGTTCTATAAAGTGCTGGTAATCTGCTGATCTTAGCACATGCTTAATTGTCCCCATAATTGTTCATATTCATTAAATACTGACAATGGCAGGACTTGTACAGATATGATTTTACGTTATTCCAACAAAGACGTAAGAGGAGACAGCAGATGACCAACAGTTTCACCTCTTTGTTCCAGTTAGAAGTACATAGTCATTTATAATACTGATGTAATAAAGATGCGCGGGGCGTACAGAGAATAAAACGTGATGGATGGGGAAGAGGGAAGTACTAAATATCCAGTGGACACAATCATCATTATTTTTCTTTCGGTTCCTTTTGGACCATACAGCCACAATACAACCGATTCCATTAGGACCATACAGACACAATACAACCGATTCCATTAGGACCATACAGACACAATACAACCGATTCCATTAGGACCATACAGCCACAATACAACCGATTCCGTTAGGACCATACAGCCACAATACAAACGGTTCCTTTTGGACCATACAGCCACAATACAACCGGTTCCTTTTGGACCATACAGCCACAATACAACTGGTTCCTTTTGGACCATACAGACACAAAACAACCGGTTCCTTTAAGACCATACAGCCACAATACAACTGGTTCCTTTTCGACCGTGCAGCCACAATATAACCGGTTCCTTTTGGACCATACAGCCACAATACAACCAGTTCCTTTTGGACCATACAGCCACGATACAACCGGTTCCTTTTGGACCATACAGCCACAATACAACTGGTTCCTTTTGGACCATACAGCCACAATACAACCGGTTCCTTTTGGACCATACAGCCACAATACAACCGGTTCCTTTTGGACCATACAGCCACAATACAACTGGTTCCTTTTGGACCATACAGCCACAATACAACCGGTTCCTTTTGGACCATACAGCCACAATACAACTGGTTCCTTTTGGACCATACAGCCACAATACAACCGGTTCCTTTTGGACCATACAGCCACAATACAACCGGTTCCTTTTGGACCATACAGCCACAATACAACTGGTTCCTTTTGGACCATACAGCCACAATACAACCGGTTCTTTTTGGACCATACAGCCACAATACAACCGGTTCCTTTTGGACCATACAGCCACAATACAACTGGTTCCTTTTGGACCATACAGCCACAATACAACCGGTTCCTTTTGGACCATACAGCCACAATACAACTCTTTTGTCCTCATAAGACGAATCACTTTTTTTGCATACCCAAAATCGCGGTTATTGCCTTTTATGAGATGTCCGAGTTAGCAGCAGCTCTATTGTCATTGTCTCATCTAAGACCCTCGGGAACTACTCAAGTTGGTGGACACTCGGACAGCGCGATAAAGATGACCACGGGATACACGAAGACTGAGTGACAGCTATATCGAAGTCATGAGACAAACAAGCATAAGTGACATAGAAAGAGAAAAAAACGAATGCGATGAGTGACAGTAAAGGTAAAAGTAGTCCTATGTCAGATAATGCCGGAGGGGAGTGAAGTGAAAGTTATTTCACTATGCCAAGTTTAGCTTCGAGAGGTGGGATGACCATTTCCCTTCCTCGCTGCCTTTGCCTTCCCTAACTCAAGAGCAGTGAGTGATAGTACTTTGATGAAGTTCTCAAAAAAGACCTGAAGGAACGATATCCAAACGTATGTACTTACTGGAGTACGCTTGTTGTCTTGTTCATGTGCACAAATTTATGTATAGCCTTCTCTAGCATTTCTACACTACGTTTCTTTTATAAGATTTTTTCAGACAAAATGGTGCCAACTGGCAGACAATGGTAAATACTTCTTATCTTTTCTTATAAACCTAATTATGTTCGATCAGTCTTACCCAATAGTTCAGAGGTCAATTAATCTCGTGCAAAATTGACCCCTCGATTAATTGTACACCGCTGGTCACCACTGAAAGGACATTACTGGAATGGAAACCCATCAACAACAGACTGATACGATTGAGATTGAGAGGGAGATTCACCAACACTACAATAATACAATGCTACGCACCAACGAATGATAGCGATGAGGAGGTCAAGGATGAATTCTATCAACAACTGCAGAAAGAAATGGAGGACACACCTAGATATAATCTTGTTATAGTAATGGGAGATCTCAATGCGAAAGTTGGTACACACAATACATATAATGAAAGAACAATGGGGAAATGCGGCAGCGGAATAGCAAACGAAAATGGGGATAAGCTAATAAGTTTCTGCAGCATTAACAACCTGGTCATTGGAGGAACACTTTTCCCACATAAGGAAATTCACAAGTTAACATGGGAATCACCAAATGGTCGGGACAGAAACCAGATAGACCACATCATGGTTAACGGTAGATGGAGACATGCATTACAAGATGTGAAGGTAAGAAGAGGTGCAGATGTGGGAAGCGATCACCATTTAGTAGTTGCAAAACTGAAAGTGAAACTAAGAAGGGCTGGACCAACTGTAACTACACAGAAAAGGTTTGACATCAGCAAATTGAAGGACCCCCTTACCAGAAAAGCTTTTGCGGCCGACATTAAGAAACGATATCAATTTGCCAAAAGCCAGGAAAAGACATTGACTGATGATATAGACCAGAATTTTAACACCATTTCAACAATATATAAGGAAAGTAGCAAATCATGCTTAGGATTCCAGGAAAGGAAGAAGCAAGACTGGATAACACCAGAAACACTAAACACCATAAAGATGAGAAAGGAAATGAAAAGAAAGAAAACAGAAGCGAAGTCCCCCAGGTTAAAGCAACTATATCGCGAACAGTACAGTCAACTGGACAGGGAAGTTAAACGCCAAACCCGAGCCAACAAAAGGAATTTCCTACACGATCTTGCAAAACAGGCAGAAGAGGCAGCACTGAGAAATGAACAAAGCACAGTATACAAAATAACTAAATTCATCAGCGGAAAACAAGGTGCAAACAATATTACATTAGTAAGAGATAAGCAAGGAAATCTCATCAAGACAGCAGAGGGACAGGAAACAAGATGGGCAGAGCACTTCAGAGAAACTCTGAACAAGGAAATACCAGAGACACAATTGAATGTTCCTGAGGCTGAAAACGATCTAGTTGTAAATACAGACATTCCACGAAAAGAAGAAATCATCACAGCAATCAAAGGGTTAAAGAACGGTAAAGCTCCGGGCCATGATAACTTAAATGCAGAGCTATTTAAGACAGACCCTGAGCTAGCAGCAGAACTATTAGAACCACTATTTGCACAAGTGTGGAAAACGGGGACAACACCATCAGAGTGGAACAAAGGAATAATTGTCAAATTGCCCAAGAAGGGAGATCTTTCAGACTGCAATAATTGGAGAGGAATCACTCTTCTCTCAGTTCCCAGCAAAATACTAGGCAGGATAATTATACAGAGAATTTCAAAGGCAGTAGACTACAAACTGAGGAAAGAACAAGCAGGATTTAGAAAGAACAGAAGATGTGTAGACCATATATTCACTCTCAGGAACATTATAGAGCAGTGCTCAGAATGGCAAAGACAGCTTTACATAAATTTTGTTGATTTTGAAAAGGCTTTTGACAGCATACATAGGGAAAGTTTATAGAAAATACTGAGGGCTTATGGAATTCCAAGCTGCATAGTGTCAATCATAAAAAGCCTCTATGCCAACTTTACGTGTAGTGTTGGGCAGAGCAACCTAACCTTTGAGGTGAAGACAGGAGTACGACAGGGATGCCCCTTATCAACCACTCTATTTTTAACAGTCATAGACTGGGTGATGCGCCAGACAACAGAGGGCAGTCCAAGAGGAATAAGATGGACTACATTTTCAACATTGGAAGATCTGGAATATGCAGATGACATTGCACTGCTGGCACATTCACATCAACACATCCAGGAAAAAAACGGATAGACTTAATAAATTTAGCCAGCAGGTGGGCTTGAACATCAATTTAAAGAAGTCTGAGGTCATGACGCTCAATGTGAGCAACCCTGAGCCCATATCAGTAAGGAATCAGCAACTGGTACAGACAGATACCTTCACATACCTAGGAAGCATAGTAACACCAGACGGTGGGGCAGGCAAAGACATCAACATCAGAATGAATAAGGCAAGAACAGCCTTCTTTAGCCTAAATAACATCTGGAAGTCCTCCCAATACAGCACAAGCACAAAATTAACCTATACCAGAGTTGCGTGCTTTCTGTGCTTCTCTATGGTGCGGAATGCTGGAGAGTCACAGAGAAGGAAATGTCAAAATTGTCCTCTTTTCACACAACATGCCTAAGAAAAATTCACCGAATCTTTTGGCCGAATACCATCACCAACCAAGATCTGCTTACTCGTAGCAAGCAAGAGGACATGCATACCATCATAGCTGGCAGACGCTGAAGCTGGGTTGGTCATGTCCTCAGAAGAGACCCCGATGCCATCACAAGAACAGCTATGCTTTGGACCCCTGAAGGAAAGCGAAAGAGAGGCCGACCAAAAACAACTTGGCGGAGGACTGTGGAGGCTGAGATGCAAAGAATGAACCAGAGTTGGGGCACTGTACGAAGGATGGCCACCGACCGTGCAAAGTGGAATCAATTTGTTGTTGCCCTACAAGACGCCACTAGGCGTGATGGCCACTGACTGCTTTGACGGTCGGTGGTTAAGGATCGAAGAAGAAGAAGAAGCTGGTCACCACTGTCAACCTAGACCGATGATCTAGTGATTCCAAAAGTTATAACAAAAGTGGGGAATACCACCAAATGGGGACGCTGGGAGAATCAACGGGGGCGACAGGGGGACATTCAGTAGTAAGCTGGTGGTTGAGGATTTATCAATCTAAATTCAGCAACATTACTTAATATAACGCTTACATGTAAAAGCGGTTTGATTAAACAGGACCCTGACGTGAGCACTTAAAAGGAGAACGTAGCCTGATCTAAACCTTAACCCACCGCTCCTCCTTAACGTCGCTCGTCCCAGTTTCTTATAAAAGATGACAGAAAGGAAAGGAAGAATGCTAGACGGGCCTGCGTGCCCAATTCTCAACCCTTTGAAAATAAAATTCCTTCGTTCTTATACATCCTATAACAAAGGTTCCCAAACTGAGGTGCATGTACCAAGGGGTACGAGAAGCTTTTTAAGGGGTACTCGGAATATTTCGTAATTAACCACATTATCCTATTCAAATATTGCCAGTACAAGCTAGTTACCCGCCAAAATATAAAGGGAAATAATTATGTTATGTTCTTTCTGCTGCATGTCCTGATGACGGCATTAATTCCCCTGTGATAATTTCATTCACTTCCTTTATCCTTCAGAAAAATCAATGGCACGCAATGCGTGGTACACAAGCATAGAAGCTTTATCTATGATGAGCAGTGATGCTTCTCTAGCTAAATATATAAATGTACGATGAAGATGCATTGCGCGATGATCTCTGCTTAATAACAACGGAAACAATTCCAGAAATTTTTGTATGAAAAAACCCGGCCATGAAGAGTTGAGAGGAAAAGTGCGTTATTTCAATGGGCACGCAAAGTTAGTTTCCACGCCGCAATGCGAGGCTTTCCTATAATTTTCAGAAAATGCAAACTAAAAAGATTGCAGGTTGCTAGGATTTCGTTACGGACGGGACACTAACAATTTAGGAGGATGAATTATTTTTACTACTTTTGTTACACTATTATTCAAAATGCACCAAATATTACACTACAATCAACGTGCATTTCAAACGAAGGAAACAATAATACGAGATTTTCCGAATTCTATTAAACCATTTTGTTACCACAAAGACTACTCCCTCTATTTGAAGGCATTAATATCTAGTGCCCCCCCCCCTCCCCCCCAAAAAAATAAAAATAAAAAATACTGTCATTATTTCCCGTTTTCTTTCGTTTCTTCTAATCTGAGCAATTCTCTGAGGGCTGATTCATAATTTAGTATGATTTTTAAGCCAGGCAGATTATGTAAAGCCGTCCTGAGAAGGTCTATCGGAGAAGTTCTCGACGTCTGTCCGAGATGGCGTGTAAAGTACGGCTTTCGTGTTCTGGAACATTCTACAAAGACCTAGTGTGGGAACCGATTGCTTGTTTCTTTCGATATATTCTACATTCAATTAACGTTCAAATCTGGGTAGTTGGAGTCGGCCACAACAATTTCCGATTCCGACTCCTGACATTTTAGAAGTCCGACTACCGACTCCGATTTTATTTTATTTTTACTAGTCACATGGCATAAGATTTTGTATTTATATAGAGTTATATGTACTATAAGTATGGTATATGTGTAAATAAACGATTACGTGGCTAGATTACATTTTTAACTATTCAACCATACAATAATACAAAACAAAAACTCACAAAGCTTTTTAAAATATAATCATGTTATTTAAACTGAACTGTTTCTTTAATAAAAAGGATCTGCCTGGGCTTAAGTCTCGTAAAATTCGGAGTCAGAGTTGGAGCGTTATTTACCGACCCCAATTCCACTACAAAAATCGACCGACTCCACGACTCTGACACCCGGACTCCACAACCCAGTTTCAAATACGCGATATATTGTGTATCTGCCGATAAAAGAAGGTTACAGTTTAGAGAGTTATAAACCGTGTGTCACATAATTTTGGGTCGATCTCTTGTCCTCTCCGGCCATATTCAGTTACATTTGTAGTGCCTACTGATTACGTGAGATTTCCGTGGTCGGCACATTTCTTTCTCTGCTATCAAGCAGATATTTTGTATTTTCAAATCACCTTACACCCCTTGCAGTAATATTTATCATGTTTGTTTGCCCGCTTGACCTTCTTAAGAGTAGGCGGATGATGCAACCTTAACCGACAATCCGTTGGTAGACATTCTCGTTTACCAGAAGTCGGATGCCTGTTTCACACGGAAAACGGCCAGCAAAGGTTGATTATCGCTGATAAGACTAGTGTGACTTCTTAGCCCAGATGGTAATACGACGAAATTGTTGTTTAAACAACGACGGGACGATAATTATCAGTCGGACACCCCTGAGAAGAAATGTTTTAATAGTTCCAGGAAGATGTAAGAAGTTGTATGTAATCTTTGACGAGAATATTCGAACGTCACGATTGGCATATATGGAAGACGTGACCTTTACAATTACACGCAGAATTCCTATGAGGAATATTTTTGAATAAACCCTATCCTAAACACGCATGTTTTAAACTATTGGCCGGCACTCGAGACATAAACATAACAACATTTCTGATTGGGGCCTGGTCTAATAGTAAACAACACGTGCCAGGAACGAAAAGGGAAATATAACTTGACACTTTTGCAGTGTATAGCACTGTGAAAATTAACCTCGTCGAGAAAACAACCAGACCTGCCAGAGTTAAGAAAAAAATCAGAATTCATTTATCGAACCGGACTTGTTGGAGCCACTTGAGGACTTAAAAGTCCAGGAAAACTCTAGTATTATTAGCAAGGAAACCCGGAACCTGAAACACAGAGTCAAAGTGGGAACTTATTATAAAGTAACAACCCCAGAACACGTGTAAGAGGCATCTTCAACAAGTTGCCTTACTCTATCTCTGAGCCAGAAGTCTGTGATCCCAAAGTCAATTTAGGGTAAGTTGTACATTTACAATTCTATAGTTTGCATTATTAACACGTGAAATAGCATGTATATGTTGACATGTGAATATTAATTTGTGAAAATTGCAAAGTGGATGTCCAAGTCATTTGAGGCTGGCAACCTCAGCATATAGAAATGATTTCATGAACCACCACTGCAAGGGCTGGTGACTGCTTTATGCGAGTTTCTTATAGAGAACTAAAAGCAGAGGTAGTCCCAAGTTCCATATGGAGCAGGAAGTGAATGATGAAAGAAATGATGTACATACTTATTATATTATTAACATTTTCAACCAGTGTAGATGTAAATGAAAACATATTCAATCTATATTATTAACCTTTTCAACCAATGTAAAGTTAAACATAAATCTATTCAATTTAAATGTAAAGAAAGTTATCGCTCAATGGGCTTAAGATTAATTCTCATCGAGGGTAAAAAGTTCCGAGATAGACGGGATGGTGGAATAGGAAGAGGGGGACACATAAGTATGTGACGGAAAACGTAATACTCAAGAGGGTATTTGTCTCCTCTTGTGTGACACTAGTCGGTGGCACCAACTGAGGGTACTATCTCTGGAACAAGTGAGGGTATAAGTGGTCTGAAGTCGACGCTAGAAATTATCATCAGACGGGTCTTGGAGACGCGGGACCAGCTTCGTAGTTACTTCCTGACACTTATTGGAACGTGCAACAACTTTTAAACTCGACCAGTTACGAGTGTGATCCAGTCATCTATCTGCAAAGACCCAAACATCAGCTGCAGCAGAACCTCATTAGCAGCTAAGTAGGAACATAAAGCTGCCAAGTGAAATCTTACCCAATCCTCCATTACATCACTCGATGATGTTTATTGTTTGTTAAAGAATTATTCATTTAAAAAATGTTAACTATAATTGATTTCTTAATTTGTTATATATATATATATATATATATATATATATATATATATATATATATATATATATATATATATATATATATATATGTATATATATATATATATATATATATATATATATATATATATATATATATATATGCATACCTCACTCTTTCGACACGTTAGGAACCAGAGCACTGACGAAAGTCGAAAATCGACGAAAGTCGAAGCAAAGCTTTTATTTAGCTTGCAAATGCATTTGGGCCGCCAAAAAACGTAAATAGCTAACTATATAACACTTGCGAATGCGTGCAACACCTAAATAAACAGAAATAAACATAAGAATAAAGAAAATACAGTAATAAATAAAAAAAATACGTAAATAACATCTTACCTTAAAATCATTCTTGAGCAAGTAGACGATGAATATATACAGTATGAACAGTTTTGAATGTTGGTGATTTAGGGGGATTCTAGACTTAGAGAATCAGATGGAGACAATTTCGGAGGCTCATCTTCATAACTGGAGGAACTCAATCTAACTCTTTTAGGAGAAGGGGACTTTGAAGGAGATCTAACAGGGGCTGGGGCTGATGTTGATGGCTCAGAATCTGAAGAGTTAGAGGGAGGGGTGACTGAAGTTGGTTGTGGCGGTTGCGTCTTGAAAAAGGAGAGCTAGGACGTTTCCAGTTCTTTGGCGGTCATCTCCTTAGGCTGAGCTGTATCTTCACGAATGGATTCCTGTTCATTCAATAGTCTTCTTTATTCTTCCATCGCCAGGAGATCCTCATCACGTAGGAGCTGATCATGAGACTCAATCAGCTCTCTAACATCTTCAGCCTCTACTTCCAAATGCGAGGTACACCTAGCGTGCGGCTTATTTCAGAATTTGAGATGCCTTGTTCATTAAGCTTGATTAGTTCAAGCTTTTCTTGCTAATTTAGAACCGTATGGGTTCTTTTAACTGTGGTAAGGAAAGAAATTGACCCGGATTTTAAAAAAACCGCGGATAATCTCAGCCAAAAATAATCGGAAAAAATATCGGAAAATAATTAAAACAAAAACTAAAAATTATCCTACTTTTTTTTGCTTTTTAAAATATCACGCTCTGTTTGTTCACCAACATACTCATTCATTAATGACTTCAACGACGACCCTTTTTTCATTTTTTTAATTACTTCAAGTTTTTGTTCTTTAGAAAGAACAATTTTACGTTTAGACATGATCACTAAGGATTTAAAAAAAATAAAAATGATTAAAAACAGCGAGCGTTCACCTGTTACGATATTTTTTTTTTTTTAATGAACTTTTGTCTCGTTTTGGCGAGGCGTGTCCCGTTCAAACTAGCCGGTTATGTGGCTGCTTGGCATACACTACCATTTATACGTGTTAAATGCTACATAGAATAAGAATGACAGACGTTAAGCAGATAAGGCGTTTTTGCACAAAACGCAGTATAAATTTTAGGTTCAGATAGCAGTCAAAACGAAGAGAGGCAAAGATAGTGCAGTCCCAGAAAATAATATTGAATGCGTGTTTTGAGTGGAAAATTTGTGAAGTGAGAGTTGCTATTTTGGTTTTTTTCCATTGTTGATGGAAAAGAGAGATGTCACAAAAGTCGAAACACAGAAAAACGTGTGTAAAATGTCGAAAACAGAGAGACGTATGTAGAAAACTGTAACGTGTGAAAAAAAGACGGGAGTCGTGTGAAAAATGGCGGGAAAAGGAAGGAGCTGCATATAAAGGAGAGATGTAGGCGATAGGGCATAGTTTATAGTTTTTAGATTTAGAAGAAGGATTTTACAGATAGACCAGATAGATATAAATTTTTGTTAGGCAGTTTTATAGTGTTTAGGTGAACTTCGTCTTTAAGATTATCAAGACAAGTTTTTAAGTTGACAAGTTTTTATATTATTCTGTTGGATATATTTTTCCTTGTGAATATATATTTTCCTTGTGGATATACTCACTATTTAGTTGAGCGTAGTAAACGATCAAATCATTGTGAAATTTGCAGTGCTTGTCTAATGACGTTAATACACTCTGAATGAATTTTCTACATTGCTGTGTTTTATTTGGAACGTCACAGCTGGATCTTTTGAAAACCATTATACGATATATTGCTTATCACTAAACCTAAAAAAGTAAGAACGAACCTGGGAGGAAAAATAAACTTCAGTCAAGAATCTCCATCTTAGCCGGAAGGCCTGTAACCACTTGAACAGAAACGTATAAAGGATTAGCTCTCGTCAATATATTTACCTGCGCACATTCAACATGACCCGGCCACACACGTCTTACATTTGCGGTGTGACCAGCCCTTTTCTTTAGTGAAAGCATACTGATTTTGGCACGCGACCAGCCGTTTTCTTAAGTGAAAGCGAACAGCTTTTTTTCCTTAGTGATAGCAGACAGGCCTAATCACTAATCACTATCATGGATCCACAATCGTTGCAACAGCAGCATGACCAGCAACAATTACTGCTACAACAGCAACAACAACACTTGATTAATATCCAGCAACAGCAATATGATTGTCAACCATACCATACAAAATGGGAAAGACACTGTCAAAACAAGAGCAGATTGGAGTAGTCTAAATAGAAGACACAATCGTATAGCAGTAAGAAATTTTGTTAGTCAAATCAGGACAGGAATGACACTGCAAATAACTAATATCAACATAGGGAAGCAACAGAAGTGTCAGTTAACAACCGAGAATGGTTGGAAAATGAATGTAGAGCCGGTGTTTCCTATGGACAACCTTCTCCAAACACAACGCAAATATATGGGAGAGGACCCAATAGCTGTCATCCTACAACAAAAGCATGCAGCACATCAAATTGCGAACAAAAATGCAGAAAAAGCTTTTTGGAAGAAACAGCGTACATACGATAAAAACACAAAACTGGAACAGTTTCAAATCGGAGATCTAGTTTACTTCGAAAAACACGTTCGACATTCTAAATTTGACGACAAATGGATCGATGGTTTCAAAATCTTAGAACAGACTACACCAATAAATTTATCCAGTGGCACGAAGAAAGAAAAATCAGGACGAAAGCCCACATTTCACAAATCAAGAAAGATAATCATCGTCCTGTTTTCCAGCCTATCCTCACAAATACCAGACCGATTCGCAAAACCACCCTCCTTTATTCCCCCCACATCTGCGTCTACATCTGATGTGTCACATTGTGACGATGAAAACTCAAACCCCTCTCTTCATCCCACGCACGATGCTATCGACAGACTACGTAGATGTCGCGACACCTCTACGAGTGAAGATGACATCCCTTTGCAGGAGCTACGTGAGAGAATTCAATCAAGAAATGTTCGAGTTCAAGCAGACACATCTTTACGAAAAAGTACAAACTGTAATTTAAACTCAACCGTCGTTAGTTATCACCTGCCTCATTAACTGAACGAAATGCTTGCATTCCTACTTCCACATAACGAGATGAGTCAGACCTTGAAACTGAAGAACAACAAAATGATAACGAGGATGATAACGAGCACATCGAAGATAATATGGATACATCCATTCGGTTCGCCTCGAAACGACCTTACTCATCTTCATCAGACAACTCGGTACCACTGACAAAGTTTATACGCCTTCCACAGGAGCATGTTCGTACAAAGCTGTACAGGAAACGTACAACTAAGCGACAAAACATTGCACAGCACAGTGCATCAACTTCGCAACACCCTACCTGTAACACTTCATCAACCGTCACTGCTATAGACACTGAGAAAAAGTACGATAACAGACTGTCCAGGAGAGACATTGCTATATTAGAGATGGCGAGGTTGCTCTAGCTAGGCTACTCTAAATGGTTTCATTTTTTGTCCGAGTGCGATAACAGATTGCCCCAGAGAGGCATTGCTATTTTAGAGTCGGCCAAGTTGCTCTCGCTAGGCTACTCTAAATGGTTTCAGTTTTTTGTCCGAGTGCGATAGCACATTGCCCAGGAGAGGTATTGCTATTTTAGAGTCCGCTAGGTTGCTCTAAAATATTTTTTTCTTCAGATGCTGCCAGCCACCTTCTATGTCGTCCTGTTGATGCTATCAGCAGCAATCATAACCGCCAGTGAAGAGAAACTAATCTGGAAAGGTGCAACACTATTCGACATGCACAATTACCCTTGCTACAGCGTTCAAACCATTATATTCAGAATTAGAAGATTTAAATAACATTTTTTTTTGGGACTTAGAAATATATGTATCAAACATTGTTGTACATTATAAGATAACCAAACACATGGGTCACATTGATGTACTATTAGCCGCTAAGGCAGAATCTCAAAGGTTAAGGAAGACATTGTTTATCTTAAGCTACACTTTCATGATATGAGACAAGCACATCAACCAAAACGGGCGATTTTGCCGTTTGTAGGCAATGCGCTAAAGTTTTTTGTTGGCACTGCACCCGACGACAACTATGACAGTTTATGTCATAACATTAAGACCGTGGCGGAAAACCAAGACATTATTACACATGTGGTTAGCCAGAGCATCACAAATGGTGAACAATACTCAGAGCATTTTTTTCTCAATTAACACATTTTTCTACTTGTCTGTTCAGGAGTTGCTGAACCACACATATGCTATGGATCATTACTTATTATACATTGTTGAATTTCATTGATATCGCATAAGTAACTATGTACCATGTATCATGTCTTTTTACCAAAGTACTGTGGTCGAGACACACAGATGTTGTACTCGTACACTGAAATTTGACCATGCTCTAATGCGTATTTAAAATGTTAACCCACATCTCTGGTTCTTCTCCCTCTTCCCTACGCACACCCTGTCCAGACGTTGTGTACTCAACAACACCTCTGTTTCCGTTCTAAAGATGTATTTACCACTGAGAATATTTCTATTCAATTTCACTCTCTAATTTTGTAGTATGGCAACCTCTCAAAATTCATCCATCCCAACCGCAACTATTTTTCTACCCCCCCCCCCCCCCTCTTCCCCCCCCCCCCCTCCCCCAGCAGACTAACTGTGAATTTCCCCATGCGAGTTTTTTTTTTTTTCCTTTTCTCCCATGCCTCACATTCATTCATCCAGCAACCCCCAGCTATTTCATTGCACTATACCCCCCGCTCTCCTTTACTTGCCGTCAATGGGACTTCTCAAAATATCCAGACAGCGTGACCTTTCCCCGCTCTCGTTGACAATCGCAGAGGTCATTGTAAAACGTAAATAGTTCTGGTCAGTTACGATTCAGATGCATATATTAGGTTAGGATACAATTATTGTCCTGAAGATTGATTAAAAGTTCGAGTTTTGTTTGGCATGACCAAACCTTATATGTGTTGACTTCAGAAAAGTTCTTCAGTCTTATATTGTTAATGTATATTGAATATCATAACTCCATGTTTTTATAATTACTACTAGTGTTTGTTAAGTAAAGATTTACATAAGTTTTGTATTAATACATGAATATCATTTACATATTGCGTATTGCACATTGCTATTCATATTCCATACTGTTTAATGGCAAAGTGTATAAACAACTTATAGTGTCCCCCGTTTTACGCATTATAAATCTACTGGGACCCCTCGTTTTACGAATAAAATTGCTTTTCTTTTTTTTTTTTTGCTTACATGTATACTGAGATCTTGTAATAAATTTTTAGTTGGCTCACATGTATACTGAGATCTTGTAATAAATTTTTTAGTTGGCTTACATGTATACCAAGATCTTGTAAAAAAAAATTTTTATTTTATTTTTACTTTGTTTTTGTTTTGGCTCACATGTATACTGAGACCTTGTACAATTTTTTTTCATTTGGCTCACATGTGTATGCCCCCATTCAATTACTTGTACCAGTATCAAATTTTTTTTCTCAACCATTGTCCATTGCCAATTGGCTCATAAGTATATGCCCCCATTTTATATTTTGCTCCAGTAGGTATGTTAGGGACTTGATATTTTTTAGTTGATAGGACGAAAATGTCTCCACATGGGATACATTTTTGTGGCCCCTGGGACTTGTGTGACCGCTTGGCATACACTACCATTTATACGTGTTAAATGCTACATAGAATAGGAATGACAGACTTTAAGCAGATAAGGCATTTTTGCACAAAACGCAGTATAAATTTTAGGTTCAGATAGCAGTCACGACGAAGAGAGGCAAAGATAGTGCAGTCCCAGAAAATAATATTGAATGCGTGTTTTGAGTGGAAAATTTGTGAAGTGAGAGTTGCTATTTTGGTTTTTTCCATTGTTGATGGAAAAGAGAGATGTCACAAAAGTCGAAACACAGAAAGACGTGTGCAAAATGTCGAAAACAGAGAGACGTATTAGAAAATTGTAACGTGTGGGAAAAAAGACGGAGTCGTGTGAAAATGGCGGGAAAAGGAAGGAGCTGCATATAAAAGGAGAGATGTGGGCGATAGGGCATAGTTTATAGTTTATAGTTTTTAGATTTAGAAGAAGGATTTTACAGATAGACCAGATTAGATAGATATAAATTTTTGTTAGGCAGTTTTATAGTGTTTAGGTGAACTTCGTCTTTGAGATTATGAAGACAAATTTTTAAGTTGACAAGTTTTTATATTATTCTGTTGGATATATTTTTCCTTGTGGATATATATATATATTCCTTGTGGATAAACTCACTATTTTGTTGAGCGTAGTAAACGATCAAATCATTGTGAAATTTGCAGTGCTTGTCTAATGACGTTAATAAACTCTGATTGAACTTTCTACATTGTTGTGATTTATTTGGAACGTCACAGTTGGATCTGTTGAAAACCATTATACGATATATTGCTTATCACTAAACGTAAAAGGGTAAGAACGAACCTGGGAAGAAAAATAAACTTCAGTCAATAATCTCCATCTCAGGCGGAAGGCCTGTAACCACTTGAACAGAAACGTATAAAGGATTAGCTCTCGTCAATATATTTACCTGCGCACATTCAACATGACCCGGTCACAGTTATATTATGGCGCATGTCCAAATATGAAAGACCTTTAGGTCTGGAGAATTAGTTATGTTACGAGATACGAAAACATAAACTGATGGGAAATTTACAACACGACTCGAAAACTCACCAAAGAATATTAATATGTCAAGAACATAAATACTGTACACATAAAACTAGCGCACACAGCTATGTGACACGAAAATACAAAATTGAGGATATAACATACGAGTATAAACAATTTAAAAAGTCAATAATAAATCAACCGCTGTGCATGCGCAATTTAAATTTACAATTTGACGTGATGCGCCCGCCCGCTTGCATCAAAACTAAACCCTGAATCTAAGTGCGCCCAAATAATAATCTGCGAACACGTCATCGACCAGAAATCCCGGTCGATGACGTGTTCGCAATTTCGCTTGTTTGATTTTCTGGTACATATTATGTAGTCGAATGAAAAATTATTTTTACATTTTAAATAATATTTCGAAATGTTATTTTAAAATTTTCGGAATTTTTTACTGCCCCGGTTAATCCGCAACCCGGTTAATGCGACCCCTGATAATCGAGTCTTCTACATTTCGAAAGCGAAGTATTATAGCACGTTTCACTAGCTTTGCCCTCAAACAAATGTAATTATCTGATTAACCGTCCAACGTATTAATGCCATTTTTTGCATACGATGTTATATTGGGTTAGACCCAACAAATATATACTTTATATCTGTGCATCTTGTCTAGTTCCCATAAACGGAAGAAATCCTTTGATCTTTGTCGGCATACTAATTATTGTGTATCGAGAAAAGAAATTTTACCACTTCATGCACATATTCTGTGAATTGATTAGGCATAGGCGTGTCTACTATTACAATAATGTGGCCATCACGTTTGCATATGAATACCTGTTGAAGATGATTTCTTAAATGATCTGCATGCGAGATACTCGTGACATTGTTTGTCATTGACATTTAATGCGCTACCAAACTGGACCTTCCTTGATCTAATTATTTCAATGGGTATCACCTCTTTTTGCGGTTCATAAATATCATAATGGAACGTTGCTCCTCTAATGTGCTTGTAAATAACGGTAAGGTCATCTTTAAAGAAATTAAACTTCATCCGAATCATAATCAGATGTCTCTGAGAAATTGATAATCAATCTCGGCTGAATGAAGGACAAACCATTATTCTTCCAATATTCCTCTTCCTCTTGTAACACATGGCTCTCACATTTCTTCCAATAATCCCTGGCTATATTGGAGATGGCGGCTTTTATAAGTATTTCAACATCTTTTAATTTGAACGTTCTATTTTCTGTTGCTACCTGTTCCTTAATTTTAGCCCATACTAATTCTATTGGGTTTAAGTGAGAATAGTAAGGAGGCAATCTTAAACATCTGTGACCATGTTCATGGATTGCCTTGTCTATGTGAAATATCTTTGTACGCTGTGTCTTTTTTTTACAATTCCAAGTAATTCAGGCTTCAGGGACATTTCGTTGAATGGAATGTTGTTTATGGTCAGCCAAATCGTTATTACATCTCTAGTACTTGATGAATTAGGAACTTTATCTTCTGGTGCCACAACGTTATGATATGAAGCATTGTCCATTATCAAACACGACGGTCTATCCAAGGAAGGAAGTACATGATTCACAATCCAATCTTGAAATATCTTGCCATTCATCTCTGTATGGTAATCCCTAATAACTGTGGATTTTGAAACAAATATGAGTTCAGTATTATTTAGAAGCCCATGATGGCTGCTTCCTGGATGTGCAATTATTAGGCGCTGTCCTTTGCTGCTTGGTTCTAGTCTCTTAGTTGTCCCATCAGATGATTGCCATTCTCGTTCATTACTGTGGTGAGAATTGATCCAAGTTTCATCTAAATACACAAAATCATAACAATCTCTTCTCATTTCTCTGATCTCGCGTAAATATTTGCTTCTCATTGCAACTATATGAGGCTTCTCACAAATAAGGTTTCTACCACCAACATATTTTCTAAAAGTGAATCCCAAACTCCTAATAGTCCTCCATAGCGTAGATTTGGAAATATCATTGTCATTATTCTTTCTTAACCAAATTTTCAATTTCCTTAAAGTCACTGCCTCATTATTGTGAAACATATTCCAAATTTCTCTGCGGAGCAATTCTCTGTCAAAATATCCACCACTCTTGGCCTAATTTTCGTGTGTAAAACACTAGAATTAGAAATTTTAGATGTCGCTATCCAGCGGTGCAATGATCGTTTGATTATCCCCAAGGCATGAATAGTCCTCTTTTGTGGGTTTGAAATAGAATGATATAGTTTTCCACGAGTAGCTTCATTGCAGAAATACTTAAAAATCCTATTTGTGATTAGCTGTAATGTCATAAAATGTACTCGCAGACTCATTTTCCTAGTTAACCACACAATACTTTTTGTAGACACGCCACTGATTGACAATTGTGGTGAAGTGGGATGTTATAAATATTTATAGGGGACTTAATGTACTGACTGAGATCAGCTGTGAAGGTATCTATATCTATTAAGAGTAGTGTATTATAGATAACCTTACTTGCTACCACATATCTATATATCTCAGTCAGAATTATTCTGGAATAGTGTGATGACTACGTTATGTGTCTAGGGTATGTGTATGATGAAGTGTAAGTCACAACAGACAGATAAACAATTTAATTTAATCCACTACTCTTGACAACACTGTGACACTCACATACATATAACACTCTATGAGAATATCTTAAGGAGTCACTGATAACTTTTCAAATAACAATATGTATTCATGGTTATCATAAAGGTATATGTGTCCTGATTCAAATACAAAGGAACCAGGAATCACAATCAATTTTAATTACAAGTATATGTACAGACTTTATCAATATGAATATTGTAGTGACATATATTATTAAAAATATCCTATGTGTGTCAGTTGTGTAGTGGTAATATGAGGTAATACTGGTTTTGTTTTGTTCAAGCTCTGTTGGTATTTGTCATCATGACTTCAATAGTTTGTCTTTTGGGACTAGTATTGGAGATGTTCTCAGTTCCTGATATTAAGACAATTAAATTCCCCTCTGAATGTTATTTTTACAAAGTTATTTCAAGATGAGGGGACATAATGTTGAGCTCAGCTGGCCAAATCAGCTTATCTTGCGTGAAGGCGGCAGGAAAGGACTCCTCTGCTTGAATTCTCCCCTGGGCTCTGGAGACACCTCACTGATAGCTAAAAAGACCAAGGAGTATGCTGTCCGACTCTGGATTCAGCAAAGCTCTGACCAGGTGCTGCTCAGTACCATCAAGACCACGGTCCCTGAAATCAAGAAGGATGTACCTTCTACTTCATAACTAACTTATACTTTCTTTTTACACTGATCACAATACATCACAAACATTGAGTTCAGAGCGTTAGGCCAACTGTCAGCTTCATTCTGAAGTACTTTATACCAGTATTTACCTCCTTAATGGTTACCACGCCTCTGCACTTCCAGCATTATTTCTTTCTAGTCAATCATCTAGGTGTCAGTGTACTGTCTGGCCATTCCATGCCGTTTGACTTTCCTCCGACACCCTCTGTTCAGGCTGGAGCATTATAGGCTTTACCTCACGTTTGCCACTGAACTACACATATATATATACAGGCATAAATTAACAATTCACATTCAATTTTCATTAAAAGATACTGAATGGTTTAAGCTTACCACAATTCATAGAATAAACACAGATACGTTGATTAGCAATGAATTCTGGCACAAATTCCCATCTGCTTATGTTCCAGGCTTTTATTTTAGCAAAAATATGAGCTGGCTTCAACGCACTGTTGCTTTATCAAGCTTATTTGCACTAGTGGTCTCGAACTAACGCTCCTAAGTGAGTATATCAGCGAGTCTAGCCAATGAGGCCACGTTTCGACAAGTATTTGAAAAAATGTTACCTTCCTATGTCTCCCCTAACAACGAAAGATAGTATTTATAGCCCGACCAATCGTGGTTAGTTTTTCATTTGTTGCGCTCCAATCAATTTGGAGTTTACATGGTAGGCTATTTATGTAACGTAAGGTTTTTTCAAACATGTTATAAAAAAAATTTTATGAGCAGAAATGATTTTGTGTTGTCAGGCATCCCCACTATTTTATTTTGGTTATAATTTATTAATTCCTGGACTATTTGCGTAACGTTTTACATATTCTTTGTCAGCAAGCCCTAAGGAACCCAAATATCCAAATTTAAAAGAGCTACGTGGCTGCGTTCAAAATATGTATTTTCTACCTCCTGTTTCGAAGATGTGCTGTCTGGGAAGGGTAGTGTATTTTATCACTGTCCGTCTGAAAAAAAGTTAGTGCATGTAGTCTTACACGCGTGATGGCAGCATTTGTGTATCGCGCGACGCGTGTTGCATGCGTTCCTGATTTTCAGCCCTCCCTCTCTCTTTATCCTTTAGTCCATCTGTTCGTTCGTTTTGGTAACGCAGTGTAGAAAAAGACATGAATGGAATTTAAAATTTAGGTCAACTTGCATATTTCAAGGTTTTTCTTAGAAAGGCAGCACATTTTATTGTGTGTTTGGGAAACGCGTGTATGTTGCAGAAGGCCTATATTTAACGTGGAAACGTTACAATTTGCAGACGAAGCATAAAACAAAGGGGATTTCGAGTACTGTCATTGTGACAGCACTGTTCTTTACCATTCTTCTTCCTTTCTTTATTATATGTATTTATTAGGCTTTATATTTACCTGATAATTTATATATGTGGATTAGAATATTCCACGACAACAATGTGTGAGTAGCACCGGATATAAACTATTTTGTGTTCAAGAAGTGCGATTTCACGCAATTTCACTCAAAAATCATGCCAATTGCTTGATAAACCAAAAATGTGCAAATGAGGTCGTATAATTTACTGTAGACATTTCAATATGTGTGCGTGTGATGTGTGTTGGCAAGTAGGATTTTATATTATATCGCAAAGAAACGAAAATTGAAACCAATGGCCGCATTTTAATGAAAAATTTAATTCATAGGGTCTATACCATTTCAAATTCACACACAAAATTTCACTTATATGCGTTATATATTCGCTGAGATATAGCATTTTGAAGTTGGGCAAAGCTAGTGAAACGTGCTATAGATGGTACTGTGTTAAATAGCAATAGCTCAGAATTGGAAAAGCAAGCAGGTAATGAATACATTACGTCATATATTGAGAAAAGTCTACAATCATAAAAAAAAAGCTAAACTTGAAGCAAGCCTATGTATGTACGTGTGTGCATGTGCTATATCCAAAACAGTGGTGTAGGTAGATCCGAGACTGATTTTATTAATAACTTTAGGAGAAAAAACAGGCGGCCTAAGATTATCGAGTCGCAGGGGTCTCTGAAAGGCTATCCATGCTACTGCTCTAAATATGTTTTATCCCATTTGTTAAACCTATAAAGAACTCTCTCCCCAATCTTAACAGAGTTTCGAGGTAAAAGACCTTTCCTTGATTTCTGCCATCCTGGCTCTAGACCAGGTATATTTCTAATGGCTGTTATTTAGCGAATGAACGCAATATTGAAAGGCGTAAGAATTTAGTAAACAGGCCCGTACAAAATTCTGCTTTCTCTGTTTTCCAGTAGCGCTTGCAGGTAGCAAGTCAACCGCTTGGCTGGTAAGAATAAAGAAAATGTCAATTTATCCGTCTGCCTCGCTTTGATAGCCAGTCGTAATGTGTTTGTGTCTGGTGTGTATGTGTGAAAGATCAATAAACAACCTTAGATATGCGGGTAATACAGTTTTGTTAGCTGAAAGTAAACAGGAGTTACAAGAGCGTGTGAAGAAAGTAAACAGCGTAAGTCATGAATATGGATTGAACATGACATTGAGAAAAACCAAAACTATGATAATTAGCAAAGAAGGCGACAAATTAACATTAAAGATAAGAATAAATGGGAATGCCCTGGAAAAAATCAATAGCTTCTCATATCTTGGTTATATAATAACAGAAGATTGCAGATGTGAAACAGAAAAGAAGAGAATAGGAATGACTAGAGCTACATTCAACAATATGAGACAGATTGTTATGTTATTGTTAACCATAATCGACCTCACTGCACTCAGGACAAACCCACAGGTGCTCAGTCTCCCTCAGCAAATGTCAAAGAGTATGAATGTTAACTGTACCTGTAGCACGCTGGTTGTACATACGACGGATGCATCCTCTCTCACTTCCATTTCTGCTAGTCCCACGTTTGATGCCAAACTCCAACAGTCTCAGCCTTGTCGATTCATTCATTACAGTGTCGTTTTCTAGCAGACGATCGTTAATTGCCCTTAGTATCTCTCCCTTATCCATATCCAGTGTCCCCACTATGGGTGCTCTCGAGGCCAGTGTGTCAGCTCTCTCATTGCCACGTACCCCTGCATGACCAGGTCAGTAGAACCACACCAGTTCTTGCAGACTTGAGGATTCTATTGATGTTTTCCATTCCTGCCGCAGCCATCCGTTCTGAATTTTCCGAAGCATGGCCTGAGAGTCTGACAATATAACTGCCCTGGTTGATGGAGTTTCAGACAGCCACCTCATAGCTGCAGTAACTGCCTCTACCTCCATTCTCATGCTGGAGGTTGTTGTCATGTAGGCTCCACTTTGTTCAGCAACGACCCTGCCTTTTATTCTCGCAGAGAAGCCCCATCCTGATTTCTCACCACGCACTAGAGACCCATCAGTGTACACAATGGCGTCATCATCCCTAGAATGATCAGTTATCAGCTGATTAATCTCAAGCTCTGCTTTTCCATTGCCCCAAGTTCTGCACTCTCTGCCAAGGCTAATGATGACCTGCTGGTAGTTAATCCAGTTCTCGCCTGACTTTCTCCACTCTTCCCCTTTGGATATATTTTCAACCCTGGTCACCTGACCAATCGTAGCCTCTGCCTGTGCCATCCACGACATCCTCCTCTTTATTCTTGCTCCTTTGATGTCAGCTACGTTCTCTTGTAGGGGGTGTCTTTAGTCGGTGGTTACCGCATATAGGCTTTTGCCTGGGCCATCGCATATCTGGATCTAATCGACAGCAATCCGAGCATGTATCTCACTGTCCCAATAGGGATATCACGCGTACAGCCTAAAACTAGTCGCATCCCTTCATTTTTAATGTGTTCCAGTCTTTCACATTGTGACACTGACAGCATGAGTATTCCTAGGCCATACTCGATTACTGAAATCACGAGCTGGTGATAGAGGAGAAACAATAGTCTCTGTTCCAAGCGCGCAGCAGCCATTGTTTTTAAAGCTGCCAGTCCTCGCTTGCATTTCTGTATGATCACTTCGACATGATGCTAGAACGATAGTCCACGATCAAACGTTACTCCCAGATACTTTTGCTTGTCTTGCCTTTCAATTGTCTGCCCATTGAAAGTGATGTCTGGAAGGTCTGCTTTCACTATGGAGTTTTCAAAGAGAAAGCAGACCTACCAGATACAGATGAGACAGATACTAACATCTAAACAACTAACTCACAAACTGAAACTGAGAATCATCACATGTTATATATTCTTCATTACAATGGTGTATAAACACGGACAATGGACAAGCATTTAGAAGAAAGAATTGAGGCCCTTGAATTGTGGATATTTAGAAGGTTAAGGAGAGAAAATGATAGGGACAGAATGAGAGACCATAACGATGATACTCCTTGAGCTTTGCTCACTTTAACCATCTGACTGTTAAACGTCTCAAAGTTCTGAATTTCAGATTGCGTGCAAGGAAAACTGGCAGTGATGCGTGCCTATATCAGCTGATCACCGCTATTATCTCTCCCTACAAACAAACAACAACAACAAAAGAAACCTCACAGTCCCAAAGGCAGGTTATAAAAATCTGGTCCCCAACGTTTAACGTGTAGGCGCCTAGGCGACCCAGCGCTCAATAATTTACACCACTCCTCTCTTTCTATTTCCTAAATCATTAACGGTAGTGTTATTTTTTTCCGTTTAACAGCACCTAACACACACACACGTACTAGAACATCCATCTTTCTCTCCCTCAGTTATTGTCTTACTCACGCAATCATTATGACTTCACATTTTAATTTTTTTTTTTATGTCTGCCAGGTCACGTGTGCTTCATGAAAGTCCCCGTCCCTTAATCTCAGAGTCCACTCCTTGTCAGTCCTGTAAACTTTAAGTTTGTTAATCGTTTTAAGTTTGTTAAGCGTGATATGTACCTTAAGTCTTTAACACTCAAAATGAGTAGTCCGAAGACAGACGGGCGGGGAAAGAGTGTCTACCTCCTCTTTGTTTCCACAGTCTTACAAGCACTAAAATAAAATGTATGCTAAGGTTCGATCCAGGTAAGTAACATTCATTGATTCATCAGCCATAAGCTCCCAGAGAAGTATAGGCCTTCTACAAACCTATGCCAAGTCCTCCTGCCATCATCTCAAGTTCTGTCCATGTCTTCTTCATTCGTGTCATGTCTTTCTCTAATTCTCTTCTCCGTGTGTTCTTCAGTTCTGTCTTACCCTGGAGATTTCAGAACAAGGGCTGTCTTGTTATGCTAACATCAGGTTCTTCCTTTGTGGTGCCTTATCCAGCGCTAACGTCTTCTTCTCATCTCTTGCTGCACTAACACTTGTCTTGTTCGTGTCATCAGTTCCACATTAGTGATCTTGTCATCAGTTCCACATTAGTGATCTTGTCATCAGTTCCACATTAGTGATCTTGTCATCAGTTCCACATTAGTGATCTTGTCATCAGTTCCACATTAGTGATCTTGTCATCAGTTCCACATTAGTGATCTTGTCATCAGTTCCACATTAGTGATCTTGTCATCAGTTCCACATTAGTGATCTTGTCATCAGTTCCACATTAGTGATCTTGTCATACCATTTCAATTCTTCTGTTCTACACAAGCACCAATCTATGACAATCTGTAGCTTCTTGGTTGTCGTTGTTGTCAGGTATGTGACATAATTGCAGCCGCGGTAGCGCAGTGGTGAGTGTCACCGAGAGACCTACACTAGCATTATTTGTGCTATTGTTAGAATGAGATAAACAGTTAGGATAGCTCACAAAGGGAAAAAATAATGAATGAAAATAATAATAATTCCTACTGACAACAGTTCAAGGTAACAGCTCACGTTTACTAAGAGTGAGTGATCATCTAGAGACGTAAATAGAATGTTCGAGAACAGCGAAGATTGACCAATAAATTTAATCCAAAAGTACTGGGTTAACGAATCAGAGAGTGGCAAGGAAACACACCACGCTGAGATGACCAGAGGTCATTAGTTGGTCATTAATTAGTCAGTGAGAGTGTGTGCTGAGAAGTTTCGAGCAGCTGTGCGGACAGGTTGTATGTCTGTGGTTTTACAGACTGGCTCTTATGAGAATATACGAGGTGTGTTCAAATGAAACCCGTCCCAGTGGCTTTATAAGAAATATATGTAAGGTACATCAGCAGGAATAGTAGAATTAAATACAGCAATTGTTATGATGCAAGTACTCACTGGGGTTCTTTAGAAATAGTCACCATAGGCATTCAGACACGCATCCCACTGCTTGGGTAGACGGCGGATGTCGTCCGAGAAAAATGACGTTGGTTGCTTATTGAACCATTTGGTCACCGAGACCCTGACGTCTTCATCGGAGTCGAATCTTTGTCCCTTTAGAGATTTTTTAAGGGTCCGAACAAATGAAAGTCACATGGTGACAGATCGGGGCTGTAGGCAGGGTGTGGCAGAACTTCCCACCTTTTCCTTGCTAACGCTTCCTGCACAATGTTCGCAACATGTGGACGAGCATTGTCGTGCAACAGAATCACAACACGCGAAAGCATGCCGGGTCGTTTATTCTTGATGACTGTATGCAGGTTGTCTAGTGTGTCTTTGTAGCGGATGGCATTGATGTTCACGCCAGGCTCTTTAAAGTCTACCAATAGAAGCCTTTTTTTTTTTTTTTTTGTTATTTTTTTTTTTTTTTTTTTTTTTTCCTTAACCAGCGGCACTTGGGCTTTCAGCCCTTCGGCCCAATGACATGTCATTGCGAGGCTGGGGAACCTGAGGACTTTCCTTCCAACCCGGTCAGGAGCTTCGCTCCTTCCCATCCACAGAGGGTTTATCACAGGAGCCGTTCAGGCTATTCAGCTCAAATTTCCGGCCGTAAACATTTCTTCAAACGCCGACGCCCGGGTTTGAACCATGAACACCTGGTCGCCAGTACAACGCCGAAGCCATTACACCAGCGCGGCTCCCATATATAGAAGCCCTTCATGGTCAAACAATGCAATCAGCATAATCTTACCGGCGGAAATCTGTGACTTGAATTTTTTGGGTTTTGGTGATCCGGGATGTTTCCATTGCATGCTCGCTGTTTTGCTGCACGGCTCAAAGTGGTGGCACCACGACTCATCACCTGCCACTATGCGCAACAGAAATGCATCACCCTCCTCTTCGTACCGCAGCAGGTGGTGCAAACTCCACCCCATGCGTTCTTCCTTATGGTGATCGGTCAGCATCAGTGGGACCCATTGTGAACACATCTTTCGATACTTCAATGTCTTCTTAACCACCATTTGAACTGTCCCAAGAGACACAGCGAATTCCTCTACTAGCGAACGTAAGCTCCGACGACGGTCCACCCGTATTGCTGCATCAATCTCGGTGATGGCTTCTTCTGTCGCAACAATATGCACCTGACCTGGCCGCGGAAGATCTTTCGTTAACTGACGTCCTTCTCGAAACATTCGTGCCCAGTATTTCACTGTAATCTTAGACACACTTTTGTCACCATACACTGCTTTCATTCGGCGATGAATATCGACTGGTCACATCCTTCGGCTGTTAGGAACTGAATCACCGCTCGCTGATCGACCTTGGACGGATTCCTTATCACACCGGCCATTATTTTAACGGTCTGCAGCACAACCAATGAATACTAGGAGAATGAACACTTACACAATTGTACATTCGTATGTGCTTATTACGTCAGATGTGACGTCATCATGCTCCTCCTACAAATGTCCACTTGTCGCAGCACGGTCGGGTTTCATTTGAACACGCCTCGTACATATGTCCAGCTACCTGAAGTAAGTGTTAATCTATCGGAAGATAGATATTGATTCTGTGGTTTACAGTTAGTGTTTTTTTCTATAGGAGATCAGCGATTATACTCTCTTGTAAGTACCTGATTGTGAATACATTATGCATAAGACAGATTCTTGTTTCCAGGAATGTTTTGTAGAGGCATGATTAGCCAGTTCGCTATGAGAACTCTATGACTATGTATAAAGGAAACGGAAAGTTATGAATATATAAAGGAAACTGAATATTATTGAGGAGCAACTCTAAGTAAAGGTTGATCTACGAAGACTTTAAGTATAGGTTGATCTATCAAGAGATAGATATTACTTCTAAGAAACAGTGAGTGTTTATTTCCACATGAGAACCGCAATTATGTTCTCACTTGTAAGTATCTGACTGTGAGTATACATTATGCATAAGTTAGATTCTTGTTTCCAGGAATGTTTTGCGGAGGCATGATTTGCCAGTTCGGCAAGAAAAATCAATAAATATTTAAAAGATACGGAATGCTACTGAGGAGCATAGGTACCACAAGTAAATAGTAGCAGATTTGGGAAGACTAAGAATGTCTACAGGAGTTAATAGGATAGAGAGGAATATGAAAGTTTACAAGACATAGAGCTCACGTATGAAGTACCCGTGATGTTCAATGATCCAATTTATGACTATATGCGTGCTCCATTATTTGAATTATTTGCCATGCTTGTTAACAGTATTGTGTTATTAAAAGTTTTAAAGGCTCAGCATGAATTTGATTTCGTCCTTAAATGTTGTTGAACGTTTGCCATTATTGTTTACACTACCACTATAAGAGAAGTCACTATAACATCAAAGAAGGAACTGAACAAACTTGGGATATTAAAAAAGGATAGTAGTATCATCCAAGAATTACCACCTCTGGCGGAGTTGACCAGTAATAATATTAACTTGAACTTGGAAGATAAACGAAGAACTGTATTATTACTACCTATACACACAAGAGTATTGTAACACCATAATAAGATAACACACCAGCGCGGTTACAGTTAGTGCACTGGCTTCCTAGCTCGGTGGTCCATGGTTCAATCCCCAGTTGAGGTGGGATGTTTTAGACTGCAAACGGCTCTGGGGTCGACCCAGCCTCATGAATTGGGTACCAGATTTACTCTGGGAAGGTTAAAGTGGAATGCGTGATGCTGATCACATCACCCCTAGTGTGCCGATGGTCAAGAAAATATGGGCTTAACACCATATTCCCAATATGCCTCAATTGGCGTGTAATGGGATCCTTTACCTTTTCATGTGACATAATTAACGTTTATTTTCCTCAGCTCTTTATCGATTTGTCTTTGGCGTTATGGAAGACTTGGAATAAATAACCAGACTCCGACGAATCTGTTGTCACTACGGTATCTGTCTTCGAATACTTGCATCGCGTGTGAAGGTCAAATGACGCTGAACAAATTATTCTCCCTCCTACAATAGAGAATCCCAATCTAATTACATAACTTGTGCATCGCAAAAGTTCACTTTGTGCAAAAACATTCCGCTTGGAATATTTCCTCTGCCCTTTTGGTATACATGTATGTATATGATTGATTTCCAGATGGTAAGGTTTATATCGGTATTACAAAACATTCATTCATTATCTCACAAGGAGCATAGGCCTTCAACAAAAGTCTTCCTGTCCCGTACCATCAGCTCAGGGTCTGTCCATGTCATCCTCGTCATTTGTATTTCTGTCTCCAGTTCTCTTCTCCACGTTTTGTTATGTCTAACTCTGCATCTCTTACCCTGGGTTTTTCAGAACAGAGACCGTCTGGTAATGCTATAAGCAAGTTTCCTCAATGTGGGTCTTATCCATCTCCAGCGACGTCTTCATATCTTGTTCCACTGGCACTTGTCTGGTCTTGTCATCAGTTCCACATTGGTGACTTTGTCGTACCATTTAGATCCACCTGCTCTGCGCAAACTTGCATTTATGAAAGTCTTAACTTCTTGGGTGTTTTTTCCCAACTTTTATTATTTATGTCATACCATACAGTACGACTGATATGACATTTGAGTAGAAGGTTTTTGTTTGACTTGATTTCCAAATCTTTCCCAATGCAATGAAAACTCTTCTTTTCTTTTATATTGTTATTCTGATATCACGTTTTGTTCTTCTAACTTTGTCTATATTGCTGCCAAGATAAAAGTACGATTCTATATCTTGTAACAGTGTTTTTTCAGAAGCAATCCTGGTTTCATGTGTGGCATTTATTTTCATAATCGTTGTCTTTTCCCGGTGTATTTTTAAACCCATTTGATGTGTCCTCTCAACAAGTATTTTCGTTTTATGATGTGTACTTGATTATGTTTCTGGAACTGAAAAGTCAGATCGTTGGCTAAATTCAGGCCGTCAGATTGTTTAGTCAGAATAATAATGAATTCCATTTCTGTTGGGTGATGCTTGTTTCTATTACTCAGTCTTAGCCAGTAATACGAGAAATTGTGGCAAGAGGGATCTCTGTCGGAATCCAGTTCTTATTTCAAACGGTTCTGTAAGTTATCCTTCATGAAATATTCTTCATTTCACGCCTTCATCTGTTTTCCTTATTAAGTTAGTTTCAGGGGGACTCTCTAATGCCTCATCATGCACGGGGGTATATCTGGAGTCATCTTTATACGGCCACCAACTAAGCAAAATGCTATAATATATACATGTGGAAGTGAATCTCTGTAAGGCTAATTACATCCTCATTGACTTTTGAAATCAACCACACATTTCCAGGTATTCCCCCTGTGGTGAAACATGTTGAGAACCCAGCTTTGCACACTAAGTTTGAAGGAGTTACTTGAGCCCCAGACGTAACTCTGGCATTTACCTGCTTGGCTGCGTGCAGAAGGATTTCAATATGTACCCCATGGTAGGCAGGAGGGTTGAGCAGTGGCTCTGTGTATGACGTGACAATTCCTTGGGCGAGCCCAGAACCAGAGCATAGTATTTTAGCTCTCCATGTTTGGAGAGCCCCCTTGGATGGCAGGGAATGCACAGTGTGCCACGCGCTATTTCCTCCTAGCTTACGACCAGATGTGACGATCCTTTAAATGCAAGGCAAGCTGGAAAAACTGGAGCTCATTACTTCAATTGAGCAAGTTTCGGAATAGTAGAAAAGCCACAGGAAAATCCTAGATCTACAGTGTAGATAATACCAAGGAGTCTTCAAGTTGGTATTTGCTGCAAAAGAGCGAGAAGCTCAGTAACGCTAGTTCAACAACAACACCAACGAGGCGTCATCAATTTCCAAAGTCATTCTCTGTCTACTCTGTCACATGACTGTTCATAGTCTATACAATGTAAAATGGTGAGTTCCTTTCCTAATTCAGTCATCTTGTAGCTCCTTTTCTGTTGGCTGTATATCAGGTGGGTTTTGTTGAGCCGGTCTATTTAGAAGCTTTCGAAATGTTTCGTCCATCTCTTCGTTTATTCTTTTATCATAATAATGATAGTCATAACTGACTATGGGAATGCGCCCCTGAGGTGACAACCCTTAGCTGCTTATTTTCCAGGTGTTCCTTTCGACGTTGTCTCTTCTCTTCTGCTTGCCGTGAGAGCTTCATTTCGCTCAGTAAGAGGTGGCGCCTTGGACAGCATCGCCATTTGGTGGGATCGGCAGCTTCATCCTCCCAGATTGTTGGATTTATGTTCAGTGCCCTCATATCTCTCTAGCACACATCTCTGAACCTCCGCTGCGGTTGCTCAACTGCTGTTTTGCCATCTGCCGGTTGTCCGTATTCTTTTATATTGTTTTGCCTCTGATGGTTTTCCTTCTGTTCTAACATGCTTTCTTTTTTCTTTTGTTTTTCTGTGGGTTATCTTATTCATGGTTTCTGTTGTTATTCTAGTTTTGTGCGGGCATACTCTTGTTTTTCCCAGAACGGTATATATATATATATATATATATATATATATATATATATATATATATATATATATATATATATATATATATATATATATATATATATATATATATATATATATATATATATATATATATATATAAAATCAACAAGTCAAACAAGAGATGAGAAGAAGACGCTGGCGATGGATTGGACACACAGTGAAGAAACCTGTTCATAGCATTACTAGCCAGCCCTTGATCTGGAATTTACCAAGGAAAAAAGAAGTAGAGGTAGACAAAACACACACGGAAAAGGGAACTGGAGACAGGTGGAAAGACCTTGAGCTGGTGGCACATGACAGTGACAGGTGGACGACATGCGAGCTGGTGGCACATGACAGTGACAGGGGGACGACATGCGTTTGTTGAAGGTTTATGCTCCTTTGGAAGCAGAAGAGTAGAGAGAGAGAGAGAGTGTGTGTGTATATATATATATATAGGTATGACTGAGTGAAAGAAGAAAAATAGAATGACCAAAAAAATAAGATCCAAATATATCTACGGGCAGACTGACACACTGATAGTCGTAGCAATTCGCTGTATTTTAGAGCACCTGTGTAAGGTAAGGTTAGCTCGTGCCCACATATATGTCAACAGCCACCGAGATCTCTGAAAACCTAAATATAGGTATTTTGCCAGTCAAATTTACCGTGCCTTTGAATTGTGCATACAAGCCACCGAACTCTGAACACAGCGCGGCTCCCAAACCTTATTTGCATAAACTACAACTACGCGCTGAGCCAATAAAAATGGGGAAAAATAAAAAATGGAGTGTGCACAGGACGGGAGAATTCTATTCTAATTTCCCATGAAAATATTATATCTTCAGTATTCCTCTCAGTAAAGGCTTACCCCAGCGTGGGCGTAGAATGCATCGGCTATGGCAGTGCTTCTTAACCAGAGGTGCATGCACCCCCGGGGTGTGTGAGACTCACATTCTGGGGGTGCGAGACATGCCAGATATTTTAGAACGCGAATCATCATAAACAATATATAATACTCATAACTCAAGTGTATTTGTACAAAATAGAACATAACAACGTGAATTAGAAACCGAACTTTAGTAACATTTCTAAATAACATTTTCTCAAAATAAACTTGTATCTCGTGTAAGCTTTTCTGTCATGTTTTGCGAGATAGAAGATAAAGGGGTGTGAGGCTTCTTCGCTAGTCTGGCGTCTACCTGCTACCGTAGTTTGCAGGATGAGATTCTTGAAAAGAATCCCAAGCGAATTTTGACGGGCAAGCGGAGACGTAATATCATAATTACGCAATAGTGTCTGGCTAGCGCCTGGACGAGCGTATTTATTTCGTTTTCGCTCGCAGTTTTTGACTCCCAGTGTGAGTTTGGAGCAACAATGACTGACCTCGACGAAGTTATATTTCCGTCCTATCCTTCCCCTCTCTCCCGACCACCACCACCACCTCTACAGTTCTCTCGGCTGTCGCATACTCATGCCCGTACAGTCCGTTGACCGCAGCACAAAAGTTGGTGTTGTTATTAAGTAATGCGGTGCCGTTAAAATGACTCAAAAAAGAAAAAAAAACTTGATATACGCTCGTTTCAAGACTTTTGGACAAACGAATATGGATTCATACAACAAAAGGATCGTGCTGTTTGTGCTTTATGTTATGAAAGGTCGTGTGCCGTACGTCAAGTGTACAAAGACACTATCAAATCAAACATCAGTCCATGTTTAAAAACTCTGAGGAGAAAAGTGAAGCCATAAAAATGGCTGTTTCTGGATACACAAAACAAAGTAGTATTTTTAGTCAAGTAATTGGAACCAAAAATAAAGCTACCGAATGTAGTTACAAAATTGCACAGTGTGTGGCTTCGAAGGGCAAACCTTTCACAGATGGAGAATACATCAAGGAAACATTTTTGAGCAGTGCTGAAATTTTGTTTAGTGATTTACCAAATAAAGAAACAATACTGTCTCGGATTCGAGAAATACCGGCTTCTGCGAGATCAATCGAGAGGCGCATAACTGATATGGCTGAAAATGTAACGGTAAAACAAACAACCAGGTTACAACAAGCTGTTGTATTTAGTGTCGCTCTTGACGAAAGTGTCGATGTGAATGACGTGGCGCGCCTAGCTATAGTTGCGCGATATTGTGACAACGACCGTATTTATGAAGAACTGTGCTGCTTGATACCTTTTGATGGTACAGCCAAGGGAGAGGACATTATAACTGCATTTGTAAGCTATTTCGAAAATCAGAACATTAACATGAATAAAATATTCTGTGTTACTACTGATGCCGCCCCTGCATTTGTCGGAAAGAACAAAGGATTTGTTAAACTTCTTGAGGATCGTATTGGACGTCAAGTATTGAGATTCCATTGCATTATACACCAGGAGAATTCGTGTGCGAAGATTTCGTCACTATCCTTGAACTCTGTAACGGAAACTGTTGTCAAGATAGTTAACTTCATAGTTTCTCGCTCTTCATTGACCCACAGGCAATTCAAATCTCTTCTACAAGAAATGGAGAGCGCATATGCGGACCTCCCGCTGTACAGCAATGTTCGTTGGCTTAGTCGAGGTAATGTTTTGAACAGATGTGTATCATGTCTAGAAGCAATCAAGGTGTTTCTTGATGAAAAAGAACATTTCCCGAAATTGAATGACGAGGACTGGCTGTGCAAGCTGATGTTTCTGGCTGACATAACTACAAATCTGAATGAATTAAACTTGCGTTTACAAGGGCAGGGTCAAACAGTACTTGATCTTTTTGAGCACTGGAAAGGATTTGCGTCAAAATTAGACACATTCTGCAGAGATATTACCACTAACACATACAAGTACTTTCCAAACGTAAAGGCTCATTCAAATCGATTTACTGTCAACAGAGATGAGCTTCAGAAATACGTTGAAGCGCTCAAAGGAGAGTTTGCTAAACGAGGTCAAGACTTCAAAATTCACGGGCCCATGTTTTCTTACCTCATCAAGCCCGACTTAATTGATCATACTAACATCCCATTTGACCTATCTCTTTTCGAGTGGATGGATGTTGACAATTTTGAAATGCTACACATCGAATTCAAGGCATCAGAGTTATGGACGATAAAATGTGTAGAATTGCGAAAAACTCTTGAAGGAAGTTGCTTGGAAAAGTCAGCTGCCATCCTCAACTGCTGGACATCCCTGCCTGAAGCGTTCACCTGTTTGAAGAAAGTTGCATGTGCTCTATTTTCGGCTTTTGGGTCAACTTATACATGTGAACAAATTTTCTCACACATGAAAGCTGTTTTAAGTCCACAGAGAAGTCGCCTAACACCTGTGCATTCAGAAGCCTGTGTGAAGCTGAAATTGACAAAATACACACCTGATATTGAACAATTAACCAAGGAGAAGCAAGGACATGGGTCCCATTAATTGATTAATGACTCAGATCAATAATAATCAATGATTACTCATATTAAAATTTTAATAACGTGTTTTATGTTTGGTTTATTTAATTGTTTTGTTCTTCAAACTATTGGCCTTTCTGTCTTAACAAAATATACATATGGCAATTTTATTATAAAATTTCAAACTAATGTGTTCAGAACTTAAATTTTGCAAAACATAATATTTGTATTGATATTTGTTCCTATTTATATTAAAATATTGAATAATCTACAAAGAATAGAATAGTTATTTAATGTAGCGGAAACATGTTAATACAAGATCATTTTAAAATTGTTTCAATAATTGTTGTATATAAAAATATGGTGGACTTAGGTTGGCACGCTGAGTGACTTTGCAACATTACTTCGGCACGACACTACTAAAAGTTTGCCGACCCCTGCTTTAAGGGGTGCTAGGCTTCTTCAAATGCTGTAAAGGGGCGCAAGACCTCTAAAAGGTAAAGAAACACTGGACTATTGGCTCCCAAGTGCATGTTTAGTATTAAATTTTGAATACAGCTAACTATAGATAAATAAAGTTGGCCCATGTAGTACCCAAGGTCTCTCATGAAACAAAGACTGAATGGAACTACTGCTCCTTAGGGCATGCCGTACAAGAGCGTATGAATACTTGGTGTATGCTTCCTGCAAGGGGACCAACTACAGCAGTGGTTGTATGCTCCATAAGGAGCGAAAAAGAAATTAACGATAGTAACAAACAGGGGCTGCTCTTTGGTAGGCACTGCGGAACTGCAGCACCCCCATACATCAGAGCCACGAGCCGCCACTGGTAACAAATTACATTTTTATGTCCCAGAGAACCACTATGAAGGCTGATGCGGGTTTTCTTTTTTTTTTTAAATAGGAGTTTTGCCCTTTTTTGGCGAGGTGCGTCACGTTTAACCTAGACACAAGGTCCGTCGGTTAAATTAGGACGCATGTTCAAATATAAAAGACTTTGTCGTCTGGTGTATGCTATATGTCGCATTGACTAATGTGAGCCCGCGTTGTTGTAGAATTTCTGTCATGTCTACAAGTCCCTATTTTTCCATGTCGATCAAACTGCAGTAAACTAATTCTTGATGAAATGTCTTGAATGTTAATAAAACGATTAATAGAGACGTCTGCCTGTGCTCGGCACAACACGTATATCGCACCGCTTGATGGATAATGGCCCATATCACACAAATGTTTAAATGTTTACTCAACTCCAAGAGAAATACCACTTTCATGTAATCACGGGAAGAAAAAGACATTTCAGTTTTACATCTCTGCCCTCAACAACAGAATTTCTGTTGAAATGCACAACAAATTTAGATTCCACAAGGCATCACTAGTAAATATCAGGGCTGTGGAGTCGGAATCGTGGAGTCGGTCGTCTTTTAGTGGAATCGGAGTCAGTAAAAAATGTCCGGACTCCACAGTTTTTTATGCTATATGACTAGTAAAAACAAAAAATAGTTGGAGTCGAATTTCTGTTTTTTCAGGAGTCGGACAAATTGTTAGCCGACTCCACAGCCCTGGTAAACATCTATCCAGGAAAGGCTTGTTCGTTTCATACTGCTAGGTGCTCTGGAGTCAAAAGTCTTGCACGGAAACGTAGCCAAATACAATTTGAGAATCACCGAAGGTTGAAAATACCCATGCAAGCTGACACAGAGACCACGTGATTACATGACAAGGAAAGGTGGTGCGAAGTAACGTTTGAGTTATTACAAAAGCGAATTGCTTATCTTACTGCTGACTCATATACACGAACAAATGTTTAGATCACACGTCATTTCAAACTATCTTCACATAACTCCATCAGTGCTCCAATCTCCTCCCTTAAATCATACAAGGAGGATCGCATCACAGTGCACGAACTCGGTAGCACCGGCGATAATCCCAGTGTGTGCATATAGGAATCATACATTCTATAAATATTTTTGTGGTGGGTAGGTTACAATGTTTAAAACAGCAGAGCACAATAATCAAACTTGCAGGACCCAACTCTCAAATTTGCAGAGAACAATCTTCAAACCTGTAGGACACAGCTGTCACACATGCGCAAAGCCATGGCGCTTTCTACTTTAAATATGTGCTCTGTCACGCTAATGCACTCTATACGTTCCTTGGCAGCGCAGTGAAAACTGCTGAATCTGAGCTAGTCAGGTCTTCATTAACAGGTCAGGTATTTTGGAAGGAATATGGCTAGAGGAAGCCGGGTGTAGGAGGCAGGAAGCACTGAACCGGCAACACGCACTGTACAGTGCATGCTACCGTCAGTGAGGGAGCACTAGACAAGTGATTCCTACCTAGGTAACAGACAACTTAACTCAGGCACGAAGTACAGTAATTCTTGCCTGAAAAATATAAATAGGTATATCGCACTGCGTTGTAGTTATAATAATCCATTACGCAGATATTTCCGCCATTCCTTCCTTTATAGGGCAAAATACTGGAGAGATAAAAAGTAAAGATGTTATTATGTTTGCTGTATATGCTATTCATTTATAGTGTGTAAACAAATTTTATGAAATTTTTCTAATTTCGTCTGCAAATATATGGTGGGAAATTATTATTTCAGTGTTCATTCCAAACAGTTATCGGCATGGTGCGTGCAGTGGGATCATAATTTGGGCAGTGAATAATAAATATAAGGTAAAGGTGATCCTATAGCAGATACTCAAATAATATGAGACAAACATAAAGGTATGTTATCAGGCACTCGTAGGAAATAAAGAAGTAGAACACTAGACAACAGGAAAAACAACAGACATGAGTGGTTTACCCAGGATTCGAACCCTGGACCTTCCAAGCGACTCGGGTTTCCCTTCCTTGTGTGTTATAAATGTTTATAGCAGATACTGCCGAGTGGAGTGAAGTGTTAGAGACTTCACTATACTAGGTCCAGCATCGAGAGGTGAGGTGACCAGTTCCCTTCCTCGCTGCTGTTTTCTTCCCTAACTCACGAGTAAAGTCAGGTACTCAATTACAACTGGGTAGACTGGAGCGTGTCGATACCGTGAATTGAACCCAGCATCTTTGCCGCGAGAGACCAGCGCTCTAACCACTCTTTAAATCGGACGCTCAATAAATATTTAAATAAATAATATGGCATAAAATTGTACTTCTGAATTTTTATTAATTATAATTGTTAAACTAAAAACAAAATATGTACGAAAGATCTTCGTTGTTATATCACAATATGTATACAAACAGACTGTCTCCGTTATGGAAAAGACATGAAATAAGCTTCATTTAATTATTAATAGGCATCATACTGAGACGAAATGTCATGAGTGGCTGAAGTTAAATCTTAGTATTCGTGTTCAAAAACTACATTTTTACGAGAGAGACATGACTACCGTTACTGGTTTTACATTAAATAATGTATTTATAAAGATAACACATAGTGTTATATATGAAAATGTGAAGAAATGAAAGCGCTATGACATGCACTTAATTGAATTGGTCAGTGATTTTTGAACATGCATGCAATATGTACAGTACTGAGTGCAGAAAAATTTAAAAATAAGTTGTACTTATCATTATGTATAATTCATTATGGAAAACTGTTTTAGGAGTTAATCATTTTCATTTTAAAGTAAGCTTATATTTACATAACGTAGGAAAGTTTCATTTGCTTCTGATCACGAATAGAGTTGTTCTCACAATTTGAAATGTATTGACAATGGACTTTAAATTTTACACTCAACTTTATTTTCGAGTTCAATAGTTCTCGCGTCATTCAATGCTACATCTTTTCTTTGAACTTCCCTACAAAGCCGCGGTTAAACGTAACAGCCCTCTGTGGGATTTTGCCATACTCTGCATGTTAATTATGTTATACGTGATAATAGAAAGGGTTATTGCATCATAATAGCCCATTACCGTGAATGCTTCAGGTTAACACTCATAAATGCCTCACACCAGCAGGCAAGTTGAGATAAGATTCGCAATAAAACTTTATTAATACTCTTTATTTATACCCAGCAGATGCCTTACCAAGTAGATAAAAACGTATTTATCATGTTTTATTGTCTTGGTGTTACTGGCACATATAACCGTCATTGACGTCTAATAAAATTGAGAAATATATTTATTTTGAAATGTTAACAATGCAATTACTTATTTTATTTTACAAATTAATACTGTTTTGTATTGTATTGTATATTAGCATTAAGTAAACATAATTACATTTTTATAAGTGAAACTTCATGAAAAAATAAATATGAAGATCAATGAAAATCAGATGTGAAAATTGTCAACATTAAACGAAATATGACTCTTTTAAAAGGTTTCATAAAGATCCGTGTTTTGTTTTTGTTTTTTGTTTGTTGGTTCTTGTATCGTAATTCAAAGCAGCTACTTATCTACAATAACTTGAACTTGATTACAATTAAACTTATTACGGATGAAAAAATATGCTTCTGTTGTTGCCCGCACCACGATAAGTACGTTCTGGCCAAAGGGAAGTTTTATTTCACAATGCAAGCAGATGATGTTATAAATCATTTGACTTTTTATATTAAGGTAAAAAATAGTTTTAAATGCTCTTTTGGTAATAGTAGTTATTAAATAAGCAATATACATATTTTTAACAGATTAGACGTATACTGATTTTCGTTGATCAGATCTATGTTTTGAAGGAATGTCATCTATCCAGTTTTACTTTATTGATACTCTTTATTTATACACTGCCAAGTAGGAACAAAAAAAACCCAATTATCATATATTATTGCCTCGGTTTTACCCGCACATCCATTTCCCAATACTTACAATACAGCATTAATTATATTTATATAAGGGTTTCCGATTTTTTTACCTTTAAAATGTTAAGTCATTCCTACCCAAGTTCAGTGCCTCCTACCTAGCAGGTAAGGTTCACTGTACAGTATCCAGTACAAGGGCAGGATTAAGGCCAACTGATGCCCAAAGCACAGCCCCTCCCCAATGGTTCCCCCCCCCCCCCCGGGCGCTTCCATTTCTTAACCGACAAGACATTAAGACTCAATAAATGCTGAAGAGACTGAAAATTCAATTTTCTTCCTGGCCAGACTCCACTGAAATTCATGCAGAAAAACGTTGGTAAGACAGGCAAACATACTGAACTCTAAGTCTATGTCTGACACTTTCAGTCACTTACCATACCAAAGAAAACGGTTTTTTTGTTTTGTTTTTTGCTTTTTAACAATTCGGATTAAAGTCGAACAAAGCAGATACTGAAAATTACCGAAAAATAATCGAATAAAGACGTCTGTGGCGGTGAAAGAGATGAGAGTTAAAGGCATGATAGGTAAAGGTAAAATTATGTGGTGCCCCCTTCCCTTGGTGCCCTAAGCACGTTCTTATTTTGCTTAGTGGTTAATCCAGCCCTGTCCGGTACCGTCAGGTAGGAGGCACTGTTCAGTGCTCCCTACCGTTAAGTGCGTCTTGCCTGCAACACCGGTCTTAGCAACAGCCTTGGACAAATAAACATTACGAAGACTAGAGCGCCTTACTAACAAAGAAACAAATGTGAAAAGAATCAACCTTTTTAACATTAGTTTTTGCCTCGTTCAATAACCGTTCAATCACAGATAAGTGTCCTTTAGTTGCATCGGAACATGATTCTACATTATGTACAACTAACGACCCAAACAGTGTTTATTGTTTTATGTTGTTCAGTATTGCGTTTCCCTACTCCAGACAATGTAACAATGAAAACAGTATTGCTTTCCCGGCCCACGAATGTTCTCTGGTTCCTCGCCCTAACACTTTAGTGTTCCGTTACTCACGACGTTTCGGGTATTCTCCCATTCCAACATGTTATGCTGGCTGTACTATAATTCATCAAACTCTAAAAATCGTGTATCCGCCACACGTATTTTTGTTATGTCCAAAATTTCGAGAGCTGGAAAATTGTATAAGCGAAGAAACTGACATTTGAGTGGACTCAAACAAACCAGACCACAAGGTCTTTTTTATTTTGACATGCGCCCTAAAATAACCGACACAAGCGGTATCTAGGTTTAACGGGGCACGCCTCGCCAAAACGAGACAAAATTTTATTTAAAGTTTACGAATAACGCTTGTGACAAAACGTCTGAACATGCTCTTTTGTGTGATCTCTCACACCTTCAGCCCTCCGGCAGTATCCTTTCGTTGTCTTCATTTTTCTCACTCATCGCTTTTATTTGGCATAAATCATGCCTTTTCATTTGTATTTTCACTATTTTGCTATATGATGGACATAGCATGGTGAAGTCTCTAAATGCCACTCCCCTATGGCAGTAATTGCTTCGGGAGTAATGCGTATCTTACTTTTCACCACTCCTCAGATGTATTTACGCTTCGCCAGGTTTGGTGACCCGGCAGGCGATATTTTATCGCATAATCTGTCTGTCCATCTTTTTGAAGCGAAGGTGTTTTGTTTATTCAAGCTACGTTGGGAAGAAGTGTTAAATAAAACCAGATTTGTTTGTCTGGCGAAACACGATAACCCGTGCACGAGGCGGAACTTATGATATAATCGCTTCCGGTCCTTGGTTAAAACGTAATCATGGATTTTTTTCATTTTAGACAAAATGAGTCTACAAATGTTTTGGTGAGAGTGTATGCAAGACATCATATTACCATATATGGGAGACGTGACCTTTTGAGAAAATTTTCCGTGCAGGAATTATTTTGAAAGCGCCACACCCGACCTGTTTGAAATGATTGGATCTTTCTGATTAGACTCATAACATCACTGGAGGGAATATAGGCTGACAATTTCACAGTTTTATTTCTCTGTGATTTGTACGCTCGCCAAGACAACATCAGACCTGCACCAGAGGAAGAACTAGATTCATAATTGTTATCCGGACCTTTTATTAGAGAACCAGATAAGACTTATAAAGCACAGGAAATCTCTTTCAAATTTTAATAAGGAACACCGGTACTAGGAAACTGAAAAACCACAGAGTCAGAAGGGGCAATCTATTGTAAAATTTAAAGGAATCTCATACACGTGTTGTAAGAGAACGATTAGTCTCTTCTATTCATCTGTGCGACAAGTCTGTAGCCAGGATTGGCGTAAGTTGTGATTCACATTTCGGAGAATGCCATACTCAGAAGAACGCTCTTCTGAGTAGGGCGATTTTTTTCTATTCTTCTATCGCAGTTATTGGTGGTACCAGCAGAACGTACTATTTCTGGAACAAGACGAGATCAGTGGCCTACGCTTTAAGACAAAGGACGTGTCGTGAAATATTCCAATCCACATATATAAATTATCAGGTAAATATAAAGCCTAACAAATAAATTCTAATAAAGAAAAGAGCAATGGTAAAATAACAGTGCTGTCACAAAGAATGTACTCGAAATCCCCCTTTGTTTTATGCTTCGTCTGCAAATTGTAACGTTTCCACGTTAAATATAAGCCACTGCATAAATACAAGCGTTTCCACAACACATTAAAACGGGTATTGCAGTTCTAAGAAAAACATTGAGAGGCACACTGCGTAATGACCTAAATTAATCCTAACATTAATTATATTACGTTACCAAAACGAACGAACAGATGGACTAAAGGATAGAGAGAAGGGAGAGGCAGAAAACCGAACACGTGCAACACTAAACAAGCGTCGCGCGATACACAATTACTACTATCACGCGTGTAAGGCCACATGCACTAACTTTTTTTTTCGGACGGACAGTGATAAAAACACTAACCTTCCCAGAGTTAGGTTTTAAATCCTGAAAAACTCTTATTAGGAAAGATGACAATAGATGGGTTTACGTTTGAAAACATTACAGTACCCAGATAGCACATCTTCGAAACAGGAGGTAGAAGAAATTGCATATTTTGAACGCAGCCACTTAGCTCTTTTAAATTTGTATATTTGGGTTCCTTAGGGCTTGCTGACAAAGAATATGCAAAACGTTACGCAAATAGTCTAGGAATTAACAAGTTATAGCCAAAATAAAATGATGGTGCTGTCAGACAACACCCAAAATCAGAATCGCTCAGTGGTAGATTTTTTAAACCACCATTGTACGGGAAATGGGCCACAAGTTACATTTGAACTGATTGGCTGGAATGATATGTAAGGCTAAACACGATTAGTCGGACTATAAATGCTATCCTTGGTTGTTAGGGGAGACGTAGGAAGGTAAAATTTTTTCAAACACTTGTCGAAACGTGGCTCCATTGGCCAGACTCGCTGATATAATCACTTAGGAGCGTTAGTTCGAGACCACTAGTTCAAATAAGCTTGATAAAGCAACAGTGCGTTGAAGCCAGCTCATATTTTTGCTAAATAAAAGCCTGGAACATAAGCAGATGGGAATTTGTGCCAGTATTTGCGCCAGAATTCATTGCTAGTCAACGTATCTGTGTTTAATTCCATGAATTGTGGTAAGCTTGAAACATTCAGTATCTTCTAATGAAAATTGAATGTGAATTGTTAATTTATGCCTGTATATATGTGTAGTTCAGTAGCAAACATGATGTAAAGCCTATAATGCTCCAGCCTGAACAGAAGGTGTCGGAGGAAAGTAAAACGGCATGGAATGGCCAAACAGTACACTGACACCTAGATGATTGACTAGAAAGAGATAATGCTGGAATTGCAGAGGCGTAGTAACCATTAAGGAGGTTAATACGGGTATAAAGTATTTCAGATGAAGCTGACAGTTGGCCTAACGCTCTGAACTCAATGTTTGTGATGTATTGTGCTCAGTGTAGAACTAGAGTATCAATTAGTTATGAAGTAGAAGGTACATCCTTCTTGTTTTCAGGGACCGTGGTCTTGACGTTATTGAGCAGCACCTGGTCAGAGCTTTGCTGAATCCAGAGTCGGACAGCATACTCCTTGGTCCATTTAGCTATCAGTGAGGTGTCTCCAGAGCCCAGGGGAGAAATCGAGCAGAGGAGTCTCTTCCTGCCGCCATCACGCAAGATAAGCTGATGTGGACAGCTGAGCTCAACATTATGTACCCCCATCTTAAAATGACATTGTAAAAATAACATTAAGAGGGGAATTAAATTGTTTTAATATCAGGAACTGAGAACATCTCCAATACTAGTTCCAATAAAGACAAACTATTGAAGTCATGATGACAAATACCAACAGAGCTTGAACAAAACAAAACCAGTATTACCTCATATTACTACTACACAACTGACACACATAGGATACTTTTAATAATATATGTCACTACAATATTCATATTGATAAATTCTGTACATATAACTTGTAATTAAAATTGATTGTGATTCCTGGTTCCCTTTGTATTTGAATCAGGACACATATTCATTCATGACAGCAATGAATACATATTGTTATTTGAAAAGTTATCAGTGACTCCTTTAAGATATCCTTGTAGAGTGTTTTATGTATGTGAGTGTCACAGTGTTGTCAAGTGTAGTGGAATAAATTAAATTGTTTATCTGTCTGTTGTTGTTTTGACTTACACTTCATCATACACATACCCTAGACATATAACGTAGTCATCACACTATTCCAGAATAATTCTGACTGAGGTATACATATGTGGCAGCAAGTAAGGTTATATATAATACACTACTCTTATTAGATATATATATACCTTCACAGCTGATCTCAGTCAGTACACTAAGTCCCCTATAAATATTTATAACATCCCACTTCACCACAGGACGCACTGTGTAGACTTTCCTTGAAATTTCTTGGAGACGAGCTACACCCGACAACCTTGACCAGAGACGAGTGATCAGTGTGAAAAGACAGAACCGTCATTGGCAGCTAAGTTCAAACACATGCTGCCACTTTAACTTCTTAACCCTTTTCGCAATCCCCAAATACGAGGATGAAAGCTTTTCTTTAGCCATAATTATTCAAATTATTTTTAAACTGTTAAACCTAAAGTGATTATTAAATTTATTTCGTTATTTGTAATGTTACAAATTTAACTTCGATTTAATCCTTTTAAATGTACTACATGTTTGTCTCAGTCAAAGTTACTAAACACACACTCTAAACGGAGCTATATATATTATAATAATAATTCCACTGATTAACTCAGCGGTGGGGGCTTAACGAGCTAGAACAACCATTGCTTGAAATCTTCATAAAAGTGTCGGCAGATTATAGAATTATCGTGCTTAGCAACAGCCAGCATTGTTTTCACTTATCTGAATATCTTGTGAAGACTCCCATGTGATAGAAGCTTTACTACTCTTCTATCTACATTTCTGCCAAGAGAAATCTTGTGTAAAGATAGACTCCATTGAAGCCTATAATAGATACTCTTGAGTTTGTGGCCACTGTTGGACCACTACTGCAAAGCAGGGGAGGCAATACCGTCACAACGCTAACATGTACAGCCTGCAAAAGCAATGAACCTGCGTGAAACAGAACGATCTATAAATGATATTTCCAGCTCCATTTCTCATCTGTATTTGCACACTGTAACACAGCAAGAAGTGAGAGAAAGAGAAACAGAGGAAGAGAGTGAGAATTAAAATGAAAAAGCAGCAGGTGGCGAAGCGACGCTGGTACTGAGAGAACATATGCTCCCACCGACATCAATGCAGACCTCATTAGTAATATGGAACATCAAAGCACCTTGCAAAAAATGCATCATGCATTAATATACAAGCGCATAACACCCAGCCATAAATAGAACGTTAGATCGAAGGATGTTGGAAGCTAAATCTAGTCACAATGCTTCAAACCCTGTGTTTTTAAAAGGTAAAAAAACAAACAAACAAACAAAATCCCCTGTTTGTCATTACTGCAAAACGACCTGGTGAAAAGACTCTGCCGAATGTTCGTATGTCGTTAAGCTTTAGCATAATGTCAAGTATTCCATCATATCAATACTTTCAGTCTTGTAATTGTAAATGTCAATGCATTTTTCTTCCATGCTGGTTCAGAGACACGAGTAAAAAATAGATTATATTATAACGTCTGGCTAGAAAACTCGTACGGGTGTGTCTTTAACATTTCATGCTTTGATCAGTGGCGGCTCGTTGTTGGAGCTTGGGAATTCGTGCGACCAAGATTTCAGTGCGTCCGCAATACGTGCATGAAAGAGAGAGAAAGGATTCTAAATAACTACATAATACATATCAATTGTGATAAATGTACTGTAAAATTACAAAGTGGGAAAACCTTTACCTTGCAGTTAAATATAAATTCACACATCTTTTCCCGCAAAGAATAAGTGGCTGATTTAATACTTATGTTAGTAGCTACTTGACCTTATTAAACAGCGAATGTCAAAATCTTCAATTAATGTCAATCTTCCCCGCCCCTTTTCCCTCCATACTTACTATTCAAATGTACTAGTATAACCGGGAGCCGCGCTGGTGGAATGGTTACCACACTGCACTGGCGATCGGGTGATCCAGGTTCAAGCACGGGCGAGGACATTTGAAGCAGGTCGTCGACCAGGGACTGGAATAACCTGACCGGCTCCTGAGCCGACCCAGCTCTAATGGGTGCCCTCCGAAGACGGCGCGTATCTGCCTCAATGGCAAGAGGACACCTGTCAACGTACAGGGAAAATAGGATACGTAAAATCAGTCTCAGGTTAGATATATTAACCGGAGATTTCGACACGAGTAATAGCGGGCGTACGTTAAAAATAAAAACTAGTATAACTCATAAAACTTCACTGAGCTAGATCCGTAAAAACAGAACAAACAAACAGTCAAATCGATCGTGTCTCATCTTCAGGTGTTCTGCTGTGTTTTCGTGCTTTTAACTTATTATTTTATAATAATGCCCCACGGCTGTCAATGTACTGTTAGTCCAAGTAACATCAGACGGAATACGGAAAATGAAAATCTGGCCAGCGAGTTCTTAACATCAGTCGTGAATAAACCTATTCCTATAGGAATGTTGTTAATTAAATATTCAAATATTCATTCTCCGACATGAGCATCATTCAAACCAGAAGGTTACATGGTATATAAGAGCGTGCCCTTCAATTTCAAGGCCAACCTTTCGTCAGAAATTCCTACTAAGATAGTCAACAAGTTATTTAAAAATTCTGATGGAAGAAATTATTTGGGGCTCCACTTTTGCAGTACTTATAGAATAGCCGCCACTGGTTGGTCTATGTCAATTACAATTATGGAAATTACACCGCGAACGAAATTATCAATCAATTCCTGTAGTTCCCAAAAGAGCATTGGCCTTCAACAAACACGTTTTCCTTATCATTTCACTTCTGTATCTCAGCATACGTATGTTAATGAGTACTCTGCAGCTTTCCACTAGTTTATCTTTATCTTTGTTCCATTGAAGTTGTTAATCTATTGCCATTTTAAACTGTGTTCTCTACTATTTTGTATGATATGTACAAGTTAAACGTACTGGATAACAGAAAGAAAAATACTTTCAGACGAAAAATAGTAATGTTTAATGATAAAAATGCTGAAGAGGTCTCAAGCTGCTTTTGGAATAACATAGTGAGTAACAGACTGTGAGATGCAGATATTTACAGCAACCTATCAGCTTCACAGCTGCCTCATGTCCTGTCAATAATTAAATAAAATAATTTGGGAAATTCTGTGAGTTCAAACCCATTTCTTCCAAAAGAGAACAGGAGAATGATATACAAGAATAATAATAATTAAGCAAGAATACTCCCCCCACTTTCACTATGGGACACCATTACAATGTACAATTGCATAATGAGTAAACTATTCATAATCAGTGCACTTTTTGTTCTGCGATTCTTGTATGAAGTCTCCTGTTATTAGAAGCAGCCAAATCAATTATACTGTAATAAAAAGACTTGTAAAATGAGAATTATTGATGAAAGGTCACAGCAAACTGGTTTGAAAAACATACAAAGAAAAGACAAAGTTTATGAGAATACATGTAGCAAACATGGCTAGATAAGACTTGGAGAACAATTTCTTCAATAATTGGATCCATGCATTTATTTTTTCAGCAATACAGATAAAGCTGAAGAAGCACACTCTGATATCAACACAGAATTATAAATGCAAGAGGAGATATCACTGCACTGGGAAAATAAATGGAAATTGACAGAAATAAATCCAATACAACAATAAGCTCACCAATGCAAATGTCACAGCAGTCCTACTGTATAGTCCTGGAATAAACAGAACAACAAAACAACAGACCAAGATATTGCAGACTTTCAAACATGGGTGTTTTCACAGAATAAAAAGACTGAAATGGTACAACGGGATCACCCATGTGGAACGGATGGAAAAATATCTGAACAAGTACCAGTGGACCAAGAGGTTAGGAAAAAGACGCTGGCGTTGGATAGGACTGATGAAATCAGCTGATACTATTAAAAGGCAGTCCTTGTCCTGGAGTCACCAAAGCCAAGATATATAGAGGAAATAAAAAAAAACAGACATGAAAGGTGTAGAGTAGATGTGGAAAGAACTTGAAGTGACGACACAGGACAGGAATGCTTGGCGAGAGTTAGCTGATGGTCTATGCTCCACTGGGAGTTAAAGGGTAGTGAATGAATGATGGAATAACACTTAAAGCTATATTACATAAACTATAAGCTACTAAAACAGTTATACAATAGCCCTCGATTTGCACCAATCCAGTTTGAGCCGATTTAAAATAAAGCCGATTTTGAAACCCAAAGGTAAAAACAAACAAAAACAGAACAAAGTAAAACATATTTATTTTAAAACTTCTTATGTTAACATGAAATATTATGAATTTGTTAAAAAATATTTACATTAAAGACATTAGAATACTGGCACAAGAGGTGGGCTTGGACGAAGTTACATTTGAAGATGTAACAGGGGTGCTAGAAAGCCTCTTTGAAGTGAAAACTTTGAAGAATCGAATGATCACCTAAGCTAACAATAAGATGGGGAGGAATCAGAGAGCTTCCTGTACTAGAGAAATGGAGATAAGCAATCTGTAGTGCATCCTTTCAGACATGAACTCACTGATGAGGTCTGTGAGACTGACCACAACTGGGAGCGGAATTCTACAGTGAAGAGGAGCCTTATGGCATAGATGAGATTTTTATAGAAAGGAAGTCACCATGTCATGCTTGTAAAAAAAAAAAAAGTGACAATCGTCAACTAGGGACTTCATCAGAAAACTAAAGCCACTGCATTATGCCATTGCAAGTATTAACTGTACAACATATTTGATATACTTTATTTAATTTAATTACCATAATTAATTTTAAATTTTATTTACTTTTTTCACTTACTTTATTTCAGAGCATTAAATATAACAGCATTATACTGCTTGTCTATATGTGGGTGCCTGAAACGTAAGTCACTGACTTCCCATTAGCTTACATTATAAAATGGTTTCAATTTATGCTGATTCTAATTGTGCCAGTTCAGCTAGGAACACATTACTGGCATAAATCAAGGGCTATCTGTACTGTAAGCTGTGACTTACATTAGGCAGACATGAACTAGAAGCTACAAGAACAACACAACTTAAATACTTACTGAACAATATAGTGTGAAAAACAAGTTTTCCCATCAGTAGACCAACCACTGTTCCAGCCACCCAAAGAAAAACCTTCAGCAAATTCCAGGCATTAGGAAAATACTTCTTAAACACAAAGGAAAAGCAGTTTCCTATTACAGGGATATTGCATTCACTTCTGCTATGAGCAACCGGATCCTCCGCATAAATGAGGAAATTACAAAATGTCACAAAGTATGCAGTGAACAGCCGAAAATAAGGATGCTGAAAGTAGTACCGGACATCTTTCTCCATGAAGAGCGAAAATAAACTCCCAGCATCCACATCATCTTTCGTGGCAATTTCAAAACTATCATGTATGTCATCTGCGCTGCTAGGAAGAAGAGGCTGTGACTTTGGCTCTTTGGTGATATCTTCACTAGGGTTACTTCTGTCATCATTATCACCTACTGATGAATTTTTATTCAGATCATACTTGTCCTCATCAGTCTTTCCAGACAAGGCAGCAGCTTGTGCAGCAGTTGTCTCTGTGTTGTCTTTTTCCTTAACTTTGTACAGGTGGGGCTTCTCAATCTTCTTCTCAGAACCTGATTTATCCTCTTGGACATCCCCACTTCTCTGTTCCAAAGCAATACTGCCAATTTTGGATTCACCTTCCATTCTGTCACTTGCATTACTAACTTTAATTGTTCATCAAGACCATTTATAAATTTTCAGACTGTATTTCAGCTAAACCATATCACAGACTTTAGTGACTAAACATCTTTATTTCTAAACACAAAGGTCACTACTAAAGGATGTTACAAATAATGCCTTTGACTTTGTTTGACAACAGGTGACTTTGTACAGATGACATCGTACAGATAGCATCATAAACAAGGAGAACTCTGTGGACAAGATAAACAAACTGGTTAACTTAAGATTTTGGTTGTACAAACACATTATTTCCTATGCAGTAAAGATAAAAAAGGTAGTGTCCATTAGTAAAACTGCTCTAGAGGAATGAAGAGTTGGAGAATAAAGAGTTAGAGACTTCATCATACTAGGTTCTGTTTTTAATGAGGTAGGGTAACCTGTTCCCTTTCTTGCGGCCTTTGCCTTTCATAACTTAAGAGCAGAGCCAGATGTCCATTTATAGCTGGGTAGACTGGAGCGTGACGATATCACGTTACGAAACAGGTAACTGTAGCGAGAATAATGCTCTCTGGACGTCAAGCCTATCGGAGTGTTTATCCTATAGGCCTTCAGTAGCCTGCTCAAAGTAGCCTATTTCGTCTTCTCTCGTTTCCACAACCACTCTGACATTAAGAAAAATCTTTTACTTTACAAATACACTATACCAATTAGCGGATACGAAATCAAGTGTAGCTGTAATAAAATCATGTAGACCTAGCTTATATATTATAGCCTAATATTATTGTTAATCGTTCTCGACCTATCTAGTGCTACTGCCACAGACAACTTCGGTACTAAAGCCTCCGACACTATATCCTCTACGAGTGCTGATAAGGAATAAGTTATAACTTGTTAATGTAATGCAAGGCAACATATTTACATATTGTTTTAAGTACTGAGTGGTGTAGTGAGCTAGTAGTGTGAAAAAGCTAGCACTACACCGGTAGTATGAGCAATGCAATACATAAACAAATTATGAAGAAACGAAATCATACCTTTCTGTTCATCACACTTTCTCTGCTGCACTTTTGGATATTCTTCCTTGCCAGTGTTGCCAAAGCAGAAAAGTTTTAGGGGCGCACGACATTGATAAAAAAGTAGCTAGTGTAGTCGAAAGTAACCAGAATTTTTTTTATTGGTAAGAGTCATTGCTACATTCTTTTTAATTAAATAAATAAAAAGATGACATTGCATTGTTTTAATTATATATGTGCGCTCTCTCTCACTGTCTCTGTCTCTCTCTCTTAACATCTCAGCACAAGCAGAACTTGTATAGACCTAAGTGTAATGATACTAGAATCAGATGTTTTAATAACAGCAATACATGTCATAAGTGGCGTAACTACGAAAGAAAGGGGCCTCTAGCACAAATTAAATGGGGCCCTCCTTTTATAATGAGCTCAACAACCATAGTAAGTATACGGCTAATCTGCATACAAATGTATATTACGTACTTAATGGTTACAGTAGGTAGCCAAAAATATTAATTTTTTTTTAATTTTAGAAAAAAGAATCATATAATGTGTGATATCATCACATTATTTGACTTATTCCCATGACCGGAGCCACTAAGTCTTTTTTATATTAATGATGAAAAATATCCGTTCAACCTCTGGCGGGTTATAATTAGAATATATGTTTTTTTTTTCAATTACAAATAATATGAACAACTGCCGATATGAGAAAGTGGCATCACACTCATCAAATCATTGTAAATAGGGCAAATCACAATTACCAATTATGCTTGTATGTTTAAAAAACTGAACAATATCAAGCAGAAACTCTGAACAAGAATAACATTAAGGGGTAGGGGTGTAAGGCCTGGTGGTTCCAGTTATATAACTGACTTTAACATATATTTAGTTGACTTTCACCTGTTAAAAGTCATATGTATTGTAAGAACAGCCCCAGACTTCACATTCCTAACTACTATTTATTAACCTTTGTTCGTGTTAACTATTGTTTGACTATATTATGCAGATCCCTTGGTCTGTCTATTCTTAACACTTATTCTATATTTATAGGCAAATGTTATGCCTGCAAATAATCTAATATTGGTATTCTCATTTGTTCATACCTTACATTTTAACAAGAAATGCTCTATATTATTGTCTTGAAGACATCCTGCACAGTAAGGTATTTCTATTCTGAAATACCCTTTTCCCAACTGTAGTCTGAGAAGTTTCTTATTACTGGGAATTTTCAATTCCATAGATCACTAGGTCGGAGTTTGACCATCCTTTTTGCGTAATTTTACTACTTCCTGATACAATCTACCAACCACCGCTCAATTTGAAATCGTGCTCTTGTCTAACCAGATGATGGACTGTAAAACGAGATAGAGAATTTTATTAGGTTTATATCTTACCAGGAAAAAATACAGTTGTCTGTTTACCAGAACAAGCTGCCAGATCACGTCAAAAATAGGCAAAATGACTTATAAAGTGACAAGCGTTGTCTCCGTTGGCTGACAGTAAAGATTTGTTGCTAAATGAGTTAAAAAAAAAAAGTCGCTAGTTCTTACTACAACGTATAAAGTAGAAAAGTACAAATGGTACCGTAAAAATAGTAATGGTAACACTGTCACAAGAGACGACTACATTATCGAGATTTTTCAATAACCAGAACAAATAAACTTGCCAGTCCTCATGACTGCGTCTAGAACCGGTAATCACTATTTACATTTTTCACACAAGTAAACAATGAAGAACACGCGATTACTCTAAACAGCTATAGTAGGGTGCTTAGCTCGTCGGGTGTAGCAATATGGTCACTCTCGCAGCGACACGGTGGTGTCATGCAAATAGACCTGGATCGAATCATTGGAGTGCCTATTACTTCTCTTAATTTATGTTGTATTGTACCCTTTTCATTTCTGTCTGTTTCTTTTGTTTTTCTTTTCCTTTCTCTTTTTTTTTTTCTTTTGTTCTCTCTATTTTATAGCTTTTGCCTGTTTTCGTTATTAAATTTCATTTTTCAAATACGAAATTTCACGACAAATTGAAAAAAAAAAATGGAAACGAAATGCGCTATTAAAGTCCGCAATTCATAATGCAAAATAATTTTTTAGCACTCAGCGCTAGCGTTTTGACAGTAGCAATTTTCCAGAAATAATAATAATAAATCAATCAATCTAAACAAAAATCTATTGCTTTTTTTCTAGTACAAGACGGGCCTGCGTGCCCAATTCTTAACCCTTTGAAAATAAAGTTCGTACGTTCGTTCGTTCTATCTATCTGTCTGTCTGTCTGTCTGTCTGTCTGTCTATCTATCTATCTTCTTTATTTTAAAACATACTTTAATTATGATTATTATTGCAAATGTTTGATGTTATATTACTTTTATAATGATAAATGCCTTAATAATGCTTAAAGTAAATGTGAGGATGAAAGGATACAGTATACATGATGAGAGAGAGAGGAAGGGCAGAATGTCAGACGGGCCTGCGTGCCCAATTCTTAACCCTTTGAAAATAAAGTTCGTTCGTTCGTTCGTTCGTTCGTTCGTTCGTTCGTACATGAGCATATTCGTTGGTGGAAATTACAACCCTCACCACTTCTTGGCTTCAATTTCTACATCAACTGTTGCACTTCTACGTGTAATTCTCCATGCTTCATGCTGTTTTAACTCTGCCCTTCTTATTTGCTTCAGAAATATCGTGTGAGAGTTATCTTGCAAACTATTTTTTTTTAATTTTCCTATTTCACACAGCCTCTCCTTTTATTTTTTTTTAAATTTAACAAACTGGCAAGCCATTTGTAGTCCAATAACTGTCCGAGTGGTTAGTTTGTTGTTGTTGTTGTTGTTACTGAGTTTTCTTTGAAGAAAAAAATCCTTTCAATCCCAGTAATGGAATATGAGAGTACTTCGGCTGCAGGTACGACCTTTTCTGAAGAAGGGAAGTGTTTTTTTTTTCTTCAAACCCTTGTTTTAATTCCAAAACAATTTGCCAGATTCTTCCGCAAAATTTTGAATGGCCTTTTTACATGAACTTTTTGTTAACATTTCTCCTTTTATGATTATGAACTAAAGCCATTTAGCCGCTAATTACTCCAGTTCTTCAGCGCTGATAGCCTTTGACACAATGAGTTTTGATACAGTTGGGGTTAGCCAAAGTATAGAGTATTATGATGATGGTGAACAAAAGTCATAACGCCCTCTTATTTATGTGTATTGTTATCAGTGTGGCAGGACCCAAAGATGCAGCAATAGAGAATGCAGTCAGCGACCCATAGCTTGACTGCTTGCGTCAGGATCAGCGAACCAGAGCTGGTCAAGACCCTACTCCACCTCCACATGGTGGTCCTGGAAACAGATTGCATCACTGCAGTCTGGCTGAGCGAGTAGGGATCGCAGTGGGAAGGCAAACCCGGTCCCAAAAAATGCCGTGCAGAAGTCGGATGTGTCGACCGAAAGGTGCAGATATCACAGCTTAGGCGTAAACAGACACAACGCAACCACCGTCCTTTTCAGGACGAACGAGGAAGAAGAAGAAGAATCAGTGTGGCGAGATGGATGTTGGATAGAAAATAGTATTTACAGTTTCCATAAATGTAGAAGAGAACTGGTGAACTAGTGTAGGGATGGTACAGGAAAAGTCAGGTAGTTAACTGCACAGATTTAGACGGTAGCTGCAGAAGAGAGCTGTGAAGTAATCACCTTCTCGCTAGACCTATCCTATGCTGTAAGGGTGTCTCTATTTTGCTTTTGCTGTGTCTCGGACAAGAACCTGAAACATGCACAAATTATGGTATTTGTTTCCTATTACCAAGACGATCCTCCGATGATGACAGACCACTATTTATCAAAATCCTCATTTAGACAACATAGTGGTCATGTCAATCAAAGAAGTACGTCATGCAATCAATAAAATACATCGTTAGACTATAGACCTCATTTATAATTGTTTCCTAATTCTGTCTTGGTTACTTCCCGTTGGTACTAAGTAATGCCAAAAGTGGTTTCAATTTAAAGATATTATATACGTTTTTTTTTTAACATACCCTTCAGACTCAGTATTACGGATCTGAGCTTATCACTTGTACAGGTCTGCTAATAACTAGGCCAATTTTGCTTTTCTCAGCTATGGACGGTGGTTATGTGTCTTCGACAAGCGTGTGTCAGTCCCGTGTACGTCGTTTCAGCTATGACATCTTTAGAGTCTAGAATTGGACCTAAGCGGGCTTATGTACCTAATCTCAAGTCTAAACCTTGTTTCTCGGATCTCCGCGTCGGTGTTCATTTTTCCGTTTGTAATTTTCGCGAGATTGAAATGCCGTTGTGCAATTTTAGCAACAAAATCCTTATTTCCTCGGCAATTACCAAAGATAGTGTTTTCCACTGTCATAATTACATGTATTTATAGTTGCTTTTCAAATCCCAAAAAGAATTTTTTCGTTCAGGGCATTAGTCATAAAGTTATAGCAGACTTAATGTTGTTAAATTCATAATTTATCATAAAGACATTAGTTTACGTGGCAATTTCAGAGTGTCTTGTCCGTGTCGCAACAATCAGGCACCTGCAGCAGCTTATTTTAAAATGTCTTGTCATCCTTGAAACAACCTATATACTTCTTTCGGAGAGAACGGGAGATTTTTTAGCACTGTTTTTTTTTTTTTTTTTTTTTTTTTACGACACTGTACGATTTGTGTTTAAAAATGAAACACCTCAAGTTTGAGCTCCAAGCAACAGATCTCACGGTGGCATATGGTAAATCGCATTTCGGTCTGTAACATCTGGTTTCGCCCTTTTTTAGCACCGACCTTTATTGCCTCTTAATTTCTCTGTCAAAGCACCCTGTCTTCCGGGAATTAGCCCTGTTGCCAGAGCTGATTGAATATATAAGAATATAAGAATATATAAGAATATAAGAATATATAAGAATATAAGAATATAAGAATATATAAGAATATATAAGAATATATAAGAATATATAAGAATATATAAGAATATATAAGAATATATAAGAATATATAAGAATATATAAGAATATATAAGAATATATAAGAATATAAGAATATATAAGAATATAAGAATATATAAGAATATATAAGAATATATAAGAATATAAGAATATAAGAATATATAAGAATATATAAGAATAGGGGAACCTGAGGACTTTCCTTCCAACCCGGTCAGGAGTTTCGCTCCTTCCCATCCACAGAGGGTTTATCACAGGAGCCGTTCAGGCTATTCAGTCAAATTTCCGGCCGTAAACATTTCTTCAAACGCCGACGCCCGGGTTTGAACCATGAACACCTGGTCGCCAGTACAACGCCGAAGCCATTACACCAGCGCGGCTCCCGATAAGAATATATAAGAATATATAAGAATATATAAGAATATATAAGAATATAAGAATATATAAGAATATAAGAATATATAAGAATATATAAGAATATATAAGAATATATAAGAATATAAGAATATATAAGAATATAAGAATATATAAGAATATATAAGAATATATAAGAATATATAAGAATATATAAGAATATAAGAATATATAAGAATATATAAGAATATATAAGAATATATAAGAATATATAAGAATATATAAGAATATATAAGAATATATAAGAATATATAAGAATATATAAGAATATAAGAATATAAGAATATATAAGAATATAAGAATATATAAGAATATATAAGAATATATAAGAATATATAAGAATATAAGAATATATAAGAATATATAAGAATATATTATTATTTATTATTATTATTCCTTTGACCGCCGACCGACTAAGCAGTCTTTGGCCATAACACCTTGCGGCGTCATTAGGGCAACAAGAAATCGTCCGTTGTTCCGTCACACCTAAAGGCGTATATTGGTACAACAGACTTTTAATTGTTGTTTCTGTGATCAATGTGACAAGCAAGCGGTAGATTAATCCGCTGTGCCCCGAACTTGCCCTCATGTGTACTCTACTCCTGTCGCTATAAAACCATTTCGCCATGCCTCCCAGACGCCCGTCCAGCCAAAATCTATTCGGGACCGAAGGTCCTCGAAAAAGGGCATTCTGGCACAGGCACAGTTCTCACTCACTGCCTCTACTGCGCTGGGAGGACCCGGCAACCGGGACCACACACAGCCTTGAGAGGACAAAGATCGCCTTAAAGAAATAAGAATATATACTGTTCAAAAAAAGAAACGCAACATTATTGCAGTGGTAATGGACACCAAATTTTAAACTTGTACCAAAATTTTATTTTATGGAATTAATGTTTCAATCTTGGCATGAAGATACTTTAAGACTTTAACAATGAAATGATGTTCATTAAATTTGGTTTGGACTTTTATTCTTTGCGACTTATGCCTACGTTTCAGTAAGGAGTATGGCCTCCTCTGGCCTCTATCAGAGAACGACATCTCCTTGACATGGATCCGGTTAGCCGTTGGATCTGTTGTTGTGGGATGGCTGCCCACTCTTCCCGCAGTGCAAGAGACAACTGTCGGAGATTGGCTGGAGCCACGTCTCGCTGGCGGAGTCGTCTGTCGAGTTCATCCCATAAGTGTTCTATGGGGTTCATGTCTGATGACATGGCTGGCCACGGAATGGTCTGGACGCTGTTGTCAGCGAGGAACTGGGTGGTGAGTTGTGCCACATGAGGTCGAGAGTTATCCTGCTGAAAAATCGACCCTCGTGCAGCCAGAAGTGGAAGGACGTGAGGACGAAGAATTTCAGCGACGTATCGTTGGGCATTCAGCCGTCCTTCAATTTGCACCAGGTCACTTCTTCCAATGAAGTTGATTCCCCCCCCCCCCCCAACTGTACACCTCCACCACCATGTGGAGGAGCCTCATCAATGCTGTTCTGGGCGTAGCGCTCATGGACTCTCCGGTAAACTCTTCTCCGTCTATCGTGTCGCTGGAGCACAAAAAATTATTCATCACTAAACCAAACCCGTCTCCAGTCATTCCCAACGGTCCATTGACGATGCTGGTTCGCCCACTGCAGTCTGTTCTGGCGATGCCGGTCCGTAAGAACACGACCTCTGTAGGGTCTTCTAGCCCAAAGACCAGAGTCGTGCAGCCGGTTCCTGACCGTTTGATATGAAATTCGACGAGCTGCTGACATTGACTGGACTGTGGAGGATGCAGATGCAAGTCGATTCATGAGGAGACGCAGCCGTATGAAGCGGACTTCGGCAGGAGTTGTGACTCTGGGTCTTCCACTGCGCGGCCGGTCTGCCACTGAGCCAGTTTCTTGAAATCGCCTCTAAAGGCGACTAATGGTGCTTCTAACCTCATTAAATTGTCTGGTCACTGCACTTTGTGACTGTCCAGTCTGTAAACGTCCAATGATGACGAGTCGTTGTTCTGTAGTGAGATGAGCCATACTTGCGCTTTGAATTGTCCACTGAATTTATTCAAGGAGCGTCAATCTTTTATAGGCATTCAATAATATGGTCAGAGAGTTTTGTGTTCAGTAAGTTTCACGGGATTCTCATGAACCTGTCACGAGTTATTGTCAAAAATGTTGTTTTGACCTTGACCTCTTTCATGACCCAAGAATATGATAAGAATATTAGGTAAGATAAAACGAGAAGATAAGAAAATATGAAGAATGGACAAGTCAATAAGAAACTGATGATAAAAATCATATAAGATAATTATAAAATATTATAAGAAAAAAAGTTGCGTTTTCTTTTTTAAGAGATAGATAATAAGTTATATATAAGAATATAATAAGATATATAAGAATATATAAGATTATATAAGAATAAATCTAAAATATAAGAATATAATATTAAATAATAATAAGAATATATAAGAATATATAAGAATATAAGAATATATAAGAATATATAAGAATATATAAGAATATATAAGAATATATAAGAATATATAAGAATATATAAGAATATATAAGAATATAAGAATATATAAGAATATAAGAATATATAAGAATATATAAGAATATAAGAATATATAAGAATATATAAGAATATATAAGAATATATAAGAATATAAGAATATATAAGAATATAAGAATATATAAGAATATATAAGAATATAAGAATATATAAGAATATATAAGAATATATAAGAATATATAAGAATATATAAGAATATAAATAAGATAATAAGAATAAAGAATATATAATAAAGAATATATCTCAGTAAAAATATAAGAATATATAAGAAAATTATAAAAATTTATATATAAAGAATAATATAATAAGAATATAAGAATATATAAGAATATATAAGAATATATAAGAATATATAAGAATATAAGAATATATAAGAATATATAAGAATATATAAGAATATATAAGAATATAAGAATATAAGAATATATAAGAATATAAGAATATATAAGAATATAAGAATATATAAGAATATAAGAATATATAAGAATATAAGAATATATAAGAATATATAAGAATATAAGAATATATAAGAATATATAAGAATATATAAGAATATATAAGAATATATAAGAATATATAAGAATATATAAGAATATAAGAATATAAGAATATATAAGAATATAAGAATATAAGAATATATAAGAATATAAGAATATATAAGAATATATAAGAATATAAGAATATATAAGAATATAAGAATATATAAGAATATAAGAATATAAGAATATATAAGAATATAAGAATATATAAGAATATAAGAATATATAAGAATATATAAGAATATATATAATATATATATATAAGATATAAGAATATAAGAATATATAAGAATATATAAGAATATATAAGAATATAAGAATATATAAGAATATATAAGAATATATAAGAATATAAGAATATATAAGAATATAAGAATATATAAGAATATAAGAATATATAAGAATATATAAGAATATATAAGAATATAAGAATATAATATATATAAGAATTTAAGAATAAAAATAAAAATATATAAGAATATATAAAAATATATAAGAATAATCTTTAGAATATAAGAATATATATAGAATATATATAATAGAATATATAAGAATATATAAGAATATATAAGAATATAAAAATATATAAGAATATATAAGATATATATATAAGAATATATAGAATAAAGATATAGAATATATAGAATATATAATAAGAATATAAGAATATATAAGATAATTTAAGAATATATAAGAATATATAGAAAGATTATATATAAGAATATATAAGAATATATAAGAATTATAATATATAAATATAAGTATATATAAGAATATATAAAATAGAATAAAGAATAAAGAATATATAAGAATATATAAGAATATAAGAAATATATAGTAAAATATAAAGAATTATAAGATATATAAAGAATATATAAGAATATTATATATAAAATAAAATATATAAAAAATATTATATAAGAATATATAAGAATATAGAAATAAAAAATATGTTATAAGAATATATAAGAATATATAAGAAAAAAAAGAAATATAAGAAATAAAATATATTAAGAAATATAAAAATATAATATAATAAGTGCATTTAAAATATATATTAGAATATATAAGAATATATAAGAAAATATTAAATATATAAGAAAATATAAATAATAATAATATATAGAATATTAATTTGGGTAATAAGAAAATATTGAAATAGAATATATAATATGAATTTAATGTGTATTGTTTGTCTGAGTAGGACGAGTCTGTCTTATATCTGTATATCTTTAAATATCTAAGTCGAACTATATGTTCTGTTGTCTCTAGAAAAAAAAAAAATTCGTATTGCCAAGGAATGGCAGTTTCATATTTCTTATACCAAGGTAATCCAAGATACTTTTATGAACTCTCGTACGAAGCCACCATTTTCGATAAGAGAATATATTTGACTCGATGAAAACGACTTCGATTCCTAGCAGCACTATATTCTGTAGAATGCAGTCAATTGTTCATGATCAAATCTACAGAGCAATGCAATGTTTTATGAATGACTAACTTTAGGACAGATTCATTATCTGTATCCAAACGTGAGTGACAGCTCACGAGTGAAGCCATCTTGGAACCAAAACATGTAGTGACTTTCAAGAAGAGAAAAGGGATGCCCGTATTATCGCTTGTTTAGTCCAGAGATCACTGCTACACATGAGAACCCTTTATCAGCGGTTCAATATTATTATATGAAAAAAAATATGTGCTGAACATTATGTGGGAGAATCGTCGCTAAACGAGATTAGGTTTAGAAGCCATCTGAAATGTTGTTTATAAGCTGACGTGCTCAGTCAGTGAAGTCAGATGATTTATATGTATGGGCGATGCTGAGGGCTTGGCTACTGACAGTCCATTATAATATTAATCTACATGAGTGCCCATGTAACATAACATTGCAAGACCAGTTATCCACTGTACTATGATGTATTATGCCAACCTGTGATTTGTCACTATCTGTGCTGTCGAGTGTGTACGTCCAATTAAACTTTAGAAAAGGTACACAGTCGTTGGTGTCGATGACTTCCAGTCATACATGAGTGTGAAAAAAGAACATTTGTCAACAACACGAACCCTTATCATCATTCGCACATTGTACACTCAATCCATGTCTACACACCACTGCGTAGGTCAAGTTGACATTCCATACACTACAGTGGAGCAAAAAACACCATAGAGATCTTATCAACTGATGATGATGATGATGTCTGCTTCCATCCACTTATATCTATCTTTTGGTGGATATCATTAACGGGAATAAAAATCCAACATTATCAACTTATCAACTGGTGGACCAGCTTTCTGGGTTTGACCTCGCAGAAGTTCAGAAGTCAACAGATTACCGATACCAGACCGTTTCCTGTGGCTGATACGACACACTTGCAGTATTGGTTTGCTCTTTGTCAACACTTCGTCACGTGACCTGTCAGGTGAATGCAGTATGTAGGTCAGCGTTGTTGACATTTTTTTTTTTACATTAGACATTACAGAGTTTCACAGAACAGTTGGATCAATTCTTGTCAATGTTAACAGGAAGACAGTATTTGTGAACTAAGAAGTCCTATTTTCATCGATGGATCTTCTTGTTTTCCATATATGAACTTTAATATTTAAGGCCAGAATGTTTAATTGAATAAAGTGGCAGTTTGTTTATTTTCATAAAAAATAACTTTGCCATTACTGTAAAACTGAGCCTATTTTGCAACACATACTATCATACACATAATTTATATATATTTATGTTTACATGTTATTTGTTTGTATAGTATGTTAGTTTCTATGTCAGCGGGTTGTGTTTAAGGTTGGGCGGCGTCCTCACAACAGAATATCCCACGTCATAGAGGGTCCGTTGTGGGCGTTTTCTATAGGTGCAATTTTCTTGATTGAAAATTTGCTGCGACAACTGTTGCTTTTGTGTTAGCTGTGAAGTCTGTAATTATTGTTATTTTTGTAATATTTCTTTGTTCTTTAGTTTAGTTTTGATTTGTTTGTAATTTGTTGGTCTAACCTTTTCTATCTTTCAGTTCTATTCACAATTTATATTCATATATTGTGACGTCATTTGTGTTGTTATTCTTTGCAGATTCAGTGTTTATTTTCATTGATTTCCCTATTTGATTTATTTTGATTTCTGCAAACGTTCTTGTATTGTCAGTCCTATTTGTACTTTATGTATTCTGTTGGTTGACATATGTTTATATAGGTATATTTCATAAGACACAATTGCCTGTGCACTGCACTTGGATTATGGTATAAACCAGTACCTGATTATTATTACTATTATACAAGACCTTATTAAAGGCTTGTGACCCACAGATATTGGGATAGTATACTGATTAATCAAGTCATTGAGAACTTGTGGTATTATTATTGATTCAGGTGATTAGTATTATTGTTAGACATCATGTCTACTTTAGAATACTTCATTACACAAGGGAAAGCCCTTGATAAGACTGGTCAACAATTAGAACAATGGGCAGTTGCTCAATATGACAAAGCATTAGCTGCAGAAGAGAGAAGAGCTATGGCAGAAGAGAAAAGATTAGCTGCAGAAGAAAGAAAAGCTATGGCGGAAGAGAAAAGATTAGAAAGAGAAGCTGAGGCTGCTGCTGAACAAAAGAAATTGCAGATGCAGGTGGAGGAAAGGAGATTTGAAGCTGAACAAAAAAAATTAGAAAGAGAAGCTGCGGCTGAACAAAAAAAGATTAGACAGTGAAGCTGAACAAAAAAGATTAGACAGGGAAGCTGAACAAAAAAGATTAGACAGTGAAGCTGAACAAAAAAGATTAGACAGGGAAGCTGAACAAAAAAGATTAGACAGGGAAGCTGAACAAAAAAGATTAGACAGGGAGGCTGAACAAAAAAAGATTAGATGCTGAAGAGAAAAAAGCAATAAGAGAACATGAATTTGAGTTGGAGAAATTGAGATTGACAAGTATGAGTAATGTTAATCAGGCATCTAGTGGTAATGGTAAACCTTCTACTTACAAGGTTAAGGTTCCACCGTTCAATCAGTCCAGTGACGATATTACATTCTGGCTGGATAGATTTGAACGTTCTTGTCGTACACATAATGTGGATAAATCACAATACGCTAATCAATTATCAGAAAACTTGAAAGGTGAATCTTTGACTAGATTATGCCTTGTAGGAGAAGCAGATAAGGATAATTATGATGTCATTAGGGCGGCTTTGATAAAAAAAATATCAGCTAAGTGAGGAAGGCTATCGCCTTTTATTTAAGACGATGGTACCTGAGACGGGTGTAGAATTCTCAGAATTCACTGCAAAGGCACGTCTCACAGTTGATCGTTGGATTGAGCTTTCCAAAACAGAAAAAACGTATGAAGGACTTATGGATTTGTTGCTCAGAGATAAGATTATGTCATGTGTGAACAAACCTTTCCTTGAATTTATACATGAGCGTAAACCCAAATCTCTAAAAGAAATGGAAGAATATTGTTCCCAATATGTCACTGCACACCCCGACGTGACTTTTGGCAACACTAAGATTAAGGAGAGTATGCCAGTTGCTTCAGCAACACCATACAATCCCAATTATTCACACAGATTTCAGGGACCTCAAAACAGATTTGATAAAAAAGGTAACCATAATAGTTATCAAAACCAAGGTAACCAATCATTTCAGGGTTCTTCTTCAAAGAACTGGAGACGACCTGATAGCTCTCGACACAGGGGTGGTCATAATTATAGGAATTTCCGTAGAGGAAGTAATTATAGAAACTATCAGGGTTATCCGTCTTGGAGTCAACAAGATCATAATTACAGAGATACTCATTATAATGAATATGATAATGGTAACCAAGGGAACTATGACTCAAACCCAAATAGGGGTTACAATAGAGGTAACAATAACTACAGAGGTGATAATAACCGAGGTAGATCTCAAAACAAAAGACATAAACCACATTTTCAGGCAAACTCTGTACAACAAGAGTCCAATGAAGCCTATAAACAGAGTAAAGATAATAATGATGCTAGTAATATGGCATGTGCCGCTTTTGATTTTGGGAGAGCATCTCAGTGCCCCCAATGCAAAACGTTATTTGAGCCAACCACAGTGTCTACTTTAAGCTGTGGCCATCCTCTTCCTGCTCTTCCAGCATCAGTCGCGCATGATGGAAGAGGTTCTCTTGTCTTACATAAGGGTTTAGTGAATAACAATCCAGTCTCTGTGCTATTTGATTCTGGATGCACCACAATTGGTGTTAGGCAGTCACTCGTAGATCCTTCCCGTGCCACTGGACAAGTAGTCAAATGTGTAACATTTGGCGGCACATTAGAGAAATACTCTACTGCTATCATTAGGATTGCTACTCCTTTCTTTACAGGAGATGTACACGCATGTCTTCTTCCGAATCCGATCGCCGACCTCATCATCGGTCGCATTCATGGAGTCAAGGAATGCACTCCGCAACAAATTTCCACGTGGGAAAGGCAAAACATGCAGATTGCTAACGCTGTAGTCACTAGAGCTCAGGCTTTTAATATGCCTCAAACTTCATCTACTGAAGATAATGAAGTGCATAACCAAGATAATCCCTTGGTAATTTCTCGTGACTCGTTTATAAAACAGCAAGAAGATGATCCCACTCTGAAGAAATTCTTCATTCTTGCAACTAAAGGTGATCCGAATAAAGACACAAGTCGTAAATCGTGGATTACAAAGAAGAATGGCGTACTTGTACGTATGGTTCAAGACTCCATTACGTCAAGTCATTCTCAAATCCTGGTTCCCAAGAATTTGAGAGTTAAAATTTTGCAGCACGCTCACGACTCTCAGTGTGCTGGACACATGGGTTTTTCCCGTACTAAGTCAAGAGTCCTTGCGGCTTTCTTTTGGCCATTGGTAAACAAGGACATACGTATTTATTGTCGATCTTGTAAAGTATGTCAGGAAGTTAAATCCAAAGGTCCACGGCATGCTGCACCCATTCAGGCGGCGGACATTCCTATTCGGCCGTTTCAAAAAATGGCCATAGACATTATTGGTCCATTTAAGATCAAGTCTGCCAGAGGACATCAGTTTATCTTGACGTGTGTTGATATGTGCACACGTTGGCCAGAGGCTATTCCTCTGAAGAGCATTACTACTGCTGATATTGCAGATGCTCTTTGGCTTATATTTTCTCGTCTGGGGTTCCCCGGAGAGATATTGTCAGACCATGGCACCCAACTAATATCAGATACCATGTCTCAAGTAATGTCTACTCTGCAGATAGATAGATCTTTAAGTAGTATCTACCATCCAATGTCTAATGGTATGGTCGAACGCCTTAATAGAACACTTAAAAACTTACTGGGGAAGATAACTGAGGATCATCCTCAAGACTGGGACAGAGTTTTACCTGCGGCCCTCTTCGCTTACAGAGAGGTACCCAATGAACATACGGGATTTTCTCCCTTTGAACTCGTCTTTGGCGCGCGTCCGCGTGGCCCTATGTCGTTGCTTCACGATCTCATAACATCTGACAATATTGACGATGACACAAAGTCATCCTACGAATATGTCATCGCGTTGAGACAAAAAAATTATCGAAGCATGCAAATTAGCAACTTCTTCTTCTGAATTTGCGAAACAGAAGGCAAGGCAATTTGCCAATAAGAAGAGATGCTTACGACAACTTTGTCCTGGTGACAAAGCATTTGTATTACTACCTTGTAGGGAAAACAGATTACTTATTTCTTGGAAAGGTCCGTACGATATAATATCGAAAATTTCCGATGTCGACTATATTGTCGATATTGATGGGAAGCATAAAACCTTCCACATCAATATGCTTACTGAATTCCATGAACGTCCGGATTATTTGCAACCCATTTTCCAAGCAACGGACAATTCTCCAGTACAACATGGTCATTACTCATCACTGTCCGTGATACAGGATGAGGAAACAAGTTTTTCAGATGTAAATCTTCCTCTTCCAATGATCCCACTTCATTCCAGTGAATCATGGAAGAACGTTACTGTCTCTCCTGATTTGTCTCTAGGAGAACAGCGACAAGTTTCAACTATGTTGCAAACATTTCAGGATGTACTCACTGACATCCCTGGACAAACGAATGTCATTCAACATGACATTGTTCTAACTGACCATACTCCTATTAGGGTTAGACCTTATCCTATACCTATACATTTTCAAGCACAGGTCGAGAAAGAGTTGGATGAGATGATAGATTTGAAAATAATCGAACCATCCACCTCTGCATATTCTTCGCCGATGGTTATTGTGCGTAAAAAAGACAATAACATACGTCTTTGCGTTGACTATCGAAAATTGAATCAAGTAACGAAGTTCGATGCCGAACCTATGCCTTTACTGGAAGAGCTACTTACTCGACTCTCCAAATCTCATTTTTTCACTAAACTTGATTTGTCTAAAGGATATTGGCAAGTTCCTTTATCTGAACGCGCCAAACCTCTCACGGCTTTTTCAACACCTAGAGGTTTGTTCCAATGGAATTTTATGCCTTTCGGTCTTATGAACGCACCAGCTACGTTCGTACGCATGATGCGCCGAATCCTATCTTATCGGTCAGATGTCATTGCATATCTAGACGACATCTGTCTTTTCAGCGATACTTGGGAAGATCACTATTCAGGGTTAGATGAATTGCTGTCTACTTTGCGTGAGCACAACCTGACAGCGAAACCCTCTAAAGCCTATATTGGTTTTAGCGAAATTTCTTTCCTAGGCCACCGAGTTGGTCATGGTTTCCTAAAGACAGAGGACCATAATACTAGTAAGATACTTAACATCTCAATCCCTAAGACTAAAAAAACAGGTGAGAAGTCTGTTAGGTCTTATTCAATTTTATGGCAGATTCATTCAGAATCTATCCTCTATCATGGCACCTCTCTCAACACTTCTAAAGAAAGGTTCGCCTAATGTGGTCCACTGGTCTCAGGAATGCCAATGCTCTCTGGATAAGATTAAAACACTGTTTTCAACACCACCTATTTTAGTGCTACCCACTAAAGATAAGACATTCGTTCTTCGTAGTGACGCTTCATCCACTGGGATTGGAGCGGCACTAATGCAAGAGTACTCTGGAACTCTGCATCCTGTAATGTATATTTCCAGAAAACTTAATGCGGCAGAAAGGAATTATTCGGTTTTAGACCGTGAGCTATTAGCTATGGTTTGGTCGATCCTCAAACTACAGAGATTCCTTCTAGGCGCACATTTCATAGTAGAAACCGACCAAAAAGCTCTTACTGCTATACAGAGTAAGAATTTGAAGAGCTCGAGGTCTACTCGATATGCAATTGCTCTTCAACCTTTTCATTTCTCTGTGCGAGCTATTCGTGGATCAGATAATGTGATGGCAGACATTCTGTCAAGATGCCCACATGATTCCACATAACTATTAGGGCTTAGACTTCTTGATATGTCTAGTTCTATAGTAGTTCCTTTTCTATATCATGATAGATACACATTTGTAATTTAATAATATAATGATTGTATCACGACATAGCGGTTCATTGATTTTTATTCACCGCTGTGCTTTGATGATTTTTTCTTCATAAATCATAAATTTAAGATATCTAATGCGAAATGATGATATGAATTTTTTAGGCATTGTGTAATTGCCAGAATTGTATTATACTTTGATGACACCTTCCTGGAAAAAATATACTTGTAGAGAAATAATTTCTCTCAGTTTATGAGACACATTCTCACCAGTCGCTCCATAAGTCGACTTAGCCTCATATTAGGCTTTATAGGTATTCCTGATATTTTCATCTGCGCATTATTCATGCGTTGTGAGCCTATTGTACGTTGCTCCTAGATGTATTTCAAAAAAAAAAAAATGTTCCATTTTTTTTTTTCCCGGGAGGTGTGGTAAGACTGTTACGTGCAGTCTTTGATATCTTACAATATTATACATAGGTAATTTTTTAGTGCTTAAGGGAAAGTCATTATTGAGTTACTTCCCTTGAAAGTTGTGCCGTCTTTCGATCAAACTCCGCGGATAAATCCATTTTACTGCGATTTATTCGTTGTTTGGGTAATAATAGATTGTTCTTGCTTCAGAATATCTATGGCCTGAATTTATGTGTATTGTTTGTCTGAGTAGGACGAGTCTGTCTTATATCTGTATATCTTTACATATCTAAGTCGAACTATATGTTCTGTTGTCTCTAGAGAGGTCGAAGGCTATTCGGCGGATGTGTCGCTAGAGTGTGGTGTGATTTGGCTTCGTCCTGATAGGGACTGTGTTTCCTATGTCGGCCTGTCGCCGGGGAAAAAGTGATCTCAGTATTTGTGGGGAAAGTGATAGTCGTCTAGACCTATCGTGTATGCTTTACCCCAGTGTTTATGCGTATTGCCAAGGAATGGCAGTTTCATATTTCTTATACCAAGGTAATCCAAGATACTTTTATGAACTCTCGTACGAAGCCACCATTTTCGATAAGAGAATATATTTGACTCGATGAAAACGACTTCGATTCCTAGCAGCACTATATTCTGTAGAATGCAGTCAATTGTTCATGATCAAATCTACAGAGCAATGCAATGTTTTATGAATGACTAACTTTAGGACAGATTCATTATCTGTATCCAAACGTGAGTGACAGCTCACGAGTGAAGCCATCTTGGATCCAAACATGTAGTGACTTTCAAGAAGAGAAAAGGGGATGCCCGTATTATCGCTTGTTTAGTCCAGAGATCACTGCTACACATGAGAACCCTTTATCAGCGGTTCAATATTATTATATGAAAAAAATATGTGCTGAACATTATGTGGGAGAATCGTCGCTAAACGAGATTAGGTTTAGAAGCCATCTGAAATGTTGTTTATAAGCTGACGTGCTCAGTCAGTGAAGTCAGATGATTTATATGTATGGGCGATGCTGAGGGCTTGGCTACTGACAGTCCATTATAATATTAATCTACATGAGTGCCCATGTAACATAACATTGCAAGACCAGTTATCCACTGTACTATGATGTATTATGCCAACCTGTGATTTGTCACTATCTGTGCTGTCGAGTGTGTACGTCCAATTAAACTTTAGAAAAGGTACACAGTCGTTGGTGTCGATGACTTCCAGTCATACATGAGTGTGAGAAAAGAACATTTGTCAACAACACGAACCCTTATCATCATTCGCACATTGTAAGAATATATATAAAAAAAAGAATATATAATAATATATAAAATATAAAATAAAAATAAAAAAAAATATAAAATATATAAAAAAAATAAAATATAAAAATAAAAAGAAATATATAAAAAAAAATAATAAAATATAAAAAAAAAAATAAAATATATAAAATAATAAAATATATAAAAATAAAAAAAAAATAAAAATATAAATAATAATATAAAAATAAAAAAATAATAAAAAAGAATAAAAAAAAAAAAAAAGAATTATATATAATATAAAAAAATAAAAAAAATAATATAATATAAATAATAAAATATAAAAAAAATAAATAAAATAAATAAAAAAATATAAATAAATATAAAAAATATAAAAAATATATATTAATAAAAATATAAATAAGAATATATAAAAAATAAAAAATAAAAATATAAAAATAAAAAAATATAAAATATATAAAATAAATAATAAAAATAAAAATATATAAAATATATAATAATATATAATAGATAATATAAAATATAATAAATATATAAAGAATATATAAGAATAAAAATAGAAAAAATAATATAAATATATAAGAATATATAAGAATATATAAGAATATATTAAAATGCCAAATTCTTAATGAGGGATTTGCAGCAGTGGTTTCTGTGGAAATTTGTTTGTACATGATGATGTTGCCAGCGCCATGCAAAACATCATATTAGTTGCCTTGTACGACATGCTTTAAGGTGTAGTAATACTATTCTTACTTTGTCTCTTCATTAAAAATTAGCTAGAATATCTAGATGTTGTCAAGAACGAGCCGTGATATCCCGTAACCGACGCCAGATGCAAGACAAAATAAGAATACTGGGTGAGCTGTCATTACCGTTTTGGCTGAAAATGCATAGAGACAAGACACATATTATTTGCAGCAGATTGAGCTTGAAGAAATACCCTTCCAATAAGTAGACTCATCTTGAAAGCTACACTGACACGGTTGGAGGAACTGCATTAACATAAGAATACAGAAGGCAAGATATTTATAACTTGTGTTGTGGCGCCCTGTTCAACGTACGTACACGGTCCATCGGATATATCTGGGTGCATGCAGAAATGTCAAAGATTTTTGGAGTCTAATAGCACAACATGCTAGAAGAGCTATCATTGCAGACAGTGGCGTACTAAGGGTGAGGGGGGGTGTGGTAGGGGGGCGGTCCGCCCCGGGTGACAGCCCGGAAAGGGGTGCCATCGGACACTATTAATATAGTACTTACTGTTAAAATGTTACTTATTAGTATGTATCTTTACTGGGGAAGGGGGTGTCACAGGTAAGATCCGCCCCGGGTGCCAAGTACTTTATGGACGCCTCTGATTGCAGAGACAAATTTATGGAAATTTTAAAAGAAATAATCAAACCCCTCACACGGTTAAAAGGTTTGATACAAAAAACAGACACGGAAATAAAGGTAGTGAATGTTTCTCAACATGGGCAAAAATGCTTGCCATATTTTAATCTCAGTAAAAGTAGATCATCATCATCATCATCATCATCATTTGCAGAGCACGATGCCACCATTGCAGTTGGTCCCTTTGCAGGAAGCCTGCGGCAAGCAGGCTCTTGATTTTGCAGCTGTGGTTTCTGTGTCAATTTGTTTTACGTGACAAGAAGTTAATTAGAAGCATTGTAAACGTTCAGTAGTCGTATTTTTTGTGTGGGTCGCTTCAGAGACCCCAGAGAACTACACGGAGCAGTGAAGCAGATAACTCGTTTAATCAAAATATGCATATTTTATCGCATGCCGGTTGAGTTCACAAGATGAATGTTATCTGGTGTAATAAAGTCACTCTGTGTGACAACCCGCTCAAATTTCCCCGATTCAAAAATCCAGTTAACGTAAATTTACAACCTATAACCCACTACTGCTATGTTTGAAATTTGTCAAGGGCAAGGTCAAACCTACCGCTAAAAATTGGACAAAATAATTTGAATTTTCTACTACCTCGTTAAAAATCTATAAATAATTTCCATGTTTGACCTTGGTCTGAAGGCAACAGACAAATCAACCGCCAACATTTTAACTAAAGAATTTGAATTTTCCACTACGCCAAGTTAAAACGGTTACTACCCCCTTTTAACACGCACTACCCCTCCCAATATTTATTAACAAACGTCGTAAAAATTAACAAACATTCGTATTGTTACCTCGTTTTATAGTGACGATAAAATCTTGGTTGTAGGTGAAAATATGCCTAGTCTGTGCTTTGGAATAAAATTAAATAATTTATTTCTCAAAAACTAAATAGAATTAAAAGGAGAGAGATATCTTGAAATATAGGGTTAATATTGCTTAATATATTCACCTAAAGATTTCCCCGTAATAATATTATTTTGACATAGAAAATTTTATTTTAGTAATATTTTCAGTTCGGAAAAAGCACCATTAATTACTTAAAAATTATACAGATGAAGAGGGGGAAGAATAATTAAATGACACCTATATAGATAGATAGAGGGCATTTGGCCGCTTAATAATCTATTTTGATATAAAAAATCTGTCCATAAATAAATGAGATATATAATATATAAAATAAAAACAGACGAGCGAACACACTTATAAACTGCTCAATTTGGTAGCTTGGGGAAAAAGTTAAAATTTGTTGACGCGCGTTCTGATTGGTTAGGCGTAGTTGAGGATGGGGCAATAAGAATTAACAATTGCTTGCAAAGTCGGCCATTTGAAATTTAAACTAACTAAGCTGACATCAGCGAAAGAGCCTGTGTGACCAAAGCTTTCGCCGTCTGGAACACTAAAGCAGTGGTAGAACCCATTTACTGCCTAGTCAAGCTTATGTTATGTGAAATTCTTACTTGAGGGTTATATGTCAGAATACTTATTGGTGGCAGGAAACCTGGTGAGGGACGAAAATCTTGGGAGTGATCGCTCAGCATTCAAGTTGTAGCTAGCCCCACACCTTCGACCAAAAGCACCACATTTGTTGATTCTGAGGACCTATGGGCCAACTGTTTTCTTCAATCCATGCCAGTTAAGTCCTTTAGAAAAGGCACTGACAAATTATTGATATCATAAAGTTCCACCATAATAACCATAACCATAAAAATAATCTAATCACCTTGAAGTGATAAACCCAACAGTCTTTCCAACATATTAACAGTGATCAGTACAAGCCGGTAAACAGAACAGTGGGTGGATTTCTGCAGTGATTTTCTTTTGTATAAACAAGAGACATGGACAGAGTTCCAATTTATTTATTTTAAATAGTGTAAATAAAAATTCGATTGAGTTTGACAATCCCTGTCCCATAAAATTGAGGTACAGGGAGATTAAATTGTAAAAAAATAATTACCTAAGCTTCATCAAAAGTCTTACTTACTTTAATTTTATTGGGTTAAAGTTTTGTTTGACATTTTTCTTTCATCACATAAAATACATTACCCTAGACACGTAGCCATATAACATACCCAGAAAATATTTCCCAGAGTGAGATCTCAGAGAGGTAGCGGATAGGTACCCTGAGAATACAACATCATCAACAATTAGACTCAGGGACTTACACAGCTTGACCTCACTCTGTTTACACTTAGTTGAGTAACACCAATAACCTCTCATATTACCACATCTGGAAATCACTATTATGTTTGCCCTTTCTCTTCCCGTCACTCTCTCCCTATCATTCTCTCTTTCTTGTTCTATCTATCTCTTTGTCTCTCTGTCTCTCTCTTTCTCTCTCTCACTCGCTCGATCTCTCTCTGAATCGCTCGCCCTCTCTCTATTTCTTTCTTTCTTTCTGTCTGTCTCTCTCTCTCTCTCTCTCTTTGTTTCTCACTCTCCTTCTCTCCTTTTCTCTATTTGTTTTTCTCTCTGTCTCTCTGTCTCTGTCTCTCTGTCTCTGTCTCTGTCTCTGTCTCTGTCTCTCTCTTTCTCTCTCTCTCTCTCTCTCTCTCTCTCTCTGTGCATATTTATCCTTCTCTTATTTTTGAATAAAAAAATCATCAATTCCCTTTTCACTCTTCAAGGAGTGTGGTCTCCTGGAAACCTTCAACAAAGTATCCTCATGCGCGTGCATCGGTCGTTTCTGTAACAATTTGTTTTATATGATAAGGCTGCCAGCCCTAAGCACACACTCATGCGAGTCTCCTCTTATGACATGCCTGAGGAAACAGAAGTCTTATTCTTCATTTCTCTCCGGCAACTACAGAAGGCATTTCTGCTGGTCTACCTCATTATTTGCCTCTGTATAACAATCGCCAGTGTGTTATCGGGGCTCAAAAAATGATCGAAGAATTGTGCTGTAATCTACTAAGCATCTCGTAGAAGGCAACTAAAGAAGGTTGGGCGAGAGGGGGCCGAGCTTAGCCAGAAGAAATCGAGCTGCCGCGCTGACCTGGAGAAGGCGTGGACTTGGTCCTGGCGACAGGTCTGCAGATTTAGCGTGACTACAAACTGAACGCAGAAGAAGAAAACAGAGTTGGGCTTGATGCTAGCTATGAATTCAAACAAATAAAAGTACATTGTATCCCTGCCCACTGTAATAAAAAGGAAATGAGAAAGTAGGTAAACTTGTCAAAGAAGGAGGAAGGAAAATCCAAACGGAAGACATGGCTACATATGAACAGATAAAAGCAATAATCAGAAATAATTATAGAGAAAATGGCATAAGGACCACCCAAAGTCGGATCCTATACATGACCAAGAAAAGACCAAGGGATAATCTTCAGACTAAGAACGGGTCATTGCAGACTTAAGCACCACCCGTATAACAAATTGAAAATCGAACACAGATATGTGCCCATGTGGGGAGGACACAGATATGTGCCCATGTGGGGAGGACACAGATATGTGGGGAGGACACATATATGTGCCCATGTGGGGAGGACACAGATATGTGCCCATGTGGGGAGGACACAGATATGTGCCCATGTGGGAGGACACAGATATGTGCCCATGTGGGGAGGACAAACAAACAGTTGAACACGTACTCCAATACTATCAGCTCCACGGCCTTCTCCAACCCAGTTCAGGGAGAAACTGTTTGGTGACGACAGAAGAATTATGATTTTTGCATACAAGTAATAGGCCTACATTTTATTACAAAGAAAAATCATGAAGCTTGCATGTACTGAAATACACAAATAATTTGTTAAAAGACTACATTTATCTAAATGACAAAAAAAAAAGTTCATAATTTTCCGAGAAAAAGTTTGGTGAAAATGAAATTAAAGTTTTTAGGTCATGTACACGGGTCCCTTAGAATCCATTGATTTATCTCCAAAAGAGGCACAGGTTAAGAAACTCTGCTGTAGACACTATGAGCCATAAATACTTCAGCAAATATAGACACTACCAAGGTAAACACTTTAAATTTTACACGGCCATCCCAGACGGAAGAAAGTTCTTTATTTACAGGCTCTTGACACAGAACAATACAACAATCTGAACTATAACTACAATGTAAAAACACCATAGGACCAAGAAGAGAAATGCTTACATCTTAACCTTGGTTGATACTTGCTCTATGTGGGGAGAAGCAGTGGCCATGTCAGCTATAGATTCAAAGCACGTGGCAGAGGCCCTGTTGACAATATTTACCCGATTAGGTTTCCCGCATCAGATATTGACTGACAATGGGTCTCAGTTTAAGGGAAAGCTAACACAAGAAGTATTCAGGATATTTCAAGCCAGGCACTATCATTGTAGTCCCTACCATGCCCAAGGGAACGGTCAAGTAGAGCGGTTCAATGGTACGCTAATTTCAATCCTTAGAAAGCTGGCGAGTGAAAAACCTGATACTTGGGATACATACTTACCCACTGCACTATTTGCATATAGGGAAGTACCCCACAACTCAACTGGATTGGCTCCAGCTACATTGTTGTTTGGAAGACCAATAAAAGGTCCACTGGAAGCATTGCTGCGGACATGGACTGATGAAAAGGCAGAGGAAACAGTGACTTCCGCATACCAGTACGTCAACGAGTTGACATCTCGATTGAAAGCAGGTTGGAAACTGGCCAATGATAACTTAAGACAGGCCAGGAGGAAGCATGCTGCGTACTACAACAAAAAAGCAAAGGATAGGGAACTGGAGGTGGGTGAAAAGGTGTTATTACTGTTGCCGAGCAGCAATAATAAATTGCAGATTGGATGGCAGGGACCCTATGTCATACTGGAGAAACTTTCCAGGACCAATTATAAGATTGACAAGAAAGGAAAGGAGAAGGTATATCATGTCAATCTTCTTAAAAAATACTATGACAAGGAATCATCAGAAGTTGCACATATTATGACCCTAGCCATTGCAACAGAAATGCACGGTGAACCACTTCACTTTATGGAGTATCCACTCACAACTACAGAGGATTATGTTCAAGTAAATATTAGTGAACATTTAACTTAAGAGCAGAAGAAGAGGGTTCAGAAAGTGTTGGAAACCCATGCGAATGTGCTCACAGATAAGCCAGGTCGTACGAATCTGTTAGAGTACGACATGAAGGTTACCGACCCTACCCCAGTATGCATGAGAACATACCCTATACCCTATGCGAAAGCCCAAGCACTAAGGGAGGAAGTTGATTATCTGTTGAAGGAGAAAATTATCTCGAAGTCAGACTCTCCCTATAGCTCAAGTGTGGTGCTATTGAGAAAGCCGAGTGGTGAACACAGGTTATGTACTGACTACCGGAAGCTTAATGCGATCACAGAATCTCAGGTGGACCCATTACCTGACACCAACCAGCTGTTCTCTACACTGAGTAAGGCTAGGTATTTATCGAAGGTAGATATAAGCAAGGGATACTACCAAATACCAATGAAACCAGAAGTTAGGAAAATGCTGGCATTTAGTACATCAGACAGACACTACGAGTTTAATGTACTACCTTTTGGGCTGAAAAATGCTCCCAGTATCTTTTCAAGAATGATGAGGAAATTATTGGAACCTCTACAAAATCCCCATATCACTAACTTTATGGATGACATTCTTGTTGCTACAAACACATTTGAAGAGCATATAGTAGCGCTCTCCATGTTGTTTGACAGACTGAGAGAAACTGGATTGACTGCACGTCCAACCAAGTGCTATATCGGTTGTAAGGAGTTGGAATTCCTAGGTCACACTATTTCTACAGGTCATATGTCTCCTGACCCAAAGAATATAGAGAAGCTAAAGAAGGCACCCAGACCTCAAACGAAGAAAGATGTGAGATCATTCGTGTCATTATGTGGGTTCTATCAGAAGTACATACCCCACTTTAACTCTCTGTGTGCACCATTAACTAACTTAACGAAGAAAGGACAGCCTGATAAAATCCAATGGAATGCTGATTGTGAAAAAGCTTACACAGAGCTAAAAGCAAAACTCACCAGCAAACCCATCCTTACACTACCCGATATCACACAGGAATTTGTATTAAGAACGGACGCTAGCAGTATAGGTATTGGTGCAACTCTCTTGCAGAAATCAAAAGCCCAGCCGGAGGAACTTTTACCAGTCGCCTACGCCAGTAGGAAGCTGAATGCAGCTGAGTTGAATTACTCGACCATAGAGAAAGAATGTTTAGCTCTAATTTGGTCCATCAACAAATTTTCACCTTATCTGTATGGGACACACTTCATTGTCCAAAGCGATCACCAACCTTTAACATTCTTGGCTGCATCTAAAAAGCTAAATTCGAGATTGTTAAGGTGGAGTCTGCTTCTGGCGCCTTATTCCTTTACCGTGAATTACATTCCGGGAAGAGACAATGTAGGAGCTGATTTTTTAAGTCGACACCCTAGTACTCTGGAAGGACAGACGCAAAAGGATTAACCACAGCAGGGGTTTACACGTCAGCTATGACAAGTCACAGCTAGGAAAGGAGGGGGCTATGTCGTGAAACGAAGTGTAACCCACTACTTTGTTAATCACTATGTCGAGATACAGATTTGCTTCAACCAATCAACTTGCACCGTTCACCAGTCTCTAAGACAGAATAAATTATACTGTTCACGCAGTTCACGCAAGATGGCGGCTAAAAACTGAATAAAATTAGGCTGTATGAGCAAAAGACGAAACCGGAGGAAACCAATCATTTTGCTCCGCCAGGAACCAACCGAAAGCCTTTCTTAAGCAGTTACCTGCCTATATAATAGGGCGGAATTTTATGCTAAACACGCAATCCCGAACTTGACGCCAGAGATACTGACTGAAGAGGAAGAAGCTGTCACCTCTTGATTTATAGTTTACCTGAGGGCATCGACCTGCAACCTACTTCCCTAGTCGAGTCAAACTGGCCGTTTTTTTAATCTTGGAGGGTAATTATAAATTTACGATAACCTTTAGGAAAATAGGCCTTCAGCAGGCATATAATGTTGGTATTTGTTGTGTGTCATTATACTACCTACACCTGTATATATTTAATATATTTTGGGTTCCCTGTGAATGTATATGATTGAATAGACGAAGACTAATAGGGCTCATACTTCAATCTATTGTCTCCTATATTCAGTCTATTGTCTCTGATAATTCCAAACTGCAAATATAACCATAACAGTCCTTGTTAGGCCAAAACAGTCCTTGTTAGGACTCAATCTACTGTCTCCTATACTTCAATCTATTGTCTCAGATAAGACCAACTGCAATATAACCAAAACAGTCCTTGTTAGGACTCAATCTATTGTCTCCTATACTTCAATCTATTGTCTCATCTAACTCCAACTGCAATATAACCAAAACAGTCCTTGTCAGGACTCAATCTATTGTCGCTTCTAACTCCAATCTATTGTCTCCTATAACTCCCACCTGATATATCACCAAACAGTCCTCGTCTCATATACTCCTATCATAAGAACATAACAATATTGTTAGGATATATGTTACCAGCTAGTATAGCACTTGACAGAGAGGACGTGGTATAGTATAGGGGGAAGGACATTGTTGTATCACACCTAGGTGTACATATTATTGGATTTATTCATGTATTGATTTATATTATGGGATGTATTCATGTATTAAATGTATTCATGTATTGAATCTATATTATTGAATGTATCCATGTATTAGTTTATCAGAAAGAATGCTTTGCAAGTAGACACATGTCTTGTCTCGCTATTGCTAAATCATACTGAGCCATGTTGTCATTCATCCTACATGCATACATCTGAGACACGCTCATTTCACTCACACTAGAAATAGGTGGGCTTGAGGACAGAAATTAGCCCCTATTTTTGCTTTGTTACAGGTTTATTTGTGTCCTAAAAACCTGAGGTCGTATGTTCGAGTCAATCCCGCTGCCTGGAACTTCACAGGAGCATAGAGATTGTACAGAAGCTACATTTTAGTCCCCCTCAGTCTTGGGTGGGCTAAAGTAACGAGCCTCAGCAGGAGTGGTGTGAACCAAACTAAGGAGAACAGAACGTTTTAAGAGATGAGTACTCAGTCGTACCATTTCTGTCAGCATTGTTAACATAGAAACTGTCAGTGATGAGAAAGCGATTTAACTTAGCAAGAGACAAAATTAACAGCATAGCTGAGAAGTGTTATATCCTTAATTAACAGCACAGCTGATCCATGTACTATAATTAAATAACAGCACAGCTGATATAATTTTTTTTTGTTCCTATAATTGGAAAACTTGATGTAAAATATTCATATATATATATACATAAAATAAATATTTGTAAAATATATGTAAACTTACAAATTCATTACGTTCCATTTTTTCAACATTCACCCTTCAGCACAAGAGTAGATAGTGTATATACTAAATAAAATATAAGGAAATTGTATTTTGAACGACTTGTCAATTTTATCATTGTTAAGTAAAAATCTGTTTCCTTGGTTTTTTAATATCACAGTTAGTTACACAGCGGAGGTGGCGCTTTATGTCGGTCTCCTCTCTACTATTGTTTCGAGATCAGAACATTCACAGCCGTAACTAATTTGTGATACCAGTAGTTCTCTCAGACACTGGGACTTCACCATTTTCTGCAGAAATTCTATTTCTGTAATTGTCAGTACTATACTGATCCTACAACCAAATAAAATCTCTCGCCACAAGTACCACTGTCCCTGAAACAAGAAGGTTGTACCTCCTACTTCAAAACTAATTTATAATCTATTTCCACACTGAGCACAATACATAACAAACACTGAGTTCAGCGCGGTAGGCCAACTGTTAGCTTCTCATGTAATAACATTCACCAGTATTCCTCTCCTTAATGATTACAACTCCTCTGCAATTTCAGCTGTAATTCCTTCTATACAATAAGATAGGTGTCATAGTACTATTGACAATCCCATGCAGTTATACTACTCTCCGACAAGTTTTGTTCAGGTTGGAGCAATATCTAGGCTTTGCCTCATGTTTGCTACTGAACCACACACATATACAGACATAAATTATCAATTCACATTCAATTTTCATCAAAAAGATATCAAATATGTCAATCTTACCACAATTCATGGAAATAATAAACAAAATACGTTGACTGGCAATGAGTTATGGCACAATTCCGATCTGCCTCTGTCCCAGGCTTTCATAAGAAAAATATGAGCTGGATCTCAACGCACTTGCTTCTCAGTAAGTTTATTTTAAAAATGTGGCACTGAACAGACGCTCCTAATTGACTATATCAAATAGTCTAACCAATAAGACCATGTTTACAAAGTATTTGAAAAAAAGTACCCTTCCTACCGTTTCCCGTAACAACCAAAAATAGTATCTGTAATCGACTAATCATGTTTAGGCTTACATATTCTTCTAGCCAATGAAATCGGATTTAACTTGTTGGCCTATTTCCCGTAAAATAGTGGTTTCAAAACATGCCACTGAGCAATTATGATTTGGTGCTGTCAGACAACCTCACTATTTTATTTTGGCTATAATTTGTTAATTCCTAGACTATTTGTGTAACATTTAACATATTCTTTGTCAGCAAGTCCTAAGGAACCCAAATATATAAATTTAATGAGGCTAAGTGGCTCCGTTCAAAATATGTATTCTAGGATAGTCGTGTATTTGTTTTTTTATTTTTTTATCGATTTAGAACCGCCACCTGTCCTGCCTTTTCGACTGTTCTGTCAGTATAAAGTCAGGATTTCAGACGAAAAACAGTATTGGGTCATGTTTCCTAATAAGCATTAACCATGTTTTTTAAAACCTAACCGTGTATTGGTAGTGTTTTTTATCACTGTCTATTTGAAAAAGTTAGTGCTTCATGCCTTTCGCGTGGGGTGGCATTAACTTTATATCGCGAGACTGTGGTAGTATTGCCTGCGTTCCTCCTTCTCTCTCTCTCTAAGTCCATCTGTCTTTTCATTACGCAGTGTAATAATGACATTAATGCTAGTATTTATCAATGTCATTAAGCAGTGTGCGTATCTCAAGGTTTTCTAAGAAATACAGTACACGTTTTATTGTTTTGAACCGCGTGTATGCTGCTGTAGGCTTTACTATCAAACGTGAAAGCGTTACAATTATGCAGACGAAGTAGAAAAAGGGGGATTTTTGTAAGCCATTGTGACAGCACTGGTCTTTTACCATTCTTCTTTCCTTTTATTGAATTAATTCGTTAGGCTTTACCTTTACTTTTTAATTTAGATATGTGGATTTAGAATGTTTCACGACAATGTGCAGTGCCTTCAAGTCTCTCTTGCACACATCTTTGAACTTCTGCCTGCGGTCTCCCGGCTGTTCTTTTGCCATCTGCTAGTTGTCCGTACATGTTCTTAGGGATGCGACCATCTTCCATTCTGCGGATACGGCCAAGCCAGTTTAGTTTGTGCTGTCTAAGCAGTGTATAAATGCTTTGAAGCCCAGCATGTAACAACACCTCGACATTTGTCGCTTTATCCTTCTACGAAAATACCAAGGATGTTTTTCTTCCTTCATCCTCTTTTGTCCCGAAAAGGACGTTGGTTGCGTTGTGTCTGTTTACACCGGAGCTGCGCTATCTGCGCCTTTCGGCCGACATATCCGACTTCAGCATGGCATTTTTGGGGGGACCGGGTTTGCCTTCCCTCTTCGATCCCTACTCTCTCAGCCAGACTGCAGTGATGCAGCCTGTTTCCAGGATCACCACGTGGAGGTGGAGTAGGGTCTTGGTCAGCTATGGTTCGCTGACCCTGACGCAAGCAGTCAAGCTATGGGTCGCTGACTGCATTCTCTGTTGCTGCGTCTTTGGGTCTCACCAAGGATGTGACGTATATACCAAATTAAAATCTAAAATGGCTAATAATGTGACATTATACCAGGCAATGTTTTTTTTTATAAATAGGAGTACAGCCTCGTTTTGGCAAGACGCGTCGCTTCAAACCTAGACACAAGGCCTGTCGGCTATATTAAAGAATGTGTCCAAATGTAAAAGACCTGGTGATCTGATGCTTATAAATATTGTAAAAGGAGTAACAGTAATAGTTGTTTCTTGAAATCATGTGTTGAACTGAGCGGACCTCAGGCTGCTTCTTGTCAAATTCTGCTCGTAACTGATAGGTCGATACTAGATTTACTTATTCTTGTCGATTATTTTAGCAGAAGGGCGCCAGCATTTAGAAACAGGAGCTATTATTTCAGGTTTAAAAAGACATCATTAATCGCTTTACACTGCAATTTTCTTCGGTTATTTCCCTTGCATTGCCAACGAATGCATTTTAAGTTAAATATTTATGTATTATTCCCTTTGCATGTAAACCACTTTTTATTTCTCTTCGCATTAAACTCATTTTTTCTTTAATTGAGAGTTGCGAGAGAGAAATAGAGAGAGGAGAGAGAGAGAGAGAGAGAAATAAGGAGAGAGAGAGAGAGAGAGAGAGAGAGAGAGAGAGAGAGAGAGAGAGAGAGAGAGAGAGAGAGAGAGAGAGAGAGAGAGAGAGAGAGAGAGAGAGAGAGAGAGAGAGAGAGAGAGAGAGAGAGAGAGAGAATGTGTTTCTTGAACTGATATTCATATATCATTGGCAATCTTTTTCAACTCCGCCATGAGACTGACTGCAGTTGATTTCAGTTTTCAGTGTTCTTTTCCGGGTAGTCTTTGGCCTCTCCACGCTTGTCCTCTCCTGTCGGTTCCAGTCACGTACAGTATCTATCTATGATTGTTCATTGTTTTCCTGAGTGCATGTCTTGCCCACTGAAGTAAAACATTGGCAGTGACAGGTGATGATGATTGTTCGTTGTTTTCCTGAGTGCATGTCTTGCCCACTGAAGTAAAACATTGGCGGTGACAGGTGATGATGATTGTTCGTTGTACTGCTGAGCCTTGCTGGCAATGATAGAAAAAACAAGACTATTCTGAATATTTTAAGGACGCTGCTAGACTGAAAGCCAAACGTAGCTCTCTGGTGTAACTTAGGAGACAAAGATAAAATATGCCTATTGCTCCTTCGTGTATGTCGTAAGAGGCAATCTGAGGTTGAGCACAGGGCGATCTTATAATGTGTAGCAAATTGCTTCAGAAATCACCAATGCAAGAACATATTAATGATTTGAAGGCAGGCTTGTTCAAAGTAGCTAAGTGCTCACACAAGACATGGAAATGGAGGTTGTGTGGAAGAATGAAATAACTTCTTTTTTTTTTATAATTCAATAATATTGTTTTTGTTTGTCGATGTAAATGAAACTTTAAAGATGTATTGTTAAATATAAAAAAACAACTATAATCCTCACAGAGTGAACAAAATCCATATGATCTACTAAAACAATTTTGATTCCTATTCATCATATATAATGTTTAGAAACACTGTAGAAATAACTGTTCTATAAAAAAAAATAATAAATACTAGCGACCACAGAGATGTGGTTTTACAGACGAATGTTCAAAATGTGAGAAATATATGCTAGAACGCTTTATGTGAGGAAGATATGCTAGGATGCTTTCTGTGAAGAAAATATGCTAGAACGTTTAGTGCGATGAAGAGCTGCTAGGACGATTTCTGCGAGGAAGATATGCTAGGACGATTTATGTGAGGAAGATATGCTAGGGCGCTTTCTGTGAGGAAGAAATGCTAGGACGCTTTCTGTGAGGAAGATATGCTAGGACGCTTTCTACGAGAACGATGTGCTAGGACGCTGTCTATGAGAACGATATGCTGGACGCTTTCCATGAGAACGATGTGCTAGGACGCTTTCTATGAGAATGATGTGCTGGAAGCTTTCTGTGATAACGATATGCTGGACGCTTTCTATCAGAACGATGTGCTAGAACGCTTTCTATGAGGATGATATGGTATGAAATTTCGTTTGAATCTTTAGAATTTCCATATTGGCCGTCACCCACACTTTAAGAAACATGCCACAGTTCGTGACATGGCACTTAATGGTTTACAACTTGGGCACAAAAATAAACAAATAAAATAATCATTGAAAAATGACTGAAACACATTTCGTTAGCGTCCGAATGTTAGTGATTAGTGCGCTTGCTTCTCGAGGCAAAAGGACTTGGTTCGAAGCCAGGCCGCGTCACACTCTAGGTTTTTTAAATGGTTACCTCACTCTCCTGTTCAATTTTGTAAGGCAAATGCATCGATGAAGGGAACTAGCTACCCCACTCATAAAGCTGGACATAGCATAGTGAAGTCTGTAACACTTCCCTTCCTACTACAGTATCTACTATGGGGCTTTCTTTACTTTTTTTTAACTTCACTGCTCCGAACTGAGGAAGACAAAGGCAGCGAGGAAAAGAGAGACAACAAAGCTGAGACCTTGTGCAAGCGAGGTTTCTAACACTTCTCTCCCTTAGAGTAGCATCTGCTTTTCACTGTTCAGGTTTTGTCACCCCTGTATACGCTACAACACTTTCGTACTACCACATTCACATTAGGTAGTCCTGTCTGTTAGAATAATGACATTCCCATCCACTAATAAACATTTAAAGCTTTGTTGGTAATCTCCAAAAGAACTTTGTTGATCGTTCAGCACAGAATATTAACTTGGAGTTATTTCCCTGTAGTAGTGTTTCGTGCTTTAGCAGTGTTTCGTGGACATGTATCCTAGAGCGCAAGTATCGACTGTAATTAGGAACTGTCACATTATTTCAGGTGCAAAACGCAGAGACACTTATAAACAAAATAATTTGAAGAAAAAAATATCAATGGCAACGTTCTTTTGGTGATTTCAATGTCACCATTGAAGTTGAACTTTTGACCTTTTCCATCTCATGCGTAGATGGCAATGACTATGCCTTTGACCTCATCTGAATACTGAATAATTAGTCACAGCGGACCATCAAGGATACAGTGGTGTATTAAGAGTGTGCAAGGGGCGGTCTGCCGCGGGTGACAGCCTGGAAGAGGGTGCCCTCGGACAATATTATGATAGTACTTACTGTACTTACGGCACCGCTAAAAACCATCAGCGGAGAGAAGCTAACCCATAAGGGTAAGCAGATGAAGCTGCCGATCACACCAGGTGGCGATGCTATCTGCAGCGCCACCTTAGATTTAACGGAAAGAAGCTCACACAACAAGCAGAAGAGAGGAGAAAACGTCGAAAGGAGTATCAGGAAAATAAGCAGCTGAGGGCTGTCAACTCAGGGGCGCATTATTATAGTCAGTTATGACTGAAGGGGTTATTATTATTATTATTATTATTACTTACTGTTAACAACATACTTACCAGTGTATTTCTTTATGGGGGAGCGTGCCAAGGGTAGGATCCGCCCCGGGTGCCAAATACTTTCGGGACGCTTCTGCAAGGATGTACGGTATCCTACTTATAAGAAACAATACTAAATAATATGTAGATGAAACTCCATATTGGTATCAATAATTGATTATGCTGTAGTAAAATGTTTTCATAGTCATGAAAAAGGGACACCACCTTCACAGCCTGACACTGATTTTTTTTTTTTTTTAAATACAGACTTCATCTTCTACAAACTCACAGCCAATCCAAACAATTCTTGTTGTTATAAGAGTGTATCCTTTAATCTCATGTTAATCCTCTTCATATACCCAGGTTGTGGCGTACTAAGGGTGTGCGCGGGGGGCGGTCCGCCCCAGGTGACAACCAGGAGAGGGGTGCCAGCGGATACTTTTATGATAGTACTTACTGTTAAAAATATGCTTGCGTGTGTGTATCTTTATGAGGAGTGTGTCAAAGGTAGGATGCACCCCTGGTGCCCAATTTTCATAAGTGCGCCTCTGTAACCAGCCAGGCGTAACAATTCTTGTTGTAATAAAATCTTACTCTATAGTCTCAAGTTTCATAATTACACTCATTATTCATATTGAGAGACAGAACTAAAGGCGGACACCAACATCCACTCATACTAATTGTAAATTCTGAATCATAAATTTGAATTAAATTTTAAAACAAGTGTGTGCAGTTTTGTTCTACGTATTCATAAAAACGTACAAAGAAGAACTTCTTAAGTTCATTAGATTCCTTTTGATAAGCAATACACGAAAAGAAGAGAAATAAACTTAGATAGAGGGAAAGAAAGAAAGAAAGACAGACAGAAAGACAGAATGAAAGAAAGAAAGATAGATAGAAAGAAAGAAGACACGATTCAAAGATTCAAATGAAGTTACAAAATCGATACAGTTGATTTATTATGTGCCAGGGACATATTACTACTTTTCTGCGCCAGTTATAATGATGTCCAACTTTAGCGTCCTGCGCACATTGGGGATGGAAATGCGTATAAGCCTGCGGATTGTGATATTCTTTCTATTGTCAGGTTGTTCTACAAAACGCAACAGGCCAAGGGCATTAGTTATTTATATGAAAGTATACGGTGCGATCAGATCTTCTGACAACGGCGTATTACATAGGATACTTACATCACGTTACATCACATTGAGAGAGCAACGTGTATCACCGAGAGAACGTGTTAATGCAGGCATCAAAGTCGTATGGAAAATTACCAGATAGATACAACGCTTGAAGTGAAGTGCGAGTGCCTGATAACATACCTTTATATTTGTTTCATATTAATTTACTGTTTACAGGCCTCAGGTTTCCCTCCCTTATTTGTAATAAATGTTTGAAGTGAAGTGAAGTAACTGACCCTGTTGATAACTTCATCGATTTCACAAAAGCCTTCGATCGAGTCTGGCATGAAGGCTTATGGCAAATAATGAGAAAATTCAATTTTGATACCAACATCATAGATATCATTGAAGCACTATACAAGGACGCAAGCAGTGCTGTTTTTGCAAGCAATGACATTGGAGAATTTTTCAAAACAACTGTAGGAGTTCACCAGGGATGTATCCTGTCCCCAGTGCTCTTTAATATATATCTAGAACATATTATGCAGGAGGCTCTCTACGATTATAAATCAACCATATCGATTGGAGGCCGACCTCTTCGCAATCTACGTTTTGCTGATGATATCGATCTGATAGCTGGAACAGAATCAGAACTTCAAGACCTTACCTCTAGACTGGAGAAAGTAACAAGAACGTATGGGATGGAAATTAATATAGAAAAATGCAAGATATTGGTGAATAGCCATAAGAAACATGTTCCGACGAACATTACGTTAAATGGGCAAACGTTAGAAGAAGTTAACACCTTCAAATATCTCGGGTCCACTATATGTAGTGATGGAAGATCAGGTAAAGAAATCAAGACAAGACTTGAGATGGCCTCAACTGCCATGACAAGGCTGAATGTGATCTGGAAAAGTAACATCAGTTTTCCTGTGAAGATCAAATTATACAAATCACTTGTATTATCTATTCTCTTGTATGGGTGTGAGGGCTGGACACTCACTGCAGATACGGAGCGAAGGATTCAGGCTTTCGAGCATAAATGTTATAGAAGAATTTTGCGCATTTGCTATAAAGAGCACAAAACAAATGTCTATGTTAGAGAGAAGATAAACACCTATGCAGGCCACCAAGAACCACTTTTGTCAGTAGTGAAACGTCGTAAGCTTGCCTGGTTTGGGCATGTAACTCGTCATGACTCCCTTTCGAAAACGATCCTCCAGGGAACAGTCGAAGGTAAACGGAGAAGAGGAAGGCAAAGAAAATCCTGGGCTGATAACATCAAAGAATGGGCAAGACACGGTTTTTCCACACTTGTACGCATTGCTGAGGATAGAGAGCAGTGGAGGACCCTGCCTGCTGATGCTTCCACCATGGCACCCCTACGACCCATGACGGGTTACGGGTTTCAGCTGATGATGATAGCGAGGAAAGGAGTAGGTCACCTCTACCTTAGCTGAGATCTAGTAAAGTGAAATCTGTTATGGGAATACCTTTACATTTTACCTTTTTTGTGTGTGTATGTGTTTTAGGTTTTAAAGACTATATTCATTGCACATGGACAACTCCATCAGTGCTCCTATCTCCTCCCTTAGATCATACAAGGAGAATTTCGGCACAGTGCACGGACTCCGTAGCACCGGCGAGAATCCTAATGTTTGTATACAGGAATCACACATTCTGTAAATATGTTTGTGGTGGGTAGGTTTCTAGTTTTTAAAATTTGCCAAGGTAGCAGCCTTATGGCCTACTCTTTACGATTTCCAACAGCCGTGGAATTTTTAGCGTGCGCAAGTTGCGAAGGGGCTTTCTATTTTCTGCTCTTATCCAAGAAGACTAGGTATCCGATCTCACTACCCAAGGAGACCAGAGCGGAGGGAGTATGACATCATTAGTACCTTTGGTTCTGAAAGAAAATTTCCATAATTTATATTCCCTCTACTAGGAATCAAACCCGGTACCTTCAGAATTCGAGGCGGACGCCATACCTCTCAGCCACTCCGGCCCCCAATACAGAACTTGTATATGTTCGTTTCAATTACAAAAACAAGGTGGCGACTTCCTTTTCTCCCCAGATCAGCTATTACTGTTAGGGCACTGATATCTTCATCTCGATCATTTGTCATCATAACTAAAAAAGTTACATGTATTTCATCAGTTGTCATATGAAAATACATTTCACCTTTAATCAAAGTGGTGATGGGTCGTTTGTTTGAGGCTGTAGATGCCGGTATAATGTAGTCCCATAGCAGATACTGCCATAGAGAAGTGAAGTGTTAGAGACTTCACTATACTATGACCAGCATCTAAAGCTAGGGTGACCAGTTTCCTTCCTCGCTGCCTTTTCCTTCCCTAACTCAAGAGCAGAGTCAATACCCTTTTACAACTGTGTATTGAGCGCGACGCCACCAAGTTTCGAACTCGGCACTTTCGCCGCGAAAGGCCTGCGCTCTATCCGCTCTGCCAATCGGACACGGTAGGGTGGCTGAAGGTTGCAACAGCCGGAGTATGTTCTGATGTTTGGATAGGTCGCAGAGAGGTAAAGCCTCGGTTACGGTATGTGGCAAGTCAGAAAACCAACTCCCCCGCTGATGAAATAGTTTTAACTCAGTTTTTGTTGTTGCTAAATCGCCGCAAGGCACACATGAAGAATAGATTTTGTACAGTTTTTCGAGACCATCGAGGGCAACAGAAGCTGTTGAACACGATGATCCAAGAATCATTCATACAGCGACCAGGTAAAAATGTCTAAACAAGGTAAAAGGCCAGAAACTCGGTCATAGGCTTCTACGTCATCCAGGTATCTTGATTTGCATGATGTGTGTGCCTTCGCACAACCACAATTTTGCCAAAATCTGCCATAACCAAATTACAACTGTGAGCGGATTATTGTCAGTATACAACTATATGAAAATGAATGCCCTCATGAGAATTCCTATAATACTGAAACAGCACCACAGACACATGAGACTTCAGACATTCGGTAATAAGCTTCCGGACAGGCTTGTTATAAGCAAGATAAATGTAAGAAGGTGTAGTAGTAATCATTACCGAGAATTGAGGGAAATAACAATTCCATATACGGAGAGTGATCGTTTGAATTTTACAAACGCCTGAGTCATGTAGAAAACATGAGGAAAGTTATATTAATAATATGCACTTTCGAATGCTATTGGATTAGCAGTTTAGAGGTTAAAATGCATTCACGTTGAATGGAAGTTTTGTCGGAAACGCCAGGGGTGAGCGTGAGCAGGAAAACTGCAATATCACGTAGAACATTTTTGACATACAATACTGCATTCCAGAATCCTCTCTAACGTCCATCTGTGCTAGTCCCACATTTCATTCCAAACTCCAACAGTCTCAGCCTTGTTGATTCATCCATTGCAGTGTCATTATCTAACAGGCGATCATTAATTGCCCTTAGTATCTGTCCCTTATCCATGTCCTGTGTCTTTACTATGGGTGCTCTCGAGGCCAGTCTGTCGGCTCTCTCATTGCCACGTACCGCTGAATGACCAGGACAGTAGATCCACACCAGTTCTGCCGCAGCCATCCGTTATGAACTTTCCAAAGCATGGCTTGAGAGTCTGACAATATAACTGCCCTGGTTCATGCAGTTCCAGACAGCCACCTCAGTACTGCAGTAACTGTCTCCACCTCCACTCTTATGCTGGAAGTTGTTGTCATGTAGGCTCCACAATGTTCAGCAACGACCCTGACATTTATTCTCGCAGAGAAGCCCCATCCTGATTTCTCACCACGCACTACAGACCCATCAGTGTACACAATGGCGTCATCATCCCTATCCATGATCACTTATCAGCTGATTAATCTCCAGCTCTGCTTTTCCATTGCCCCAAGATCTGCACTCTCTGCCAAGGCTAATGGTGACCTGCTGGTAGTTAATCAAGTTCTCGCCTGACTTACTCCACTCTTGCCCTTTGGATATATTTTCAACCCTGGTCACCTGACCAATCGTAGCCTCTGCCTGTGCCATCCATGACATCTTCTTCTTCTTCCATCCTTAGCCACCGACTGTCAAAGCAGTCAGTGGCCATTACGCCTAGTGGCGTCTTAGGGCAACAGCAGATAGGTTTTCTTTGCCATTGTTTCCCATCACGCCTAATGGCGTCTTTAGGGCAACGGCAAATCAACCCATCTGCCGTATCCATGACATCCTCCTCTTTATTCTTGCTCCTTTGATGTCAGCTATGTTCTCTTGTAGGGGGCATCTTTAGTCGGTGGTTACCCGCATATAGGCTTTTGCCTGGGCCATCGCATATCTGGATCTTATCGATAGCAATCAGAGCATGTACTTCATTGTCACAATGGGGGATATCACGCGTACAGCCCAAAACTAGTCGCATCCCTTCATTTTGAATGCGTTCCAGTCGTTTACATTGTGACACTAACAGCGTGAGTATTCCTAGCCCATACTCGATTACTGAAATCACGAGCTGGTGATACAGGAGAAACAGTTGTCTTTGTTCCAAGCGCGCAGCAGCCATTGGTTTTAAGGCTGCTAGTCCTCGCTTGCACTTCTGTATGATCAGTTTGATCTGATAATTGAACGATAACCCACGATCAGACGTTACTCCCAGATACTTCAGCGTGTCTTGCCTTTCAATGTTCTGCCCATTGAAAGTGATGTCTGGAAGGTCTGCTTTCACTATGGAGTTGTTCAAAGAGCACATCATACAGGCCTATTTGGGATTGATCTTTGATCCTCTTTCCTCACACCATTTAGAAACCGTCTGTTTCCAGCGGGATTATTCAAAACCCAGTCGATGTTTCTATTTGAGAATTTGCCCGCAGCTAGCTTCCGTGACTTTAAGGGCGGTCTTTATCTGATGAAGTGCTTGTTAAAAAATACTTGGCATTTGTCAAATACATTCAGTGATGACATTCTAATTTTTAACAAGGTATCACCGTGGGGTTTGCCCAAGCATTATTCATGCTACAGGCAAGGTTATAGGAACGCTTAAAGTATGTCACCGTGGGGTTTGCTCAAGCATTACTCATGCTATTTGTCAAGATTAGATGAATTCTTAAGACAGTTCACGGGGAAGAAAGTTAAGTATGATAAAATAAGACGAGTGTTCAGTAACTTGGCTCGCGTTAACAAAACGTGAGTATTTTTTTTTTCTCGTGAGTTGTAAATCAAAGGCTTAACCAATGAAAGTAGTGAAAAACAAGTGAGGGCGACGAATCAGAAGTAGCGAGGGAATCGTACGTGAGAACAATGACCAGAGGTCATTAGGGGAGTCCGGTTTCTGAGTTTGAAGAAACAAGAAGTGTTTTTGTTCTGGGCGGTTGCCTGCAGATGAACGCATTATGTGGTTTGACAGAAGTAGAATAAGTCTAGCAAGATATAAGAATAAGTCTAGCAAGATATAGAGGTTATAGGATAAGGAACATAAGTCCAGAAATTGTTCAGAGGATGTGTTAGCGCTAGACAGTAACTGTATAAGATAATGAAGAAGCCTTGTGTAGACTATGAGAGTATTAGCGCTAGTCAGTTATTGTATAAGATGATGAAGAAGCCTTGTGTAGATTATGAGAGTAGTGAATGTATTTCAGGAGATATTCATCGATTTGATTGTAAGTATGATTTTGAACTTATTATGCATACAAGTAAGAGATTTACAGGTGACGTAACGCAGATGTAAAAAGTCGACATGTCAAAGATACATGTTGAGAACTTTGTGGACTGAGCAACAAAAGAGTAAACTAAGAGGTGAAGGATAACCACCTTTGTCATGGTGAGTTCACGACAAGTAAACTAATGAGCTGTCTTCAGAGAATAGTTACGACAAGTAAACTAATGAGCTGTCTTCAGAGAATAGTTACGACAAGTAAATGATTTGAAGAGTCGACTTTTGTAAGAACTGTTCACACGCCCTTGCACGTAGGTATATGCTTAGATGACATGGTACTTGTATATAGTTTAAGCTAACCTTTCAGCGATAGTAACAGAGCCCTACAGAGGTTAGAAAGAGATAAAGGCAGGAATATAATGAGATGGGAGTGAGGAGATGGAGTATAGAGGTATTTAAGTGAACAGGAGTAAAGTTGATTGAACTAAACAAGATACAGGAGGACGATGCATGTACATGAGATATGGAGCTTTTATATATGAAGCCAACATGAGATAAACGTATGCAAACTATGGGATGAATTATTTGTCTTGCTGATAAAGATATATATACATATTTATGTAAATAAATGTTTTGATGGATACAGCAGATGTTTGAGTCCGTCTGTGAGCGTTGATGTATGTGGCCAGCAAATAAGAATAATAAAAACAAACTACCACTATACGAATGTCAGTAGAAACAGCAAAGAAGGAACCGAACGAGTCGTGGGTTAAAGAAAAGAGGGAACATATGTTCATCCAGGAATCTACACCTCTGGCGGAGATGGCCAGTACACAAGTACACTCTTAACCCACTTGGAAGATAAACAAAAAGAGATTTTGTGACTTGAGTAATAATTAGTCCTCTGTCACCTGTGACATACCACTAATTGGTGCCTTTGGACCAGTTCTCAGTCTATAAGAATAGACCACCCATGTTACATGCTACTACTTGGTGCCGTAACCAGTTCTAGAACAGACAGACGGTTACATACTACTAATTGGCGCCGCGACCAGTCCTTCTTACTGACAACATGGCTACATCACAGCTAGATACAATGCATCAACAACAACAACAACAATTCGCATTTGTTCCACACCCTCCGGAACAAGAAACAACAATGGCTGCTATCAAAAGTATTACAGAAACATTGTACAATGTTGATCATTATGCGATGTACAACCAGATCAGATCTGTTATTACATCATTCACAGGAGACTCTAAGCAATTTAGAAGATGGTTGAAGGATGCAGAAAAATTCGCCACTATGGTAAATGCATGCACGGACACAGAGCGCAAGCGAATACTATATTTATCATCAGACTCCTTGGTTTCTGATTTTCTACGCAGATGTGACAGTGCATATCCCACTGAAACATACGAGTCACTTAAGAGAGAACTAACACAACGCTACAGTGATATTACCAATACGGAGCATGCTTGGTCACTACTTCGTCGCATTAGACAACAACACAAGGAAACTATCCAATCCTATGGAGAGAAATTGTTAAACCTCGCAGAAGAAGCATTTCTTGATGGGTTGACGGCATCACCAGATCTAGAAAAACATCTGGTAGTCATCTTTGTTGATGGATTATTGGGCAGTAATATAAAATTACACATGATTCGCAAAGATCCGAAAACGATAAACGAAGCAATTCAAATAGCGATCAGAGAAGAGAATGTTCAAACAAGATTTAACCAGTGTATTGAACAGGAACCTACAGTTGAGTTACATACTGAACACGAACACATGGAAATTGAACATTCCCGCCCGCGTTGGCATCGCCCAAGCCAGACGAGTAACCAGGAACCAGTAAACACAAATTATGCTCGACATCCTGCTAGACAACAGAACATACACCAAGTTAACATTCCTACTTGTTTCATTTGTGGTTTTCGAGGACACCTAGACCGTGAGTGCCGACGACAACATCCTCGCCTACCCCAGCACAATTACAACAACACACGACAGCATAGTTATGGCAACACTCATAATCATAGTCAAAATTTTCGAGGAGCACATGCAGCTTCCACCTTTACAAGAGGACAAGCACGAAGGTACAACCAGGGAAACGGAACAGTCAACCATTAAGCAGGACCGTTAATGGTGACTATAAAAGTAATGGAAATGACAACTTCTTCCATTGTAGGTTCAAGCACATAAAGAAAAAAAATATGGTCTCACACCCAATAACTTCTCCTAACAAGACACCTCAACAAGAGATACAATCCATAAACATTACTCCAGACCCAAGTTCCTGTCTTATCAAGATTGACAGAAAGAATTACAGAGCACTTGTGGGCACTGGCGCTTCCGTTAGCTTGATTAGGGAACAGTTGTATAAACAAATCAAACATCTTGTGAGTTTCCGACCATCAAACACATTTATGGCTTCGGTAACAGGAGAATCTATGAAGTCTTGTGGCACAGCATACATTACATTTCACATAGGACAGCAACAACTCACACATCCTTTTGTAATCACACGTGGAATGTCCAGAAACTTCATTCTTGGTAGAGACTTCCTTACTTGTCATAACGCTAGAATATATTTCGACCTGCATAAGATCAATATCAATGGTGAATACATACAAATGCAAGATGATATACATATCGCATCCTTGGTGCGTTTGACAACTCCAATCACGGTGTTACCTAACACACTTGTAATAGCTAAAGGACGAATCAAGAGTTCTAATTATATCAAACCAGGACAAGCAATACAGATTGAACCCTTGGAAAATGAGGATATAAATGATGAACCCCTCATGCTTGTTACTGAAGGTATCGCAGAAGTTTCACCCTCCGGGGATTTTCCAGTCATGATTGTAAACACATCGGGACAAGCCACATCGATACACAGAGGTGCAATAATTGCTAAAGTACAAAGATCATCCCTGACCTCTACAATAAATAACAGAATACCTGACGTTGGTCAAAATAGACACCATCATTCCCCCGTTCCACGCATATCCCAAAATCATGCCCCATGTTACCCCTCCGACTTTGACAGACGATTGCAAGGGCACAGTACAGATGGTAACAAGTTTACACATACAATTAGGCGTCAGACACCATGAACAAGAACGAGGAGCAAATCAAAAAGAACAATGCGGAGAGATAAAATTTACAGCCAGCAAAATAAGGAGCGACGTAGATGTCAACAAACATATCGAGTCAATCAAGATGACACACCGTATGATAGAGCTAGTAGAAATGAACAAGAAAACCTTGATAATTATGCTACTCCTATATGCAGAGAGAGAAGACACATCAACCAAGATGACACACAGTATGATAGAACTTGTAAAAATGAACCTGAAAACATAGATTCACATACAGAAAGGACTAAATATGTTTGCTATGCACATAGAGTGAATCAAGTATTACAGCGAAAAGCATACGATGGAATATACAGAGGAACAGGTGACAGTAGAAAAGAGTTGCATTATGTCAATCTCGTTACCCGTCATTTATTGCCTACCCCAGCAAGATACTGCCGTAGTGAACGAGAGAGCAGACGGAATATTTATAGAACAGAAGAACGGCATACTCCATGGCGGAAAACCAATACGAGATACTCAAATACACCACTGTATCGAAGATATGGATCAAAATAACCAAAACCTTTTGATTAATGCCGTAGTGAACCCCAGAGTAGAAGTAACAATTATCGAACAGATGTACAGCATACTCCATGGCGGAAACCCAATACGAGATACGCAAGTGAACCATTTTATCGAAGAGTAGAGCCCAGACATTTAAAACCCTTTGATTACGGTAGAGAACGAGAGAGTAGAAGTAACTTTCACAGAACGGATGAAGAAAATACATATGTCAAAACACCGTGGACAAACCAAGAGTCCCACATAGAGAATAACACACCAGATCGGTTATCACAATTACTGGCAACACTGAATGTAGAAGACCAATATAAGTCTAAACTTAGTGCGTTTATCACTAAACACCAAGATGTGTTTGCACTAACGGATATGGAGTTAGGCAGAACCAGTACGATACATATAGACATTCAGACTACAACAGAGGAGCCTATTAGTTTGAAACCCTACCACACTCCTTTGAAGAACCGGGAAATAGTAGAAAAATCTATAAACGAGATGTTTAGTGCAGGAATTATAGAAAGATCCAGATCAGCATGGTCATCGCCAATAGTAATCGTATCAAAGAAAGATGGAACAAGTAGATTTTGCTGCAATTACCGAGCATTGAACAGAATAACTAAAACGATTTCATACCCATTACCACGCTTTGATGATATATTGGCGACACTTAGACATTCTACACACTTTACTACGTTGGATGCACGCTCAGAATTTTGGTGTATCGCTATGACACCAGCAGCTAAAGAAATGTCAACATTCTGTACACACATGGGTAGTTACAAGTGGAATGTTATGCTTTTTGGTTTGAAAGGGAGTCCCGCAACATACATGGCACTTATGGACAAGGTTTTGCAGGGAATGCATTCTTTTGCATTAGCCTATATTGATGATGTACTTATTCACACATCAGGTACTGTGGACGACCACTTAAAGAAAGTTGAGCACGTTTTTGATCGCCTCCGACCCCATCAAGTTAAACTCAAGTTAAGCAAATGCGAATTCTTGAAAACGGAGACCAAATATTTAGGATTCCTGGTCAACAAAGATGGCATTCACCCCGACACAGAGAAAGTGGAAGCAATAAGAAAGATTCCCGCTCCCACAACAGTGAAGCAACTACGAGCGTATATTGGTTGTCGTGGATATTACAGACGCCACGTTATTAATTTTTCAAAGCCCGCTGAACCACGTATCGCCCTTACCAAGAAGTATTCACGATTTAAGTGGACAGAAGAATGTCAGAAATCCTTTGATTACCTTAAAGAAGCACTTACAACGATACCACTTCTGGCACATCCAGATATATCTCGCCCAATGATGTTGTACACGGATGCCTCGAATACAGCAATAGGCGCTTGTTTAGTCCAACCTAGAGAAGATGAAGAAACACCTATCATACCAGAGATTCCTAACGAGATGCCCATAGCATTTGTATCACACGCGCTCTCCAAAACACAGAGACGATGGTCGACTACATAGAAAGAAGCTTTTGCCATACATTACGCGATACAGAAGCTTGATTTCTACATCAGTTGTGCCAAACTTATCATTAGAACAGACCATCAACCATTGGTGAATCGGCTCACTTAGACACATGAACAGCCCAAGAAATTCTAGACTTGGTCTATGAACTTGCAATCATATGATACAACAATTGAATACATCCCAGATACTCAGAATACGTGTGCAGACCTCCTTTCTCGAATTCCACACCCTAGTACAACACAGCAAGTTGATTCTGATGTTTTTACTGACATCAACGATAATGCAAAGAGATCAACGTTATAAATCCCAACAGAGTAGATGTCGATAATAACACCGTCGTAACAGACACTGCTACACAAGAAACAGTAGACTTGGACACATTTGATGTATATGCTGAGCAGAGAAAAGATCCCAAAATCCTCAAGCTTATTCAACAAGTACAAAAGAAACCAACGTCACTCAAACAATTTACTATCCTGCCACATGACCAGGTTCTACATCACATTGACGAGAAACAAGAAGGGAGACTACAAAAAGTAATTCCCCAGTTAGTAATACCTCAGTTATTAGTACAGTTCCATGACAATAACGGACATGTTGGAAGTGATAAAACCATAGACATTATCAAGAAAAGGTACTATTGGAGGTCAATGTATAAAGACATAATTGAATAGGTTAGTACTTGCAAAACTTGCAGAATGAGAAAGATGAGACCAACTAAAGTTCCATTGCAAGAGATGAAACCATCCCATTTCCCTATGGAAGTCATAAGCATGAACATTTCTGGTCCATACCCTATTACCCAGTCCGGAAATGCATACCTTTTGCACATTGTTGATCAATATTCGGTATGGCCTGAAAGTTATCCTCTCAAGAATATAACGTCAGCGACAGTAACTTAGTTTTTTCTGCAAGAATTTGTACCAAGACATGGTTGCCCTAAGAGAATAATCACAGATAACGGGAAACAAATTGTCGGTAATCCTTTCAAGCAGACGCTCCAGACATTGCATCTTCAACATACCACTAGTACTTTCTATTGTACAATATTAGGGGGATATATAATGATCTATAAATATATATATTTTAGTATCATATCATCAACATAAATTAAGACTATATATTCTAATTCATATATAAATATATATATCATTTATCTTCCTTCAATCCTTCTAACCTCCGAACGTCAAAGCAGTCAAGTCGGTTACATCCACGCCTAGTTGCTTTTGGGGCCGAGACTTGAAGGGGGGCAATCCACAATATTGATTCAATACCCTTCTACAGTGCCCCAACTCTCCTGGTTTCATTCTATTCTGCATCTCACCTCCACATCCTCCGCCAAGTTGTTTTTTTGGGTCGCCCACCTGGTCTATTTCGCCTTTTCCTTACGGTCCAAAGCAATAAGCTGTTCTTTGATGCATCTGGGTCCCTTCAGAGGACATGACCAAACCCAGACTCCATCGTCCTAGAGCCAGCTATGATGGGTTGCAATGTCCTCTCTTGCTTTGCTACTGAGTAAGCACGAAAAATCTTGGTTGGTGTAAGGAATTCGGTCAAAAGAATCGGTGAATTTTTCTTAGGCAAGTTAGTGTGACAAGGAAGGACATTATTTAGAACATTTCTTTCTCCTGTGGAACTCTCTCAGGCAGGTTTATCCGGCACCATATCAGAGAAGCACATGAAATCAACCGCAACGTCTGGTTATAAGTTTCTTAAATGTTTGTGCTCTGCTGTGTGCTGTATTGGAGGAAGGACATTCCAGATGTTTTAATCTATGGCTGACATCATGAAGGGCTGGTTTCCTTTGCCTTCTTTCAAGGTTTATTCTGATTTCTGATGTTCGATTGTCCTTGCCTGGCCCCACTGAAGCGTCAGGTGTATAAGCGCGTATTCTTTCCTAGGTATGTGACGGTATTCTGTACTGTACCAGTTAGCTGATTCCTTAATTGATACTGAGGCTCAGGGGTTGCTCACATTGAGCGTATCACTGACCTAAGAGCTTCTTTTAAATTTGTGTCAAATTGCCCCCGCTGGCGTAAATATTGACATTGAAGTCTATCCGTTACCTTTTCCTGGATTGTTGACTGTCTAAATGAGTCCAGCAGTGTGCATATGACAATTTGCATATTCTCTAGAATCTCCAATGGTAGAAAATGAGTAATCCATCTTATCATTAGGTCTTAGTGGACTGCCTCTTTGTCGGGCGTGTCTGGCGCATCACCCAGTCCTATGACTGTTAAAAGTAATAGAGTGGTTGATAAGATGGGGCAATCCCTGTCGTAACTCCTGTCTTCATCCTCGAAGAGGGATAGGTGCTTGCGCTGTCATGCCTCAACACTACACGTAACCGGGGGGGGCCATAGGAGGCTTTTTATTATGATTGAGACACTATGCAGTTTTGTGTGGAACGTTCCATAAGCCCCTCAGTAATTCTTCCATAAACATGTTCCCTAGTTATGCTGAGTCAAAAGCCTTTTCAAAATCAACAAAATTAAGTAAACTGTCCTGTTGCCATTCTGAGCCACTGCTCTATAATGTATCCTGAGAGAGAATATATTGATCTACAAACACCATCCTGTTCTTTCACTAAATCCTGCTCTTGTTTCTATTCCATCCTCAGTCTATTGTGGTGTTAATCTACTGCTGGCCGTTTGGAAATTCTCTGTGTATAATTCTAATCCTTGCCTAGTATTTTGCTGGGACTATGAGAGAAGAGTAGTGATTCCTCTCCAATTATTGCGTCCGCTGCCAGACATCTCTCCCTTTCTTGGGCAATTTGACAATTATTCCCTTTGTTCCACTCTGATGGTGTTGTGTCCCCCCGTTTTCCAGACTTGTGTGCAAATAGATGGTTCTAATCAGTTCTGCTGCTAGCTTCAGTGGTCTGTCTTAAATAGCTCTGCATTTATAGTTATCAAATGGCCAGGAAGCTTTACCCGTTCTTTAACCCTTTGACATTGCTGTGATGAATTTCGTTCTTTTCGTGGAATGTCTGTATTTTACATCTATATCGTTTTTTCAGCCTCAGGAACATTGTCAATTGTGTCCTCTGGTGGTTTCCTTGCTTTCAGGGAGTTTCTCTCTGAAGTGCTGCTGCCCATCTTGTTGAGTCGGCTCTGTCCGACTCCTGTCCCTCTTCTGACGTGTGGGGTGGTGGAATTTCCTTGCTATCGGGGGTGTACTAGGGGGGGGCAGTGTACGGGGAGGGGGGATGTAATGGATGGGGGGGGGTGTGTTTGCACGCGTCGTCTGGTGGGGGTATCCCCGCTGTGAATGAATGGGGTTAGTTTATGTTTGGTATACTGTGCCTTTTGTTCATTCCTTTTCTAACCTCATCTACGTGCCTCTTTCGTGCCTGTTATTGTCGAAGAGAGTCCTCAGGAAATTCCCTTTTGTTGGCTCGGGGTTTGGCGTTTAACTTCCCTTATCCAGTTGAACTGACTGTTCGCTATATATGTTGCTATTAACCTGGGGGAAACTTTCGCTTCTGAGTTTTCTGATTCTTTTCATGTTTCCTTTCTCATCTTCTATGGGATTAATGTTCCTGTGTTATCCAGTCTTCGCTTTCAGTCTTCTTAGTCCTAGGAATCCTAAGCATGACTTACTGCTACTTCTTCCTATTTATATATTGTTGAAATATGGTGTTGAAAATCTGTCTATATACTATCAGTTTTCAAGGTCTTTATCCTGGCTTTGGCAAATAGATATCGTATTCTTTATGTTTTCAGCCGCAAAAGCTTTCTGGTCTTTAGTTTCTATCGTCTTTCTTCTTCTCTATCCCTTTTTCGCTTCCTAACTTCTTTGAGCGTTCACCCAACCCTCCTGTCATTTTCTTCTCTGCCCTCTCCCTCTTTCCTTTTGTCTCTCCAAGCTTATTTCCATCCTTGAGCTATCTCTCATCCATCTGCCTTTCTTTTCTTGAATACTTGCCTTCTCCCTATTTTATTACTTGTTAGAAAACAGTGTTCCCTCACTTACTAGTCTTATATGTCTTCATACTCTATCACTCTTGCTATTTACAGTTTCTGTTTTTGTGGTCGAGCATAGATTCCTTCTCCTTTACCCTACTACTCCTTCCGGGATTTCCGGTACATATGTCCTTCTACGAAGTCCCAGTTCATTCCTCCCATCCCATTTCTTTTCATCTTAATGCGTCTTATTGTTGTGTATATTATAGGTATCTTCGTTCTCCCCCGCCTTCTAACATCATTTTCTTTTCCTTCCGGCTTTTCTGCCCTTTGTCACACCACCCAACTCCTATATTTCTTATCTCTCTCTTATACCTCACCTACTAATAACTCATTAATATATATTAAACCGATCTTCACAGACATCCAGTAAATAAATAAATGCTCATCGTGCCAATAATCTTATTACTCATAATAAAACTTTACATACCCTTTTTCAAACTTTCAAACTTTAACTCCCAACATATTACTAAAAATTCTGTAAAACGAAATAAACACACCTTTTAACCTCTAAACCTCCACCCATATTTAAACTAAACACCAACCTAATATCAGTAGTGCCACTTATCCATCACCTTCCCCCCCCCACACCTAGTTACCTATAACACATGTGTCTACACTCCCTCATTATAAACCAAACCACCACCATCGTATTTGTCCCCCCATCCATGTATCATCTTTCCACTTTTCCATTCACCAGCCATGATCCCTTGATACTCCAACAATTTTGTGCTTTGATTACACCTTGCTATCACAAATACTCCACTGAATTTAGATCAAATCTGCGTCATGCTGCATTTCTTTTGCAATTGAGAATCCCTGTGAGAGCATTAGTATAATCCCGCTAACCCCAGATTGAAGTCTATCATTACAACCTTATTTGGTTGATGATGCTCATTTTGACCATTCCATGTCTAAAGAAAAATGAGCATATTGCTTCAATGCTGAACCTAGCAAATGAAATACTCCCTTTGACGCATGAGTAACAAACTACAGTGACACATGTTTAGATGAAGAAGCTACTGCGTTTATGTATGTATGAAAATGCCATTTCTTATATTAAGGTGAAACGTTATGTACCCTGGTCATTCAACTGATGACCTTCTTGTTAAATGTTTATGCATCAAAACTCCCCCACATTAACATTGCGAGGTGATAATCTTAGTCTTCTACCCGTGGTTACGAGTTTAAGACAAAGGAGTTTATATGAATATGCTTGACTGTATCTACCATTGGACATGGTGAACGAATCAGTGCTGATGATTGTTGCCTACATATGCAGGACCACTAATTTGACTTTTCCAAATTATTGAAAGGATTACACGGACCATCTAAACATTCTATGTCCTTTTTCGGGTACAGTACTGTCGTATCTGCATCACTTCCATTAGAATAAGTCTACTCCCCTCCGATAATGTCAGTTTCCTATGCGCTGTCCAGTTATTTGTTAGTATATCCTACGTAAATTCAGTTGTCATCTCTGGTCAATCTTGTGGAGTACTCCGTGAAGAAGGATATTTGTTTCGGCAGACTTTACTTCATTTGTAGAAAACGTTATTTCATGACCTGCTCAGTCGTCTATATTGGCTTTACTCATATACCATGGGGGATTAAACGCTTAATAAGTAAGTCACCTCTATTCTATCTTTTTATATGTGCTACTAAATGATTTATGGTCATTATCACGTATTTGTGTTTACGCTTCTGGAATCTCTATTCATATGAAGCAAGCTTAAGATGTCTTTCCTATGAATTGAGAAATATGGGTTGATTTCTTGGGTCTATGAATCATTCACTGTCAGGGTCTTTTGTACTGCATTTTGGAGAAGTTGCCACTTGGCGATTCCCATGTTAACTTGTGAATTTCCTTATGTGGGAAAAGTGTTCCTCCAATGACCAGGTTGTTAATGCTACAGAAACTTATTAGTCTATCCCCATTTTCGTTTGCTATTCCGCTGCCGCATTTCCCCATTGTTCTTTCATTATATGTATTGTGTGTACCAACTTTCGCATTGAGGTCTCCCATTACTATAACAAGATCATATCTAGGTGTGTCCTCCATTTTTTTCTGCAGTTGTTGATAGAATTCATCCTTGACCTCCTCATCGCTATCATTCGTTGGTGCGTAGCATTGTATTATTGTAGTGTTGGTGAATCTCCCTCTCAATCTCAATCGTATCAGTCTGTTGTTGATGGGTTTCCATTCCAGTAATGTCATTTCTATTCCTTTCTGTAGAATAATGGCTACGCCTTCACTGTGCTGTCCATCCTCTCTTCCAGAGTAAAGTACTGTTTCTCCTGTTGCTGTTGCTCTCGCTTATCCCCAGGATGTGTAACCTATAGTTTCTCATTTCTGCCGTGACCTGTCTTAGTTTACCTGTCTCGTACATTGTCCTGACATTCCAAAATCCTATTCTTGTATCCTGTTTTGCGGTCAGGACATCCGTTTTCATGTCAGTGGCTTCCTTTCGGCTTTCACCATTGACAGTCATACGAGCCACAGACTCCGAATGTCCATCCCGTAGCAAAGTTTGTTCATTTGATGTTGTTTCCGTAACTTCATTATTTTTTTTTACATAGACAGGGGTGTCAGCCTTATGCTAAAACCCCCAACCTGGAGGCCAGGGTACCAGCTTTTGTCTGACCCCTACCCACACAGACCAGTCCAGCTTGGTTGAACCTACCAGGAGTAAAACTCCCACTGGCATAGCTCTGTGGATTGTCAGGGTACGCAAGCTGCCATACCGCTACAAGGTATAGGTACCATTGATGGCAGATATATATATATATATATATATATATATATATATATATATATATATATATATATATATATATATATATATATATATCAAGCCTTTGAAGCAATACGTGTAAGCATTGTCACATTGTAAGCATTGTAAGGATTGTCACCATTCTATATGTTATATGGACGTGAACCTACTTTTCCATTAGGCAATCTCTTACAACCTCAGAGGAAAAATGTAGGAGAAGATCCTATTGAGATTATATTGCGAGAGAAGCATAGAGCACACCAGATAGCTAATCGCAATTCACAGAAGGCTTTCAAGAAATTGCAGAAACAGCATGATAAAAGAGCTACATTAGAACAATTTCAAGTTGGTGATGAAGTTTATTATAAGAAGAATGTTTGAGATAACAAATTTGATGTAAGATGGCTCGATGGATATAAAGTACTTGAAAAGACAACACCCATAAATTACATATTATGGAATGAAGAGAAAAACATAATCACCAAAGCGCATGCAGCACAAATTAAAAAAGACAATCATTGCCCGACAGTACCACCAGCTTTATCGAATGGCAGACCAGTAAGAAAGGTCACACTAGATTACCATAATTCTACAGAAACCTCAAGCACTTCACACACCGAACTTGAGACAGATGATGAGCTTCATATTGACACAGAACAGTGTAGCACCCCAAATCAATTACAAGATGCTATACATCGGTTGAATCGCTGTAGAGACAAGTCAGAAGACGAAGATGATATTCCTTTAACAGAACTAAGAGAGAGGTTGATATTTCGAGACAATCGTTTGCATGATAGAGATAGCAGCACACCAGTACCGGTGCATGACAACGAACCCCATTCGTCTATAACGAGTCAAACATATTATGGCAGTCAAGCATTACAGCCGCCAACTCCAAGTCAACCCCAGTCAACACACTCAAGTTGGGACAGTGACGATGAAAGACCCTTGCAAACAGTGAGAAACAACATAACCTCCCATAGACGGAACCCTACAGAAGAACATACCAGTCGACGATTACAACCGCCAGCTCCAAGTCAACACCAGCCTACACACTCCAGCTGGGACAGCGATGATGAAAGACCTTTACAAGCAGTGAGAAACAACATAACCCATCATAGGCAGAGCCCTACAGCAGAGCATATAAACATTAAAATATCTCAACTTCCGGACGAAACACACAGAGACAAGAACATTATGGAAACACCTTCGGCACCTCATGAATCAGAACTTAAGACTACAGAACGAGAAGAAAGCGACATTGATTGCACAGATGATACTATCAACACTGAGATACGTACAGCTATCAAGCGCCCTTACCACCCTTCATCACCAGATTCATCGCTACGAGCGAAACTGTTACGCCTACCACAACAGCATGTACGAGCCAGATTCAAAAGAGAAAATCGCCAAGTTCATAAACCGATGCCGGTTTTACAACATCATCCACATATTCATTCGCCCCCTACCTCCTGCAGAGCGACTATAAACACAGCACAGTTGATACCAACTTCGTCACATTACGACAGTCGTCTCTCCAGTAGAGAAATTACACTGTTAGAACTTGCAAAAGAAATCTCAAAGTTTATGCAGGCATCGTAAAATACTCACCCAGCTAAAGTACTAAATCGCAGCACTCCCCCAGCAATAGTGCTTATATGTAGTCTAATCAACATAGTACCTAAAACTATGTCATTTTATTAAGTTTTTGTGGTTAACTTAGTGGATATTGATATTCCTGTGCACACTTAGACACTCACATTACTCAGGAATTTTGTAAAGCACGAGAGTATAGAACTTGGAAAAAAAGAGAGAAATAAACAGACTATAATCTAGAGAAACACAGAGTCGTGACAATGTAGACTAATTTCATATAAACTCATGAAACTTGGCAGTGTTCTTCCCAAGGTACAAGAAAAGCACCAGAGGATAAAGACTGATAATTATTGTTAGTATAACACTGACTAACAAAAAAAAACTTTTTTTTTCTTTCTCTAATATTTCTATGTTTTTCTGGTCAATTTTAATGCGCTGTTTTTAAATCTGCAAACCGTTTTTCTCTATCAGGTCGGGATCTCTAGAAATACGCAATTGAAGTTTTTTAACAATGCATACAGTATTACAACATCATTCGTACAAGAAGTATAACAGTTATGTAGGCTTGAATTTCTTTGCAGTCGACTTTCGTCGGTGAATGGCATGTGGTACATCGCGATGAAGCATCCAACAATAATCGGCAAGCATGGTAACACTCCACCATCCTTGATAACGTGACTCCATTACGGCGATATCTTGATGGAATCGTTCTCCATGTTCATCGCTGAATTCGCCAAGGTTGTCAGGGAAAAAGTCAAGATGCGAATCGAGCAAATGGATTTTGAGGGACATGATACAGCCCATAATTCTGTATGCATCTATGCACTGCTTAACAATATGCAACATAATCGACAGATTTGTGATTTTCCAGAAAGTTATCGACGATCGATTTGAATGCCATCCATGCGCGAAGTTCACTACCATGTAACAAGTTCTCGAATTGTTTGTCTGCAATAACTTTCCTAATCTGAGGTCCTACAAAGATACCTTCCTTTATCTTTGCATCGCTAACTTGCGGAAACTTTTCTCGAAGATAAGTGAAAGCTTTGCTCGTTTTATCTAACGCTTTTACAAAATTCTTCATGAGCCCCAACTTTATATGTAACAGTGGTAAAATAAAGCTATCTTTGTTAGCTAATGGCTCGCGTATTACATTTTTATGCCCGAGCTGCATACGATCCCGGATAGGCCACACCTTTCTTGCATAATGTTCCTGTCTGTTGCGGCTGTCCCATTCACATCGGAAGCAACAAAATTTAGTATACCCAGTCTGCATGCCCGTGAGAATTGCAATGACCTTTAGGTCTCCACAAATCCGCCATTGGTAGTCATTGTACTTTATTTTTTCCAAACGTATAGCCATATTGTCATAAGTTTCTTTCATATGAACAGAGTAGGCGACTGGAATTGATGAAAAAAAATTTATGTTATGCAATAACACGGCTTTTAGACTAGTCTTGGAAGAATCGATGAAAAATCGCCATTCGTTGACTATGTGCTCATGACCGTTTACATCTTTGCAATAGCAAATGTCATCACCCATCTCAAAGTATTGAACAAGTTCTCTGTGTCTATGACGAAATTTAGATATCGGAGTATTGGGCGCTAAAAGATTTCATTCTTTGAGTCGCGAACCGAGTAATTCCGCTTGTCCTTTGGTAAGAGCGAGATCACGTATTAGATCTGAAAGTTCTGAATGGTTAATTAAGAAAACACCATCATTCACCGGTATGTAATCTGAGTCAGAATTAGTTTCTAAAGCAGGTAAACTATCACTTTCTGATGGTTCATTTACGTCCAACGGATATTGTTCTGGTGGTACTTGGATCGGACACGTGATTGGATCATGAGGCACTGGTTTCGAAACCGATTCAATATTTGGATAAACCACAGACTTTCTAGTTTTAAAAGTGAAACCATGGATATTTGTCAAGCAGAAGTAACAATCAGTAGTGTGATTTGTATGTTCACGCCATATTACTGGCACTCAAAAAAGGCATCGACTTATGCTTCGGCGATTTTCGTAACCAACCTGCCAATGTATCGAACAAACTGCATTTGGCTTCCAAGATTTATTTGCATCATCAACTTTCGAATCGAAATAAAGTTCATATGCTTTCTTTAGTAATGGTGTAAAGTTTTTCTGGTCAACACGATCGGTAAAATATCCGCACACGTAACAGAACAGATCAGCCGAATTTCTACAACTTCTAGAAGCCATATTTTGCTCAGAATTATTTCAAAATACAGTAACTATTTGAAAAATCGCGTAACATATGTCATGCATCTTTTAGCAGTATAAAAAGTAGAATTATGTTGCTTTTTATTAATTTTTAATAAGCTATATAGTAAAAATGAAATGGAGCAAATAACGGTTTCCTAAAAATATATTTATTCACAAATATCTTAAGAACCCGACGTGATAGAGATAAACGGTTTTCAGATTTGAAATCAGCGCAAGAAACTGACCTAAGAACACTTATTCTTATATAAGAAAGAAAAATGTTGTTTGTCAGTGTAATCAGTGTAATGTTAATATGTTTTTGTATAATGGTTGCATTCCAGGTATATACACATTTGAATTAGCAAAAGAGGAAAAATGAAAAGAAAACTAAGAGATATGCCACAGATATAGCCAAGTCATAACAGAGTAAGAAAATTCTCTTACCCATACACAGGTAACAAAGAATGCACATAATGCACTGATGATGAACATTCCCACGACACATACCTTGTTGTTGCGCTGATTACATAGCGACACCAGGAATACGACATGGTTGTAGTATTGCTGCTTTAAACAGTAGCTACTTAAGAGATGATAGTGATGACACACTTACATAGTCACGTTGACATTAACTCTAAGCACAAGGATGTTTCCAATACTACAATAATACAATGCTACGCACCAACGAATGACAGCGATGAAGAGGTCAAGGATGAATTCTGTCAACAACTGCTGAAAGAAATGGAAGATACACCTAGATATGATCTTATTATAGTAATGGGAGACCTTAATGCGAAAGTTGGTACACACAATACATATAATGAAAGAGTAATGGGGAAATGCGGCAGCGGAACAGCAAACGAAAATGGGGATAAATTAATGAGTTTCTGTAGTATTAAAAAACTGGTCATTGGAGGAACACTTTTCCCACATAAAGAAATTCACAAATTAACATGGGAATCACCAAATGGTCGGGACAGAAACCAGATAGACCACATCATGATTAACGGTAGATGGAGACATGCATTAAAAGATGTGAAGGTAAGAAGAGGTGCAGATGTGGGAAGTGATCACCATTTAGTAGTAGCAAAACTGAAAGTGAAACTAAGAAGGGCTGGACCAACTGTAACTACACAGAAAAGGTTTGACATCAGCAAATTGAAGGACACCCTTACCAGAAAAGCTTTTGCGGCTGACATAAAGAAACGATATCAATTTGCCAAAAATCAGGAAAAGACATTGACTGATGATATAGACCAGAAATTCAACACCATTTCAACAATATATAAGGAAAGCAGCAAATCATGCTTGGGATTCCAGGAAAGGAAGAAGCAAGACTGGATAACACCAGAAACATTAAACACCATAACACTGAGAAAGGAAATGAAAAGAAAGAAAACAGAAGCGAAGTCCCCCAGGTTAAAGCAACTATATACCGAACAGTACAGTCAGCTGGACAAGGAAGTTAAACGCCAAATCCGAGCCAACAAAAGGAATTTCCTAGACGATCTTGCAAGACCGGCAGAAGAGGCAGCACTGAGAAATGAACAAAGCACAGTATACAAAATAACTAAATTCATCAGCGGAAAACGAGGTGCAAACAATATTACATTAGTAAGAGATAAGCAAGGAAATCTCATCACGACAGCAGAGGAACAGGAAACAAGATGGGCAGAGCACTTCAGAGAAACTCTGAACAAGGAATCACCAGAGACACAATTGAATGTTCCCGAGGCTGAAAACAATCTATATGTAAATACAGACATTCCACGAAAAGAAGAAATCATCACAGCAATTAAAGGGTTAAAGAACGGAAAAGCTCCTGGCCATGATAACTTAAATGCAGAGCTATTTAAGACAGACCCTGAGCTAGCAGCAGAACTATTAGAACCACTATTTGCACAAGTGTGGAAAACGGGGACAACACCATCAGAGTGGAACAAATGAATAATTGTCAAATTGCCCAAGAATGGAGATCTTGCAGACTGCAATAATTGGAGAAGAATCACTCTTCTCTCAGTTCCCAGCAAAATACTAGCCAGGATAATTATACAGAAAATTTTTAAAGCAGTAGACCACAAACTGAGGAAAGAACAAGCAGGATTTAGAAAGAACAGAAGATGTGTAGATCATATATTCACTCTCAGGAACATTATAGAGCAGTGCTTAGAATGGCAAAGACAGCTGCACATTAATTTCGTTGATTTTGAAAAGGCTTTTGACAGCATACATAGGGACAGTTTATGGAAAATACTGAGGGCTTATGGAATTCCAAGCTGCATAGTGTCAATCATAAAAAGCCTCTATGCCAACTTTACATGTAGTGTTGGGCAGAGCAACCTAACCTTTGAGGTGAAGACAGGAGTACGACAGGGATGCCCCTTATCAACCACTCTATTTTTAACAGTCATAGATTGGGCAATGCGCCAGACAACAGAGGGCAGTCCAAGAGGAAATAAGATGGACTACATTTTCTACATTGTAAGATCTGGAATATGCAGATGACATTGCACTACTAGCACATTCACATCAACACATCCAGGGAAAAACGGATAGACTTAATAAGTTTAGCCAGTAGGCTTGAACATCAATTTAAAGAAGTCTGAGGTCATGACGCTCAATGTGAGCAACCCTGAGCCCATATCAGTAAGGAATCAGCAACTGGTACAGACAGAAACCTTCACATACCTAGGATGCATAGTAACACCAGACGGCGGGGCAGGCAAAGACATCAACATCAGAATGAATAAGGCAAGAACAGCCTTTTGTAGCCTAAACAACATTTGGAAGTCCTCTCAATACAGCACAAGCACAAAATTAGGACTATATCAAAGCTGTGTGCTTTCTGTGCTTCTCTATGGTGCGGAATGCTGGAGAGTTACAGAGAAGGAAATGTCGAAATTGTCCTCTTTTCACACAACATGCCTAAGAAAAATTCACCGAATCTTTAGGCCGAATACCATCACCATTCAAGATCTGCTTACTCGGAGCAAGAAAGAGGACATGCACACCGTCATAGCTGGCAGATGCTGGAGCTGGGTTGGCCATGTCCTCAGAAGAGACCCCGATGCCATCACAAGAACAGCTATGCTATGGACCCCAGAAGGAAAACGAAAGAGAGGCCGACCAAAAACAACCTGATGGAGGACTGCGGAGGCTGAGATGCAAAGAATGAACCAGAGTTGGGGCACTGTACGAAGGATGACCGCCGACCGAACAAAGTGGAATCAATTTGTTGTTGCCCTACAAGACGCCACTAGGCGTGATGGCCACTGACTCCTTTGACGGTCGGCGGCTAAGGATTAAAGAAGAAGAGGACAAGGATGTTTGGTGTTTTGTGAAGTCTGGTACACATGTGTATAACGTCTATAATTTCAGACAGTATTAACGACTTCACCGGTGCATCCAAGGCTAACACCAGTCGAGCACATCAAATTCTGACCTGATGAGTGACATATGTCTTTCACTATCGCCCCAGGACAGTTACTTAGACACACGTCTATAGTTTCAGACAGAGTTAACGACTTGACTTGTGCATCCAAGGCTAACATCAGTGGAGCACATCAAATCCTGACTTGATTAGTGACACATATCTTTCACTATCGCCCCAGGATAATTAGTTATACATGCTATATTATAATAGTTAGCATAACTCTGCTTATCTGACCGTTACAATGCAATAATGACATTGACGGCAGATATTAAAGACATGACAAGTGCTGACAAATCTCTGTTTCCAGGGACAGTTACCATGTCGACAAAATGTAAATAATTGAGTATTGCATGTCTGGAATTAGGGTTGACCAGATAGTTGTATCATATGAGGTTGTGTATTTATGTAAGGATTGATGATATACCTAAATTGAAACATTAGTTATTGGTAATGGGATAATGTTACTCTGATGATTTTTATTTTTTTTATTTTTGATATTACGACTAATAATTTGTAAATGTATAAGTACAGGAGTAGGTATATGATAGTACGCTAAGTGGAGATTAGATATTTGTTGATAGAACGGTCCCGGGTTGTATGTCACCGTGGAGTTTGCCCATGCATTATTCATGCTATAGGCAAGGTTATAGGAACGCTTAAAGTATGTCACCGTGGGGTTTGCCCAAGCATTACTCATGCTATTTGTCAAGATTAGATGAACGCTTAAGACAGTTCACGGGGAAGAAAATTAAGTATGAATAAAATAAGACGAGTGCTCAGTAACTTGGCTCGCGTTAACAAAACGTGAGTATTTTTTTTTCTCGTGAGTTGTAAATCAAAGGCTTAACCAATGAAAGTAGTGAAAAACAAGTGAGGGCGACGAATCAGAAGTAGCGAGGGAATCGTACGTGAGAACAATGACCAGAGGTCATTAGGGGAGTCCGGTTTCTGAGTTTGAAGAAACAAGAAGTGTTTTTGTTCTGGGCGGTTTCCTGCAGATGAATGCATTCTGTGGTTTGACAGAAGTAGAATAAGTCTAGCAAGATATAGAGGTTATAGGATAAGGAACATAAGTCCAGAAATTGTTCAGAGGATGTGTTAGCGCTAGACAGTAACTGTATAAGATAATGAAGAAGCCTTGTGTAGACTATGAGAGTATTAGCGCTAGTTAGTTATTGTATAAGATGATGAAGAAGCCTTGTGTAGATTATGAGAGTAGTGAATGTATTTCAGGAGATATTCATCGATTTGATTGTAAGTATGATTTTGAACTTATTATGCATACAAGTAAGAGATTTACAGGAGACGTAATGCAGATGTACCAAGTCGACATGTCAAAGATATATGTTGAGAACTTTGTGGACTGAGCAACAAAAGAGTAAAGTTAGAGGTGAAGGATAACCACCTTTGTCATGGTAAGTTCACGACAAGTAAACTAATGAGCTGTCTTCAGAGAATAGTTACGACAAGTAAATGATTTGAAGAGTCGACTTTTGTAAGAACTGTTCACACGCCCTTGCACGTAGGTATATGCTTAGATGACATGGTACTTGTATATAGTTTAAGCTAACCTTTCAGCGATAGTAACAGAGCCCTACAGAGGTTAGAAAGAAATAAAGGCAGGAATATAATGAGATGGGAGTGAGGAGATGGAGTATAGAGGTATTTAAGTGAACAGGAGTAAAGTTAATTGAACTAAACAAGATACAGGAGGACGATGCATATACATGAGATATAGAGCTTTTCTATATGAAGCCAACATGAGATAAACGTATGCAAGCTCTGGGATGAATTATTTGTCTTGCTGATAAAGATAAATAAACATATTTATGTAAATAAATGTTTTGATGGATACAGTAGATGTTTGAGTCCGTCTGTGAGCGTTGATGTATGTGGCCAGCAAATAAGAATAATAAAAACAAACTACCACTATACGAATGTCAGTAGAAACAGCAAAGAAGGAACCGAACGAGTCGTGGGTTAAAGAAAAGAGGGAACATATTTTCATCCAGGAATCTACACCTCTGGCGGAGATGGCCAGTACACAAGTACCTCTTAACCCACTTGGAAGATAAACAAAAAGAGATTTTGTGACTTGAGTAATAATTAGTCCTCGGTCACCTGTGACATACCTCTAATTGGTGCCTTTGGACCAGTTCTCAGTCTATTAGAATAGACCACCACTGTTACATGCTACTAATTGGTGCCGTAACCAGTTCAAGAACAGACAGACGGTTACAAAGGGGTTCTGTCAGACATGAGGCTTATTTTGCATGAACTTATCATCAGACTATAGCCACGAAGGGGAAAAGCGCATGAAAGCTATTCATATTTGTGCAACATAGTGTAAATGAATAGAAAACGTATATCATTAACATCTTCTTCTTCTTCTCGTTCGCTGTTGTTTAGAAATGTCTACACAAGAAGTCCGGTTCTCTGGATGTATGTTGCTGTGGTTGAAAGTTCTTCAATACTCCCAAACAGCTTTGTGTGGATGTGCGTCTCTGTGGGCCAATGTTCAGTTCGCAATTGACTAAGCATGTGGCAGTCTTGCAGGATGTGTTCGGTTGTCTGCGCTGCCTGTCCACACGTACATAGGGGTGATGGGACCAATCTCAGTCTGTATAAGTGACTGTTCAGTCTGTTATTTCCTGTTCTAATACGGAATAGGATCACCATATCATTAACATAAGAAAGAAAAATGTAATGAACTACTGAATGAACAATATTTTTTAAAATTAACCGTGTAAATACAACATGTTTATACAGAATTTACATTGTTTTCATTAACTCCACGTTCGTTAACAAATTAAAGAACTCTGTTGTCGGCAGCTGTATGGAATCCAAGTCACAGCTCAGATTTCACACATAGTATTACATTCCACTAACCAAGTTTTCCCTAGCAGATTCAGTCTCACAAGATGTGAAATGTCTTTAACGACGTGAGATTTTATTTTATCAACAGCAGTGTTGATCCTATTATACTTATTGAGACACATATTGCATTCGGTGAACTGGTCAATTTTAGATGATAAACTCATGTGTTTCCTCCTGATATTACCGTAATTTTGTGACCTCAATAACTCCTACAAGCGATTCTGCCAGCCAGGTAAATTTTGACAGCGGTTCATGCTAAATTGGTGCAATCCGATTGAATAACATCATTGAATGCATCGTCTTTTTTGACAAAGTAGTCTAACCAAAAATACTTCTCGAGCTAGCTTCTGTTCAAATTGTTCAAAATTTAAAAATTAGGAAACGTACCCACCACAAAGATACTTATAGAATATGTGATTCCTATATAAACACACAAGGTTCCTCGCCGGTACTACGGAGTTCGTGGGCTGTGCTTCGATCCTCCTGTGTGATCTAAGAGAGGAGATAGTAGCACTGATGGAGTTTTCCGTGTGCATTAATGATGGTCCTTAAAATCAAAACCACAACTAAACCAAAACAAAAATTAATTGGTCGTCAAACTGGCCGTATGTGAAAAGCCACGTGACAGGATGATCGAGCTGCACAAGGCGGATAAATAGAATCCTTCGCACTTACATTGATCGGTTCATCGTTGCAAGCGATCTTTGTCCTCTCAAGACTGTGTATGGTCCCAGCTTTCGGGTCTTCCCAGTAAAGTAGAGGCAGTGATATGTATCTGTGTCCGATAATGTCATTTGACAGTGGTTGAGGCTCGGTCGCTGCTACGCCATTGATGAACAGAGCCGTGATCTATCGAGATTGTTTGGTCCCGGGTCCGGGTCCTCCCAGTTCAGATGGGCCGGAGCTTGTTTCTTCTTAGTAATGCAGCTCGGCAGTGGTGGAGGCTCCTCGCTGGCTGTGCCGATCCCTCGATACGTCTTGTCTCGGAGATATAACCCCCTTTGCAGGGTAGAGAACCACTTTTTTCGTGGCATTGCACCCTCGCCACCCGAAGAGAAGTTCCCTGGGGTTGCAATAAAGCCCACTGGTGGCTGGCCTCTTTGCCAGTCACCACTGTCTTTGGAGGTATAACCCCCTTTGCAGGGCAGAGAGTTATCAAACCTCGGGGTAGTACACACACGCCAAAGTGGGCCTGGTGTACTCTGTTTCGAGTCTAGGATGCTCCCTGGGGTTGAAAGAAAGCCCAAAACACACCCCCTAATCGTCTGATACCGTGTGGGATGCACGGCGGGTTGCGGTACCATCGCCTGGTGTCACGATGGGTGGCTTCCCGGCCGTGTGGCAACACGGACCATGTGCAGAAGGGCGGCGGTGGCTGCGCCACCGCCTCCCCAGGCGGTCTGGCTCAAGGGTATGAACGAGTAAATAACTCGTCCCCTAAAGAGCAAAAGAGTGAATAACTCGCGCCCAGGGATTCAAACAAACAAACAAACTAACAAACATTGATCGGTTCAAAACGCTGTAAACAGGTACATGTGTTCCTCCCATCGCACATGAACAAATTTGAAAAGCACTAAAGCTCTGCATGAAAAGCACTTAAGCTCAATAAACGCAGGAAGCATTTAATGTTTTTGGTGATTGCTTTTAACTAGGCTTTTATCTCTGATCTGAACCGTGTTCCAAACAATGTCAGCATTCTGAGTATAAGTGGGCTTTAAAGAAACATCTGCGGGCACCAGAGCATCCGCCATTAAAAAAAAAAAGTAGTGATGTGTAGTGATGTGTCCTTGAAGCTTTATGAAAACATTGGTGGATGATCTGGATTCTCGTCACTGACTTTATGTTGGGAAGGACGCACATTCACAAGTGTACTATATTTTTAGCAATATTTTCCACAATACTCTGATGCGTCTTTTGGAATGCATCACTTACAATACCCGGGTTATGACGTTCATAAATACAGTGGAGTTAAAAGTACATTTGTGAATCTGACACGTCCGGTCTTCTACAGTACAAGACAATCTGGGTTCTTAACTGTTAACTTGCCGGAAGAGACGATGTGTTATATTCGTTTATTTGTTACGTCCGTTTGATCATGACAGGAGCAGTTGGCGGTAATAGTGAGTGGCATTAATAGGTGATGATATTACGTTAACACAAGAGGAACCAAAATAAATAATTTATATCAACTATACTTGCTTACAATCAAAAGAACAACTGAAAGAGTTGCACAGCCTAGGAAATGCCCAACATCACGCAAGAAACTAAGTAAACGAACGGGAGAAATGAGCGTTAATACCTACAAGCTGAGAGAGCCAGAAATTAAGACCAGATATCAGGGGCTTATTGCTGCAGCGGTGAGCAACACAGAAGAACAACCTGATGACTTGGAAACCTTCTGGCTTAAATTCAAGGACATCATAAAGACACCTGCTGCAGAAGCATGTGGTGAAGTCCGACTTGGGAACAAGAGAAAGAACGAACGAACGAACGAATGAACGAACTTTATTTTCAAAGGGTTTAGAATTGGGCACGCAGGCCCGTCTAACATTCTGCCCTTCCTTTCTCTCATCTTCCATACTGAATCCATTTATTCTCACACGTATCCTAAATATTACTTAAATAATAAAATAACAAAAAAGTACAATAAAATAAAATCCCAACATTATAACAGTACAATAACAGTTACATAGATTTACAGATGCGTATCATAATTTATATGTCGGCGTCTGTGGCCTAATGGATATGAACGCAGTTTCATAATCCAGATATACCAGGTTCGAAACCTGCTGCAGGCGGTTTGGTGGCAGATCGCTTTGTGTGGATTTTTAACAATGGTATAAGCGCCGTACCGTTCAGAAAGCAATGGCAAACTACTGAACGTAAAAATTGCCTAGAAAAATCACAAACAGCCAATAAAAGCTGGGGTTGATTGCCACGTCCTGTAAAGGATAAGCAACTAACTTTTATCATAATTTATACTAAACAGGACAAAATTAACTTTAAAACCTACATATGATGTTATGTAATTATTTAAGAACATAACGAAATTAGGGTGGCATATAATCTGCACTCATGATGTATTTGAAAAGTCTGTGATTGAATGAATATGGACTAAGAGTATTTTTTAAGTCGTGTGGAAGAGTATTCCACAGATGAGCAGCAGAAAAAGCTAAACTTTTCTTGAATAAGTCGAGCCTAGGCTTGGGCATGTGTAATTTATTTAAGCGTTGACTGCGTCTTCCGCTGTATTTGAAAATAGGCTACAGATACGTTGGAGCATTCTGTGACAAGATTTTGTGAATAAATTTGGCTTTGTTGAAGAGAAGGCGCTTTCTTAGTGGTAATATATTAAGATATGTATATGCGTCTACACACTGTGTGAGGTTTTTGTCTGAAATTAGGTGCACTGCACGTTTTTGTAATGAATAGAGTCTTTTAGTGTTGGACATGGTGCAGCCATCCCAAATTGTGGAACAATAGTCTAGATGTGTTTGTATCTGGGATGTATAGAACATTTTTCGTGTCTCCTCATCTAGGAAATGTTTGATTTTAGCTAACTGGTAAACTTTTTGTGCCGTTTGTTTGGTCAGGGCTTGTACATGCGAATTCCAACTTAAATGTTGGTCAATTATGAGTCCTAGTGTTTTATATTCATTTACATTTTCAATTAAAGTGGTTCCAATGTAGAGCTGAAGTGTTGTTTTCGGCGAGTTTTGTAATTTTTGTCTAGTTGATATTATCATACATTTTGTTTTAGTGATATTTATTTGCATGCAGTTTTCATTGCTCCACTTAATAAGATTGTCTGTGTCGCTTTGTAATAATATTTCTAGCGTGTTGCAACTTTTATCACTAGTATAAATGGTACAGTCATCGGCAAATAGGTCGCAGGATGAGTGCTCGATGTGTAGTGGAAGGTCATTTATGTAAATGGAAAAAAGTAGGGGGCCGAGAATAGAACCCTGAGGAACACCAGTGTTAATAATAGTTGGGCTTGACAAGGAGTTATTGTACCACACTACTTGCTGTCTGTCGGATAGGAATGATTTAAGTAATGTCACTAGTTTAAAGTTAACTTTCATTGTTTCTAATTTTCTTATTAAAACAGCGTGATCTAACATATCAAATGCTTTCCTAAAGTCTACAAAGATTGCTCCACATATGTTATCGTTATTTATGTTTAGGTGCAAGTTGTCTATCATCTTAGTTAGAGCTGTGTGGCATGAATGCTTTTGTCGAAACCCTGACTGACTGTCAATTAGCAAGTCATTGCTAACTAGGTAATGTAGTGTTGCTTTATGTATGTGTTTTTCTAGTGGTTTAGAAATCGATGATAAAAGAGAAATTGGTCTATAGTTACCAAGATTACTGTTATCTGACGAGCCAGATTTGAAGAGAGGATATACTTTGGCAATCTTAAAGGCCGAAGGAAAATAACGTTTAGCAATACATTGATTATATATAAAAGTTAGTGAATCACTAATAGCTGGTGCGGCGTAACGCAGTATTCGATTACTAATTCCGTCAAGCCCTGATGAGCTATTATCCTTAAGGCCAATACGATAGTTATACACTTCATTAACTGTCATAAAAGGAATGTCGGGTGGAACTGAGTTTGTACATTTGTTCTTACAGAATGCTGAAAGTTTGTCTAAGTCACTAGAGGAAGGTGGTATTGTGGATTTCAGACTGTTTATTTCTGCTTGAAAGTGATTGCTGAAGTCGGTGCAAGTAAATGAAGTGTTGGAAGAGAATGAGTCTGGTGCATTACGTTTTTTCGCTAAGGTATTAATTGCCTTCCATATTTCCTTACTATTTGATTTGTTCTGAACCATATTTCTAAAATGATTTTTCTTTTCTTTCCGAATTAAATATTGAACTTTGTTCCTGTATACCCTGTATGTGTTGAGGTCCTTATTTTTGTGCGCTTGATCTCTCTGCCTCATAGCCTCCAACACTTCCTGCGTGATCCACGGAGATTTTAATTGTCGTTTGACGCGAATTTCCTTAGCTGGTACGTGCGTGTCAAAAACATTATAAAAAATTTTTGTCCAGTATTCAATAGCGTCTTCATAGCCCTAACGTCATCCGGATCAGGAAGTTGGTAAACACGGGCGAGAGGTGCAGTTAGCAAGTCATTTAAAAAATAATTCCTTACTGAAATGTTTGAAACTTCTAAATTTGATACTTACATGTTTATTTTTTGGAACTTTACATTTATTCTTTGACCATGTACAGCATACTGGATAGTGGTCACTCATTGCTATATTAGGGACAGAGCATTCTATGATGTTTTCTGGGCAAGTTACGTAGATGTGGTCGATTAGTGTGGTTGATGCTTGTGTTATTCTTGTAGGCTGGTTAACTATTTGTTTTAAGTTGTACGATAATATTATATTTTTCCATGTTAGATTTGAATTGTGTATATCGATGTTGAAATCACCAAGAAGAACAACCTCCTTGACTGTGGCAAATACATTGTCCATCATTATGGTGAAATCTTCGTACCATATAGGTCCTGCACTAGGATTTCGATAAAGATATCCCACCAGAAATGGGCCCTGATTCGGTAGCTTTATTTCCAACCATACACATTCTATCTCTGCTGTCTCTAAGTCGTTTCTGCGGCGAAAATTAAGGGAAGTGGAAATATAAACTGTTATACCTGTCTCTTGTTTTTTGCTTGCGTCTCTTCGAATAGTTTTAAAACCATTTAACGCAATGTCATCGTCTGTTATTCTGTCATTTAGGCGACTTTCTGAAAGTCCAAAAATGTGAAAATTATTACTTAGAATGTATGTAAGTTCGGGGAGTTTACCTAGAAGATGGTAAATATTCAGATGACCAAGTCGTACAGAGTGAAGACCATAGAAATATACCTAGGTTAATTGACCTTCGAATAGCCACGGTACGAAAATAATTAACTGATATTACCGACCAGGCCATGTTACATGAATGGGAAGTGGCATTTTAATTGGTACAGTAAAAAGAAATATATATTTTTAAAAATAATTTAAAAAATAAAAAAATTACAAGTTAAAAAACAGTTATGCACACAAAAAAGCGCAAAATATTTTTACGAATTAATACTTCACCAAGGAAGTGACATTCAAGGAATGAGAAATTGCAGAAAATACAATATTAAAATAATTAATACAACTAATAAAAAACAATTTCAACTGAGTATATGAAAATTGTCACAAAACAATCAGGCATACAAAATATCACACCAGAACTGCTCAACGCAACAAAGTGAAGTTAAACGAGAGATGGAAGAAATAATAATAGTCACAAGTCAGACAAGTATACAACACTTCACAACTTAATACCGAAAATTCTAACAAATTGAAGCTACGCGTGATAATAAGAAATTTAAATTGTAACGAAATAAGTACGGTAATAAAAGAAAAATTTTTTAGAGGATATTAACCGATAAACTATTAAAAGTTCTGATTATTACCGTTGTATTAAAAAATCAACAAATGTTCAAATGGAGTGAAGGCTGTAGTAATAGAAATTTAGTGAAGCAAAGTGTTTGTTCGTCAATAACTGACGTCTCTGCCGGGCAGATAATAGGGGTGACTTTGGGCAGACATCATTAATGCTTGTCTAAGTGACGCAGGGCTGAATTGCATCAGATAGACAAGTTCAGGGTTCCACTGAGGACGATAATAAGAACTTTAGTGGACAGAGGAAGTCAAAGAGAAAATAAGAGAGAAGACAATCGCATGGAAACAATACTTAGGGTCTAAAAACACAGAAGGACAAATAGAGAAATATAGAGAATATGTGACACTCAGAACAGAAGCAAAGAACAAGGTGCTAGCAGCAAAACAGAAGTCCTGGGAAGAATTTGGAGAAAAGCTAGAAAAAGATGCGAAAGAAAACCAGAAATTGTTCTATAAGACCCTAAAGAACATGCGGAAGGACGCGTGTCGAAACTTTCCAAGTTACCCCTGAGTCTATGCCTCTATTATCCATGGTCCTAGTGATAACCCATGGACAGTTTGGGAATGGTACCACAAACACAGCAATTGCTCTGTTATGAGAAGCAGGGCTGAAAACAAAACAATGCCCTCTCAAATTTATAAAGGATAAGATAAGGCAAACTGCTTCCTGCCCCCGAAGGAAGTAATGGAAAGATGGAAAGAATATTTCTCAGAACTCCTGGATGGTGAGCAAGGTCAAGCATCTGAAATGATAACCACTAGCACAGAAGAGAAAACCAATGGTGGTGAAGATGACATTAGAGGCATATCCCTTCTCAGTGTCCCTGGTAAAATCTACTCTAGAATCCTAGAGCAAAAAAGACTCAGACGCCAAACTGAGCCACAATTGGATAAAGTCCAGTGCGGATTCCGAGCCAACCGAAGTACTCAAGACCTAATCTTCACACTCAGACATCTGAGTGAAAGGGCCTTTGAGTATAAGAGCGAGATCCATCTTTGTTTCAAAGATCTGGAAAAGGCGTTTTACAGGGTCCCCTGGAGTAAACGGGACTGTCTGGCAAGGAAGAACATTCCAGCACCTCTGATTCATGCTATACAGAGCTTCTGCAAGTCTTGCAGAAATTATGTGAGGACAGCAAACCATAAGTCAGAAGAGTTCTTCTTCTTCGTTCACCCTCAGATGTCAACTTGAATACGTTCAAAGAAAGCAGTGGTCAGCCTGAGGCTGTTGATATCTCCGTAGATTTTCTCCAGGAATGGTACTGGTGATGGCTATATGCGTTTTCTCTGTTCCTCATATGTTGGGCACCTTTGAAGCAGATGTTCGGCAGTCATTTTATCGGTGCCACAGTCACACTCATCAGTATTTCCTATCTTTAATTTATTGAATATATGGTATCTCAATCTGTTGTGACCTGTGCGAAGTCTGAAGATTACCACTTGGTCACTTCTGCTGAGCTGGTAATACGGATCATTTTTAGTGTGGCCTGGATGCTCTTCTTCCCACTTGTGCCTGTACCTGCGCTTGATAAAACTCTTGGCCTCCTCATAAGTTATGTTCGTGTCAAGTTGAGGAAGCTTTCCCCCTTCCTTTGCCAATCTGTCAGCCTCTTCATTTCCAGGGATGTTGCTGTGAGAAGGGATCCACTGTATCACGACTCTTTTGTATTGCTGACATAGTCTGTGAAGTGTTACTCTTATGTCATCCAGTTCAGCATTACTTTGACTTTTCAGCGTTGTAATTACTGACAGCGCATCTGAGAAGATAGCTATTGGTCTCTCTGAGCTTTCATCTGTCATTAGAATTTCTGATGCAGTTTTTAGGGCCTCTGCCTCTGCTCTGAAATTACTTGAAAATTTCCCTGTTGCGACTGCTATCTTATTTTGTGTGCCATTGCTTAAGCTCAGGAAGATTCCTCCACCCCCATCTTCTGTTGCATTAGTAGCTGATCCATCTGTGTATGCATGGATCCAGGTGTTGCTTGGGTAATGTTTCTCACTATATTTTGTGGTTAGGACACTCCTTTCTGTTTCATTTTGGCTGTTCTTTCTCTCAATACCAGGAAAGTTTTCTATCATTTCAGGGAAGCACTGTTGTTTTTAAATTGGTAGCTTGTGGGGGAGAAGTTTTTCTAGTGTTTCCTCTATGACTTCTTCGTCTGATTGCTCGTTTGTTTTAGTCGCTATTGTGTTTTATGTCATTTCCTCTACGGCTCTTCGCTCTGCTTCGATTCTATTGAGGATTTCTGGAAGAGAATGCAGCATGCTAAAGGTTAACAAACCTCTCCTGTAGTGCCTTGTGAGAACCGGCATTGCTTGGCTTGCGCAGGTGACACGCTCTGATTTCCGTCTGCGTTAGAGCGTGTGGTGTGTGGGACGGTCTCACGTTCTGTTTTGTTGACTGCTTCAGATCACGTTCTGTAGTTGTTGCCTGATCACTACACAATGGAGCCTCTACTATGACGTCTTGCTTTTGTGGTGATTTTATCGTCTTCGGATTTTGGAGCAGCTTCCCTGGGGTAGCCACAGCTGTCGACTCGGCATCGTGTGGTATTGGCTTCGGGGATGTTTTCTGGGTCGTAGGTGATGTAGATTTCCGACCTTTTTCTATATTCTGGATTGTCATCGGGGTTTGGTGCAGCTTCTCTGAGGTAGACAAGGTTTCTGCTGTCGATTCGGGTACGTATGGTGGTGGCCACATGGTTATAAGCTCCTGTCTTCTTTTCTCTCTTCTTTTCAGCATCTGTTGTAACGATCTCATCATGTCTTCACGTTCTGGGTCTTCATCATCTAGGCCAGGGACGTTTGCATCTGCCTTCTCCTCTGCCTCGCCAGGAGTCGGGCCACTCAGACAGTCGGGCCGACACACGTCACAGCTAACTCCGTCGTCGTGTCAAGAGTTGGAGAAGGACCGGTCCCGGCACGAGTACTTGGGGCAGTCTTGCTCTCTGGCTGTCTGTCTTTGTTTGTGGTTTTGTTATTCTCCTGGCTGTTCAGCGCTGGTGGGCTGGTGTAAACCTTCCTCTTTTTGGCGCGTGGTTTTTTTCGAACCATTTTGATTATATTGCGATCGCTGCGTACGTCCTGAAAAGGACGCTGGTTATAGTGCTGTGGTTGTATCGGTTGAAAAAGGTTGGTCTCCCGAGATTGGGAAAAAGAGTTTCTGGGAGGTCCGAGATGGCTTCTTTATATACCCATCTCAGGTCTAATATTTTCTCCGAACGTCCAATCATTTCATTCCTTTCCTGCCTGCTCTCGAACGTCCAGTTATTTCGTTCCTTTCCTGTTTGAAAACGTTCGTGAGCTTGCAAGGCTGATTTGCGAATTAGATCTATTTGCAAAACACAGCGGAAGCTTGGAACGCTCAACAACTACGGTACCGTAATATGAACTTCAACAGGGTAATTCAAAGTCACTCACATTTTTTTACATTTTGATATCCTTATTTGTATCTATTGGATATACATGAAACACGTGTAAAAACAATGAGCAATAACTGCCAGATGACGTGTCTTTTATTTTAATTTGTATTCTCAGAAACAAAACGACATAAAATAAAATCTGAAATAACCAATGAACTGACGTTACAAGAGACTGCAGAAGTTGTTGCCCGCTATGAAATCATGTGTTAAACAGACCGGAGCTCACGCTGTGTTGTAATGTTCATGTGACAAAGCACGTAATGTGATCAAATGACAATTTATTGTCTTTAATGTGGCCTTCTGTCGTGGAATATTCTAATCCACATATATAAATTATTAGGTAAATATGAAGCCTAACAAATAAAATTAATAAAGAAAAGAGCAATGGTAAAATAACAGTGCTGTCACAAAGAAGGTACTCGAAATCCCCCTTGTTTTCTGCTTCGTCTGCAAATAGTAACGCTTTCACGTTGATAGTAAAAGCTTACTGTATTATACCCGCTTTCTTCAATGAAACGTGTGCTGTATTTCTTGGAAAAACATTGAGAGGCAGACTGCGTAATGACCTAAATTAATCCTAACATTAATTATACTGCGTTACCAAAACGAACGAACAGATGGACTCAAATAGAAAGAGAGAGGGGCGAATAAAATCAGGAACGCATGCAAAATTAAACACGCGTCTCGCGATTAATGCCACCCCCAACAAGCGTAACGCGATACACAATTACTACTATCACGCGTGTTAGGCTACATGCACTAACTTTTTCGGACGAACAGTGATAAAATACACTACCCTTCCCAGAGTTAGGTTTTAAAATCATAAAAAAACGCTTATTAGGAAAGATAACAATAGATGGGTTTACGTTTGAAAACATTACAGTACCCAGACAGCACATCTTCGAAACAGGAGGTAGAAGAAATTGCATATTTTGAACGCAGCCGCGTAGCTCTTTTAAATTTGGATATTTGGGTTCCTTAGGGCTTGCTGACAAAGAATATGTAAAACGTTACGCAAATAGTCCAGGAATTAATAAATTATAACCAAAATAAAATAGTGGGGATGCCTGACAACATGGAATCATTTCTGCTCATAAAATTTTTTTATAACGTGTTTGAAAAAACCTTACGTTACAGAAATAGCCTACCATGTAAACTCCAAATTGATTGGAGCGCAACAAATGAAAGACTAACCACGATTGGTCGGGCTATAAATACTATCTATCGTTGTTAGGGGAGACGTGGAAAGGTAACATTTTTTCAAAGACTTGTCGAAACGTGGCTCCATTGGCTAGACTCGCTGATATACTCACTTAGGAGCGTTAGTTCGAGACCACTAGTGCAAATAAGCTTGATAAAGCAACAGTGCGTTGAAGCCAGCTCATATTTTTGCTAAATAAAAGCCTGGAACATAAGCAGATGGGAATTTGTGCCAGTAAATGTGCCAGAATTCATTGCTAATCAACGTATCTGTGTTTATTCTATGAATTGTGGTAAGCTTGAACCATTCAGTATCTTTTAATGAAAATTGAATGTGAATTGTTAATTTATGCCTGTATATATGTGTAGTTCAGTAGCAAACATGATGTAAAGCCTATATGCTCCAGCCTGAACAGAAGGTGTCGGAGGAAAGTAAAACTGCATGGAATGGCCAAACAGTACACTGACACCTAGATTATTGATTAGACAGAAATAATGCTGGAAGTGCAGAGGCGTGGTAACCATTAAGGAGGTTAATGCTGGAATAAAGTATTTCACATGAAGCTGATAGTTGGCCTAACGCTCTGAACTCAATGTTTGTGATGTGTTGTGATCAGTGTAAAAAGAGAGTATAAGTTAGTTATGAAGTAGAAGGTACATCCTTCTTGATTTCAGGGACCGTGGTCTTGATGGTATTGAGCAGCACCTGGTCAGAGCTTTGCTGAATCCAGAGTCGGACAGCATACTCCTTGGTCTTTTTAGCTATCAGTGAGGTGTCTCCAGAGCCCAGGGGAGAATTCGAGCAGAGGAGTCCTTTCCTGCCGCCATCACGCAAGATAAGCTGATTTGGCCAGCTGAGCTCAACATTATGTCCCCTCATCTTGAAATGACTTTGTAAAAATAACATTCAGAGGGGAATTTAATTGTCTTAATATCAGGAACTGAGAACATCTCCAATACTAGTCCCAAAAGACAAACTATTGAAGTAGCTGCCTTGCAGGAAGTATGGGCCAAAGCATTTGTGTACTTTTGCAGCAATGGTTTCTGAAGCAATTTGTTTTACCTGATACGTTTGCTACCCTCACCATAAGCCTCACAATAGCCGACCTATATGGCATGCAAGGATGAGCAGTAGTGTAATTATGTTGTTTTTTCTACCAAACTCCCTCAGGAAATACACGGAGCACTGTCTTAGAAGGCTTGTTGCATCTCCAGCTGATGTCGACTGCGGAAAGCGTTGAGACTTTTAAAACTGAACAGCTCACACAGCACAACATTTCAAGACTTAATATCATTTCTCGGAAGGATTGAAATGGTATGACAAGATCACTAATTGGAGTTGATGACAAGAAACTAACAAGCGCCAGCATGGAAGAAGATTGGAGGAGAAGACGCTGGACATGGACAGAACATACATTGAGGAAACATGTTGATAACATTACAAGGAACTCATGGTTCTGGCAACCTCAGGTATGTAGTAGGGAGACAAGAATACATGGAGAAGTGAGCTGGAGGCTGACACGAACGAGGTGAAGTTGTGGAAAGACCTTGGGCTGATGCCGCGAGACAGAAAGGACTTGACATCAGTTTGTTGAAACTTATGCTCCTTGAGGAGCTGATACTGGTAATGATCATGTGAAAGGCGCACTGATATAACCGAAAGAAGCGTGTCTACGGTTCAAAGTGCGTGCCGCGTGAGAACGTGGATAACCTCGAAGGGCCAAAAACAAACAAACAAATAGTCAAAACAGCTATTTTCAGGCTACTTTAACTCTTTGTTTTTCTTCTGTTCCCGTGGTGAGCTGGCAATCTTGTCAGTACTGGCCCTTTTCAGGGCTTATTCATGTTAGCTTCTGTGCATTAGAAGTCCTTTTCGTGTCTTAACGTTTGTTAACGCTTCACAAGAGCTTAGACTATATATATACATATTTTATACATAACTTGGCAAATGCGCTCTAACATAAGCAACGGACTTTGGTCTATGTTGAATGAAGCGTGTCTCGCTACAGGAGGGCAAACACTCAACGAAATCTAAAAGTCCAGTCGGTCTCTGTCTGTACACCTTATGATCTCATTTTTACTCATTTTTCATATGAATCATAATTCATCAATCCAATCAAAACGTACAGATGTATGCAAGAACGTGTTCATAAAATATAAATATTACAACACATAAAGGTATGTTTCAGTCACTCGTGAGAAATAAAGAAATAGAAAACTAGACAACAGAAAAACAACAGAGGTGATAGGCTTACCGAGGACGCGAACCCGGGACCATCTGACCGACACCAGTGCCTCGAAATGGGAGTGAACCGTTACTCTCCTCCCTGCAAAATAGGTAAGCACCACATAAATAGTGCTTCGTGGACAGGGGTAATTATTTTTATGGTTTCCCTCATAAAATATAGTGTTGTTGATGCATACGAAAAAAGCACACATTAATTTTGTTCAATTATAAACCGTATGCCAATGCTGAAATAAATTATGGAATTTGATACTTTAAGAGCAACATGTTAAACGGACCCGAGTGCCCAATTCCCAATATTTTTTTTTTTTTTGGAACCACTTTTATTTAAGATCATCTCAGCTTTGTATATTTGTCGCGTTTCAAATCTTTGACGCTCAAAAATCTCGATATTCCAATCATCGTTGAGAGCTGATGTTTGCTTTCAGCTCCCTTATTTTTGGTGCTCTTTAATCTATAATTTTTTTTTTACTGACATTGACCCAGCGGATTGTTTGTAATAACTAAAGAAATTAAAAATACAGTGAAAATAATTCAATTAAAGTACGGGTTTTAAGGTGAGAGGAATAATGAACTGCGAATATAGACTGCGCTACATATTAGAATGGGCAGGCGTCAGATGGTGAATGGTGGCGTCCCGATGAAATCAAAATGTTTTTTTTTTTAAACATAATAAGCAAGTGAATCTTTTTTGTTAACACACAGCTCTGCTGCTAATGACAAACTTTCTTGCGAGCTTTACATGATATGTTTAAACCAGGGATTAGGAGCAATGACATTTTAGAATTGCTCTGCTCCAGCTCCGCTCATGCATAGATAGTGACTGCTCCAGCTTCGCTTCGAGCTCCGACTGCAATTATGTTTTTCACAAAACAAACAAAAAACAAAAACAAAAAAAGCGCGTTGTAACTTTAAAAAACAAAACCGCCACTTTATTTGTTCAAGAATTCTCAAATCGTTGAAATGTCACAAACTAGAAACATTTATTATTCTTATGTTCATATTTCATTCTGTAAAATAGTAAAACTACAACAGAATCATCTTCTATAGCCTGTCATAGTTCACTGAAAATTAACGTTAAAGTAGAAAACATTCACCATAACTAGCTTGATGAGGCGGCATGCTCGAAGTAGTACTAAAGCAGAGTGAATGTGGTGTGGGCAGACGTGAATGGCCTCAAGGACATGCTTAATTTGTAACCTACCAATATATTTCATCACCTGACAATCTCCTCGATACTTTATCCCCAATAATGTTTCAGTCAGTACAATTATGATTCTCAGACACCAGCTTGTGTCTTTATTTGTTTATCCAGCTCCTTTTCGAAGTCATCATCTTCTGAAGAACGTATAATCACTGTGATAAACGAGCGCCAAGGCCTTATAGCTCTATCTTTTTATACATCTCTCGTATTTTATTTTCTCCCACATTTGTGCTCTTTCATCCCACATTTGCTATCCCCCATTTGCTATTTCATCGTTTTGATTACTCGCGACCGGTATCTAGAGAACCGCATTTGTTCTTTCATCGGTGGTAAAATAAAGTCTTGTGATTGAGTCCCGATACCCGACATCATCGTTTGAAGCCCACATCGCATCGGGAAAAATCTGGTAAAAACACATCTGTTTATCCAAATCAGACATCTGGGCATTATGCAATTTCTGTGAACTGTTGTTATCTTTGTTGCTAGCGACTAGTCACCACATTGGACGCGAAGATTGGCCAGGTGAGAACGTCTCATGCTGTTATTTCTGTGGACTGTTGTTATCTTTGTTGTTCGGCCGCTGTCCAGACAAACGACGGGTCACCACATTGGACACCCAGCTTGGCCAGGTGAAAACAATAAACAACCAGAGAGTAATGTGAAACCACTTTTGCATTGGCCAGCCAATTATCTTCATACCGGTTTGTCAAATAAGCCAGGCAACGAAAGTTGGTCGCGAATTACCACACCCACGTTTGGACTGACGGGACAAGAGCGATCCTGTGAATGAGTGACCACAGAGTCTCTCAGAGATTGGTTGTATGGGCGGAGCTGTACGTCACCGGTCCAAGAAACACACATTGGACTTCCAGAAATATAATCTACCGCGTAGCTTGCTAGAGGAAGGAGTCCAGTTTTTACATTGTGAGGTAGCGATTAAATCCCTAAAACTCCTAGCCTAAATACACGTGTTTATTCAGAGTGGATATTAATTCATTTCTGTGGTGAATTGTGTTCTTAAAGGATTTTGCGAAGGAAAAAAAAGGTTAGTAGATCTTATACAGATTATTACTACATTTTCTTATTCTTAGTTTATTTTAACCTCACAGCTAAATGTGCGAAAGATAGAGTTTCAATTGATTCTTTTCATAACTGATTAATAAAATCAGAAGTTTTCCTAGAAGATCATAGGATGATAGGAGTTAATTAATAGTTCATACTTCACCTTTATCATCATCACAGTCTCTCATTGCACAAGATATTTAACATCATTAGAATTGAACTCAGAGAGAGATCAATAATGAGCAGTAGTATGAATGAAAGTCAACCAGTGATGTTAAATGTGAAAAACTTACGAAGACTTTTGTGTGTCTTCAGTTCATCAGAAGTCTGAGTCTACACGCAACGTGTCTGACGTCTAACCAGAAATAAGTTATCAAAAACGGACATTTGGCTAGCAGAATTCGCCATATGACATCTTTCATTCCTCAATTAAAAAGGAATATTGTCTCACCCATAAGTCAGAAGGTGGACGCAGCATTTTTCGTCACTGTCGTAGATTTCCGATAGGAGAATTAAGACTAGGTTTGGTCCCTTCTGAATAGGTTTGAATAGGTGATAGACTCAGTGAGAGTTAGTGAAAGGTAATAGAATTTCCACACACGTGAGATGATAGATTTGATATAGTGGCTGTCTCTGAAAGCGAAAAGAATTCTTCTCTCTCTCACCTATCTTCTACAACAGTTTGTTACAGCGTCAGACAGACTACACCAATATACATATTACGTATATTTCTATCACTCACAGGCACGCACATACACGTGACGACAGGTAAACACACAGACGTGGGAAAACTATAACAATGATATATATATTATCTAGAACGAGCTGACCAAACACGATTATTAAGTTCAAGAGCGATTTTATTATCAGGAAAAATCGGCTCACAACATCAAAGAAAGTACATCAAGGAAAATACATATACACATAGTCATAAAAAATCAAGGAAATGTTGCAAGGATGATAGCCCCGTTATAGTGTTAACTCTAGGTTTAGCCCGGCCCCGTTAAGAGAACAGATGATGGCGCCCGAGTCACAGATACATAGGGCTTGAGTCTAAGAGTTTTTCTTTGTTTTATCTCGTAATTATATGCACAGAGTTTGAAAAAAATCTGATTTAACCTAAGACAAAAAACACAAGAACTCTAGCCTTAGCAACAAATTATGCAGATTGGAAAAAAAAATTAGGACAGCAACAGGGTGTCAAAGATATAATAGTGAAAATATCACTCAGACCAGCGTACACTCATTCATTCCGCCATGGCTTCTCATTCAGGTACTCACGACTTTGCTCGCTGCCTCTTGGAACACACTGATTTTAGATCTTTACACAGACTCAAAAAAAAATGCAGTCTTCTGCCAAGAAGTCCCCAGTTCCAAAAGACGTATTTAACTCGGAGTCTCCGGGAACGACTACTTGGGTATGCAAATTTGTTCAAATGTCTGATTAAGTCACCTAACAATTATTCCAGGCGCGGGAGTTAGCAGAGCACAGTGTCAATGGCGTAGGTTTCTAAAAAATGATGAATGTCAGGTCGGTGCCTTCCCTCAGTATAGGATTCACTTTAGTCACACCACAGATTTGAAATTAAGAACACGTGCGTATTCCGTCACCATTCATGAGGCTGGATTCTAGAGTTTATACGTTAGTTTAGAAAAATACACTCGACTGAGTATTAGCAGTTAAATTAAATTCATAAATAGCTACAATTGCCGTTATAAGCTAGAAATTAAATTTTTAGTCTGCTTTCCACTGAATGCTTCCCTAGAAAATATAATAGCCTACCACTTTATTTCTCTTCAGCGCTAATAAATAGATTAAAATGAATTAAGCGATTTAACACTTTAACACTCACAAAATCTATATATCTATCATATTAATTACCTCAACCACAGAATTACAGGTAGTCGCACAACTTAAGAATAAAAATGCTGAAAATATTTCTGGAAGTCTAGAAGTTCGACAAATTGCCGAAACAAACTGAGATCTTCGCTAACAGCTATTCTGTTTTCGAGCGACCTATCTACTGTGGAGTCTATGAGCGAGAATGAAATTAAAGTTTCAAACTTGGCCAATATCTTAAAATCAGACAAAGGGCCCAAACTTATTTCGCCAAGCGAAATTATCTCCCCTACTCCCAACATTTACGTCCGCTTAACGCGTGTCGTAACTGTCACCTACTGACCACGATGTACGCGTGTCAGTTTCAAATCCCAGACAGCCTGACTCGAATGCAGGGCAGTTTTCACACTACAGCTGACCATGGCCCAAGTGAGCGCCGTGTCATTTTGGGATTTTCCAGACAAATGTCTGGATACTGACCGGTGCAGATGTAAAGTATCACACCTCACCGGGACTAATGCCGAGAAGAAGTTCGCGCGCTCGGTGAGAATGTAGACGATTTGCTACGTCCTATGTTCAGCGAACCGACTTTCACGCCTTCTGACGCCCTGCAGCCCTGACATCTACGTAATATCGTCCTAGCGCGATTCTCAGTTTATGAGAAGGGAAAACAGGTAAAGTTTGCGAATTATATGAAAATAATATTCGCAAAACGAATGGGTGAAAAAAATACAGGAAAAAATGAAATCCAGAGATAATAAAAGAGAGAATTTTCGGGTGAAAGAATAGGAAGAAGTTGTAGGAAATTAAATGAATATAAACCCTACGTGACAGAGCCTCCCCCCTTTAAGATATGGAAGCACTCCATGTCTACGTTATGGAGTTTAATTTCCTATAACCGTAGCTTCGGGGTGTCTGTCCTCTTCCCTCTCATATTCCCCCTCCATCTCTGTCCAATTCCTACTCAAGTCCACTCCTCAAAGTTTCCTTCCCCTGGAATGTCTCATATGCGCGCTTGAAAGAGCGTCGCCGCTTCTGACATTTTTGAAAGATTTCCTGTGATAGCGGTGGAATATCCCTGCCACTATCGTCATCTTCGTCATTTTTGGCGATCGTCAGGAGATGGTCGGAGGTTGGCACTGGTTTTTCCAAGTATCTCTTTAAGAGATTTAAATGGAAAACCTTCTCCTTTCCTTCAATAGAGATCTGGTAGTTAGCCTTAGAAATCTTTTTCAGGACGGTAAACGGCCCTTGCCATCCGATCTTCAGTTGGTTGTTCTCGGTAGGGAGCAACACCAAAACTTTCTCTCCTGCTTCCAGTTCTCTCTCTTCCGCGACTTTCCTGTATCGGTTAGCGTGCTTGGTGCGTGCTCGCTTAAAGTTAGTCGTTGCTAGGTCCCAGCCTAGTTTCAACCGTTCCTTTAAAACCGACACATATTTACTGGCTGAGACAACTGTCTCATCAGCCTTCTCGTCTGTCAGAGACTGAAGTAAGGCTTCAAGCGGGCCCTTAATGGGTCTGCCGAATAAGAGTGTAGCTGGCGGAAATCCTGTGGAAGTATGAGGAGATTCTCTGTAGCCAAATAATGCTGCAGGAATACAGAGATCCCAATCTTCAGGTTTCACTTGTGCCAGCTTACTTAGCATCATGGTGAGGTTTCCATTAGCACGTTCCACGAGCCCATTTCCGGCCGGAGTATATGGCTTAGTGTGGATGTGTTGGGTCCTCAAGATCTTAACGATCTCATCCATCAACAGGTTTCGGTATGGAGATCCATTATCCGTCAACACTTGCTGAGGGAATCCCAACCGAGTGAAAATCTGCACGAGGGCTTCTGCGACATGCTTGGCATCTGCGCATGTTAGCGGTATAGCTTCTGCCCATAAAGTGCATGTATCGACTAAGGTCAGGATGAACCTGTTCCTTCTTTTAGTCCTGTCGAAAGGCCCTAAAATGTCGATCACAACCCGTTCGAATGGTGTTCCCATTATTGGCATTTAACCCATGTGGACTGGGGGTGCCCGTTGCTTGGGTGGCACACGTTGGCACTGGGCACAGGATTTGACATATCTGATGATATCAGTATTCACTCCTGGCCACCAATAATGAGTGGTTATACGTTGGTTTGTGGCGTTCTGTCCCATATGTCCGCTAAAGGGAAGAGAGTGCCCCATTTCTAGGATTTGGCTTCTGTACTGTTTCGGTACTAGGAGCTGGTTGTAACCTTGGTCAGGCTTGCCCGTTCTCCGATAAAGTACGCCATCCTCAGAAAAAATGTCCCCGTGCTGTTTGGGTTCCTTAGCCATGGGCAGTTTCCTAAAGCAGGGTGCCAAAGTAGGGTCCTTGTATTGCGCTTCTTTAAGTTCCATAGGTAACAAATTTGGCGCAGGCTCCCGTTCCTTCTTGGTTTGCCCTCTTGTAGTTACTGCTGCCACAATCGGCTCTTCCGGTTTCCCAATACACACGTATCTCCCGCCAAGTATGACTGGGTAGATGGGATCATCCATAACAGCCGCTTTGATCACACCTCTGACAAAGTCAGAGTGTATCTCCACCAATGCGATGGGAAGCGCTGTAGGTGCATCACTCTTACGAACTCCACAAAGTTTGACGGTCTCTCCTGTCTCTTGACCGGGTTTAACCAGGTTTCTGGCAACAATGCAATCGTAAGAAAGCCCCGTGTCAAATAAGCAAGAAGTTTGAGAACCGTTCAAAATAACAGTACCTCGCGTTGAGGGTCTATCCCCAACAGGTTTGGAATCACTGTCAACAATTCCGCCTTGCGAGACTGTCAATAAGCATCCGATGCGTTTCGGCTCGGTGTGCTCGCTCTGATCATATGTCCCGTGCTCAGGGGTTCTCCCTTTGCCACCTTGTCCTTTCTGGCTACGCTGCCATGTAGGGCGGTCGGGTTGATCAGACTGTTTGGGGTGGTTGGGGTACTTGTTCTTGTAGAACTTGGATTTTTCAGGAGGGGGGTTTTGAGGTCCAGTTTCTCTGTGGTTATTTTGGTTAGAAGCCTGAGAAGATTGTTCTAGGTTATGTTTTCGAAAATGCTCCTCTGTCGGTTTCCGCTTTGTGGCCGGTAGTTCAGCCAGCGCATTGTGATAACGCTCAGACTTTTCCAAAATGTCTTCAAGTTTTTCTGCCCCCTGCTCAGCGAGAAATCTCCGGGTATCAGCAGACAAAGTGTTCTTTATTTGTTCAGTTAGAACAAGTTCCTCAAGACCTTCATAGGTAGAGGGGAGCTGCGAAAGCTCAAGGCACTTTGTTAGATATCCCTTAAGACGAGATGAGAACTGGTGAAAAGTTTCAGAATTCTCTTTCCGGCTGTTGCGAAACAGTTGCAAAAACTTGCGAGCGTTCATTTCAAAGCGCTCCAGTAACGCTTTCTTCAACACATCGTAGTCGTCTTGTTGGCTACTTTCCAGCTTAGAATAAACATCATAAGCAGAACCTTTTAGGGCCTGGGAAAGTTTCATATTCCAACGCGACCTCTCTAACCCGTACAGAGTTGCAATTTTCTCAAATTTTTCTAACCATGTGTCAATCTTCTCATTAGGACAAGGAAAAGATTCAAGAGTGAAAGACATAGCATTTAGTTGAAGAGATTGAGTGTTAGCCGGGTCAGTTAAGGAAGAATGAGGAGAAGACTCTCCATTGCTGGAGGTAGAGGCAGCACCACGGCTTTGGAACTCTAGAGTCTTAAGCGCCAGCTCATGCTGTCTCTGTTTCTCTTTCTCTCTTTCCTCATGCTGCATCCTGCGAATTTCCATTTCCTCGTCCATCTTCTTCTGCTGTAATAGCCGGTCTTCCGCTTCTTTCCTCTCCGCTGCTTCTTCTTTCCTCTTTAGTTCTTCTTCTTTCCTCTCCGCATCATATCTCTCAAGTTCGTCCCTGACAAAAGCTTTCGCTTCTTCTCCTTCCAGTCCCTCCTCTCTCGCTTCGTCCTTGAGAAGTTGTCTAAGCTTTGCCCTCTCGGCCATATTATGTCAGTGACTGAGACTAGTGGAGAACGAAAATAGGAAAAAGGATACACTGGTTCCTACCACTTACGAGAAAAAAATGTACCAAAAAATCAAAAGATGATATCCTTAACCCTGGGATACCTCCTCCAAAGTAAAATCTAACTATCGCTGCTATTATCGGCAATAAAGCACTTAATGCAAAACACGACTACGCCAAATAAATGGTAGTAAAGATTACAACTGAAAAATAAGTTGCTACAGTGGAAAAGCAAACGAATATTGCAAAAATTAAAGAGAAAAATAATCCCTTAATTTTTAAAAATCCACTATAAGTTCGCCCCTGAAGTCAGATCGGGTAAGGGAGGGAATTAATCTGGACAAAAAGTCCGAAACACACTCCTTAACTTAGTTCAAACGCCGTTCTGCCTCAGTACCCAGTGAATGTTATACACTCACCACTTTACCAGCATTTAGTATTACAATCAGCAGTTAACATATATCCCGACAAAATCAACCTGTAACCAAAATGTATATTATTCAAAGATGCTGTGGAAAAAAAAAACTTATTAGTTTGTGTGGTCAGCACGCCCGTAAACAGATCGTTAGTCTAGGGGGTAATATTTTTTTTTTTTTAAATTTCACAGTCCCAAGACATCACACTCTTACTCTATATCAGAATACAGAATCTTACAGACAAAATCCAGATAGACGAGTCCACATTAGTCGTACTCGTCTTCCTATTCTAAGTTCAAAGACCGGAAACGAGCCCTCATTTGTCGTAGATTTCCGATAGGAGAATTAAGACTAGGTTTGGTCCCTTCTGAATAGGTTTGAATAGGTGATAGACTCAGTGAGAGTTAGTGAAAGGTAATAGAATTTCCACACACGTGAGATGATAGATTTGATATAGTGGCTGTCTCTGAAAGCGAAAAGAATTCTTCTCTCTCTCACCTATCTTCTACAACAGTTGTTACAGCGTCAGACAGACTACACCAATATACATATTACGTATATTTCTATCACTCACAGGCACGCACATACACGTGACGACAGGTAAACACACAGACGTGGGAAAACTATAACAATGATATATATATATTATCTAGAACGAGCTGACCAAACACGATTATTAAGTTCAAGAGCGATTTTATTATCAGGAAAAATCGGCTCACAACATCAAAGAAAGTACATCAAGGAAAATACATATACACATAGTCATAAAAAATCAAGGAAATGTTGCAAGGATGATAGCCCCGTTATAGTGTTAACTCTAGGTTTAGCCCGGCCCCGTTAAGAGAACAGATGATGGCGCCCGAGTCACAGATACATAGGGTTTGAGTCTAAGAGTTTTTCTTTGTTTTATCTCGTAATTATATGCACAGAGTTTGAAAAAAATCTGATTTAACCTAAGACAAAAACACAAGAACTCTAGCCTTAGCAACAAATTATGCAGATTGGAAAAAAAAATTAGGACAGCAACAGGGTGTCAAAGATATAATAGTGAAAATATCACTCAGACCAGCGTACACTCATTCATTCCGCCATGGCTTCTCATTCAGGTACTCACGACTTTGCTCGCTGCCTCTTGGAACACACTGATTTTAGATCTTTACACAGACTCAAAAAAAAATGCAGTCTTCTGCCAAGAAGTCCCCAGTTCCAAAAGACGTATTTAACTCGGAGTCTCCGGGAACGACTACTTGGGTATGCAAATTTGTTCAAATGTCTGATTAAGTCACCTAACAATTATTCCAGGCGCGGGAGTTAGCAGAGCACAGTGTCAATGGCGTAGGTTTCTAAAAAATGATGAATGTCAGGTCGGTGCCTTCCCTCAGTATAGGATTCACTTTAGTCACACCACAGATTTGTCCACAAGATATAATCTAGTCGGGAAATGATTGTTAATATTCACGCCACCAGGCAGCAAATTATATAGAGTTTCTAGAAGAAATTAAGTGCTGGCTCCAAGGTCCAGTATTTATCATTACAGTCTTTGAAAACCCGTTATAGGGATATTAGTATTTCTGTCTAACTTGCACCGTCAGATCAGTGTTACTTGAGAAAACCCACGTGGTTCAAAATAAGGACTGTCTATTTCTTCACAAGTATGGAAACTACTACTAGGTGCTGGTAAAGTTAGGGTCACCCCAAAACTTTCACTGTGTGGAGGAAAAATAACACATATAATATAATAAACAGAATCTGAACTGGTTATAACTTACATTTAAACTTGCAAGCAGAGAGCTTTGCTTATCATTTAAACTTCCCGTGACGTAAGTTATATTTAAAAATCAGCAAGCCTCATAAATTAAGAACACGTGCGTATTCCGTCACCATTCATGAGGCTGGATTCTAGAGTTTATACGTTAGTTTAGAAAAATACACTCGACTGAGTATTAGCAGTTAAATTAAATTCATAAATAGCTACAATTGCCGTTATAAGCTAGAAATTAAATTTTTAGTCTGCTTTCCACTGAATGCTTCCCTAGAAAATATAATAGCCTACCACTTTATTTCTCTTCAGCGCTAATAAATAGATTAAAATGAATTAAGCGATTTAACACTTTAACACTCACAAAATCTATATATCTATCATATTAATTACCTCAACCACAGAATTACAGGTAGTCGCACAACTTAAGAATAAAAATGCTGAAAATATTTCTGGAAGTCTAGAAGTTCGACAAATTGCCGAAACAAACTGAGATCTTCGCTAACAGCTATTCTGTTTTCGAGCGACCTATCTACTGTGGAGTCTATGAGCGAGAATGAAATTAAAGTTTCAAACTTGGCCAATATCTTAAAATCAGACAAAGGGCCCAAACTTATTTCGCCAAGCGAAATTATCTCCCCTACTCCCAACATTTACGTCCGCTTAACGCGTGTCGTAACTGTCACCTACTGACCACGATGTACGCGTGTCAGTTTCAAATCCCAGACAGCCTGACTCGAATGCAGGGCAGTTTTCACACTACAGCTGACCATGGCCCAAGTGAGCGCCGTGTCATTTTGGGATTTTCCAGACAAATGTCTGGATACTGACCGGTGCAGATGTAAAGTATCACACCTCACCGGGACTAATGCCGAGAAGAAGCTCGCGCGCTCGGTGAGAATGTAGACGATTTGCTACGTCCTATGTTCAGCGAACCGACTTTCACGCCTTCTGACGCCCTGCAGCCCTGACATCTACGTAATATCGTCCTAGCGCGATTCTCAGTTTATGAGAAGGGAAAACAGGTAAAGTTTGCGAATTATATGAAAATAATATTCGCAAAACGAATGGGTGAAAAAAATACAGGAAAAAATGAAATCCAGAGATAATAAAAGAGAGAATTTTCGGGTGAAAGAATAGGAAGAATTTGTAGGAAATTAAATGAATATAAACCCTACGTGACAGTCACCCATATACTGCTGGCTCACAAGTTCAATACAGAGTTATCACAAGTTCAAATCACTCGAAAGATTATTATCTAACGTCAAGCAAAAGAGCTCAAAAGTGGAATCTCATATTTATATCAAGTGCAACACACTCTTAATCGCATTCTATGAAGCAGAATCTAAAGTATATTTTATGAATCACGACTACATAATGAGCCTACATATCACTAAACATTTCGTGAAGATATCCAGTCTGGCCAGTACCCTCGGGAGATTAGACAACAGACTTTGTTTTTCCTATGACAGCTATTAACTGTTGATCAACACTACCGAGATATACTCAATCAGTGAAGGAATATATATATCTCTCTTCAACGTTCTCAGTCCGACAACAGTTTTCATCAGAACGTCCTCGACTTAGAGATACCCCACTCGACATAACGTATCATTCATTTCTTTCTTCACCTTGCACGTCGCAGATTTCTTCTGTGATTTTCCCAAAAAACTCAATTTTGGCCTTTAAAATTAAAATGTAAAGACATCATTGAGATCTATTTCCGTAAATTGGCTTTCATTGAAGTGTGTGTCAGTGGCGTACTAAGGGGGGGGGGGGGGGCGGTCCGCCCCGGGTGACAGCCAGGAAGAGGGTGCCACCGGATACTGTTATGATAGTGCTTACTGTTTAAAATGTACTTGTAAGTGTGTTACTTTATAGGGGAAGGGGTGCCAAAGTTAGTATCCGCCCCGGGTACTAAATACTTCAGGGACGCCTCTGGTGTGGGCAGATATAAATTTGTTGTTGATGCTATGGCTGCATTAGCTTATGCTTTTACCGCACCCAAATGTTTTTGTTTGCTTTTATCTTTCTGTCATGGCCTTCCAAATGTAAAAAATGAAAAGAGTATTAAATCTTCTTTCCCCCATAATGTGCCTCCTTGTATATATTAGTACTACTAGTACTGACTTGCACTTAAGCCTTAAGACTAATTACTTTTTATGTTTGAAAGTAGAAACGCTGGTGTAAACGTGAAACATGTCCCGTGTAGTTACCATGGGGTCTCCGAAAAAAACCAAAAAACAGAATAAAATAGTACAACAGCACCCGCATGCATGTCGTACAAGGCAACTAGTATGAGGTTGGACATGGAGCTGGTAACCTCATCATGTGAAACAAATTTCTACAGAAACCACTGGTACAGTAGCATGTGAATGTTTGGTTCAAGCTTTCTGCAAGGAGACCAACGACATCAATGGCGCCATGCTTCGTTAGGAGAGCAAAAGAAATTGATGATGATAAAAAAAAACTTGATGGAAAGGAACTTTTTTTTTTTTTTTATAATAATTTGACAATATTTAACAAAATGACATATCTCAAAAAAGAATAATAATTTCTCATGTAAAAAATTTCAGTGTTGCCAACATTTAAGTACGTAATACAAAAGTTTTGTATTCTGAGTGAAGACCAATCTGATCCGTCATAATATTTGTGTATAATTTTTTTTTTTTTTTTTCATTTACAATTGTTATATTTAGTTTCCGACTTAAATTAAACCTGACAATGTTTGGAAAAAAATTAGAACATTATTTCAAGTTTCGCATAAAACAAACCATTAAATATTTTATTTTATTTCAATAAATTGAGTACACTATCATTCATGTTTGGTTCGAAAATGAAAACAGAAATTGGAGTAGCTAAGCAGTCAAGATTTTCTGTGCTCCTGCTCCGGCAAAAACCTGCTGCTCCACTGCTACGAGCTCCAGCTACCAGCTCCGCTCCACCTCCGGCAAAAACCTGCTGCTCCACCGCTACAAGCTACAGCTACCAGCTCCGCTCCAGCAAAAACCTGCTGCTCCACTGCTACAAGCTCCAGCTACCAGCTCCGGCAAAAACCTGCTGCTCCACTGCTACAAGCTCCAGCAACCAGCTCCGGCAAAAACCTGCTGCTCCACTGCTACGAGCTCCAGCTACCAGCTCCGCTCCAAAGTAATGCTTAGCTGGCAGAGTGGATAGTGGTGATTCGCTCCCGTGGCTAGACGGTGGGTGCCGTTCGGAAGGTCCTGGTTCGATTCCCGGTAAGCCTATCACTGCTGTTGCTTTTCTGTTGTCTGGTCTTCTACTTCTTTATTTCTCACTGAGTGCCTGATAACATACCTTTTGATAAGGGTGGAATTAGGATGCCGTCAAATTACCACCTCTATCGACACCAGGTATTACAATGCAAGATGTGGGTGTCTTATCTGGTTTAGATTGTTGCTGTGTGTGTTGCAGTAGAACAGTTCACAGGGTACACCACAGGCAACATGACGTGTAGAGTCATAAAAATGGTAACTTCGCTTTAGGTTTATACCATTTATTGCACGCCACAAAACAGTCATGACACTTATGTTATCATCAGCATAGTATAACGAATGCAGCATTCAAACTCATGTTAACTGACAGTCATGTAGAAGTCAATACTCAATAGTTGTATGGAAAACAAATATCATAGCGAAGCTTGATAAATAATACATATATCTTCTGCAACCGTGGTCAGCTGCAGATCCTTAATGTTCATAGACAATAATAATTATACCTTCCTGATGCTAGCAGATCAGATGTATACAATACGTCCGTTTACTGTCTGCACGTGAGTAGCATACATGGATTACAGGTCAGCTCGACCTTTATAACCTTCCTAAGTCTAACCATCTGACTTGGACGTGATCTCTGATATAACGAATCCTGGAACACAGACAATAGTCTTGTTGGTCTAGAGCGACCCATAGATATATAACTAGTTCAGGTATAAAGATACCGATGACTTAATCCTAGTCAAAGTACCTCTCCATTTTGAATCACACAGGCGAGCAAAAAGGCGACAAAATGACGAACCTCTAGATGATAGCCTAAAGTTCGATACAAGAGGAATTACCTTATTTCGGAAAATCAACCATGAACATATGCCTCCAGGCAGGCTTGAATAATACGGGGAAATAGTCTAGTTAGCTAACTAACTCACAAAGACAATGTATTTCCCTCAGAGAATCACAAGACGCAGTCGCGTCCGCTCGCTAATCAATCCATTTCTCAACTGCCCGACCTGGGCGGAACAACAAACGACAACCAAGTCGAGACATGCGCAGAGTGACAATCTCTGAGTCGCTGTTCACAATAAGACGATTCTAAGAACATTCGAGATAAAAGTCTTACACCGTCGCGCCTTTTATGGACATGAACAGAAGCGTTAAGAAAGGTTTCAAACATCTACAACAGTTGATTGATACTACCAAATAAGGAGATATGGTCACGCTTCGTTCAAGACATTATAGACCGAACGTGTCTCTATACAAGAGGAGGTAAACTCATAAAAAATAGCAGTATCGATATATCGGGTTCTGTCCCTTTGACCATAAAATATATATAACATGCATTTCAGTCAAATAATGATCATACATACGAAAAACGATCATACAAAGACTTTGGAAAAAAGTAATTATTTGTGCGTAACATTACCGCACCCTCCCGGGAAAAAAAAAAGAACATTTTTTTTTTTTAAATCCTGGAGCCGGAAAAATCTAGGCTCCTAACGCACGTATGATGCGCGGATATACCTAACAAATAGCTCAACACTTGGAGCAAAACTGAGATCATATCCCAGGTCCTTAGAGAAAAATTTATCTAAGTATACGCGTATATATCCCAGGAAGGTGCCACCAACACAAACCACAATGCTGGCAACATCATAATAAAAGTCAAATTATTCTCATACCAATATATGAAATCAAATATATTATTATGATATCATACAATGTGTTGCAAATAGCGGTGTAATATATTAATATACCGCACTATTTTATTACATTATGTAATGCATCAGTAACTAATAAGTAATACATGTGTTGATCTTCGTTGACATAAAACATTCAATAGAAGAAGATGTGGACATCATCCGCTCCCAATCTAGGACAGGACTTGATATACTCAAAGTTCCACAATGGACACAATCTCGCATCTTCAATGATGTGCTGCGAAAATATCAATAACACAAATCTTAAAGACAACTGGTAAATCTCTCAATACAATCCTGAAAATAATTTATTTAAATGTGGCCGAGTGATCTTTTGGCCCGTATATCACTAACTAAGCCTTCTTAGATAATTACATGGAACAATGTTATAAATTCCCCCTCAAAAAAGTGAGAAAAAAAAATCTACTAACATGTCATTATAACATTGGACTGTATATCAGGAAATATATATATATGACAGAAGAATCATGTGGAATCGTGTGGGCATCTGGACAGAATGTCCGCCATTACATTATCCGAACCACGGATAGCTCGAACCGAGAAATGAAATGGTTGAAGAGCTATGGCATAACGAGTGGACCTCGAGCTCTTCAAGTTTTTGCTCTGAATAGCAGTAAGCGCTTTCTGGTCGGTTTCCACAATGAAATGTGCGCCTAGAAGAAATCTTTGTAACTTCAGAATAGACCATACCATAGCCAATAACTCACGGTCTAAAACCGAGTAATTCTTTTCTGCAGCATTTAATTTCCTAGAGATATACATCACCGGATGCAGAGTATCAGAATACTCCTGCATTAGTGCTGCCCCAATCCCAGTTGACGAGGCGTCACTTCGAAGAACAAAAGTCTTCTCAATAGTAGGTAACCTAAGAATAGGTGGAGATGAAAATAGGTCTTTAACCTGGTCCAATGAGGATTGACATTCTTTTGACCAGCGGATCAAATTAGGCGACCCTTTCTTCAATAAAGTAGAAAGCGGTGCCATAATGGAGGACAGATTCGGAATGAATCGTCCGTAGAATTGGATCAAACCTAATAGACTCCTTACTTGTTTCTTTGTCTTAGGGACCGAAATGTTAAGTATTTTTGAAACATTGTGGTCCTCTGTCTTTAAAAGACCATGACCAACACGATGACCTAGGAAAGAAATCTCACTAAATCCTATAAAGGCTTTAGAGGGTTTTGCAGTCAAGTTATACTCGCGAAGAGTAGACAGTAATTCGTATAAACCCAAATAGTGACCTTCCCAGGAATCACTGAATAGACAGATATCATCTAGATATGCTATGACATCTGTACGATATGCGAGAATTCCGCGCATCATGCGTACGAATGTAGCAGGGGCGTTCATAAGACCAAAAGGCATGAAATTCCATTGGAATAAACCCCCAGGTGTAGAAAAAGCTGTAAAAGGTTTGGCACGTTCAGTTAGCGGGACTTGCCAATAACCTTTAGACAAATCTAGTTTGGTAAAGAATCTAGAATTAGAAAGTTTATTGAGTAGCTCTTCTAATGAAGGCATAGGTTCAGCGTCGAACTTCGTAACTTGGTTCAATTTGCGATAATCTACGCAAATGCGAATGTTATTATCCTTCTTTCGAACAATAACCATAGACGAAGAGTATGCTGAAGTGGATGGTTCAATGATTTCCAAACGTATCATTTCATCCAATTCTTTTTCGACTTGAGACTGGAAATGGATAGGTATTGGATAGGGTCTGACTCTGATAGGATTATGATCAGTCAGCACAATGTCATGTTCAATGACATGTGTGTGTCCCGGGATGTCTGTAAGAACATCCTGAAATGTTTGCAACATCGAAGAAACTTGTCGATGTTCCTCAGCGGAAAGATTTGGAGAAACGGTCACGTTTTTCCAAGATTCCGTAGAATAAAGTGGGACCATAGAAAGAGGAAGATTGACATCAGAAAAAGTAGTTTCCTCATCCTGTATAACTGACAGCGATGAGTATTGACCATGAGGTACTTGAGAATTGTCCGTTGCCTGGAAAATAGGCTGCAAATAGTCTGGTCTTTCATGAAATTCCGTGAGCATATTTATGTGGAAAGTTTTATGCTTTCCATCAATATCGACAACATAGTCGACATCAGAAATTTTGGAGACTATTGCATATGGACCTTTCCATGCAATTAGAAGTCTGTTCTCCCTTGAAGGAAGTAGGACGAGAGCTTTGTCACCTGGACAAAGTTGTCGTAGACATCTATTCTTATTCGCAAACTGCCTTGCCTTTTCTTTAGCAAATTCGGAAGACGAAGTTGCTAGTCTGCATGCCTCAATGATTTTTTTCCTAAGAGCAATGACGTACTCATAAGAAGACTGAGTCTCATCGCTAATATTATCGGCAGTGATTAGATCGTGAAGTAAAGACATAGGGCCGCGCGGTTGCGCGCCAAAGACAAGTTCAAAAGGGGAAAACCCCGTATGTTCATTGGGGACCTCTCTATACGCAAAGAGAGCCGCGGGTAAGACCCTGTCCCAATCCTGAGGATGATCCTCAGTTATTTTACCCAGTAAAGTTTTTAGAGTCCTATTTAAACGTTCGACCAACCCATTAGACATTGGGTGATAGATACTGCTGAGAGACCTTTTTATATGTAGCATAGACATTACCTGTGACATAGTGTCTGATATCAGTTGAGTGCCATGGTCTGACAATATTTCTCCGGGAAAACCCAAGCGAGAAAATATCAGCCAAAGAGCGTCTGCGATATCAGCAGTTGAGATGCTCTTGAGAGGTATTGCCTCTGGCCAACGTGTGCACATATCGACACATGTAAGAATAAATTGATGCCCTCTAGCCGACTTAATTCTAAAAGGACCGATAATATCTATTGCCATTTTTTGAAAAGGGCGAATTGGAATGTCAGCAGCCTGAATAGGCGCAGCATGTCGTGGTCCTTTAGATTTGACCTCCTGACATACTTTGCAAGAGCGACAGTACATTCGTATGTCCTTGCTTACAAATGGCCAAAAGAAAGCCGCAAGAACTCTCGACTTTGTACGGGAAAAACCCATATGTCCAGCACATTGCGAGTCATGAGCATGTTGCAATATTTGCACCCTCATGCTCTTAGGCACAAGAATTTGTGAATGAGTGGATGTAGTCGAGTCTTGTACCATACGTACAAGTACGCCGTTCTTCATAGAAATCCAAGATTTTCTATTAGTATTTTGATTAGGATCACCTTTTTTTGCTAGAATGAAGAATTTTTGTAACGACGGATCTTCTTCTTGCAATTTGATAAATGAGTCACGTGTAATAGTCAAGTGACTATTTTGTTCATTTACTTCATCATTATTAGTTAATGAAGTTTGAGGTGGATCCAGAGCATGTGCTCTTGTGACCACCGTATTGGTAGCTTCAATGTTTTGCTCTTCCCAAACAGCAATCTGCTGTGGGGTACATTCCCTAACTCCGTGAATACGACCAATAATAAGGTCCGCAATAGGGTTTGGAAGTAGACACGCGTGGACCTCTCCCGTGAAGAAAGGAGTAGCAATATGTATTATGGCAGTAGGATATTTTTCCAACGTGCCACCAAATGTGACACATTTGATGACCTTTCCTGTAGCACAGAATGGATCTACAAGAGATTGCCTAACCCCGACAGTAGTACATCCAGAATCAAACAACACCGAGACTGGATTACTATTTACAAGCCCCTTATGTAATATAAGAGAACCTCTCCCATCATGAGCAACATTAGCAGGAAGAGCGGGCAAAGGATGACCACAGCTTAGAGTACTAATGGTTTTCGGATCAAATAAAGTACTGCATTGGATACATTTATTTGCCCTACCAAAGTCAAAAGATGAGCATCCGATAGCATTATGGTCTTTATCATTATTAACCTGTTTATCTGCTCCCTGAGATTCTTGTTGAACAGAGTTTGTCTGTTGATATCTTTTTCTCTTCTGTTGCGATCTACCGCGACCATTATTGCCTCTGCAATTATCATTAAAGTCCCTACTGTAATTTTTATCCTGGTTTGCGTTCCAGTTTCCATAACTGTCATTACCATCTCTATGCTGTTGAGAACCTCTATTATCTTGGTATTGAGGTCTCTGCAAAAAATATTTCCTCTATACCGATTACCTTTATGAAAATTTCTAAAGTTACCGGGAATAGAATACCGTGTAATATTAGGTTGTCTCCAGTTCTGGGAAGAAGAATCTCCCTGAAATTGATTACCATGGTTCTGGGCATAATTACGGTTACTCTTTTTATTGAAATTTTGCTGGCTACCCTGAAATTTACGCATAAAATTCGGGCCATAAGGTGCTGCCGAAGCAACTGGCAGACCTTCTTTTACCTTAGAGTTGCTAATGGTTATGTGAGGATGTGCAGTAACATACTGGCTACAATATTCTTCCATTTCTTTTATATTTTTAGGCTTACGCTCATGAAGAAAAGAAAGAAAAGCTTCATTAACAGAAGACATAACCTTGTCTCTAAGAAGTAAGTCCATGAGGGCTTCAAATGTACTTTCTGTCTTAGAAAGCTCAACCCATCGTAAAAAAGTAAGACGTATGCCTGAGATGAATTCTGAGAATTCAACTCCAGTTTCTGGTAACATGTTTTTAAATTTAAGACGATATCCGTCTTCGTTAAGTTGGTACTTCTTTAACAATGCCGCCCTGACAACCTCATAGTTGTTCTTGTCAGGCACATCTACCATACCCAACAAAGTCAAAGCATCACCTCTAAGTATCTTGGACAGATGATAAACATATAATGTTTTATCTATATTATGCACCTTACATGCACTTTCAAATCTATCCAGATAAAAATGTTATATCATCAATTGAAGCATTGAATGCTGGTAAATTAAGCTTGAAATCAACAGCACTAGACTTATTAGCAGATGATACCTTATTAGCATCATTAGCATTACTAGATAACTTCAACTTTTCTAACTCCAAAGCTAAGAGTTTTTCTTCATGTTCCATTTTTGCTTTTCTCTCATCAGCTTCTCTTTGTAACCTTCTTTCTTCAGCCTCAGCCTGTTTTTTCTAATCTTTTATTTTCAGCCTCTATTTCAAGTCTCTTATTTTCAGCTTCTTTTTCAAGTCTCTTATTTTCAACCTCAGCCTGAAGTCTCTTCTCCTGAGATTCTGCTTCTCTTTTTTGTTTTTCCATTTCCATTTGTAATCTCTTTTCATCTACCTGCATCTGCAGTTTTAAATTTTCAGCATCTATTCTCTTTTGTTCAGTTAGTTCTTTCATTTTCTTTTCCTCCGACTTCAATGCCTTGGCATATTGAACAGTCGCAAATTCTTCTAATTTATCACCTGTCTTCCCAAGGGCTTTACCCTGCTCAATAAAGTACTCAAATGTAGACATGATGTCTAAAATGTGAGTACAGAACCTGAAATAATTAATTATCTTATTTCAATCTTAATAGCAACAAGACTTAATAAAGTGCTTGTATAATTACTATGTTTACTCCAATCTCTGTGGGAAACAAGACTTGACACCAATTTGTATTATCAGTTGTACAATAATATCACAAGTCACCTCTTAATTATCAGTGCACTACCCAAATCAGTGCATAACCATCAGTTATTTATCATAACTGCACTACAATAGTGCATAAGGAAAAAACCACCAGCTAGTTATGATAAGTGCACTATAGATCAATAGTGCATGAGCATATATGTAACAATAGTGAAAGCTAACTATGCAAGAACTATGCAAACAATAACAAGACAATGTAAACAATAACAAAGTACCAACAATGTAAACAAAACAAAGATCAAAGTCAATGTAAACAATAACAAAGATCAGAGTCAATGTAAACAATAACAAAGATCAACGTCAATGTAAACAATAACAAAGATCAGAGTCAATGTAAACAATAACAAAGATCAAACAATACGAAAACATTCGCATAAGTCAAATAAATAAACAGCGAAACTAAAAAGAATATGATGACAGAATGCGAAGATATGACAAACAAATGACGCTACAGTATATACACAAAAATTTACGTGAAGAACTGAATAATAGAAAAGAGGAGACCTACAAATACAAACAATTGAAATCGAAACTAAAAAACAGAAAGAAAGAGAGAAACAAAAAAAAAAAAAAATATACAAAAAACGAAAATAAAGCACAACTCGTCACAACTAAACAGATATAGCAACGATTGTCGCTAGCAAATTTCACAGTAGGAAATTCGCACAGTCCCTAACGAAAACGCTAACAGTAGAACCTCTGTGACGTGGTATCATCTACTGAAAGACACCGCCCAACCGAGAAAACCCGCAGAAATATAAACATATAAATACAAATCCAAATAACATATAACATGTAAACATATAAAGAGTGCGAAAAATGTGATAGACAGAAGGCTCAGTTAGAACATAAGGGCACAGTTCACAAACAAAACAGGCCACTTAACTTCTATGTATCCACAACGTCAGCACAGTTCAGAACAGGATGTGATCAGCATTCTTAGGACAATGATCCAACGTTGATCCATATCTGCTCTCGTAAACTGCCATGACGAAGGAAATGAGCTTCTAACAGGAAACAGCTTCTGACAGGAAACAGCTTCTGAACTTGACCTTCTGAATCTGCAACAGTAATTCTGAGACCGGAACAGTTGTTACGGCACTTGTCCTTCTTCTCAACAGATCAGGAAATCCATTCGCTCGGTACTTGTCCTTCTATTTGTAGACAAACTTCAATACCGCCGAGCAGCGCCGGGTAGTTTCAAAATATCAACAACTGTCAGTACTGCTGCGTCTTTCAAAAAATTTCATCAAAGGTGATGAATAGCAACTGCAATGTTGTCTTGTAGTCTGCTGATGATGTCTGGGTTTGTTGACCCCCTTGAGAGTTGGTACCAGAATAAACCAACTATTGGCCACCATGAATTGATAAGGGTGGAATTAGGATGCCGTCAAATTACCACCTCTATCGACACCAGGTATTACAATGCAAGATGTGGGTGTCTTATCTGGTTTAGATTGTTGCTGTGTGTGTTGCAGTAGAACAGTTCACAGGGTACACCACAGGCAACATGACGTGTAGAGTCATAAAAATGGTAACTTCGCTTTAGGTTTATACCATTTATTGCACGCCACAAAACAGTCATGATACTTATGTTATCATCAGCATAGTATAACGAATGCAGCATTCAAACTCATGTTAACTGACAGTCATGTAGGAGTCAATACTCAATAGTTGTATGGAAAACAAATATCATAGCGAAGCTTGATAAATAATACATACATCTTCTGCAACCGTGGTCAGCTGCAGATCCTTAATGTTCATAGACAATAATAATTATTCCTTCCTGATGCTAGCAGATCAGATGTATACAATACGTCCGTTTACTGTCTGCACGTGAGTAGCATACATGGATTACAGGTCAGCTCGACCTTTATAACCTTCCTAAGTCTAACCATCTGACTTGGACGTGATCTCTGATATAACGAATCCTGGAACACAGACAATAGTCTTGTTGGTCTAGAGCGACCCATAGATATATAACTAGTTCAGGTATAAAGATACCGATGACTTAATCCTAGTCAAAGTACCTCTCCATTTTGAATCACACAGGCGAGCAAAAAGGCGACAAAATGACGAACCTCTAGATGATAGCCTAAAGTTCGATACAAGAGGAATTACCTTATTTCGGAAAATCAACCATGAACATATGCCTCCAGGCAGGCTTGAATAATACGGGGAAATAGTCTAGTTAGCTAACTAACTCACAAAGACAATGTATTTCCCTCAGAGAATCACAAGACGCAGTCGCGTCCGCTCGCTAATCGTCCATTTCTCAACTGCCCGACCTGGGCGGAACAACAAACGACAACCAAGTCGAGACATGCGCAGAGTGACAATCTCTGAGTCGCTGTTCACAATAAGACGATTCTAAGAACATTCGAGATAAAAGTCTTACACAGTCGCGCCTTTTATGGACATGAACAGAAGCGTTAAGAAAGGTTTCAAACATCTACAACAGTTGACTGATACTACCAAATAAGGAGATATGGTCACGCTTCGTTCAAGACATTATAGACCGAACGTGTCTCTATACAAGAGGAGGTAAACTCATAAAAAATAGCAGTATCGATATATCGGGTTCTGTCCCTTTGACCATAAAATATATATAACATGCATTTCAGTCAAATAATGATCATACATACGAAAAACGATCATACAAAGACTTTGGAAAAAAGTAATTATTTGTGCGTAACACCTTTGTGTGTTGTTTGTTTATTTATTTACTGTTTACAGGCCTCAGGTTTCCCCTCCTTATATATTTATCCGCTACAAAGCCCTGGTTTAAAGTTAATAAAGTTTGTTGTATCCAGAGACGAAATACACACGACGCTGGTAACAACGGAGTAAGTCTATTCTGTCTTTCTTCACTCTCATCTGACGTTGCCATGTTAGTACTCCAATTCCATACTCACCAATGGTATCCGTTTTTTTTTTTTTTTTTTTTTAATGGAAATTTAAGTAAAAAGTGAGAATTTGATAACAGAGGTAGCAATGTTTACTGTCTCACTTCTACATTTTTAGCGCTCTTGAACCTTTACGCCTCGAACCTGCGCCCCTTCCGCTTGTCTTGCTTCTACATTGCTATACACTGTTTTTGTTTTCTTCACTCCGTTCAGCGCTGCCGGAACTGTTCTGGCCTTAAAGTGATGTTGTGAGCCCCGCTGTTTCTACAGCAATGATTTCAATTTAAAATAGAATCCTTCTAGTCTTACGCTCTGTGCAGTAATAATAAACACGTTATGCAATGAACGCCGGAGTTTATTTACGTACAAAGAAAATTTTAATATAATTCATATTTGCCACGTTAAAATTAGTTGGATTTGGATTAATGTCTTTGTCCACCACATCCTGTATTTTTTATATAAGTGCGTCAAATGCTATTTGTGACTCCCGAGGAACAATTTGCCTCGTAATGGCTTCCTTCTTTAAATAATATCAATAGTAAAATTTCCGAATTTAGGTTCCGGACAAAGTACGAGTATTTCAGGTTCGTTTTCTAACGTTACTCAAACGTTGTCAGCATTGAATGGAGTCAAGCAGACGAATATATTTCCATAATTATGCCTTTCATATTTTGTCGGGTAAGGACAAAAGTGTACATTTTTTTTTTCCGGTGAGCGTCTGGTTGGCTAAGCTGTTAGAGCTGTTTGCTTTCCAAGCAGTTACCAGGGATCGAAACCTGGTAGTGTCGCATTCCAGTCTTCAAAACTGTTAATGGGTACCTGACTCTGATCTTGAGTTAGGGAAGGTAAATGCAGCTCGGAACGGAGCTGGTCACTCTACTCCTCATAAAAAATGGACTTAGTATTGTCAAGTCTCTAACATTTCACTTACCCTACGACAGTTTCTGCTGTTGGACTACCCTAACCTTTACCTCATTTTTAAAACTGAATTTTTTTTTTCGGGGGGGGGGTGGGGGGGGGGGGGGGGGGGGGGGGGGGGAAGGGAGAGAGAGAGAATATATAATGTGTAAAACCATTTTCCAGTTTGAAAAGTCGGGAAAATCTTAAGGCGTGCTACTATTTTAGCTACTGCCGCAAATAATCCGCATGACAATGCAAAAATTTCATGACAGTGCAGACAATGCAAACCATACATTGTTCACGACGGCCATGCATGTTACTGTGCGTTTGGGGGCGGGGGAAAACGGGGGGAGGATAGTACTGCGTTTTTTCAGTGTCCTCTGAGGGGTCAGTCAGTGCCGGCCCTAGGAATTTTGCCGCCCGTGCAATACCATACCTTGCCGCCCCAGCCCAACCTCAAATTAACGTTTGAAATTTTTGAAACCATTATGTTATTAAACAAGCTTCAACATTAATTTCATGACCATTAGCCTAATTTTAAATAGTACCATTAATAATAATGTATTGATAAATTGATGAAAATACTGTATAGTCATAAAATAAACCATTGACTTTATTAGAGACAATTATATGAAAATAAATGTAGTTACATTACTTACATATAGGGGACGCTCTTCTCATGTGGAACGATGAACTGTTGAGTCACAACCACTTAACTATAGTATGTACGTGTTATAGTTTTTAGCACTATTTTCACATTATTTGAATTTATATTGTTTGAAGTATGTACTGCTTAAAAAGACACTTTTCTTGCTTTCATATTTGCAAAAGCAGAATAAGGTCTGCGCAGTCTAATGTTTGACCGATTTCAAGTTCAATTGAAATCATGGCAAGTCCTTCCAATCTAGTTTCGGCCATTGTTGAGCGTAAATAAGTTTTAATAAGCTTCAGTTTTGAAAAACTACGCTCACCATTTGCTACCGTTACAGGCAAAGTTAGTAATATTCTTAAGGCTATAGCGACATTAAGGAGCAATGTTATTTTCAATAATATAACAAAGAACTTCAATTGGCGGTGTATTTTCTGGTACTAATTTGGATACTACTTTCAGTTCATCACATAGCTCAATGGCATCAATGTCTCTATTTTCTTGATGTGTTAAAACGCCTTTTAGGTTTTTACATTTGTTTAAGAGCTCATTTGTCGTCTCAGATTTCAATTTAGGGATGTTATATAAAAAGGAAAAATGTGAACTGTGATGTTCCAATTGCTCTAACCTTTCTTCAATAGAATTAGTTGCAACATCAATAATAAAAAAGAAAAATTCAATTTTGAATTTAGTTTTGGGATCTAAAATATGTTCATCTCTTGCTTCATAGTTGTGTTGCTTTTTCTGCCGACGCACTCTAGTACATTCAAACATTGGTATCAAATCAGGATCAGCTTCAACTTTCTCAGCTAATGTAGGATCAACAAGAAAATTTTGAAATGATTCATCATTTCTGAGATTCTTAAGGCTTTGGAGAACATTTCTCAAAGTTGTTATGGCACTAGTCAATTCCATTTTTATGCTTTCCAACAGTTTACTAGCAACATTAATTTCGTTTAACGTAAAAATTTTAAATCTCTGAGTTTTAGGGCAAGGGTTTCAGCTTCATGTCTCGCCATTTTGTCTACTGACTCGTCATCAGCAATTTCTATCAATGAATCACAAAATTCCTCAATATAATACCTTAAAGGACGAATGGCCTCGATTCTAGATTCCCAGCGAGTTGTACTTAGTGGCCTGGGCGTTAGAGTTGTAATATGTTTCTTAAGGATTCCCCAACGCAGTGTTGACGCTGAGAAAAACACATACAATTTATGAACCGTTTTAAAAAATAAAACTGCTTCTCTAGATGACATCGCGGCATCATTGACCACCAAGTTGAGAGAATGAGAACAGCAAGGGATATAAAAAGCTCTCGGGTTCAAGTCCCTAATACGTTGTTGAACTCCTGAATGTTTTCCTTTCATATTTGATCCATTGTCATACCCCTGGCCACGCATGTTAGCGATTGGAATATCCATGTCTGACAATTTTCTTAGAATGCATTCGGTTAACGCTGAGCCTGTAGTGGCTTCTACAGCAATGAAACCAAGAAAATGCTCATGAATGTTGATATCATCTGGATTCGTATTAACAAATCTTACAAATAGTGTTAATTGTTCAATGTGACTTACATCGGGAGTACAGTCTGCAACTATGCTATAATATTTAACTTTCTCCACAATAGAAATTATTTCTTTTTTTATGATTCCAAAGAGAAGAGCAATCAATTCATTTTGAATGTTTTTCCCAAGGTAATGTTGGGTCGATCCACGAGCTACTCTCATTAAATGTCCACACATAGCACTATCAAATCTGGTAATCAGTTCAACAAGCTTTAAAAAATGTCCATTGTTAGGGTCATATAATTTATCTGATGTTCCACGAAATGGCACGCATTGTTGGCTTAAGAACTGGACAATAGCAATTAGGTGTTCTATTATGCTCCTCCAGTGTCAAACTTCTGAATTTAATAACTTGTTGCGTTGAATCAATTGTCTGTACTGATTTAAGCCTGGACGATAATTCAATCCACTTTGTATGGGACTCCAAGTGGTTTTTAGAATGTTCGTGTTCATTAAGATACACATACACATGACCCCAATCATTATAGCCATCAGTAGTGAGTGACATTTTATTACAGGAAAACAACTTACAGCAGAAACAAAATACATAATCTTTTTCTTTTGAATACACTAACCATGATCGATTAATATGTTCTCCATTGCTTAGCTCCCTAGTGTAAAAATTTAGTGAAAATTTCCGACCATTAGAGATGCGCGGAAAAACGAACTCATTTTTTTGTCTCTCTGGCAGGCCTTTTTTTTACGATTTCCAGTCTTTCGGTATCGCTTAAAGAAGGATTCCATCTTGCCGGATCAGTGTACCTCTCAAGTTCATCACTTAAATCTCTGGAATTGGAAACGGTCAAATCAGTCTCATTTTTGACATTGTTAGTAATATCTATGTTACTGGGGTCCGAGTTAGAAGTACTTGCCATGAGCTCAGAATCATTTGTTTCGGTACATTTGCTTATTTTCTTCTGCCCTACATCAGCTGTTTCAGTTTTTATATATTTATGTAAAGCTCCGCTATGTTTTTGAATATCACGTTCTTTTTCCAGTTTCCGTTTCCGATATTCGGCACCTGGTAGTTATTTTTTTTTTCTTTTATCGGACATTATATCTATTTGAATATTAAAACTGTCTTAATAAACTCTACAATAAAACGTATTATTTAGTAATGAATGGAGGCTGAAGCACTGTACTAATTTCCATAAAACGTTTAAAAAACTTATTTATCACTGTAACACATAGCACACTAGCACTGAGCAAAATCAACTTCCTTGAATGCACACTCAAAAACAACTGAAACATTCGAGCCGCCAACAGAGAACGGTCGATACAAAAATTCCGGATTCCCACGCCAAGTTAATTAATTCCCGTCTCTCGTTCAGCCATGCCGAAAGATTTATCGTGGTGGTCTTCAGTTGACCACTGAACATGGAAATATAATCCTCTGGGAACCACTGTGGTTTCGACCAAGCGAATAAATTGTACTGACGTCCTTAAAGAAATACCTTTTAGTGCCTTTGTAGGAGAAGATAGCATTACGATCGTATGGCAGAACTATTAGTGAAGACTTGAAAAACAGCTAAAGAACAGACCGCAGGTGCAAATATTTCGTAGAGAAAACAGACAAAATGTGATGGAATAGAAAAGTAAAGAATTTTAAAATAATGTAGACGAAACCTTCGAACACTCCATGGCACCATCCACAGAGGGTTTATTTCAGGAGCCGTTCAGGTTATTCAATCAAAATCCCGGTCGATGACACTCCTACAAATGCCCGCGCCTGAGCTTGAATCTTGAACACCTGATCGCTAGCGCAGTGTGGTAACCATTACACCAGAGCGGCTCCCAGGCGGAATATTTTGGCGGGATTGTAAAAATAAGTAAAAAGATTTTTTGCCGCCCCCAAAGCTTGCCGCCCCGTGCAAATGCACGTGTTGCACCGTCGGTAGAGCCGGCCCTGGGGGTCAGTCCACTATGCAAACGCATTTCATTTCCTGAGGGGTTAGTCTACTATGCAAACGCATTTCATTTTCCTATTTTTCTTTCTTTTAATGATAGATGGTAACCTTTAACCGTTGGTGGCAAACAAGGGGCACCAGTATACAATGGTCGCGACATACTTTCCTCAACTCCCGTCACCAAGGTTGCCACTTAAGTTCTAGAGATAAACCAAGATTTTCTTCTTAAAAACCCCCATAAATACCCAGATTATTTTATGCGTCAAATACACGGGATAGACGATGCTTACACAATCTTTTAGTGCAACTTTAGCACAAATAAGCTGTGTGCTACCAATATTTATTTATTTCTTCATTTTTATTTTATTTTATATTACCAAAAATTCACAATTATATAAAAATGATTTTATTAACACCAATATATAAACTCTTGAAAATTTTATATTTTAACAGTAACATACTTACAGCAGTTACATTAACAAAATGTTCCTCAAATCAAATATAAAATGTTAGTTGTAACTTGTTACTGTTGAAAATTGTCACTTGTCAGCGACTCGGCATCCATGTCGACAACTTCTCCTTTGTCAAGATCATTTGCATGAATTGACAACGTGGAATCCTGATTGTAGATCAATTTTGTCTTGGAGACAGGGCTGTTTTGGTTTGATGAAAAACTTGTTAATGTTCAGAGTTTTGTTTTTGGCTTCGAAGTTGTTCATGTGCTACTGTGTGCTTTTATGTGTCAATAAAGCTGTTTTGTTGGCATTAGTTAATGTACAGGAACAGACCGTACAAATCGCAGCATAGCGATTGCCAGAGTCAGGCTTTATCCAATCCTTCAGTTCGATGTCTATTAGCCATACCTCACAAAGAGCCTGCTGATACCATGGCTTCACTTTTTTACGCAGTGGCGTGTATGTCGTCATGCTGCTACACCTACCTAGCGTACCTTCATCATCTCTCATTTTGTAATTTTAATTATTTTTTGACAAACAAAAAAAAAACACTATGTTGTTTACCTGCTTAAGTCTAAAATTTAAAAAGAATACTTTAAAACACATCTCAAAAATGACTGAGTATTGTAGATGACAGCCATCAACAGAATAACAGGAAATAGATAGCTGATGTAAACGAGTCAAAAAACAACGTCATTGGTGTGGTTAAAAACAAGAATTAAATTTAAGTGGAATAAAAAATATATAGCACATAATGTTTGACATTTAATTATAATATAAATATAATGTATAATGCTCAGTACACAGAATATACATACATTGTAAATGCCAATTGTCAAATATACCCAGATTAATGCAGATTTGGAAACAAAATACCCAGATCTAGTAAAAAAATACCCAGCTGTGGCAACACTGCCCGTCACGGTGTCCTAGTCTATAGTCACTGGCCTATTTTGTAGAAACGTTGGATATCTGCGTTACCGCCATCCGGTCACGTGACTCGACGTTGCGACCTAAAATCGTAAGCGTCTCTTTAAATAATAATCTTTCCCAGCTAATTCCCCACTTTTCAAATCATGGATATAACCTACACCTTCGAGTTATTCCTTTCCTCCCTCCCGATTTGTACTTCTCACCCCTATTTTTTCTAACGGATTTCTTTTACTCGGTCCCACACTCCTTTTGGTCACTGAGTATGTGTGTGCCAGTTTGAGTGTATGTGCAGCCGCTGGCTGTCTGTGATTGGGACAAATTTGTGATGGTTCGTGCGGTAAATGTGTGCGTGTGTGTAATATCTACAAACGCCTCAGTGTTCAAGATTTTTCTCGCTTGGGGGGGGGGGTCTCTTTCTTCTTTCGTATTTTGTTGTCCGAATAAATAAGAGGCGAAAGATTTATCCGATGGAAAGAGAAGTGGAGCCTTCGTGACCTAATGGACAAGCAATGGATAAGTAATCGTCCTCCAAATCAGTTTGTGGTGTTGGGAAGTGAAACCAGAACTCATGCATGCGAAATACTTAACTAAAAATGTCTCTCTTAAGCAGTGCCGGCAGCAGGGTATTTGATGCCCTAGGAAAACAGGGTGTTTGGCGCCCCTAAGCTATATATATATATATATATATATATATATATATATATATATATATATATATATATATATATATATATATATATATATATATATATCAATACCCTTTAGCTCCCCGAGGAGCATAGGCCTTCACCAAAAACATGCCAAGTCTTCCTGTCCTGTGCCATCCGCTCAAGTTCTTTCCATGTTTTCCTCATCATTTTCACCTCTGTATCCAGTTCTCTTCTCCATGTGTTGTTTGGTCTACCTCTGCCTCTCTTTCCCTGGGAATTCCAGAACAAGGACTCTTGTAATGCTATCAACAGGTTTCCTCAATGTGTGTCCTATCCATCGAATTAATATTAGACAAACATAAAGGTATGTTTTCAGGCACTCGTAAGAAATAAAGAAGTAGAACACTTGGACAACAGAAAAACAACAGACGTGGTGGCTTACCCAGGGTTCGAACCCCGTACCTTCCGTACGACAACTCCGCCTAGCTATCAAGCGAATCACACTGACCCCACGGCCAGCTAGGCATCCCCTTAAAAAAGGATGCTTTACTGACTATTTATCAGTACGAAACACAAGATAACACAGGAAGTATACAGTGGGCAACTCAGCCCCTTAATGACGCAATCACTTCTGTTGTTCCCCTATTAACAGTATGTGTCAGTCCAAACAAGACAAAGACCTTGATGGTCAGTGTGATTCGCTTGATAGCTAGGCGGAGTTGTCGTACGGAAGGTACGGGGTTCGAACCCTGGGTAAGCCACTCACGTCTGTTGTTTTTCTGTTATCCAAGTGTTCTACTTCTTTATTTCTTACGAGTGCCTGAAAACATACCTTTATGTTTGTCTAATATTAATTTACTGTTTACAGGCCTCGGGTTTCCCTTCCTTATGTGTTATTTATGTCCTATCCATCGCCAGCGTCTTCTTCTCAGCTCTTGTTCCACGGGCACTTGTCTGGCTCTGGTCATCAATTCCACAAGCACCCGTTTTAAAAGTCTGTAGTTTTTTAGCTGTTGTTTTTGCTGCTCTCCATGTCTCAGAGCAATACATAGGACTGACTTGACATTTGAGTTGAAGATTCTTATTTTCGTGTTGGACTTGATTTCTCTTGAATGTTTCCCAATGCAATAAAAACACCTCTTACTTTTTGTATTCTTATTGTGATATCATTGCCTGTACCTCCAACTTTGTCTATATTACTGCCAAGATATGTGTACGATTCTATATCCTTTAGTGGTGTTTCATCAAGTTCAATCTTGTTATCATTTCTTGCATTTATTCTCATAATCTTTGTCTTTTCCCTGTGTATTTTCAGGCCCACTTGTTGTGACCTCTCATCGAGAATTTTCATTTTCTATTGCGTATTATTATGATTATGGGACAGAAGAGCCATCTGCAAAATCCAGATCATCAAGCTGTTTAGTCAGATTCTACTGGATTCCATTTCTGTTGTGTGATGTCGATGTTTTCATAACCCAATCTATTGCTAGTAAGAAAAGAAATGGAGACAAGAGGCATCCATGTCTCACTCCCGTTCTTATTCTAAACGGTTCTGTAAGTTGTCCTTCATGACGAACTCTGCATGTCATGCCTTCCTTATTAAGTTAATGATCTTCATGGGAACTCCATAATGCTTCATCAGTTTCCAAAGTGATTCTCTGTCTATACTGTCAAATGCCTTTTCATAGTCCACGAATCCGATGTAAAGCGATGAATTCCATTCCAGAGTTTGTTCAACTATTATTCTCAATGCAGCTATTTGGTCTTTACAGGATCTGTTTTTTCGAAAACCTACTTGTTCATCTCTCAGTTGCTTGTCTATGGACTCTTACGTAATTATTTTCAGCTCTGGACGGAATTATTTTTAAGCCCCAAAAATTTACACATACATAATTTACGTTTACTGACAATGTGTGTCTAATCATGAGTTAAGTATAACATATTATATATCAAATTAAAGTACATTGGATGAACAATATAAATACATATGCCTTTCTAGCTAATTTTATGTTATGTTTATGTTATAACAGATAACATGTACACGGAAAAAAGATAACTTGAAATTTTGAACAAAAATTTTCGACTTACGTAAGGCTTGTAACATAAATTGTTATCACAATACAGTTCCACTGCTCTCTTTGTGCAGGTAATCCATTTAGAAACACAGAAAAAGTAAGAAAATTATGGTTGATCACACAGTTTGTTCACTGTTCACATATTAGTAACATATCCTGTGTGTTTTTCGGCCATTATGGCGATACGACAAAACACGATTAAAGATGAAGATAAATGTGAAAAAATCCGTTCAAACGCAAATAAAAGACGTTGAAGCTTGTTGAAATTTGCCCAGTTTTGTGTTTACTTCCTTTCGAGATAAATTCCGGGCAGTATAAAATATCAGAATAGAAAGAAACAACGAAATAAATCAGCGTCTTTTAAAAGATCTTGCGTACGGAATCAGTTAATCTCTCAATAATGATTCTGTTTAATACTTTTCCTGGCACTGATAGTAACATTATTCCTCTATAATTTGTGCACTCTTGTAAATTTCCCTTCTTAGGCAACTTAACCAGATAACTTTCCTTCCATTCTGCTGGTATTTCCTCTCTCTCCCAGACTTTGCCAAATAGTTTGTATAATATCTCTGTAGGGGTATCAATTATCTGTTTTGATGGCCTCTGCTGGAATGCCATCTGGACCAGTTGCTTTTCCATCTTTCAGAAGCTTTACGGCTTTCTTTATTTCTTCTCTACTTGGTAGTTCACAGCTGATTTGTAGCTCCCCTTCTGCTGGCCGGATGTCTGGTGGATTAGTTGGAGCTGGTCTATTGAGAAATTCCTCAAAATGTTTTGTGCATCTTTTCATTTGTTATTGTAAATTACTAAGCAATTTTCCATTCTTATCTTTTATGAGGCCATTTGCTTGCTTATATCTCCCTGTTTGCTTCTTTGTGTTATTGTACAGGTCCCTCATTTTTCATTTGGCTGCAGCTTTCTCTGCTTCCCTTGCCAACTCTTCAGTATACTTCCTCTTGTCTCTTTTGATGTTTCTTCTTACTTCTTTCTTTGCTTCTATGTACACTTCATGAGTCTTGGCTTTGGAGCTTCTGGTTTTGCTTTTGTTTTTATTTGCTTTCTTGTTTTTCCTGTCTTCTATCTTGCTAATGGTTTCTATTGTTATCCATGCTTTGTGCCGATGTTCTCTTTTCTCGTACTTCTTCACATGTCTCGTTCCATACATTTTTTACTTGTTGCCAGTGGTCTTCCGTATCTGCTTTATCTTCCAGCTGACGGAGTACTTGGTATTTGTTGGATACTGTGATAGAAAACGTTTCTCTTATTTCCTGATTTCTTAGATACCCCACATTGTACTGTTGTCTATAGCTATATACTGTTGTAAATTTCTTGAGTTTTAATTTTGTTTTAGCCAACAGAAGATGATGGTCTAATACCACATCTGCTCCTCTACATACTTTTAGATCATGCAATGATGACCTAAACTTCTTACTTATGCATATGTGATCAATCTGATTCTCAGTTCTGTGGTCTGGTGATATCCATGTTGCTTTATGTATTGTTTTATGTGGAAATATGCTTCCTCCTATAGCTAGATGATTTGAAGCACAGAAGTTAGCTAATAGTTCCCCATTCTCGTTCATCATACCTAATCCATGCTTTCCCATGATTTCTTCAAACCCGGCGTTGTCTGTACCTATTTTTGCGTTTAGGTCCCCCATCAAAATTGTGATATTCTTTGTTTTCTTTTTGTACAAGAATTTTTGTAAACTGGTTGTCGTAGATTTTTGATAGGAGAATTAAGACTAGGGTTGATCCCTTCTGAATAGATTAGAATAAGTGATAGTGACAGTGGGAGATGATAATAGAAATGGTTTTCCACGAGTGAGATGGTAAAATGGGATAGAGGCTGTCTCTGAGATCCGTTAGAAGACAGTGATAACCCCAAAGAGACACAGATACATATGATTTTGTCTAATATTTCCCCCTTTTTAAGGTATGGACCGACTTGATATCTCTGCTCTATTTTAAGGGAAATATGGTTAGCAATACTTGCATAAAGAAAGTTAAGACAGCAAAATGAGTGCCAAAATACAATAATAATGAATCACTCAGACCTGCACTCACTCTATTCATTCAGCCGCGGCCACGTGCTCTCTTGCATATTTACAGCTTTGTTCGCAGCATCTGGAACATAATTCTTAGGGACATTCACATACAGACTCGTCAAATGCTGTCTTGACCAAGAAATCCCCAGTTCCAAAAAGACGGGTTGAAATCCTTTGCTTCAGGGAACGATTCCTTGGGTGTTTTTATTTTTTCGAATGTCTGTCTAAGTCACATAAAAAATTTGTCCAGGCACGAACATTAACAACGAGCACAGTGTCACTAGGTTAGGTATTCTAGAAATGAGGAATGTCAGGTCGGTTCTTCTTTCACGGATTGGACTATATTTGGTCACCACATCACTAGTCAAAACTCCGTCGGAATGTTACTGACGTTAATATGTTACTTGCCACATAGGCTAAAAATGTACTTGAGTTGTTTCTCAGGAAGAATTAAATATGGCGCAATAGGCCTGTTACTTCATTTAACCTATAGGGTACTTGTAAAGATTATGCCCCCAGGTTTTTCTCAAGGAAAATGTTTTAGTTCTTCAAGATATCACTCATCCGTACTTAACGCTGGCAAAGTTTTGGGTTAAAGGGCCAACAGTGAGTGCCTTGTCAGCTGGGATTTCCAGACAAATGTCTCAAACTGCGCCGAGGAGATGTCGGTTATCGCGCCTCACCTGAGCGCTCAGCCGATGCAACTCGTTGTGGCAGGTATATAGTGGCGATGCTATCTACGGCACCTCCTCAGACTGGGCGAAAAGAAGCTCTCACTGTAATAAGCGACAGGAAAATAAGAAGTTAGAGATTGAAAAGTCACTATCTGTTTGTACATGTTTATATCCTCAATTGTATCTGTTATTTGATATACACGAAAACATTTATCAAAACAAGGAGCAATTACTGAACTTTGATATTTGACGAATCATTTTTATTCGTTATTTCCAGAAACAAAATAACACAAAATAAAGTCTAAAATGGCGACTAAGTAGACGTTACAAGGGAGAGAAATTATTGCTGCCAGCTATAGAGTCAGAAGGGAGAGTTCTGCCAGCAGAAGACCATAACAGAAGGGAGAGTTGAGGGCAAACGTGCAAGGGGAAGACAGCGCTATAAGTGGGAAGACAACATCAAGAGATGGACAGGAAAGAGTCTATCAGAGTGCACCATCAAGACAAGAGACAGAAGACGTTGGAGATCCATTACAGCCAACCTTCGTTGTGGAGATGGCAACTGATGATGATGATGATAGAGTCATGTATTGAACAAAATGATTCACTGGCCACAACAGTTTGAGATTCCATCTATTCAACAAGCTTAAGATAGGAACTACCGAACAGTGTAACCGTGGCACTGATAAAATGACTGCTGAACATCTGCTTCAAAGATACCCGGTATAAGTGGTACAGAGAAAACGCATATGGCCGATACCAGTACCATTCGAGGAAAAGCTCTACGGAGATTCAAATAGCCTCAGACTGACTACTTTCTTTGAGAACATTCAAGTGGACAACTGTAAGAAATATTTGACAACTGTAAGACATATTTGACAACAGTTAGAAACATTTGACACATGCAAGAAATAATCAAAGAAATATTTGGAACCTGCAGAAAGAAAAAAGATTATAAACAGGTTAATAAATATTTACCTACAGGTTGGAACATTTGAGCAGGACTGGGAGAAAATTTTGGGGCCATCTTTGCTGATTGGAAGAAAAGTTTTCATTAAAGTTTGACAATTGTTGGACAAAAAAGTAGGTAACGGTTGATAACTGGAACAACATTTGAAGAAATATTTGACAAGTGTAAAAAAAGTTTGAAGAAATATTTGACAACTGGCAAAAAACTTTTGAAGAAATATTTGTCAACTGGAAAAACATTTGAAGAAATAGTTGACAACTGGCAAAAAACAGAGAAATTCTCGCAACATCGTTTTATTACAATATATATTTTATAACGCAAGGGCAACAACTGCTTGAAATTTATAGTCACTTTTCTCGGTAAGCAGTTGTCTCCTCGCGTTGGTATTGAATGCAGTTAAGTTTGCTATGCTAGGCCGTTTTCTCAGAAAACGGTTGGCAACCTGTTGGGTTATCCTTTTAAGGTAATCATTCTTACGCTGGTTCGTAGTAAAGGTCCTTGCGTCTTAAGTTCTGAGCTGTGGTCATTTTGCGCTGGACTGCGCATGACTGGTCTTGCTTCTTGGTCGATCGATTTCCGCCCACCAGTCAGTGAGCGATTTTGAATAGCTAGAAAGATGCCTCGCTGAGAGGGGATCTCCGCTATTTTTTTGTTCTGTCAGGAATGTGAAGTCCTCTTAATGGATATTTCGTTTATTCGAGATAATACCTCTAGTGTATTTCCACATGCCGGGAGGCGTAATATTTCTGTGTATTTCCTGAAGGCAAGGTAAATTAACTTTTCATTAACTCTATCGATTTTTGGTCGTGAGCGATTTTTTGATTCATAGCCTGTCTTCGAAAGGCGTCGTCACGAGATGTTTTCCCAGCTCACATGTCGCTGTATTGTACTGCATCGGTTGATGCATGTCCCAAGGACCATTACTTGCTACTTTGTTACATGAACTAGGTTTGGAAAACCTTTGTTATCTAGAGGATATTTTTGAGGACATTATTTATACTTCGGCAGACGTGCCTGTCTTGCTGAAGTCAGATTAAGGAGAGTGAACTGATCTCATACATCTGGTTATCTTCTGGCGAAGATAGAAAGGGATGGAGAATTTTCCCGACTACATTACAGCCTTATAATGTATTGACATGCCTGTGAATCACCTTTATTATGATGCTGTCTACCGTCCATTGCTATATTGACATTGTTGCTGTGATAATGACTGTCTGATGTACCTACATATTCGCGTATACATTTTGTCACTGTGGCGTCCACAATAAATGATACAGAAAAACGTCACTAGCTGTTACAAGCATCATTGACTTTATACGTCGTGAGTTAACTGACGTCTTTGTATGGATTGCCCTGTTTTTGTATGATCATTGTTTGACTGTACATCATCTACACACTTCACAAAACCAGACCACGGGCACCATCACTCACCTCATGGTGCACGCGTCATTTGGCGGCCAATTACTCAATCATAATATAAATTGGGCGTCATCATTTGGTGGCCAGAAGAAGATGATAACAAAGCACGATAGTGTGTACATATAAAGTGAGTACAGATGTGCTAATCTATTGTAGTAATATAGGTGTGTTATGACTCTGTAATATATGGAAATATAGGACAGAAGTATTAGTTGGAGTCATGTGGGCATCTAGACAAAATGTCAGCCATCACATTATCCGCACCACGGATAGCTCGTACCGTGAAGTGAAAAGGTTGAAGAGCTATAGCATATCGAGTGGATCTCGAACTCTTCAAATTCTTAGTCTGAATAGCTGTAAGAGCTTTCTGATCAGTCTCTAGAATGAAATGTGCGCCCAGGAGGAATCTTTGTAGTTTTAGAATTGACCAAACCATCGCTAACAACTCACGGTCTAAAACCGAGTAGTTCCTCTCTGCCGCATTTAGTTTTCTAGAAATGTACATAACAGGATGCAGAGTATTTGCATATTCTTGCATCAGTGCTGCTCCAATCCCAGTGGACGAAGCATCACTCCGAAGAACAAAAGTCCTATCAAGAGTAGGTAATCTTAAGATGGGAGGAGAAGAAAATATATTCTTGATTTGGTCTAGTGAAGATTGGCATTCTTCAGACCAACGGACCAGATTAGGCGAACCTTTCTTCAACAATGTTGAGAGAGGTGCCATGATCGAAGATAAATTTGGAATAAATCTCCCATAAAATTGAATTAAACCTAAGAGACTCCTAACTTGTTTCTTCGTTTTAGGAACAGAGATGTTCAGTATTTTGGAAGTATTGTGGTCTTCTGTCTTCAAGAGACCATGACCAACACGATGACCCAGGAAAGAGATTTCACCAAAACCAACAAAAGCTTTAGAAGGTTTTGCTGTCAAATTATTCTCACGTAGAGTGGACAGTAAGTCATATAACCCTAAATAGTGATCTTCCCAGGTATCACTGAAGAGACAGATGTCATCTAAGTATGCGATGACATCCGAACGATGTGACAGAATTCGACGCATCATGCGAACGAAAGTGGCAGGGGCGTTCATGAGACCAAAAGGCATAACATTCCATTGAAATAGACCCCTAGGTGTAGAAAAAGCAGTAAGAGGTTTGGCATGCTCTGCTAAAGGCACTTGCCAATAACCTTTAGACAAGTCAAGTTTAGTGAAGAATCTAGAATTAGAAAGTCTAATCAGTAGATCTTCTAATAAAGACATCGGTTCAGCATCGAACTTTGTGACCTGATTCAATTTGCGATAATCAACGCAAATTCGTATGTTCTTATCCTTCTTCCGGACAATAACCATGGAAGAAGAATATGGTGAAGTCGATGGTTCAATTATATTTAATTGAATCATTTCATCCAATTCCTTTTCCACTTGCGACTGAAAGTGTATAGGGATAGGATAAGGCCTAACCCTAATTGGATTATTGTCGGTAAGAATTATGTCATGTTCTATGACATCTGTGTGTCCAGGAATGTCAGTGAGAACATCCTGAAATGTTTGTAACATCGACGAGACTTGTCGATGTTCGTCACCAGAAAGATTAGGAGAAACAGAAACGTTTTTCCAAGATTCCGTGGAATGTAATGGAACCACTGGAAGGGGAAGATTGACATCAGAGAAGGTAGATTCCTCATCCTGTATGACAGACAGGGATGAATAATGACCGTGAGGTGCAGGAGCATCATCCGTTGCCTGGAAAATAGGCAGCAAATAGTCCGGACGTTCGTGAAATTCCGAAAGCATGTTTATGTGGAAAGTTTTATGCTTTCCATCAATATCGACCACATAGTCAACATCGGAAATCCGAGAGACTATTGCATACGGACCTTTCCATGCAATAAGAAGTCTATTTTCCCTACTGGGGACGAATGCTTTGTCACCTGGACAAAGTTGTCGTAGACATCTATTCTTGTTAGCAAACTGCGTTGCCTTCTCTTTAGCAATTTCTGATGAAGCAGTTGCTAGCTTACATGCCTCAATGATCTTTTGTCTAAGAGCAATGACATACTCATATGAGGATTGAGTTTCATCGCTAATATCATCGGCAGTGATGAGATCGTGTAATAAAGACATAGGGCCGCGCGGACGCGCGCCAAAGACAAGTTCGAAGGGAGAAAATCCTGTGTGTTCATTAGGGACTTCTCTATAGGCAAAGAGAGCCGCGGGTAAAACCCTGTCCCAATCTTGAGGATGATCTTCAGTTATCTTACCAAGCAAAGTCTTGAGCGTTCTATTCAGACTTCTGCTGAGTCTTCTGTGTATCATCTCATTCTATTGTTATATGTTATTCGTATATTTATATGTTTATATTTCAGCGGGTTCTCGGTTGGGTGGTGTCTCCCTTAGATCATGCCACGTCATAGAGGTCGTCTATTGTGAGCGTTTTCTGTAGGGTGAGCAAATTTCCGATACTGGAATTTGCTAAGCGACTTCTGTTGCTATTTATGTTAGTTGTGATGACATGTATTAATATTGTTTTCGTTATTATTTCGCATTCTTTAGTTTTGTTTTGATTTGTTTGTATTTGTTAGCCTACTCTTGACTATAGTTTAGTTTCATACAACATTTTTGTTTATACACTGTGGTGTCATGTATTTTGTTTAATTCTATCGCAGATATCGTCACATTTTTTGTGATATTTCATTAATTTCTGCTTTATTTTTAGTTGATTTCTGCGAACGTTTTTGTATTGTTGCTGATCTTTGTTATTGTTTACATTGTTATTGTTTACATTGTTTACATTGTTTACATTTTCAATGTTTACATTCTGCTTGTGTTTACATAGTCATTGTTTACAGTTATAGTAATTATTTAATGGGCTATGCTAATGCACTGTTACTACTACACTGATGATAAATGAATCATGAATAGTGTCGTGCACTATTGAATGAGAAGTGCACTTATGATCAAGAATTGAGTGTTGATATTTCATATACAAGTTCTTTGATTGGAGACTTGTTTCCCACAGAGACTGGGATAATATAATGTGATGTGAATATACAAGTGCTTAATTAAGACTTGTTACACTTAGGTTTGAAATAAATTAGTTAATTATTTCAAGTTTTTGAACTCATATTATTACTCATCATGTCTACATTTGAGCACTTTATTGAGCAGGGTAAATTGCTTGGGAAGACTGGTGATAAGTTAGAAGAATTTGCAACTGCTCGATATGATAAAGCAATGGAAGCTGAACAAAAGAAACTGCAGATGCAGGTGGAGGAAAAAAGATTCCAAATGGAAATGGAAAAACAAAAAAGGGAATCAGAAGCTGAGGAAAGAAAACTCCAGCTAGAGGCTGAAAATAAAAGACTTGAAAAAGAAGCTGAGAATAAAAGACTTGAAAAAGAAGCTGAGAATAAAAGACTTGAAAAAGAAGCTGAGAATAAAAGACTTGAAAAAGAAGCTGAGAATAAAAGACTTGAAAAAGAGGCTGAGAATAAAAGACTTGAGAAAGAAGCTGAAAGACTTCAAATAGAGGCTCAGGCTGAGGAAAGAAGATTACAGAGAGAGTCTGATGAGAGGAAAGAGAAAGCAAAAATGGAACATGAAGAAAAGGTCTTAGCTTTAGAGTTGGAAAAATTGAAATTGATGAACATGAGTAATGGTAATGATTAAAACAAGGGTTCATCTTCTGGTAAGGCTAATAATGATACTTTTAAGATTAAGTTACCAACATTTAGTCCTTCCAGTGATGACATAATGTTCTATCTGGACAGATTTGAACAAGCATGTACAGCTCATAACATAGACAAAGCAAAATATGTTTATCAGTTATCAGGGATACTGACAGGTAAAGCTCTAAGTATATTAAATATGGTGGATGAACCTGACAAGAACAATTATGAGGTTGTCAGGGCCGCTTTGTTAAAGAAATATCAGCTTAACGAAGACGGCTATCGTCTACAATTTAAAAACATGGTACCTGAAAATGGAGTTGAATTCTCCGAGTTTATTGCAAGAATACGCATTACTTTCTCACGATGGGTTGAACTATCTAAGACGGAAAAAACTTATGAAGGACTTATGGACTTAATACTTAGAGACAAAGTCATGTCGTCTGTCAATGAGTCTTTCCTTGCTTTCCTTCATGAACGTAAACCTAAAACAATAAAAGAAATGGAAGATTTCTGTTGCCAATATGTAACTGCGCACCCACACATAACCATGGGTAACTCTAAGGTGAAAGAAGGTTTACCAGTTGCTTCGGCAGCACCGTATGGTCAAAACTTTGCTCGTAGATCCCAACAAAATTTTGATAGAAAGGGCAGCGGTAATTTCTGTCAAAATCATGGAAATCAATTTCATGGTGATTCTTCTTCGAAGAATTGGAGACAACCTGATAGTACTCGTTACTATTACCCTAATAATTATAGGCATTTCAAAAGAGGATATGGTAATAGAGGTTATTCCTGCCGAAGACCTCAAAACCAAACAAATAGATGTTCGCATCAATGTGAACATGATAGTAATCGTGGAAACTGGAATTCGAATCATGATAACAATTACAATAGAGACAATAATAACTGCAGAGATAATAATAACTCTGATAACTTCAGAGGTAATAATAGTCGCGGTAGGTCTCAACACAAAAAAAAGAGATATAAGCAGGCTAATTCTGTACAACAGGAAACTGAGGGAGCCTGTAATCATGTTGTTGATAATAAAAACTTTGACGCTGTCACTGGTTCTACTTTTGACTTTGAGAGAGCAAACAAATGCCCCCAATGCAGTACTTTATTCGAACCGGGTACCATAACTACTTTGAGTTGTGGTCACCCTCTTCCCGCTCTTCCTGCTGCTGTTGCGCATGACGGGAGGGGTTCTTTAATCCTACATAAGGGTCTTGTTAATGATACTCCGGTCTCACTACTTTTCGATTCCGGATGCACCACTATTGGTGTTAGACAATTGCTTGTAGATCCATCTTGTGCTACAGGAAAGGTTATTAAATGTGTCACATTTGGCGGCACTCTAGAAAAATATCCTACTGCTGTAATTCGCATTGCCACTCCTTTCTTTACTGGAGATGTGCATGCTTGTCTCTTACCTAATCCTATTGCGGACCTTATTATTGGTCGTATTCACGGAGTTAGGGAGTATACCCCACAGCAGATTGCTGCTTGGGAAGATAATAACATGCAAGCTACAAATGCAGTGGTTACAAGAGCACAAGCTCTACAAACACCCGAAACTTCACTGAATAGTGATAATGAAGTTGATAGCCAAGATAGTCACTTAGTAATCACTCGTGACTCTTTCATAAAATTGCAAGAAGAAGATCCTTCTTTAAAAAAATTCTTCGTTCTTGCGAAGAACGGTGATCCGAATCAGGATACAAATAGAAAATCTTGGATTGCAATGAGAAACGGCGTACTTGTACGTATGGTACAAGATTCGACTACGTCGGCGCATTCGCAAATTCTTGTTCCCAAGAGCATGAGAGTGCAAATATTGCAACATGCTCATGACTCGCAATGTGCTGGACATATGGGTTTTGCCCGTACGAAGTCGAGAGTCCTTGCGGCTTTCTTTTGGCCTTTTGTCAACAAGGACATTCGTATTTACTGCCGATCATGCAAGGTATGTCAGGAAGTCAAATCTAGAGGACCACGACATGCTGCGCCTATCCAGGCTGCTGACATTCCTATTCGGCCGTTTCAGAAAATGGCCATAGATATTATTGGCCCTTTTAAGGTCAAGTCGGCCAGAGGACATCAGTTCATCCTTACATGTGTCGATATGTGCAAGAATAGATGTCTACGACAACTTTGTCCAGGTGACAAAGCATTCGTCCTACTCCCCAGTAGGGAAAATAGACTTCTTATTGCATGGAAAGGTCCGTATGCAATAGTCTCTCGGATTTCCGATGTCGACTATGTGGTCAATATTGATGGAAAGCATAAAACTTTCCACATAAACATGCTTTCGGAATTTCACGAACGTCCGGACTATTTGCTGCCTATTTTCCAGGCAACGGATGATGCTCCTGCACCTCACGGTCATTATTCATCCCTGTCTGTCATACAGGATGAGGAATCTACCTTCTCTGATGTCAATCTTCCCCTTCCAGTGGTTCCATTACATTCCACGGAATCTTGGAAAAACGTTTCTGTTTCTCCTAACCTTTCTGGTGACGAACATCGACAAGTCTCGTCGATGTTACAAACATTTCAGGATGTTCTCACTGACATTCCTGGACACACAGATGTCATAGAACATGACATAATTCTTACCGACAATAATCCAATTAGGGTTAGGCCTTATCCTATCCCTATACACTTTCAGTCGCAAGTGGAAAAGGAGTTGGATGAAATGATTCAATTAAATATAATTGAACCATCGACTTCACCATATTCTTCTTCCATATATAATATAAAGAAACATAACAACACACTTAAAATAACAAAACAATACTATTTATCTCCCACGCCGCCATTATCGACCGGGGTATTTTACTGTATAAAATTTTTTTCTCTCACCCTTATAATCTCATCAATACGTATACACAAAAATACCAGACAAAACCAAAATCAATACCACCCGCACCACACCGCTTATACCGCTGAATCGATAGGTATATTTTCCTATATAAAAGTCACGCTCCGCCGCCTGAATACGACCCGTAACCTCCCTACTATACTACTACTTTAATATATATTTATGCTTGTCTAATTAATCATAATTAGTCATTGTTCCTGTACTGTATTATATATTTATGTTTGTCTATTAAAGTCATTGTTCCTGTACTGTAATATATATTTATGCTTGTCTATTAAAGTCATTGTTCCTGTACTGTAATATATATTTACGCTTGCCTATTAAAGTCGTTGTTCCTGTCCTGTAATATATATTTATGCTTGTCTATTAAAGTCATTGTTCCTGTACTGTAATATATATTTATGCTTGCCTATTAAAGTCACTGTTCCTGTACTGTAATATATATTTATGCTTGTCTATTAAAGTCATTGTTCCTGTACTGTAAGATATTTTTATGCTTGTCTATTAAAGTCATTGTTCCTGTACTGTAAGATATTTTTATGCTTGTCTATTAAAGTCATGGGAGCCGCGCTGGTGTAATGGCTTCGGCGTTGTACTGGCGACCAGGTGTTCATGGTTCAAACCCGGGCGTCGGCGTTTGAAGAAATGTTTACGGCCGGAAATTTGACTGTATAGCCTGAACGGCTCCTGTGATAAACCCTCTGTGGATGGGAAGGAGCGAAGCTCCTGACCGGGTTGGAAGGAAAGTCCTCAGGTTCCCCAGCCTCGCAATGACATGTCATTGGGCCGAAGGGTTGAAAGCCCAAGTGCTGCTGGTTAAGAAAAAAAATAAAAAAAAAAAAAAAATTAAAGTCATTGTTCCTGTACTGTAAGATAAATTTATGCTTGTCTATTAAAGTCAATGCGTAAAATACAAAGATCAAAATCGTACGACTAGCTCACCGCCATGGAACTGATAATAAGGACAAGGCAAGTGCCAGTGTCGACATAAAGAAACGATATCAATTTGTCAAAAGCCAGGAAAAGACATTGACTGATGATATAGACCAGAATTTCAACACCATTTCAACAATATATAAGTGTTATGTCTAAATATCATAACATTGGTTGTATACGATCATTTCCTGGTTTGTTGTTTACAGACGGTTGTCATGAGTTTCCGGAAGTGACGTCTTGACTTCTGCTCAAAGATAGTGGCAGACGTGGGCTTGTTGATCTGGAACACGAACGCGTCTCTGCAGAAGATTCCGCTTGTGTCGTTTTGACTAGTATGCATGGCGTGTGTCCGTTAGGACTAGATTTCAGAGTATGTCCTTCGTTTGAGGAATATGATTACCACACCTGCAAGATGTATATTACCATCATTGTCTTATGCATGCATTAATTATATAATGCCAATTTAGTTTAAGCAGAGTGTGTGGAATTCTTGTGCACGTAAGTTGACTGCTCCATTAAACTGAAAGTATCCAAATCAAGGACAGTAGTGACATGTGCTTAGAAAAGCTTTGATGTCGAATCCTATTCAATATGGAGTATATGTGAATAAATGTGTGAACTGTAAAAAGCAGTTAGGCCTTATTGACTGAGTACCTGTGGTGCGGGCCAGGGTGTATTGAATGAATGGCCATGTTTAATATTTCATAACTACTACAATGGAATCTATGAGGATAACCCTGGAAGGGAACTCAGCAGGCCAAGATTTATAATAAAGAGTGTCCAAGCATTGAGTCTAATGCACTTATAGCACCGGACGTCTGGTGGACTGTTCCTGAGAAACATAAATAATAAATATAATATAATTATCAAATTATTCCCCGCATCATTCTTGGGGGCCAAGCTAAAGAAAGCAGAAGCCTAAAATTGGAAGTCGAGGATTTTTTTCAAGATGGCGACACTGATCGTCTACCTGAATATTTCAAGCATGGAAGGGATTTCCAGCTATGATATCAATTAACGTGCCTTAAAGTGTCACTTATACACAAAAGTGACTTGCTATTGAATATAAGTCAAAGGAATTGACTGTTTTATGTAAATTTTCAAGGATTTTATCAAGAAACATGGACCAGAGCGATGTCCGTCATATGTCATTATAAACCAATCCTAGGCCTAACCAGAGCCTAAAAATACAGAACATCACTGTATTCCTTGCTTGGAGAAATCTCAAGGAGGATTTTTTTTTTTGTGGCAACAGATAAGTAGATTTATCGCTACATACAGCTTGACTGTAGATAATATCTGTTGGCCTGAATTATAATTTCACAAATTATTGTTTTCATTATGTCAATGTATTTGTAACTAGCGGGAGGCTGGTGGGACTTAATTTGTTCATTTTATACCGCGGAAGCTAGATCGAATGAGCAAATTAAGCGTTCTGTAGAGTAGTATCTGCTTGGTTCATAGTGAGGAGCCAGTATATTGTGCTGGTTTGATAAAAATACTGCCTCATTTGAATTTAGCAGATCCATTTCTGTCTAGTTGTAAAGTCATGTTTACATATTGTTTGTTCTCATAAGTCTAGTCATTGTATTATTTTATTAAGTTTGCTACATTATTGTTTGTAAGATTGTCCATTCTTCCCTTACTATCATTTAGTTCATAGATGTTATAAGTGTTGGGATACGCGTCTTGTCTTGTTCTATTGTTATAGAGCAGTATTATAATTTATTGTTATATACATGTCATATTAACTCCTTGGTTTAAACATTTGTATTCCCTTTTGTTGCTCTAACCCTGTCTTCTTGTCATTGCTTGTTGTAGTTATTATTTTTTTCCTGCTCCATATTGTATATTTGACTAACATCTATATTAGTGCATTTATAAACTGATGTGAGATTGGTGGATTGAGTATTGAATATTTGTCTGACATATTCATATATATAAAAGTTTAAATATTGTGCATATACTGAGAATCACAATAATAAGAAACCATGACTTCATTAAAGGATTTGTTGAAGATTGGTAAAGAATTTAATTTGGAAGGTGAAGCATTGCAAGCATATGTGGATAAAGAGATAAAGAGACAAGAAGATCTCAGGAAAGAAGAATTAATTGAAAAAAGGAGACAAGAGGAACTCCACAAAGAAGAAATGGAATTGTCTGAAAAAAGAAGACAAGAAGAATTAATTGAAAAAAGGAGACAAGAGGAACTCCACAAACAAGAAATTGAAATAGAATTAGCTAAAAAAAGGAGACAAGAGGAACTCCACAAAGAAGAAATGGAATTGTCTGAAAAAAGAAGACAAGAAGAATTAATTGAAAAAAGGAGATCAGAAGAATTGGCTCTTGAAAGCGAAAAATTAGCCTATGCCAGATCACAAGAGGAGAAAGCTCAAGAGGTGATAAAATTGCAACAAATTAAAGCTCAAGAGGAGATAATGTCTCAACAGGCTATAAGATTAGTTGAGATTGAACTTGAAAAACTAAAATTACAACAACCTCTGTTGCATCATGGGGTTAGTGAAGATAAAAATAAAGATCATACTACTGCCATAAGGATTAATCTGCCAAAATTCAATGCGTCCATAGACGACATTTTATGCTTCTTAAATAGATTCCAAACTTATTGTGAAGAATATAAGATTGACAAATCTACATGGACCTGTATACTTATGAATTTATTGGTAGGTGAACCATTAACTGTAGTCTCCACTTTGGATGACCAAACCAGAAAAGATTATGAATCTGTTAAGGTGATTTTATTGCAGAGGTATCAATTAGATGATGAGGGTTACAGGCAGAAATTTCGTTCTTTGTACCCTGATTCTGGAAAAGACTTCACTGAATTTATTTCAGCTGTTAAATTAAATTTTTCTAGATGGATTGAATTATCCAAAACTGAGAAAACTTTTGACGGATTGTCCGATTTAATTCTAAGAGACAAGGTTTTGTCATTAGTTAGTACTGATTTTCTTGCATTCTTACAGGAAAGAAAACCTGAGAATCTGACTAAACTACAAACTCTAGGACGTCAATATCAAGTGGCACATCCTAACAGAGTATTGAGGAAAACAATTTTAAGGATTCATTACCAGCTGCATCTGCTAGGTCATTTCAGGACAATGCACCTAGATACAGATCAAATAGTATGGATAGGAGTAAAAGATTTAATCCATCACATAATTACAGCAAGAACAGAGGTAGATACAATTTTAATAAACATCAACCTCAAAGAAATTTCAATTCATATGAAGAAAAACATTTTTATCCACAAACCTCTTTTAGATCAAATAATTGGCAAAATAGAGGAGGATATAACCCTAAACAAAATAGAGGTCAAAAATCTTTTTACAGAGGTAATGATCAAAATTCACAGAATAAAAGATCCTATCATAACAATACTAACAGGCAACCGAGAGGCCCTGAACGTACTAATGCTGTAGTGCATGATAATGATCATAACCATGATGCTATAGTAACACATGCAAATTCATGCACTAAGGATTTAGCAAATGGTGATAATTGTACTAATTGCAATTCTTTATTTCAGCCTCAAGGTGTCCCAAGGTTATTGTGCGGACATCCCCTTCCAGTCATGTCATCATTTGAAAGTGCTGGATCATTAATTTTAAATAAAGGTTTTGTCAATAATCAGTTGGTTTCTTTGTTTCGCGATACAGGGGCAACCACTATTGGAGTTCGCAGAGCATTGGTAGATAGGTCAGACTATACAGGAAAACATGTGAAATGCATCACTTTTGGAGGAACTGTAGAATATTACCCCACGGCTGAGGTATTCTTGGATACGCCATATTTTACAGGAAGAACACTTGTATGTCTGTTGGAAAATCCAATTGCTGGGATTATTTTAGGAAACATACCTAAATTACATGATTGTTCAAAGAAGGATATCGAGATATGGGAAAAACAACATTTACTTTGTTCAAATGCTGTGACTACTAGAGCTCAGGCTCACATGGAGAAGAATCAACTCATACCACTTGTTGATATGTTACCTGAAGATGTAACTGAGGAAAGCACTTCAGAAGAGGACGAAGAAGATGATAATAATAATGATGATGAAAATCATCATCAACAGGAGAATAATGATGATATTCAGGTAATGGATGATGTCAATACTAATAATGATACTGTATTTCAGATGGAGCTCATTGATAAGGAAACCTTCATACAAAGGCAAAAAGAGGATATTTCTTTAAGAAAATGTTTTCACATTGCTCATTTAAATGATGTAATGATAGATGACAATGCAAAACACTGGTATACTATAAAAAATGGGATATTAGTAAGAAACTATCACGATGCTAATTCCTTCAAGAAACAGATTATGGTACCAGCTTGTTTTCGTCCATTTGTCTTAAGACACGCACATGACATTGAATGTGCTGGACATTTAGGTGTTGCTAGAACCAAGCAAAGAGTGTTATCTCACATCTTTTGGCCTGGTATTACAAAAGACGTAAAACTATTTTGTCGTACGTGTACCACTTGCCAAAGCTTGGCAATTAGAAAACAAAAACATGATGCTCCTATTCAGGCATCTGACATATCTTTGCGGCCCTTCGCAAAGATGGCCATTGATATTATTGGCCCTTTAAAGGTTACATCAGCCAGAGGTCATCAATATGTTTTGACCTGCATTGGTATGTGCACACGCTGGCCGGAAGCCATACCATTAAAAACCATTACTACGGTAGATATTGCTGATGCAATATTTTTGATTTTTGGCCGTATAGGTTTCCCTGAGAACATTTTATCAGATAGAGGAACTCAGTTAGTTTCTGATGCCATGAAACAGGTTATGGATATGTTTGGGATTGAGAGATCCCTTAGCTCAATTTATCACCCACAGTCTAACGGGAAAATAGAAGTTCTTAATAGATCCATAAAACAAATGTTACATAAGGTTACCATTAAATATCCACAAAATTGGGATAGAGTTCTCCCCGCCATTTTATTTGCTTATAGGGAAATTAAAAATGAACACACAGGCTATAGTCCATTCAATTTGGTTTTTGGTGCCAAACCAAGAGGCCCAATGTCAATATTAAAACAGCTATTAATTGGAGCTGATATGAATGAAGAGGTTCAAACCTCATACCAATATGTCGTCAACCTAAGGAAAAAAATAATAGACGCATGCCAAATTGCAGTAAACTCATCTGAAAAGGCAAAACTGAGAGCGAGGTTATTTCTGAACCAAAACCGCAAATTACGCCAACTGTGGCCTGATGATGAAGCATACGTACTATTACCCAAGAAAGATAACAAACTATTGGTGTCATGGAGAGGACCTTATAGGATTGTGGAGAAACTGTCTGATGTTGATTATATTGTTTCGGTAGATGGAAAAGAAAAATCTTTTCATATCAATATGTTACAGCAGTTTCATACACGTCCACCACATCTTAGACCAGTCTTTGAAGCTCTTGATGATTCTGTCACTCGTCACTCTTCTTTGGCTGTGATACAGGAGGAAAATTGTGATTTGACTAATGGAAATGAGTCACTCTTAGTGTTACCTAGTATTCACTTTTTAGCTACTGAAAGTTGGAAAGATGTTTCCATATCTCCAACGCTGTCTTCTGTTCAGAAAGAACAGGCTACTCAATTGTTACTGTCTTTTGCTGATGTCCTTACTGATGTACCAGGACATACCGATATCATCGAACATGATATCGTTCTTACTGATTTTCAACCTATTAAGTTGAAACCCTATCCTATACCTATACACTTACAGACTCAAGTGAAGGAGGAATTGGAACAGATGGTGAAATTAAATGTCATTTCTCCATCTCATTCCCCTTATAGTTTTCCGATGGTCTTGATTCGGAAAAAAGATAAATCTATACGCATATGCATAGATTTTAGACGTTTAAATTCTGTGACCATAAATGACGCTGAACCACTCCCAGTGTTAGAGTCTTTATTAGACAGATTAGCTTCTGCTACATTCTTCTCTAAATTTGATCTTTCTAAAGGCTATTGGCAAGTGCCATTAACGGAGAAATCCAAGCCTTATACTGCCTTTGCTACGCCATTAGGTCTATTTGAATTCAACTATATGTCTTTTGGCTTAGTAAACGCTCCTGCGACCTTCGGTCGCATGATGTGCAGACTCTTCTCCGATAGAGAAGACCTTATTATCTATATAGATGACATTTGTCTCTTTCATCAATCATGGGATGAACATGTAAAAGGTATTCAGTCCTTACTTCACACTTTACGTCTCCATAATTTAACTGCACGTCCATCTAAAACTAAAGTTGGATTTCAGGAGATTTCATTTTTAGGATATAAGGTAGGAGGAGGTTTCTTGAAAACTGACGATACGACTATCTCTAGAATTCTAAACCTTGATGTGCCCAAAACAAACAAAAAAACAGGTTAGGAATATTCTAGGTCTACTCAATTTTTATCGTAAATTTATCCCTAATTTTTCTGAAATTACATCTGTTTTATCGTCACTTGTGAAAAAAAAATCGCCCAATAGAGTTATATGCAGCAATGATTGTTATGTTGCGTTAAATATACTGAAACAAATGTTTTCAAAAATGCCTATCTTGAGATTGCCTGATCCTGCTAAACATTTTACCCTCAGAGTCGATGCCTCAAAATCTTCGATTGGAGGTTCGTTGTTGCAGGAATGGAATGGCTGTCTGCATCCCACACTCTATGTCAGTAGAAAGCTAACGCCTACGGAACAGAGGTACCCCGTTATTGAGAGAGAGCTGTTGGCGGTGGTATTTTGCTTTTCCAAACTACAGCGCTACTTGCTGGGAGCAAGTTTTACACTGGAGACTGACCAGAGAGCCTTATCGTATCTGAAAACCACACGCTTCAAAAACGAAAGAGCTGCCCGTGCCTCTCTGGCTCTCCAACCCTATAAATACCAGATAAAGCCTATCAAGGGAAGCGTCAATGTCATAGCCGATGTGTTGTCTCGCTGTGTGAAACATCCACTGGTTGACGAATCAAATTCTGCTTCAACACAGTTATAATAACCAAACCTGCGTTATGTTGCTGTTGACAATTCAGAACTATGACGCAACTTTAACATAAGATCAAGTGCTACATAGACCATCCAGTGACAAGAGTGGTACATACTTTAAAAAATTTGCTGCCACATTGCTTCGTCATGTACAGAAACAGTTTGCTAAACTACAAACAGTATGCCAAGCATCATGATGATGATGTTTTTTCGTATAACCTACGTCGACTAAGATATCAAATCCTTTGCCATGTGGTTACTAATAAGACTATTCCAGAACTATACTGCTTTACTACATACAGTTTATAGAATGACTATTTTACGGATATAATGGCAATGCGATTTATTCCAGACACATTCCGTGAATTATTCAATAATTGTTCCTTTAAAATGGACTGCTACTTGCATGAAAAGGGAAACAACTAGAAAATGCCGATGTCTGAAAATTCAAAGGGGATATAACAAAATAAATATTTCATTTCAACTTGGACTTTGATAATGCAGAATACTGAATGAATAACAGTGACTTTCAATTCTAGTCCTATTGCTGGGAAGACAAACATGGACAGTTGAAATACATGGAACTTACATATTGCAGTGAACTTCTTTGTTACTACAGATGAAAATGACTTTGCATCGTCGTTAATAATCTACAAATGCGTGAGAATTGTGATCTATGGAACTGTGTTCGAAAATACGTGATTGAAAAATGAACTTCTTGCAATAATCACTATTGACATTAAATAATTAATATCATTAATTACTGGATATAATTTTAATTCATCTAAACCACAAGAGGTTACATATATAGTGTAATGAGGTAATTTAAGTGTTCATATATTACTTAATATATTTTCACATTACAGTGTATTAACATGATCAGTCATTCCATCAGACTACATTCATACAGATAATCATAACTATTTTGACATAATGTCGCAGTCACTCATTATGAATTGATTTGTCTGCCTCATATGATCTATTATGTCTTTGATTGCTAATTATGCATGTCATTGATAAATAGGGAGACTTACATGACTGACATGACATAAGGTGTTTGTTGACATGAGTGTATGAGTGCCTAGACTGACACATATTGACATTTTTTTTCGCACTGCCCTATTATAAATATGGTGACCTCACAGTAGTGTCAAAAGAGATGTCTCTGAAATAGACAATAGGTTTAGTGATCTCATTAAGGGATTCCACACCCTGTGTGTCTAATTGTCGATTCTAGAGCACGCATCTAGGTGCTATATCTATGGGGACAGTTGTAGGAGGTTCATGTGTCACCTGGTTACACCAGTGATTTTATAGATGTGCAATGGAAATAATGAAAAGTTCCTTTTCATTATTTTACTGCAGGGGTTGGGGGGGGGTGAGGGGGGGGGGGTAAATGTTATGTCTAAATATCATAACATTGGTGATAAGGGTGGTTTATGTCTGACTACTGGCAACTATGAACGGTAAGCCACCAATGTTGCAGGTATAAGTCCACAGTCGTTGCTAGTGTGTAGCCACGTCCCACCCCTATAGACACCAGGTAGGTTATAGGCTGGAGTGTGAGGTGTCTTGTCTGGTTTATGGGTGCTGGTTGCGAGTGTAGGTGATGTGGTTTTGCAGGTTCACAACACATGTGGTATGACATGAAAAGTCATAGAAGGGTGTAAACTGCTATTGACGTATTCCATCGTTTATTTTCTGACGCCACAAGACAGGTACTGTACATCGATTTTACATAAGTCATAGTCACTGTAGTACATAGTAATGTGCATACATAAAGTTTTTCAATGGATCTTGCAAATCCTATGAGCTTATATATATATATATATATATATATATATATATATATATATATATATATATATATATATATATATATATATATATATATATATATATATATATATATATATATATATATATATATATATATATATATATATATATATATATATATATATATATATATATTCCAGCTTACAACAGCGTCAGCTTCATATCATAATGTACATAAGTCTAACAAACTCCTCTCTGATGCTATCCGATCAGATATGTAAATGAGTTCACCACTGAACGCACGGGAATGGCGTTCCAAGAGTACAGGTCAGATTGACCTTTGTAGATTTTGTATGTCTAACCTTGCTGTAGATACCGTTGCTAGCATTGCGAAGTTCAAAGAGTATAGAAACTGTTCTCTGGGCCTAGCTGACCTGTATACATCTAAATCTCAGGTATGAAGATACCTGGGGTGTAATCTCTAGTAGAAGAACCTCTCCTTCCTGTAACTGGTAACTGAGCAGAGAACGACCAATGTCAAACATCAAAATAGATTACAGATTTGAACATAAGGAGGGTATTACTTTGCTTCGAAATCACACCACAACACATACGTCTCCAGGCGTTTTCGAATCATATAGGGAAAGACCTCGTTAAACACAATTATTTTAATAAGGAAAACCAGGATCTGAGGAAACTGAAAACACGGAGTCAATGTGGAACTTATTGTTAAAGTAACGACCCCCACGTACACGTGTAAGAGGTCTATTCAAGTGCCTTTATTTATCTGAGCAAACAGTCTGTGAGCCAAGATTAGGGTAAGTTGTACATTTTTCATTCTATATTTTTCATTACTAACATGTGAACTAATTTATATATATTGCCATGTGAATATTAAATGTGAAAATTGCTAGTGGATGTCCAAGTCATTTGAGGCTGGCAACCTCAGCATATAGAATGATGATTTCATGAACCACCACTTCAAGGGCTGGTTACTGATTTATCGCTTATTTCTTAAAGAGAACTAAAAGCATAAGTAGTCCCAAGTTCTATATGGAGCAGGGTCGGAAAGATGAAAGAGGTTATGTACATTCTAATTATAATATCTACATTTACAAACTAGTGTAAATGTCTATGCAAACATCGCTTTAAAATTAATGAAAGTTTTCAAGCTTTTCAACCAGTGTAGATGTAAATGAAAACATATTCTATCTATATTGTGATCATTTTTCAACCAGTGCAGATGTAAATGTAAACATATTCTATCTGTACTATTAACCTTTTCATTTGAATGTAAAGTAAATATAAAGCTATTCAATTTAAATGTAAAGAAAGTTTTCTCTCAAGGGATTAAGCTTAATTCTCACCGACGGTAAACTCTGAGGTAGATGGGATGGGGGAATAGGAAGTTGGGGGACACAAAAGTATGTGTCGGGAAACTCAATGCTCAGAAGCTTTTCTTTTCTATGCTTTTACCATACTATTTGGTGGTGCTAGTTGATGGTAACGTCTATGGAACAAGACGGGTACAAGTGGCCTGTTGTCGAAGCTAGATACCATCAGCAGACGGGGCTTTAAGATACGGGACCAACTTCATAGACACACCCTGACACTCCTGCGAACGTGCTGCCCCCTACAACCATGACCAGTGACAAGCGTGATCAGCAACCCAGTATACCAAGAATCAAACCATCAGAAGGAGCAGAACCTTCACTGACAGATAAGTATCACATAAAAGCTGCCAAGTTACCTCCTTTACAAACTACCAGTACATCACAGAGTGATAATAATTTTTCTGATAAATAATTATTCATTAATTTAAAATCTTTTTAAAGCCTCAGTGATTATTAAATCTGTTATTTGTAAATATACAAATTTAACGTCGATTTAGTCATTTTGAATGTACTGCATGTCCGTCTCAATCAATTTACTAAATACACTCTAAACAGAGCTATACCATAATAATAAGAATTCCACTGAGTAAATCAAGGTGGGGCTTGAACGAGCTAAAATTAATATTTGCTTAATTCTTCATAAAAGGCGGCGGATCAGACATAAGTTAACAATTGCCCTGCCCAATGCAGCATTGTTCTTGACGTCTGAAATATCTTATGAATCTTCCCTTGAGATAGAAGCATCATTATCCTGCTATCTCCATTTCTGCCAAGAGTAATCTTGTGTGAAGGTAGACACCTTTGAAGACCCATATTAGATACTGTTGAGTTTTGGCCACTTTTGGACCACTACTGCAAAACATGGGAGGCGATTCCGTGACAGTTACGTAAATTGCTGTAATAGTCAGTATTAATGTTATCATTGACTTTGAATTACCTTCTATATCTAAATCGTGACACTTTAACCCTGTGCTGATAACTGAAAATGGTTTTCAAACTGAATATAACCTGAAAAACCATGAACAGCATGACGCAGCTAGAAGTCCTTGTTAGGACTGCGCCATACTAGCTATAAGAGCTCACAGTCCTTTTCATGGCTTAGCTTTTAAATACTGGATGCCAAAGACTTCGTATTCTGCTTCATCCTCTTCTTCCACTGCTTCTTCATCGCTTCCTTCATTCAATGTAACATTTCGTTGATGTAATATCTTCATTCGGAAACCACCTTTGGCATGACATAGGACCAAAGGGACGTAATTAAGACAGAATTGAGAAAAATGTGTAGATGATGTCTATAATCTAACGATGTCTTTTTATTGATTGTATGGCGTACATTTGTGATTGATATGGTTACGGCCTCATGGAATATGTTGTCTCTGTGGTAGGGTGAGCGAGAGATGATGCTGCTGTTGTGATATGTGATCACTTTCTTGCACACTCGCACCCAACCCGAACAACAATAACACTCTTGATTCTAAGGCAGGGGCTGTATTTATTCATACAACCCATTCAGTGGCAAAGAGCAAATAAAGCAAACACTAAACAAACAAAACACCCAGCCAGTGCTCAATTGCTAATCCTGTGCAAACTTCTCCTTACTCTGGGTGTCTTTCACATCTTGCCTCTACTGCGAATCTTACCAAACTGCCCTCGGCCTGTGGCACTCCAATATTCTATACGCCAAACAACCGCATCACGCAGGGCTGGCGTGCTGGCGTAGTGATTTACGCTCGCGCACTCGCAAAGCGACAGGCTAGTGCTGGACTATTAACTTCAGTTTCTAAACACACACATATGAACTTCAGGGAGATTTTCGGGCATTTATCATGGCCCCATCACATATCTTCCTCCTGAAGATGTTGTGGTCCCCACAACCTACTCTCCGCCGTTGGCCCTGCGCCTGATTCTTTCTGAGCTGCGAGGCTTGGGGCTCAGATTCTGTAGGAGGTACTAGCCCGGCTGGAGACCCTCTTGGTCGTCATGTTCCTCGTCACACGTTGTTGGGCTGGCAGTTGCTTTGGTTTGGAAGATTCGTACCCTCGTGTAGTGTCGCTGCTTGCGTGTGAGTTCTGCGGTTCAGTGCATGCAGTTGTCGACCTTGGCGGGGATTGGTTCCAACGTGTTTTACACTTGTTTTCTGTGGACGTTGGCTTACATTCCTCACAATCTGCTTCAGATGAGTTTCCTCTTCTGAACGTCGTTGTGCATTCCCTCCTATCTTCTTAGGATGAGTTTCCTCCTCTAAACGTCGACCAATTTTCTTGGCGCCCTTAGGTGACAGTTGTCACGGCCATCTCTTGGCTTGCACCCTATACTCAACCTAGTTGTGGCTGCTCGTTTAGGGAGTGAGCTCCTTGAGGGACAGGCGGATAGCAAATGCTCTGTGGACTTGCACTTAAAGAACCGTTTCGGAAGCGGGCCTTGAGGGATTTGGCTGTCATGTGGTCTGAAAACTCTCCACAATTGTAGCACCTCAACTTTCTAGGCTTCCTCTGTGCCATGGGTGGCATCCTACTGCCCTTATATTCCTGGCCACCAATGCCGCATACAAAGATAGCTTCCATGCCCTGAACCGATGGTTTGCAATCAAACTCTACTTGCTCGTTCCTTGCCAGACTCCGGAATCCCTTTCTGAAAATCTTGGTCTGGTGTACGAATACATAAATACCTCAATCATCTGGCGTAATAAACCCCCATCCTCTGTCGACACTATAACACTTGCAAAATCCTTGTCGCCTTTTTGTGCATCTGTGTTTGTAGTTACTGTTAGATCACAGCTTTCCTTGTCAACAGCCTGACTCTCACCTACAAGAAGGTTTAGTTGAGCTTTCTGCTCACACATCCCCCTCGTCGTGCTTTGGCTGTTTCCGCGGTTAGCATGGTGTTTTCTTTCTTTGCACTTCCTCTTGTGCTCGCGACCTACTGTGCGTCAGATGTGCTAGCTGGGATCTTAGGCTAGCTACTTCTGATTTGAGTGCCTCCAGCTACTTCTGATTTGAGTGCCTCTTCTTCAGAGTGAGCTTCTACACTGGCTACCTGCACTTGTGTATCAGGCTTTTTGCATTCCCAGACAACGGCATAGTTCCTAGGCCCCTGACTCATGGCATGGAAATCCCTAGTCATCTCATTGATCAGTTGTCGCTCATAGTATGCTTCTTCAATTATTTCGAGCACCTTATCGGGACTGGCCTTCGCTCCGCCACGTATCCGTAGTTCCCTAGATACCACTGGTGTAACATTATTCCAGATAACGTCTACCTTATCTTCTGCAGTAAAGGGCGCTACCTTCCACACGGTCTCTACGTCTTTCACAAACTCTTGCCAAGTGGTGCCTGCCTTTTCACCAAATCGTCTTACCCCCGGCACCGTCACGTATATTACCTTCACCGGCGCATTGCTCTGACCTTTACTTTGCACCACTGATGTACCCACTGCCGGTGTTGCTGTCTTGTCATGCTCCCCTCTGCTCGTAGCACGTGTGCTCCTTTAGGCCATCTTGCTGCAAGACTGCACTGCTGGTGTTTACTACAATATTTGCTCGTTTGCTGTTGTTTTCGGTGTCACTGTCTGCCTATCTTGCCGACGACGCCAATTGTGGTAGGGTCGGCGAGAGATGATGCTGCGGTTGTGATATGTGATCACTTTCTTGCACACTCGCACCCAACCCGAACAACAATAACACTCTTTATTCTAAGGCAGGGGCTGTACTTATTCATACAACCCATTCAGTGGCAAAGAGCAAATAAAGCAAACACTAAACAAACAAAACACCCAGCCAGTGTTCAATTGCTAATCCTGTGCAAATATCTGCTTACTCTGGGTGTCTTTCACATCTTGCCTCTACTGCGAATCTTACCAAACTGCCCTCTGCCTGTGGCGCTCTCGTATTCTATACGCCAAATAACCGCATCACTCAGGGCTGGCATGCTGGCGTAGTGATTTACGCTCGCGCACTCGCAAAGCGACAGGCTGGTGCTGGACTATTAACTTCAGTTTCTAAACACACAAGTATGAACTTCAGGGAGATTTTGGGGCGTTTATTATGGCCCCATCACAACTCAATGAGGATTCTGATTATCATCGGAGGATCGTCCTGGTGGTAGGAAACAGATACCATAACATATGCAAATGTATCAGGTTCTGATCCGAAAGAGTCACAACAAACGCTTCTGATAAGAAGCATAAACGACTGCAGTGTGATTCAAGGACCACTCCTGCAAATTCACCGGACAGTAGCAGTGTGGCTACCTTTCTAGGTGAAATAAGTATCTTGGACATCAACACCTGATGTATGACGAGAAGTGTCTTTCAGTGAAAGGATCTGAGATACGTATTTATTACTCTGAAGAAACAAGATCCAGAAGTCACTTAATTTGCCCGAAATGATGAGCAAAGACTTTGACGCCGTGAATCTTCCAACCTGTGATTTGAGTAAGTACTGAAATCTTTACCAAACTTCTATTTTAATTAATAAAAGTAAAGATATATTTTATAAATCGAAGTTGATTGATTTTGTTTAAATTCCAATTCTGTTAGAATGTTTGTTATTGTGTAGAAATTAAGAGAATTATTTAATATTTTTAATTGGTAGGGAACGAACGAACGAACGAACTTTATTTTCAAAGGGTTAAGAATTGGGCACGCAGGCCCGTCTGACATTCTGCCCTTCCTCTCTCTCTCATCATGTATACTAATATCCTTTCATCCTCACATTTACTTTAAGCATTATTAAGGCATTTATCATTATAAAAGTAATATTACATTTGCAATAATCATCATAATTAAAGTGTTTTTAAAATAAAATAAAATAATAATAAAAAAAAAAATAATAGTAATAATGAATTTGAAAAATAAATAAATAAATAAATAAATAAAAAATAAATAAATTAAAAAAAATAAATATTAAAAAAAAAAAAAAAAAAAAAAGAATCGAATTCTTCGTACTGTAAATTAGTGATTTGAGACATATTCAGAGGTATGTTATGAGAACTTGTAAAATGTTCATACGGTGTTCAACTGAATGACTCAGGGACTTTTTTTTTTTTTTTTTTAGGTTCATCAAGATGAGGTGGGTAGACAGTTACTTTCCATTTTCCTTTCCATTTCCTTTGCGTCCCAAACTCAAGACCAGAATCAGACTAGGTAGATAGTTAGATAGACATATACGAAAGCAATTAATTTGCCAAGGGTTGAAAATCGGACACAGTCCCCTCTTGCATTCTTCCATCCTCTTGCTCATCTTTTATTACTGTTACTCAACATTCTCCAGCGTACTGAAAGTATTAATTTAAGGACAGTGCAACATTACAAGGAAGTATAACAGCATACATTAACAGTACCTGATCATAAAATTAAGAATATAAGTTATTAAGAATATAATATTAAGAATAAGTATATTGTAATGAAAACTAGATCATCAGAGCCTCCATACAGTATATTAGATAAAAGTACAACACAATCAGTTAGGGTGGCATATAATCAGCACTCATAAAGTATTTGAATAGTATACGATTGTATGAGTAAGGACTGTGCGTGTTTTTCAGGTCATTGGGAAGATTGTTCCAAAGATGAGCAGCTGAGTAAGCCAAACTAGTTTTAAATAGGTCAAGCCTGGGCTTGGGTACCTGTAATTTATTTAAGCGCTGACTACGTCTGTCATTGTATTTTAAAAGCGGCCAAAGATACTTTGGAGCATTCTGTGACAGGATTTTGTGAATAAATTTCCCTTTGTTAAAGAGGAAGCGCTTCCTGAGGGGTAATATTTGAAGATAATTATATAAATCTATACAATGTGATTGGTGTTTATCAGCAACAAGGCGCATTGCGCGTTTTTGAAGCGAGTAGAGCCTTCTTGTGTTGGAGACAGAACAACCATCCCAGATTGTGGAACAATAGTCTAGATGCGTTTGTATATGAGATATGTAGAAAATTTTCCTTGCCTCTTCATCCAGGAAATGTTTAATTTTGGCTAATTGGTAAACTTTTTGTGCTGTTTGTTTTGTGAGTGCATGTACATGTGAGTTCCAACTTAGGTGTTGGTCAACAGTGATACCTAGAGTTCTGTGTTCATTTACGTTTTCAATTAGTGATGTCCCAATGAAGAGCTGAAGTGTTGTTTTCTGCAAGTTTTGTAGTTTTTGTCTGGTTGATATTAACATACATTTTGTTTTACTAATATTTATTTGCATGCGATTCTCGTTGCTCCACGTAATAAGATTATGTGTATCGTTTTGTAAAGATTGTTCTAGTGTGGTGCAACATTTATCACTAGTATAGACAGTACAGTCATCGGCAAAAAGGTCACATGATGAGTGTTTGAAATATAGAGGAAGATCATTAATGTATACGGTAAATAGAAGAGGGCCGAGAATAGAGCCCTGAGGAACACCTGTATGGACAACGGTTGGGTTCGACAAGGAATTATTGTAAGAGACTATTTGTTGTCTGTCTGACAGGAACGATTTAATTAACTTTACCAGCTTAATATTTACTTTCATTGTTTCTAATTTTCTGATTAAAATAAAGTGATCTATCATATCAAATGCTTTTTTGAAGTCTACAAATATTGCTCCACATATATTATCGTTATTGATGTTTAGGTGCCAATTGTCTATCATCTTTGTTAAGGCTGTGTGGCATGAATGCTTTAGTCTAAACCCCGACTGACTGTCGATTAGCAAGTCGTTATCTACTAGGTGTTGTAGTGTTGTTTTGTGGATGTGTTTTTCCAGTGGTTTGGACAGCGACGATATAAGAGAAATGGGCCTATAGTTACTAAGATTACTACTATCAGATGAACCTGGTTTGAGAAGTGGGTATACTTTAGCGCTTTTAAAAGCGGATGGAAAGTAACTCCTTGCGATACATTGATTATATATGTATGTCAGTGAATCGCTAATAGCAGGTGCGGCAAAACGCAGTATTCGATTACTGATTCCATCAGGTCCCGATGAGTTATTATCTTTAAGGCCAGTAATATAGTTGTAAACTTCGTTAACTGTTATAAAAGGGATGTCGGGTGGAATTGTGTTAGTACATTTGTTCTCGCAGAACGTTGATAATTTGCTTAAGTCACAAGGGGGGAGACGGAATGGTGGATTTTATATTGTTGATGTCTGCCTGAAAATGATTGCTGAAGTCAGTACAAGTAAGGGGCGTATTGGGAGTATGTGGGTCTGAAAATTTTCGTTTGTTCACTAAAGTGTTGATTGCCTTCCATATCTCTTTACTGTTTGTTTTACTCTGAACTAAATTTCTAAAGTAGTTTTTCTTTTCTCTGCGAATTAAGTATTGTACTTTATTTCTTATTGTCCGATATGTAGTGATATCCTTATTTTTATGCGCTCTATCTCTTTGCCTCATAGCGTCAAGAAATTCTTGTGTGATCCATGGAGATTTAATTTGCCTTTTCACGCGAATTTCTTTAGTAGGCGCATGCTTATTAAAAATACTATAAAATATCATTGTCCAATATGCGATGGCGTCATCAGGATCAGGAATTTGAAAAACGTTGGCGAGAGGCGCAGTTCGCAAATCATTCAAAAATAATTCACGGTTGAAATTTTTAAGACTTTTATATTGAAAACTAATGTGTTTATTTTTTGGAGATTTGTACCCATTTTTTGCCCAAGTGCAACATATGGGATAATGGTCACTCATAGCAATAGTAGGGATGGAGCATTCTATAATATTTTCTGGACAGGTTACATAGATATGATCGATCAGTGTGGATGACGTTGTTGTTACTCTGGTAGGTTTGTTGACTATTTGTTTCATGTTATACGATGCTATGATGTTGGTCCATATATTGTTTGGCTTGTGCATGTCGATATTAAAATCACCAAGAAGAATAATTTCGTTAACTGTAGTAATAACTTTATCCATCATGTTGGTAAAATCTTCAAACCATGTTGTTCCTACACTGGGATTACGATAAAGATATCCGATTAAAATAGATCTTTGCTTTTGGGGCTTTATCTCTAACCATATGCATTCTATATCTATAGTCTCAAGATCGTTTCTGCGGCGATAACTGAGAGAAGCAGAAATATAAACTGCTAGACCCGTCTCTAATTGTCTACTAGAATCTCGCCGAATAGTTTTAAAACCTCTGAGCGCAATGTCATCGTCGGTTATTTTCTCATTCAGACGACTTTCGGAAAAACCAAAAACCTGGAAATTTTGGTTAAGAATTTGTGTGAGTTCTGGATTTTTACCTAAAAGATGGTTTACGTTCAAGTGGCCAAGCCGTAAGCCAATTGTATTTAGTAATTGTTCATAATTACCTGACATTTTTATGTGAAAGAAGTTTTACGCTCAAATAGAAAATAAATAACTAAATAAACATCACGAGGTTGTTATATATGTGAGATTAAAAGTAATAGTACATAAATGCACACTTTAATACAACAAATTACAAACAATTCAGATAACTGTACTAGTTTAAAAATTGTAAGAAACTGTCACACAACAAGCACACCCATCCACACTGTGAAGGTTAACAACAAAGTTAAGCTGCACCAAGAGAATAGACGGGTAGACAAACAAATAGATACTGAGAATAAATAAATAAAGCATTATCCGACAGTTACTGGTCCTACAGAGACGTCGACTTGTGAAGTGAACAGTCACTGATAATGTTGAGGAGAGGGTTGTGGATAATAAAAGCGAGATGGATTTGGCCGTAAAAGATGATTCATTTGGTAGTAGGTGTTCGCGGGATGTTGAGGTACTGTTGTTGGATGAATGGGATATTCCGGCCAGTAGGACCTCCAAGTGTAAGGTGCGTAGTTCAAGAGGCGTTGCTGATGTAGAAAGTTATGAAAGGTTGGGTGTGCGGGTTGATATGGGAAAACCTGTGATGACAACGATGATGGGTGATCTCTCATTGGTGTCTGGTGCGACAGCGGACGTGGTGAGATTTCAGTAGGTGGACCTTGAGTTGGTTGAATTGAATCTTTTACAGATCTTTGAGAATGGAGTGTCTCAAGTTGTTGTTGAGGTGGGTCGTCGGTCGTAGAATGTTGCTGAAGGCCGATATTATTGGCTGTTTCTTGCACATCTGTAGTTCTAATAAAGGGTCTGTCTTGATACTCCTGATTGTGTGACGTTGTCTGGCTTGTGCTTGAAGTTGTGGGTATTGGCGGAAACTCAAGGTCGTAAATTGCATTAGAGGAGTAGCTGGTTACATTCGTGTGTCGTTTTGAAGGATACTTGGATGCTGATGTGCTGGCTGTGCCTCTGAGGGTGCTTTCTGGAAATTTGATGTTTCTCGCCAACATACTGGTTCCTTGATCGGATAAGGAAATGTCGCCACTATAAAGATGCTTCCTAGGAGCTCCGGATGTGGCGAGGAACGAGGAGTGTTCTATAAATGTGTGGTGGTGTCTGACGCAATGCTTTTTCAATTTTGTGTTGTTCATCTCAACAGATTTCCTATAATGTGAACGAACTGGAGGTATAATAGCTGAAAAATATACCTTTGCATTTGGGAACAGGAACTGGAAGTTACTTGTGATTTGATTTAGCTCTGTTTGTGCAATTTCGTTATGCTTTAGCGCGTCCGACAGACCAATGTGCACAGTGACCCTGGCTACATCAAGATCAGTTTCATATCTTTTAAGGAGAGTCAGTAGGTCCTGCGCAGATGCCCAGTTTTTGTAGCGAACAGTGACCATGTCTATATCTGCTGTTACTAATTGACATTTGTGAAGGTCCTTCACATTTTGGTCACCAAATATGAAGTGTTTCCTTCTATTTGAAAGATGTGTGTGTGTGTGCCGGTGGCAGTGCGTGCTGTTTCTTGTGTTTGAACTATGCTGGGATTGTGTGTAGGTTTCTTGCTTTGATGTGAACTGGCTGTCGACAGTGGGGGCTGCCGAGTAGAAATCTGGACAGGGATTCTGCTCATGTCTGCAGGGAATTCCAGAATGCACAGGTCGTGGTCTTCTTTATGGCTCGGTTCAGCTTGTGTCGTATGCTGTACTTCATTCACTACCGTCGGAATTTCCCTCTGAGCTTGTGTTTGTGTTACACTGTCTGTGTTTATTTTTCTGCTGTGTGCTTTCTTTCTGTTGTTCAGACTCGTTTCTCTCACAGCTATTTTTGAGGGACATGTGGTCAGCATGGAGCTGCTCGTAAGCTTTTTTGAGGCTGCTCAGCTCTGCTTTTAGTATCTCCATCTCAGACAATATTATTAAAAATTGATCTTGTGACGAGTGCATAGGTAATGTAAGAGGGGATGTTGTTGGACTACTGTCAAAGGTGCTTGATAGGTGTTCTGTCTCTGTGATGTCACTTGTATCAGCTAACGCTGGTGACTTTGGTTTTGTCTGTGACATCTTTTTGCACTCTTTATTGGGAGTTATGTTTGTTATGATATCTGCGGAAACAGTGGAATGTGTGATTGCTAACTTCTTAGATTTAGAAGTTTTTGCAGGAATACTTTGAACTGGCACATTTGATATGATGGCCTCTCGACTGACTCCAGCAGTATTTGCTGATTTCCATAAATTGTTCAGGTCCGTACTAACCCAATCTTTAATAGCGCACTCTGCGCCCTGTATCATTACTTTATTTGCTGTGTTATAGAAATGTAGGACAACCTCTCCTGTGGAAATAACATCTTCTACATATGAACCATTAGCGTCAGTCCTTGCTTCAATAGTTGCACTAGATTCATAGTATGCCTTAGACAGGCTACGTAAAGCTTCATATTCGATTAAGGTAGAAAACGTCAGAATCGCACACTGGTTATTGTTCTTATAAGATAATGTTACGCATGGCGTGTATAGCGTGCTGGTCTTCAAACTTCGAGTTTTCTTTTTAACCGCTTTAGTAACGTTCAAAACGTAATCCTTCTGTTTGGCACCTTTTGTGTTCGGTCGGGTTATACCGACCGAATTTACGTGTAGCATTGTGAGTGGGAACGGTAAATGACCAGGCGTATTTAATGGGCGTGGAAAGTGGTCAATTATAGACGTTCACTCCGCTCTAGTTGGCAGCTTGACTCGGTCGACACACATATTACCGCTGACCAATTTCTAAAGCCACGGTTCTCTGACATTCCGTAGGGTGTAATAAAACTTCCATTTCTGTCGGCTACCCCAATTATCAGTGCTGACCATGTGGAACGTTTAGTAATTCCAACACAAAAGCGACTTACTATACCTATAATGGAAGATATGCTTGTCTTCATTTTTCCTAAAAATCACATTTCCTATTCATATGAATACAATAATATGTATTTCACGATAAAGCAACTAACATTATGTACACAGTGATATAAAAATCCTTCAGAAATATTGCTAGATATGCAGTTTAAAAATCCAAATGTAGGACTCCACAAAAACACGTCCGCACGCTAAGGGAACGGAATGGTGTAGTAGGGATAATTAACGAGCTGCATTTCACATCAACTAATACTAATAGAGATACCATTGGAACAAAGAACAAGTCTAGCGAGAAGGTGTCTTACTTCACAGCCCCCTTCTACTGCTACCATCTAGGATTATGCAGTTAACTACCTGACTTGTCCTGTGCCACCCCTACCACAAGTTTCCTAGTTCTCTTCTGCATTTCTGGGATCTATATTATTTTCTATCCCACAGCGACTTTAGAACTGGAAACCACGAGGCTTGGGAAGCTACATACAGAATAACATTGGGATTATATCTTAAGTAATATCTCGAATACTTGAAAGACGGCCTCTTAAAATCAGTGGTCCGACACTGATAGGGAGTGTTTTATGTGCAAGAAGTCTGTAAATTCATTCCCTTTAATCGGTGTAAGTTGTAATGTGTATGTTACGTGTCTTTTTAGATTGGCCTATTGTTAATGTTAATTCTGTAGTAACAGGATGGTTCCTGTGGTCAAGATGACGTCTAGGGTAGTAAACTCTCAGACACTGCAATCAGCCCACACCACTCAGAATGATTTGAGTCACAATAGCCGAAATGGACGATATATAATTTATTTAGGACGGCACACAGCTCCACAAATAAATAGTTCAAACCAACATAGAATGGCAAATAAGAAGCAGTAGACGAAATACCATAGGCAGTCAGTCCATGTCAGGAAGGCTGTCGTTTAGTTCTCAATATGATTTATTATCTTAACACTCGACACTGAGCAATTATACTTCTTGTCAATACAGATAACTAGATGACTAGATACATCTCACCGAAGATCTTGATGTATTAGTGATAATATAACACCATTATAAACTCTTCAACAATCAGGAGCTCAAACACATACGTCCACTCGCAAGGACACACACTCGAATAAGGCCCCGCACTTCTCCCCTAGTTTCCCGTGAGCCAGCCAAACATATCGGCTTAACGACGCTCGCCCGTCTTTATCAGTGACCCGTATAAAATAAACAAACAAAGAGCGTTGTTGAGCTAAACCTATAATAGGCACAATCGTTATGAATTTTAATCATAACAGTGTACAATTTTATCATTTTATATTTTTGCATTCTACATGTATAAATTGCATGTGGATGTACAGGTTTACAAGAAGATGGCAGCCTCGTCATATAAATTGATTGGATTTATGAACCATCACTGCAAGTGCTGGTGACTGCTTCGTGCGGGTTTCCTCACAGGGAACCCAAAAGCAGAGGTAGTCCCAGGCTCCGTGTGCTGCAGGTAGAGTGGATGAAGATGATACACTGGTTTAAATTTTCATTGTATTAACATTTTAAAAAGTTTATATGAATACTCAAACATGTTTAAATAATGCAGTTGTCGTTTTACAATGTCAAAACTCACTTTGATCGGACTCATTGGGTTTAGCATTAATGCTCAGGGAGGGTAAAGTTTCTGAGGAAGATTAAGTGGTAGAATGGAAGCGGAAGGCGCCTGACTCTCATGTCAGGAGACCCTATACTTAGAAGAAACATTTGTTTTCTCTCATTTTGTGGTATAAGTTTGTGGTACAAGTTTGTTGTTCACGTTGCAGCAGTCTACATCAGATGGGTCTTAAAGACGCTTGACTTGACTACTGGAGTAGTTACCCCACCATTACCGCCACAGAATATAACGATTTATGGAACAGTTAACAATGCCCTTCGGAACCAGCAGTGACGGAACCCAACACAAACAACAAATCATCGTCAACACATGACTAGTTATGTATTACAGTAAGGCTCAGCGAAAGAACTTTTTTTTTAAAAACAATAGCTACTTTAAAGTCATTACCAGTGAAAAATATCAGTGTTTCACTTTCATAATCCCTCCATTTTTAAATGTGTTAACTATAATTGATTATTAAGTTTAAATACAAATTGATAGCTGATTAATCATTATTGAGTGAATTGCCCCCGTATGACTCAGTTATTTTAAATAAATAGCCATTGTCGTATAGTAGGTCTATCTTTATAGCTCTTACATTTTCAACATCATTCTTATTTTATTTCTCTTACATTTTGCTATTTCATCGATGTTAAAGGAATCTTTATTAATCAAGACTTGTATCTCTAAGTGTAACTTTACACGCCTTTGATTTATTCCTCCTCCTTGCGCTGGAAATTAGCCACAGCTAAAGGCGGCGAAACCCGGCGCAAATATGTCAGATATCATTACTGGATAGCAAAGGATATCGATTTAGAGGTCGGTCAAAAAATGTCAGTATTGCTGCCAGGTGGCAGTAATAAGTTACAACTCTGTTAGAGAGGTCCATGTAAGATCATCGAGAAACTATCTCGAACAAACTTTAAGGTTGAAGTGAATAGAAAGTAAAAGATTTACTATATAAATTTGCTTCAAAAGTTCACCGAGCACAGAACAGGCACACATTACGACTATGGTGATCGCTAATCACACAGACGATGCTCCATTGACATTCATAAGGCACCTTTACAACTCCGAGATATCACACTCGGATGCGAACAAAAACTTGTTGCCAACGGAGAGAGGAATCGCAATGAAACAAATATGGAAACAGGGGAGGAAAAACGAAGGTGAGAAAAAGGATTAATAACCCTCGATTGAGAAAGCTACGCCTACAGGAGATTGGCTGACGCCGTACGTGAGGAAGGGGCTTTTGTCATATAGTAGGTCTATCTTTCTCACTCTCTATCTTTTCCAACATCATTCTCATTTTATGTTTCTCACATTTTGCTCTGCCATCGTTGTTAAAGTAATCTTTATTAATCACGACTTGTATCTAAAGTGTAACTTCACACGCCTTTGATTTATTCCTCCACCTTGCGCTATCTTTCGGAAAACGCCTGGCTCTATCAAAATCTTGGGAAACCCAAATGGATACGGGACGAATTCTTTTGATACATAATCCCCGGTTAAACGACGCAAGTAATGCCACATTGAGGACTGTTTATTTTGGGAGACGCCCAGCTGGTCAATAGAGATAACTCTTTTCATTGCTAGTCACCTGTTTAAACAAACCCGAGTAGAACCACATTGAGACAATGGCGCTGGCGATGCCGATGGACAACAAAGGACTCGTGACACGCAGAAAGTGGACAATGAATAGAAAGATTACAAGATTGCGCGCAGAGAATGACAAGGGAAGCAAGCAAAAGACAGAAAGCTTTGTGACAGAGGAGGCGTGGGTTTCAGCATTAGCCGGCCAATCATTAAAGACCTGTTTGTGTTGCAAAATGAACATGCAGCACGGCATTGAAAGTTTGTTGCGAAAGCCCACCCCTTTTTAGACAGTGACATGCACTGACAGGGACAAGAGCGAGACAAGGCCTAAGCCTCTTAGCGATTGATTTATGGGCGGAGGTAGACTATTTCTGACATATTGGTTACCCAGACATATAATGAGATGTTCGCCAGAACGGGAGTACCGAGTTTTCAATATTGTGGGGCAGAAGATTTTCCCAGAGCTTAGCCTGAGTAAACTTGTTCATTCTTTGGTGATAATTAATTCATATATGTGGTGTTTATAGTAGGGCTGCACCGAATAGTGGTTTTTATTATTCGGCCGAATGCAAATAGAGGCTTTTAACTATTCGGCCAAATACGAATAAGGGGTGAATTTAGGGCATAAAAAGCTCTGTCCAATAGGTCCACTGACATTTTTAATAATTATACACCGTTACACAAAATACGGCAAATAGCCATTAATCACTTTTTAAATTGCTGCTTGAAACATGCATTGGCGCTTAAAAAAATCGAGTCTCTCAACATTCTCTACCAAATGAAAACATCTGTTATCTGAAAACGTGTTTTAGCAGTGCTGAGCAGACATTCACTTAGGACGCTTGTTGGAGGCGCGGCAAGATATCGTTGTGCTGGATATTAGCCTTAACAGAGCTGTACCTGTTAAGAATAATTAAGTCAGTACAAAATTTCCTGCTTGGCATTGTGTATCTCAGCTCCAGCAAACCAACCAGAAACATGAAACCGACATCTTGCACGATAGAATGTGGCTGAATGTCTAGTGCCATAATTTTACCGATGGCTTGATGTACTTTCGTTGCCTCTGCACTGTCTATTGCCCACGACTTTGTTCCCTCTGCCTAGTCAGCTGATGCAACCCGCTACACGCTAAAGTATGCATCGCAAGGCATGGTGTATTGAGTTAGTAATTGAAACTTAAAGTCAGCCTACTTTCTAGGTCTAAAATTATCACGCCGCGAGTTGACCTAAATTTACAATTCGTATTTGATTCGGCCGAATACGAGTTGTTTACTTAATGCACTATTCTGCAAAGAAAATCGAACACGAATCGAATATTCGGTGCGGCCCTAGGTTATAGTGTTACTAAGAAATTTGCGAAGGGAAAAGGATGTTAGTAAATCTTATACCAATTATTAATACTTTTTTATTCATTATGTGAGATTTGTTTTTGCACTTACCCTCATAAATAATTGTGCGTAAGACAGTTTTTCAATAATTCTTCTAGTAAATTCTTCTAATTAAATCAAAAGATTATTTTAGGATGATAGGAAGTAAGTGATAGTACGTACTTCACCTTTGTCTAGATCGTTAGGATATGCTTACAGACTTACATGTGCACACATTTCCATGCGCAATTTATTTATCACTTATCATGTGCGCATTATGTCATCGATAATTAATAGGGAATTAAACTCATAGAGATCAGTAGTGAGGAGTATTATAAAAGACAGTCAACCATTGATATTAGATGTGAAACTTACGACGCCATTTTGTCTTCAGTCCAACAGAAATCTGAGTCTACACCTTATGCGTTTGGCGTCTAACCGAGAAGAAGCTAGCCAAGTGTATGTCAGGATAACAGAATTCACAATTTAGGACATCCTTCACTTCCTAAGTGACGAGGAAGATTTGTAGCCCACGTTTTACACAGTGGTTGCGCAAAATTTTATTCACCTGCTTATCAAGATTCCATATTTACAAGCTGATTCGAAAATACAGCTAGCAAGTTCAACTCACTCAAAAGCATATTTATGAATCAAGAGTACATCGTCACAAGTTGAGTCGCATACACACATATCAAGTTCAACTCACTCCAAAGCATATGTTATGAATCAAGAGTACATACTCAAGATGATGAGTCTACATATCTGTCACGTTGGTCTTTATATCATTAAATTACCTACATCTTCTTCCTATTCTCTCACCCTAATCCTTTCATTTTATTACTTTTCCGTACTTGTTTTTCCTGTATTTTTTCGCATCATTCGTTGCGAAAAATATATTTCTTTCCCATCATCGTTTTTCTTTCTCATACTGACTAGTAACCTTATTGCATCAGATGTCAGTCGCGCAGATAGCTGTGAAGATACGGTTCTCGCCAGACATACATCTGCAGTTTCCCCGGGTCAGAGCGCGGCCCGACCAGATTTCTGGGCCTGGGGTGTGAGAAATTCGTTTCGCTGGACATAGAGCAGACTTTTGGTCTACCATTTCTCACCTGTCACTAGCTTAAGGGCTTAAGGTGTCAAACCCGGCATCTGTACGACGCAGTTGTAGACGGTTGTCTGAGATTTGCAACTGTCACGCGCATTTCTCGGTCACTGGTGGCAGTTACGTCACGCGTTAAGCTGACGTAAATGTTGGGAGTAGGGGAGATAATTTCGCTTGGCGAAATAAGTTTGGGCCCTTTGTCTGATTTTAAGATATTGGCCCGAGTTTGAAACTTTAATTTCATTCTCGCTCCTATATTCGCGGTAGACAGGTTGTTCGAAACAGAATAGCTGTTAGCGAAGTTTCTCAGTTTGTTTCGGCAATTTGTCGAACTTTAGACTTCCTTAAATATTCAGCATATAATTCTTAAGTTGTGCGACTACCTGTAGTTCTGTGTGAGGTAATATATATTATATCTAGTATTTTGTGAAATGATAAAGTGTTAAGTCGCTTATTTCATATTTCACTAGTTAGATTTTGCGCAGAGTGCCAAATTTATATAGTCTGTATTATTTTCTAGTGACGTGTTTCAGTGGATAGCAGAATAAATTATATCTTAGCTTACTAAACAATAATGTAGCTATAATGAAGTTAATTTTACTGCTAAGAAATCAGACGAGATCATATTTTTCTAAGCTAACTTACAAATGCTAGAAACCTCATGAGATGTTGACGGAACACGCACGTGTTCCTAAATTCATGGGGATTGATGATTTTTTTTTTAAGATATAACTTACTTTACGGGAAATTTAAATGATAAGTCAAGCAGTACACTTGCGGTTTAATAATGTAAGTTATAGTGGGTACATATTGTAAAAATTATTTGATATGTGTTCTTTCTTTTATATAGTGAAACGGTGGTACCAAACTTTACCAGCGTTCTAGTACGTGAACTTTATTTGGGAAGAAACAAATCACTTTCATTACCTGAACTGTAACAGTTAAATGAAGTAAGAGGCCTTCGCGCCAGAATTAATTCTTCCAGAATAACTCTTCAGTACAATTCAGCCCGTTGTGGCAAGCAAAGATCAGAAACATTCCGACAGAGTTTTGACTAGTACTGTGGCGACCAAATATAGTAACTTCCTGAAAGTAGACACCGATCTGACATTCCTTAAATTCTAGAAACCAAAGCTAATGACATTGTGCTCTGCTAACTTTCGTGCCTGGACAATATTTTATGTGACTTAATCAGACATTCGAAAAATTAGAACACCCAAGGAATCGTTCCCTGAGAGTTTAGTACGTCTTTTGGAACTGGGGATTTCTTGGTCAAGGACTGCATTTTCGAGTCTGTGTGAAGGTCCTAGAATTGAGTATGTTCCCAGAGGCAGCGAGCAAAGTTGTGAGTATAACTGCATGGCCATGGCTGAATGAATGAGTGCACGCAGATCAGAGTGTTATTTTACAGTTATAGATTGTCACCCATTTACTGTCTTAATTCTTTTTTTTTTTTTTTTTTTGTTTAACCTGCAGAATTTGTTACTATTTGCTAGAGTTTCTTTACTTCTTAGGCTAAATCAGATTATTCAACTCTGTGCATACATTTACGAGAAAAGAAGAAAAACTCTTAGCCTAAACCCTACGTATCTATAACTCTTTGGGCCATCATCTGTTCTCTTAACGGGGCTGTGGGCTAAACCTAGAGTAAGATTTTAACGGGCTATCATCCTTGTAGCATTTTCTTAAAATTTATGACTATTTGTATATGTTTTTTTCCTTGATGTATTTTTGGTGTTGTGAGAAGATTTTTTTTGATGATAAATAATAAAAATCTCTCTCTTGAACTAAATCAGTGCGTTAGTCAGCTCGTTCAAATACATATAAATTCATTGTGATAGATTCCCACGTCTGTGTGTTTAACTGTCGTCACGTGTATGTGCGTGCCCGTGAGTCGATAGAGATATATTAATATATATATCTGTGTGTAGACTGTCTGACGCCTTTAAAAGCGGTCGTAGAAGATAGGTGAGAGAGAGAGAAGATTATCTCGATTCTCAAAGACAGCTTCTTTATCACATTCTATCATCTCACGTGTGGGAAATTCTATTGTGGTGTGTTTTTCACCAGCTCTCACTGTGACTATCACTCATTCCAACCTATTCTGAAGGGACCAACCCAAGTCTTAATACTCCTATCTAAAATCTACGACAAATGGGTTCTCGTCCGTAGGATTTTTGAACTTAGAATAGGAAGACGAGTACGACAAATGGTCGCTCGTTACCGGGAATTGAACCCAAAATCCTAAGGCGATACGACAAATGGGTTCTCGTCCGTAGGATTTTTGAACTTAGAATAGGAAGACGAGTACGACAAATGGTTGCTCGTTTCCGGTCTTTGAACTTAGAATAGGAAGACGAGTACGACAAACGTGCACTCGTCTATCTGGATTTTGTACTTAAGATTCTTTATTCTGAAATAGAGTAAGAGTGTGATGTCTTGTGAGTTTTGTATCTTTTAAAAATAATTTATCCCCTAGACTAACGATCTGTTTACGGGCGTGCTGACCACACAAACTAATAAGTTTTTTTCCACAGCATTTTGAATAATATACATTTGAGTTACAGGTGGATTTTGTCGGAATATATGTTATTGTTGAGTTGTAATACTAAACGCTGGTAAAGTTTTGTGAGTGTATAACATTCACAAGGGTTCTGAAGCAGGTAGGTGTTTGAGCAAAGCTAAGGAGTGCGTTTCGGACTATTCGTCCAGATAATTGCCTCCCTCACCCGAACTGTCTTCAGGGGTAAACTTGAGAGTGGATTTTATAATTAAGGGATTATTTTTCTCTTTAATTTTTGCAATAATTATTTTGCTTTTCCACTGTAGCAACTTATTTTTCAGAAGTAATCTTAACTACCATTTAGTTGGCGTAGTCGTGTTTTGCATTAGGTGCTTTATTGCCGATAATAGCAGCGATAGTTAGATTTTATTTTGGAGGAGGTATCCCAGGGTTAAATATATCATCTTTTGATTTTTGGTATTTATTTTTTCTCGTAAGTGTTAGGAACCAGAGTATCCTTTTCTTAATTTCTTTCTCTACTAGTCTCAGTCACTGACATAATATGGCCGAGAGGGCAAAGCTTAGACAACTCCTCAGGGACGAAGCGAGAGAGGAGGGACTGGAAGGAGAGGAAGCGAAAGCATTTGTCAGAGACGAACTCGAGAGATATGACGCGGAGAGAAAAGCAGCTGAAGCTAAAGAGGAAAAAGAAGAACTAAGGAGGAAAGAAGAAGCAGCCGAAGCTTTGCAGCAGAAGAAAATGGACGAGGAAATGGAAATTCGCAGGGCGAACGAAAGAGAGAAGGAGAGACAGCATGAGGAAAGAGAGAAGGAAAGACAGCACGAGGAAAGAGAGAAGGAGAGACAGCATTTGGAAAGAGAAAATGAGCAACGACGACAGCACGAGTTGGCTCTTAAGGCTCTAGAAGTCCAAAGTCTGGGTGCTGCCTCTACCTCCAGCAATGGAGAGTCTTCTCCTCATTCTTCCTTAACTGATCCTTCTAACACTCAATCTACTCATCTCTCTGCTATGTCTTTTCCGCTAGAATCTTTCCCTTGTCCTAATGAGAAGATTGACACTTGGCTAGAAACATTTGAAAAATTTGCAACTCTGATCGGGTTAGAGAGGTCGCGTTGGAATATGAAACTTTCCCAGGCCCTAAAAGGTTCTGCTTATGATGTTTATTCTAAGCTGGAAAGCAGCCAACAAGACAACTATGATCTGTTGAAGAAAGCGTTACTGGAGCGCTTTGAAATGAACGCTCGCAAATTTTTGCAACTGTTTCGCAACAGCCGGAAAGAGAATTCTGAAACTTTTCAGCAGTTCTCGTCTCGTTTGAAGGGTTATCTGACAAAGTGCCTAGAGCTCTCACAGCTCCCCTCTACCTATGAAGGTCTTGAGGAATTTGTTTTAACAGAACAAATAAAGAACACATTGTCTGCAGATACCCGGAGATTTCTAGCTGAGCAGGGTGCAGAAAAGCTCGAAGACATCCTAGAAAAGTCTGAGCGTTATCACAATGCGCTGGCTGAGCTACCGGCCACAAAGCGGAAACCGACAGAGGAGCATTTTCGAAAACATAACCTAGAGCAATCTTCTCAGGCTTCTAACCAAAATAACCACAGAGAAACTGGACCTCAAAACCCCCCTCCTGAAAAATCCAAGTTCTATAAAAACAAGTACCCCAACCACCCCAAACAATCCGATCAACCCGACCGCCCTACATGGCAGCGCAGCCAGAAAGGTCAAGGTGGCAAAGGGAGAACCCCAGAGCACGGGACATATGATCAGACCGAGCACACCGAGCCGAAACGCATCGGATGCTTATTGACAGTCTCGCAAGGCGGAATTGTTGACAGTGATTCCCAACCTGTTGGGGATAGACCCTCAACGCGAGGTACTGTTACTTTGAACGGTTCTCAAACTTCTTGCTTATTTGACACGGGGCTTTCTTATGATTGCATTGTTGCCAGAAACCTGGTTAAACCCGGTCAAGAGACAGGAGAGACCGTCAAACTTTGTGGAGTTCGTAAGAGTGATGCACCTACAGCGCTTCCCATCGCATTGGTGGAGATACACTCTGACTTTGTCAGAGGTGTGATCAAAGCAGCTGTTATGGATGATCCCATCTACCCAGTCATACTTGGCGGGAAATACGTGTGTATTGGGAAACCGGAAGAGCCGATTGTGGCAGCAGTAACTACAAGAGGGCAAACCAAGAAGGAACGGGAGCCTGCGCCTAATTTGTTACCCATGGAACTTAAAGAGGCGCAATACAAGGACCCTACTTTGGCACCCTGCTTTAGGAAACTGCCCATGGCTAAGGAACCCAAACAGCACGGGGACATTTTTTCTGAGGATGGCATACTTTATCGGAGAACGGGCAAGCCTGACCAAGGTTACAACCAGCTCCTAGTACCGAAACAGTACAGAAGCCAAATCCAGAAATGGGGCACTCTCTTCCCTTCAGCGGACATATGGGACAGAACGCCACAAACCAACGTATAACCACTCATTATTGGTGGCCAGGAGTAAATACTGATATTATCAGATATGTCAAATCCTGTGCCCAGTGCCAACGTGTGCCACCCAAGCAACGGGCACCCCCAGTCTCTTTGGGTGAAATGCCAATAGTGGGAACACAATTCGAACGGGTTGTGATCGACATTTTAGGGCCTTTCGAAAGGACTAAAAGAAGGAACAGGTTTATCCTGACCTTAGTCGATACATGCACTTTATGGGCAGAAGCTATCCCGCTAACATGCGCAGATGCCAAGCATGTCGCAGAAGCCCTCGTGCAGATTTTCACTCGGTTGGGATTCCCTCAGCAAGTGTTGACGGATAATGGATCTCCATCCCGAAACCTGTTGATGGATGAGATCGTTAAGATCTTGAGGACCCAGCACATCCACACTAAGCCATATACTCCGGCCGGAAATGGGCTCGTGGAACGTGCTAATGGAAATCTCACCATGATGCTAAGTAAGCTGGCACAAGTGAAACCTGAAGATTGGGATCTCTGTATTCCTGCAGCATTATTTGGCTACAGAGAATCTCCTCATACTTCCACAGGATTTCCGCCAGCTACACTCTTATTCGGCAGACCCATTAAGGGCCCGCTTGAAGCCTTACTTCAGTCTCTGACAGACGAGAAGGCTGATGAGACAGTTGTCTCAGCCAGTAAATATGTGTCGGTTTTAAAGGAACGGTTGAAACTAGGGTGGGACCTAGCAACGACTAACTTTAAGCGAGCACGCACCAAGCACGCAAACCGATACAGGAAAGTCGCGGAAGAGAGAGAACTGGAAGCAGGAGAGAAAGTTTTGGTGTTGCTCCCTACCGAGAACAACCAACTGAAGATCGGATGGCAAGGGCCGTTTACCGTCCTGAAAAAGATTTCTAAGGCTAACTACCAGATCTCTATTGAAGGAAAGGAGAAGGTTTTCCATTTAAATCTCTTAAAGAGATAATTGGAAAAACCAGTGCCAACCTCCGACCATCTCCTGACGATCGCAAAAACAGACGAAGATGACGATAGTGGCAGGGATATTCCACCGCTATCACAGGAAATCTTTCAAAAATGTCAGAAGCGGCGACGCTCTTTCAAGCGCGCATGGGAAACATTCCAGAGAAAGGAAACTTTGGGAGTAGACTTGAGTAGGAATTGGAGAGAGAGGGAGGGGGAAGACGGGAGGGAAGAAGACAGACACCCCGAAGCTACGGTTATAGGAAATTTAATTCCATAACGTAGACATGGAGTGCTTCCATATCTTAAGGGGGGACGTCCTGTCACGTGGGTCTTTATATCATTAAATTACCTACATCTTCTTCCTATTCTCTCACCCTAATCCTTTCATTTTATTACTTTTCCGTACTTGTTTTTCCTGTATTTTTTCGCATCATTCGTTGCGAAAAATATATTTCTTTCCCATCATCGTTTTTCTTTCTCATACTGACTAGTAACCTTATTGCATCAGATGTCAGTCGCGCAGATAGCTGTGAAGATACGGTTCTTGCCAGACATACGTCTGCAGTTTCCCCGGGTCAGAGCGCGGCCCGACCAGATTTCTGGGCCTGGGGTGTGAGAAATTCGTTTCGCTGGACATAGAACAGACTTTTGGTCTACCATTTCTCACCTGTCACTAGCTTAAGGTGTCAAACCCGGCATCTGTACGACGCAGTTGTAGACGGTTGTCTGAGATTTGCAACTGTCACGCGCATTTCTCGGTCACTGGTGGCAGTTACGTCACGCGTTAAGCTGACGTAAATGTTGGGAGTAGGGGAGATAATTTCGCTTGGCGAAATAAGTTTGGGCCCTTTGTCTGATTTTAAGATATTGGCCCGAGTTTGAAACTTTAATTTCATTCTCGCTCCTATATTCGCAGTAGACAGGTTGTTCGAAACAGAATAGCTGTTAGCGAAGTTTCTCAGTTTGTTTCGGCAATTTGTCGAACTTCTAGACTTCCTTAAATATTCAGCATATAATTCTTAAGTTGTGCGACTACCTGTAGTTCTGTGTGAGGTAATATATATTATATCTAGTATTTTGTGAAATGATAAAGTGTTAAGTCGCTTATTTCATATTTCACTAGTTAGATTTTGCGCAGAGTGCCAAATTTATATAGTCTGTATTATTTTCTAGTGACGTGTTTCAGTGGATAGCAGAATAAATTATATCTTAGCTTACTAAACAATAATGTAGCTATAATGAAGTTAATTTTACTGCTAAGAAATCAGACGAGATCATATTTTTCTAAGCTAACTTACAAATGCTAGAAACCTCATGAGATGTTGACGGAACACGCACGTGTTCCTAAATTCATGGGGATTGATGATTTTTTTTTAAGATATAACTTACTTTACGGGAAATTTAAATGATAAGTCAAGCAGTACACTTGCGGTTTAATAATGTAAGTTATAGTGGGTACATATTGTAAAAATTATTTGATATGTGTTCTTTCTTTTATATAGTGAAACGGTGGTACCAAACTTTACCAGCGTTCTAGTACGTGAACTTTATTTGGGAAGAAACAAATCACTTTCATTACCTGAACTGTAACAGTTAAATGAAGTAAGAGGCCTTCGCGCCAGAATTAATTCTTCCAGAATAACTCTTCAGTACAATTCAGCCCGTTGTGGCAAGCAAAGATCAGAAACATTCCGACAGAGTTTTGACTAGTACTGTGGCGACCAAATATAGTAACTTCCTGAAAGTAGACACCGATCTGACATTCCTTAAATTCTAGAAACCAAAGCTAATGACATTGTGCTCTGCTAACTTTCGTGCCTGGACAATATTTTATGTGACTTAATCAGACATTCGAAAAATTAGAACACCCAAGGAATCGTTCCCTGAGAGTTTAGTACGTCTTTTGGAACTGGGGATTTCTTGGTCAAGGACTGCATTTTCGGGTCTGTGTGAAGGTCCTAGAATTGAGTATGTTCCCAGAGGCAGCGAGCAAAGTTGTGAGTATAACTGCATGGCCATGGCTGAATGAATGAGTGTACGCAGATCAGAGTGTTATTTTACAGTTATAGATTGTCACCCATTTACTGTCTTAATTCTTTTTTTTTTTTGTTTAACCTGCAGAATTTGTTACTATTTGCTAGAGTTTCTTTACTTCTTAGGCTAAATCAGATTATTCAACTCTGTGCATACATTTACGAGAAAAGAAGAAAAACTCTTAGCCTAAACCCTACGTATCTATAACTCTTTGGGCCATCATCTGTTCTCTTAACGGGGCTGTGGGCTAAACCTAGAGTAAGATTTTAACGGGCTATCATCCTTGTAGCATTTTCTTAAAATTTATGACTATTTGTATGTTTTTTTTCCTTGATGTATTTTTGGTGTTGTGAGAAGATTTTTTTTTTTGATGATAAATAATAAAAATCTCTCTCGAACTAAATCAGTGCGTTGGTCAGCTCGTTCAAATACATATAAATTCATTGTGATAGATTCCCACGTCTGTGTGTTTAACTGTCGTCACGTGTATGTGCGTGCCCGTGAGTAGATAGAGATATATTAATATATATATCTGTGTGTAGACTGTCTGACGCCTTTAAAAGCGGTCGTAGAAGATAGGTGAGAGAGAGAGAAGATTATCTCGATTCTCAAAGACAGCTTCTTTATCACATTCTATCATCTCACGTGTGGGAAATTCTATTGTGGTTTTTTTTTCACCAGCTCTCACTGTGACTATCACTCATTCCAACCTATTCTGAAGGGACCAACCCAAGTCTTAATACTCCTATCTAAAATCTACGACAAATGGGTTCTCGTCCGTAGGATTTTTGAACTTAGAATAGGAAGACGAGTACGACAAATGGTCGCTCGTTACCGGGAATTGAACCCAAAATCCTAAGGCGATACGACAAATGGGTTCTCGTCCGTAGGATTTTTGAACTTAGAATAGGAAGACGAGTACGACAAATGGTTGCTCGTTTCCGGTCTTTGAACTTAGAATAGGAAGACGAGTACGACAAACGTGCACTCGTCTATCTGGATTTTGTACTTAAGATTCTTTATTCTGAAATAGAGTAAGAGTGTGATGTCTTGTGAGTTTTGTATCTTTTAAAAATAATTTATCCCCTAGACTAACGATCTGTTTACGGGCGTGCTGACCACACAAACTGATAAGTTTTTTTTCCACAGCATTTTGAATAATATACATTTGAGTTACAGGTGGATTTTGTCGGAATATATGTTAATTGTTGATTTTGTAATACTAAACGCTGGTAAAGTTTTGTGAGTGTATAACATTCACAAGGGTTCTGAAGCAGGTAGGTGTTTGAGCAAAGCTAAGGAGTGCGTTTCGGACTATTCGTCCAGATTAATTGCCTCCCTCACCCTAACTGTCTTCAGGGGTAAACTTGAGAGTGGATTTTATAATTAAGGGATTATTTTTCTCTTTAATTTTTGCAATAATTATTTTGCTTTTCCACTGTAGCAACTTATTTTTCAGAAGTAATCTTAACTACCATTTAGTTGGCGTAGTCGTGTTTTGCATTAGGTGCTTTATTGCCGATAATAGCAGCGATAGTTAGATTTTATTTTTGGAGGAGGTATCCCAGGGTTAAATATATCATCTTTTGATTTTTGGTATTTTTTTTCTCGTAAGTGGTAGGAACCAGTGTATCTTTTTTTTCCTATTTTCTGTCTCCACTAGTCTCAGTCACTGACATAATATGGCCGAGAGGGCAAAGCTTAGACAACTCCTCAGGGACGAAGCGAGAGAGGAGGGACTGGAAGGAGAGGAAGCGAAAGCATTTGTCAGAGACGAACTCGAGAGATATGACGCGGAGAGAAAAGCAGCTGAAGCTAAAGAGGAAAAAGAAGAACTAAGGAGGAAAGAAGAAGCAGCCGAAGCTAGAGAGCAGAGGAAGATGGATGAGGAAATGGAAATTCGCAGGGCGAACGAAAGAGAGAAGGAGAGACAGCATGAGGAAAGAGAGAAGGAAAGACAGCATGAGGAAAGAGAGAAGGAGAGACAGCATTTGGAAAGAGAAAATGAGCAACGACGACAGCACGAGTTGGCTCTTAAAGCTCTTGAACTTCAAAGTCGTGGTGCTGCCTCTACCTCCAGCAATGGAGAGTCTTCTCCTCATTCTTCCTTAACTGATCCTTCTAACACTCAATCTACTCATCTCACTGCTATGTCTTTTCCGCTAGAATCTTTCCCTTGTCCAAATGAGAAGATTGACACATGGTTAGAAAAATTTGAAAAATTGCAACTCTGTACGGTTTAGAGAGGTCGCGTTGGAATATGAAACTTTCCCAGGCCCTAAAAGGTTCTGCTTATGATGTTTATTCTAAGCTGGAAAGCAGCCAACAAGACAACTATGATCTGTTGAAGAAAGCGTTACTGGAGCGCTTTGAAATGAACGCTCGCAAATTTTTGCAACTGTTTCGCAACAGCCGGAAAGAGAATTCTGAAACTTTTCAGCAGTTCTCGTCTCGTTTGAAGGGTTATCTGACAAAGTGCCTAGAGCTCTCACAGCTCCCCTCTACCTATGAAGGTCTTGAGGAATTTGTTTTAACAGAACAAATAAAGAACACATTGTCTGCAGATACCCGGAGATTTCTAGCTGAGCAGGGTGCAGAAAAACTTGAAGACATTTTGGAAAAGTCTGAGCGTTATCACAATGCGCTGGCTGAACTACCGGCCACAAAGCGGAAACCGACAGAGGAGCATTTTCGAAAACATAACCTAGAGCAATCTTCTCAGGCTTCTAACCAAAATAACCACAGAGAAACTGGACCTCAAAACCCCCTCCTGAAAAATCCAAGTTCTATAAAAACAAGTACCCCAACCACCCCAAACAATCCGATCAACCCGACCGCCCTACATGGCAGCGCAGCCAGAAAGGTCAAGGTGGCAAAGGGAGAACCCCAGAGCACGGGACATATGATCAGACCGAGCACACCGAGCCGAAACGCATCGGATGCTTATTGACAGTCTCGCAAGGCGGAATTGTTGACAGTGATTCCCAACCTGTTGGGGATAGACCCTCAACGCGAGGTACTGTTACTTTGAACGGTTCTCAAACTTCTTGCTTATTTGACACGGGGCTTTCTTATGATTGCATTGTTGCCAGAAACCTGGTTAAACCCGGTCAAGAGACAGGAGAGACCGTCAAACTTTGTGGAGTTCGTAAGAGTGATGCACCTACAGCGCTTCCCATCGCATTGGTGGAGATACACTCTGACTTTGTCAGAGGTGTGATCAAAGCGGCTGTTATGGATGATCCCATCTACCCAGTCATACTTGGCGGGAAATACGTGTGTATTGGGAAACCGGAAGAGCCGATTGTGGCAGCAGTAACTACAAGAGGGCAAACCAAGAAGGAACGGGAGCCTGCGCCTAATTTGTTACCCATGGAACTTAAAGAAGCGCAATACAAGGACCCTACTTTGGCACCCTGCTTTAGGAAACTGCCCATGGCTAAGGAACCCAAACAGCACGGGGACATTTTTTCTGAGGATGGCGTACTTTATCGGAGAACGGGCAAGCCTGACCAAGGTTACAACCAGCTCCTAGTACCGAAACAGTACAGAAGCCAAATCCTAGAAATGGGGCACTCTCTTCCCTTCAGCGGACATATGGGACAGAACGCCACAAACCAACGTATAACCACTCATTATTGGTGGCCAGGAGTAAATACTGATATTATCAGATATGTCAAATCCTGTGCCCAGTGCCAACGTGTGCCACCCAAGCAACGGGCACCCCCAGTCTCTTTGGGTGAAATGCCAATAGTGGGAACACTATTCGAACGGGTTGTGATCGACATTTTAGGGCCTTTCGAAAGGACTAAAAGAAGGAACAGGTTCATCCTGACCTTAGTCGATACATGCACTTTATGGGCAGAAGCTATCCCGCTAACATGCGCAGATGCCAAGCATGTCGCAGAAGCCCTCGTGCAGATTTTCACTCGGTTGGGATTCCCTCAGCAAGTGTTGACGGATAATGGATCTCCATCCCGAAACCTGTTGATGGATGAGATCGTTAAGATCTTGAGGACCCAGCACATCCACACTAAGCCATATACTCCGGCCGGAAATGGGCTCGTGGAACGTGCTAATGGAAACCTCACCATGATGCTAAGTAAGCTGGCACAAGTGAAACCTGAAGATTGGGATCTCTGTATTCCTGCAGCATTATTTGGCTACAGAGAATCTCCTCATACTTCCACAGGATTTCCGCCAGCTACACTCTTATTCGGCAGACCCATTAAGGGCCCGCTTGAAGCCTTACTTCAGTCTCTGACAGACGAGAAGGCTGATGAGACAGTTGTCTCAGCCAGTAAATATGTGTCGGTTTTAAAGGAACGGTTGAAACTAGGGTGGGACCTAGCAACGACTAACTTTAAGCGAGCACGCACCAAGCACGCTAACCGATACAGGAAAGTCGCGGAAGAGAGAGAACTGGAAGCAGGAGAGAAAGTTTTGGTGTTGCTCCCTACCGAGAACAACCAACTGAAGATCGGATGGCAAGGGCCGTTTACCGTCCTGAAAAAGATTTCTAAGGCTAACTACCAGATCTCTATTGAAGGAAAGGAGAAGGTTTTCCATTTAAATCTCTTAAAGAGATACTTGGAAAAACCAGTGCCAACCTCCGACCATCTCCTGACGATCGCCAAAACTGACGAAGATGACGATAGTGGCAGGGATATTCCACCGCTATCACAGGAAATCTTTCAAAAATGTCAGAAGCGGCGACGCTCTTTCAAGCGCGCATGGGAAACATTCCAGAGAAAGGAAACTTTGGGAGTAGACTTGAGTAGGAATTGGAGAGAGAGGGAGGGGGAAGACGGGAGGGAAGAAGACAGACACCCCGAAGCTACGGTTATAGGAAATTTAATTCCATAACGTAGACATGGAGTGCTTCCATATCTTAAGGGGGGACGTCCTGTCACGTGGGTCTTTATATCATTAAATTACCTACATCTTCTTCCTATTCTCTCACCCTAATCCTTTCATTTTATTACTTTTCCGTACTTGTTTTTCCTGTATTTTTTTCGCATCATTCGTTGCGAAAAATATATTTCTTTCCCATCATCGTTTTTCTTTCTCATACTGACTAGTAACCTTATTGCATCAGATGTCAGTCGCGCAGATAGCTGTGAAGATACGGTTCTCGCCAGACATACGTCTGCAGTTCCCCGGGTCAGAGCGCGGCCCGACCAGATTTCTGGGCCTGGGGTGTGAGAAATTCGTTTCGCTGGACATAGAGCAGACTTTTGGTCTACCATTTTGTTCACCTGTCACTAGCTTAAGGTGTCAAACCCGGCATCTGTACGACGCAGTTGTAGACGGTTGTCTGAGATTTGCAACTGTCACGCGCATTTCTCGGTCACTGGTGGCAGTTACGTCACGCGTTAAGCTGACGTAAATGTTGGGAGTAGGGGAGATAATTTCGCTTGGCGAAATAAGTTTGGGCCCTTTGTCTGATTTTAAGATATTGGCCCGAGTTTGAAACTTTAATTTCATTCTCGCTCCTATATTCGCAGTAGACAGGTTGTTCGAAACAGAATAGCTGTTAGCGAAGTTTCTCAGTTTGTTTCGGCAATTTGTCGAACTTCTAGACTTCCTTAAATATTCAGCATATAATTCTTAAGTTGTGCGACTACCTGTAGTTCTGTGTGAGGTAATATATATTATATCTAGTATTTTGTGAAATGATAAAGTGTTAAGTCGCTTATTTCATATTTCACTAGTTAGATTTTGCGCAGAGTGCCAAAATTTATATAGTCTGTATTATTTTCTAGTGACGTGTTTCAGTGGATAGCAGAATAAATTATATCTTAGCTTACTAAACAATAATGTAGCTATAATGAAGTTAATTTTACTGCTAAGAAATCAGACGAGATCATATTTTTCTAAGCTAACTTACAAATGCTAGAAACCTCATGAGATGTTGACGGAACACGCACGTGTTCCTAAATTCATGGGGATTGATGATTTTTTTTTAAGATATATAACTTACTTTACGGGAAATTTAAATGATAAGTCAAGCAGTACACTTGCGGTTTAATAATGTAAGTTATAGTGGGTACATATTGTAAAAATTATTTGATATGTGTTCTTTCTTTTATATAGTGAAACGGTGGTACCAAACTTTACCAGCGTTCTAGTACGTGAACTTTATTTGGGAAGAAACAAATCACTTTCATTACCTGAACTGTAACAGTTAAATGAAGTAAGAGGCCTTCGCGCCAGAATTAATTCTTCCAGAATAACTCTTCAGTACAATTCAGCCCGTTGTGGCAAGCAAAGATCAGAAACATTCCGACAGAGTTTTGACTAGTACTGTGGTGACCAAATATAGTAACTTCCTGAAAGTAGACACCGATCTGACATTCCTTAAATTCTAGAAACCAAAGCTAATGACATTGTGCTCTGCTAACTTTCGTGCCTGGACAATATTTTATGTGACTTAATCAGACATTCGAAAAATTAGAACACCCAAGGAATCGTTCCCTGAGAGTTTAGTACGTCTTTTGGAACTGGGGATTTCTTGGTCAAGGACTGCATTTTCGGGTCTGTGTGAAGGTCCTAGAATTGAGTATGTTCCCAGAGGCAGCGAGCAAAGTTGTGAGTATAACTGCATGGCCATGGCTGAATGAATGAGTGTACGCAGATCAGAGTGTTATTTTACAGTTATAGATTGTCACCCATTTACTGTCTTAATTCTTTTTTTTTGTTTGTTTAACCTGCAGAATTTGTTACTATTTGCTAGAGTTTCTTTACTTCTTAGGCTAAATCAGATTATTCAACTCTGTGCATACATTTACGAGAAAAGAAGAAAAACTCTTAGCCTAAACCCTACGTATCTATAACTCTTTGGGCCATCATCTGTTCTCTTAACGGGGCTGTGGGCTAAACCTAGAGTAAGATTTTAACGGGCTATCATCCTTGTAGCATTTTCAAAAAATTTTATGACTATTTGTATATGTTTTTTTTTCCTTGATGAATTTGTTGGTGTTGTGAGAGATTTTTTTTAATGATAATAATAAAAATCTCTCTCTTGAACTAAATCAGTGCGTTGGTCAGCTCGTTCAAATACATATAAATTCATTGTGATAGATTCCCACGTCTGTGTGTTTAACTGTCGTCACGTGTATGTGCGTGCCCGTGAGTAGATAGAGATATATTAATATATATATATATATCTGTGTGTAGACTGTCTGACGCCTTTAAAAGCGGTCGTAGAAGATAGGTGAGAGAGAGAGAAGATTATCTCGATTCTCAAAGACAGCTTCTTTATCACATTCTATCATCTCACGTGTGGGAAATTCTATTGTGGTTTTTTTTTTTTCACCAGCTCTCACTGTGACTATCACTCATTCCAACCTATTCTGAAGGGACCAACCCAAGTCTTAATACTCCTATCTAAAATCTTAATGGGTTCTCGTCCTAGGATTTTTGAACTAGAATAAATCGACGAGTACGACAAATGGTCGCTCGTTACCGGGAATTGAACCCAAAATCCTAAGGCGATACGACAAATGGGTTCTCGTCCGTAGGATTTTTGAACTTAGAATAGGAAGACGAGTACGACAAATGGTTGCTCGTTTCCGGTCTTTGAACTTAGAATAGGAAGACGAGTACGACAAACGTGGACTCGTCTATCTGGATTTTGTACTTAAGATTCTTTATTCTGAAATAGAGTAAGAGTGTGATGTCTTGTGAGTTTTGTATCTTTTAAAAATAATTTATCCCCTAGACTAACGATCTGTTTACGGGCGTGCTGACCACACAAACTGATAAGTTTTTTTCCACAGCATTTTGAATAATATACATTTGAGTTACAGGTGGATTTTGTCGGAATATATGTTAATTGTTGATTTTGTAATACTAAATGCTGGTAAAGTTTTGTGAGTGTATAACATTCACAAGGGTTCTGAAGAGGTAGGCGTTTGAGCAAAAGCTAAGGAGTGCGTTTCGGACTATTTGTCCAGATTAATTGCCTCCCTCACCCTAACTGTCTTCAGGGGTGAACTATAGTGGATTTTATAATTAAGGGATTATTTTTCTCTTTAATTTTTGCAATAATTATTTTGCTTTTCCACTGTAGCAACTTATTTTTCAGAAGTAATCTTAACTACCATTTAGTTGGCGTAGTCGTGTTTTGCATTAGGTGCTTTATTGCCGATAATAGCAGCGATAGTTAGATTTTATTTTGGAGGAGGTATCCCAGGGTTAAATATATCATCTTTTGATTTTTAGTAATTTTTTTCTCGTAAGTGGTAGGAACCAGAGTATCCTTTTCTTAATTTCTTTCTCCACTAGTCTCAGTCACTGACATAATATGGCCGAGAGGGCAAAGCTTAGACAACTCCTCAGGGACGAAGCGAGAGAGGAGGGACTGGAAGGAGAGGAAGCGAAAGCATTTGTCAGAGACGAACTCGAGAGATATGATGCGGAGAGAAAAGCAGCTGAAGCTAAAGAGGAAAAAGAAGAACTAAGGAGGAAAGAAGAAGCAGCCGAAGCTTTGCAGCAGAAGAAAATGGACGAGGAAATGGAAATTCGCAGGATGCAGCATGAGGAAAGAGAGAAGGAGAGACAGCATGAGGAAAGAGAGAAGGAGAGACAGCATTTGGAAAGAGAAAATGAGCAACGACGACAGCACGAGTTGGCTCTTAAAGCTCTTGAACTTCAAAGTCGTGGTGCTGCCTCTACCTCCAGCAATGGAGAGTCTTCTCCTCATTCTTCCTTAACTGATCCTTCTAACACTCAATCTACTCATCTCACTGCTATGTCTTTTCCACTAGAATCTTTCCCTTGTCCAAATGAGAAGATTGACACTTGGCTAGAAAAATTTGAGAAAATTGCAACTCTGTACGGGTTAGAGAGGTCGCGTTGGAATATGAAACTTTCCCAGGCCCTAAAAAGTTCTGCGTATGATGTTTACGCCAAACTGGAAAGCAGCCAACAAGACAACTATGATCTGTTGAAGAAAGCGTTACTGGAGCGCTTTGAAATGAACGCTCGCAAATTTTTGCAACTGTTTCGCAACAGCCGGAAAGAGAATTCTGAAACTTTTCAGCAGTTCTCGTCTCGTTTGAAGGGTTATCTGACAAAGTGCCTAGAGCTCTCACAGCTCCCCTCTACCTATGAAGGTCTTGAGGAATTTGTTTTAACAGAACAAATAAAGAACACATTGTCTGCAGATACCCGGAGATTTCTAGCTGAGCAGGGGGCAGAAAAACTTGAAGACATTTTGGAAAAGTCTGAGCGTTATCACAATGCGCTGGCTGAACTACCGGCCACAAAGCGGAAACCGACAGAGGAGCATTTTCGAAAACATAACCTAGAGCAATCTTCTCAGGCTTCTAACCAAAATAACCACAGAGAAACTGGACCTCAAAACCCCCCTCCTGAAAAATCCAAGTTCTACAAAAACAAGTACCCCAACCACCCCAAACAGTCTGATCAACCCGACCGCCCTACATGGCAGCGTAGCCAGAAAGGTCAAGGTGGCAAAGGGAGAACCCCTGAGCACGGGACATATGATCAGACCGAGCACACCGAGCCGAAACGCATCGGATGCTTATTGACAGTCTCGCAAGGCGGAATTGTTGACAGTGATTCCCAACCTGTTGGGGATAGACCCTCAACGCGAGGTACTGTTACTTTGAACGGTTCTCAAACTTCTTGCTTATTTGACACGGGGCTTTCTTATGATTGCATTGTTGCCAGAAACCTGGTTAAACCCGGTCAAGAGACAGGAGAGACCGTCAAACTTTGTGGAGTTCGTAAGAGTGATGCACCTACAGCGCTTCCCATCGCATTGGTGGAGATACACTCTGACTTTGTCAGAGGTGTGATCAAAGCGGCTGTTATGGATGATCCCATCTACCCAGTCATACTTGGCGGGAGATACGTGTGTATTGGGAAACCGGAAGAGCCGATTGTGGCAGCAGTAACTACAAGAGGGCAAACCAAGAAGGAACGGGAGCCTGCGCCTAATTTGTTACCCATGGAACTTAAAGAAGCGCAATACAAGGACCCTACTTTGGCACCCTGCTTTAGGAAACTGCCCATGGCTAAGGAACCCAAACAGCACGGGGACATTTTTTCTGAGGATGGCGTACTTTATCGGAGAACGGGCAAGCCTGACCAAGGTTACAACCAGCTCCTAGTACCGAAACAGTACAGAAGCCAAATCCTAGAAATGGGGCACTCTCTTCCCTTCAGCGGACATATGGGACAGAACGCCACAAACCAACGTATAACCACTCATTATTGGTGGCCAGGAGTAAATACTGATATTATCAGATATGTCAAATCCTGTGCCCAGTGCCAACGTGTGCCACCCAAGCAACGGGCACCCCCAGTCTCTTTGGGTGAAATGCCAATAATGGGAACACCATTCGAACGGGTTGTGATCGACATTTTAGGGCCTTTCGAAAGGACTAAAAGAAGGAACAGGTTCATCCTGACCTTAGTCGATACATGCACTTTATGGGCAGAAGCTATCCCGCTAACATGCGCAGATGCCAAGCATGTCGCAGAAGCCCTCGTGCAGATTTTCACTCGGTTGGGATTCCCTCAGCAAGTGTTGACGGATAATGGATCTCCATACCGAAACCTGTTGATGGATGAGATCGTTAAGATCTTGAGGACCCAGCACATCCACACTAAGCCATATACTCCGGCCGGAAATGGGCTCGTGGAACGTGCTAATGGAAACCTCACCATGATGCTAAGTAAGCTGGCACAAGTGAAACCTGAAGATTGGGATCTCTGTATTCCTGCAGCATTATTTGGCTACAGAGAATCTCCTCATACTTCCACAGGATTTCCGCCAGCTACACTCTTATTCGGCAGACCCATTAAGGGCCCGCTTGAAGCCTTACTTCAGTCTCTGACAGACGAGAAGGCTGATGAGACAGTTGTCTCAGCCAGTAAATATGTGTCGGTTTTAAAGGAACGGTTGAAACTAGGGTGGGACCTAGCAACGACTAACTTTAAGCGAGCACGCACCAAGCACGCTAACCGATACAGGAAAGTCGCGGAAGAGAGAGAACTGGAAGCAGGAGAGAAAGTTTTGGTGTTGCTCCCTACCGAGAACAACCAACTGAAGATCGGATGGCAAGGGCCGTTTACCGTCCTGAAAAAGATTTCTAAGGCTAACTACCAGATCTCTATTGAAGGAAAGGAGAAGGTTTTCCATTTAAATCTCTTAAAGAGATACTTGGAAAAACCAGTGCCAACCTCCGACCATCTCCTGACGATCGCCAAAACTGACGAAGATGACGATAGTGGCAGGGATATTCCACCGCTATCACAGGAAATCTTTCAAAAATGTCAGAAGCGGCGACGCTCTTTCAAGCGCGCATGGGAAACATTCCAGAGAAAGGAAACTTTGGGAGTAGACTTGAGTAGGAATTGGAGAGAGAGGGGGAGGGGGAAGACGGGAGGGAAGAAGACAGACACCCCGAAGCTACGGTTATAGGAAATTTAATTCCATAACGTAGACATGGAGTGCTTCCATATCTTAAGGGGGGACGTCCTGTCACGTGGGTCTTTATATCATTAAATTACCTACATCTTCTTCCTATTCTCTCACCCTAATCCTTTCATTTTATTACTTTTCCGTACTTGTTTTTCCTGTATTTTTTCGCATCATTCGTTGCGAAAAATATATTTCTTTCCCATCATCGTTTTTCTTTCTCATACTGACTAGTAACCTTATTGCATCAGATGTCAGTCGCGCAGATAGCTGTGAAGATACGGTTCTCGCCAGACATACGTCTGCAGTTTCCCCGGTCAGAGCGCGGCCCGACCAGATTTCTGGGCCTGGGGTGTGAGAAATTCGTTTCGCTGGACATAGAGCAGACTTTTGGTCTACCATTTTTTCACCTGTCACTAGCTTAAGGTGTCAAACCCGGCATCTGTACGACGCAGTTGTAGACGGTTGTCTGAGATTTGCAACTGTCACGCGCATTTCTCGGTCACTGGTGGCAGTTACGTCACGCGTTAAGCTGACGTAAATGTTGGGAGTAGGGGAGATAATTTCGCTTGGCGAAATAAGTTTGGGCCCTTTGTCTGATTTTAAGATATTGGCCCGAGTTTGAAACTTTAATTTCATTCTCGCTCCTATATTCGCAGTAGACAGGTTGTTCGAAACAGAATAGCTGTTAGCGAAGTTTCTCAGTTTGTTTCGGCAATTTGTCGAACTTCTAGACTTCCTTAAATATTCAGCATATAATTCTTAAGTTGTGCGACTACCTGTAGTTCTGTGTGAGGTAATATATATTATATCTAGTATTTTGTGAAATGATAAAGTGTTAAGTCGCTTATTTCATATTTCACTAGTTAGATTTTGCGCAGAGTGCCAAATTTATATAGTCTGTATTATTTTCTAGTGACGTGTTTCAGTGGATAGCAGAATAAATTATATCTTAGCTTACTAAACAATAATGTAGCTATAATGAAGTTAATTTTACTGCTAAGAAATCAGACGAGATCATATTTTTCTAAGCTAACTTACAAATGCTAGAAACCTCATGAGATGTTGACGGAACACGCACGTGTTCCTAAATTCATGGGGATTGATGATTTTTTTTTAAGATATAACTTACTTTACGGGAAATTTAAATGATAAGTCAAGCAGTACACTTGCGGTTTAATAATGTAAGTTATAGTGGGTACATATTGTAAAAATTATTTGATATGTGTTCTTTCTTTTATATAGTGAAACGGTGGTACCAAACTTTACCAGCGTTCTAGTACGTGAACTTTATTTGGGAAGAAACAAATCACTTTCATTACCTGAACTGTAACAGTTAAATGAAGTAAGAGGCCTTCGCGCCAGAATTAATTCTTCCAGAATAACTCTTCAGTACAATTCAGCCCGTTGTGGCAAGCAAAGATCAGAAACATTCCGACAGAGTTTTGACTAGTACTGTGGCGACCAAATATAGTAACTTCCTGAAAGTAGACACCGATCTGACATTCCTTAAATTCTAGAAACCAAAGCTAATGACATTGTGCTCTGCTAACTTTCGTGCCTGGACAATATTTTATGTGACTTAATCAGACATTCGAAAAATTAGAACACCCAAGGAATCGTTCCCTGAGAGTTTAGTACGTCTTTTGGAACTGGGGATTTCTTGGTCAAGGACTGCATTTTCGGGTCTGTGTGAAGGTCCTAGAATTGAGTATGTTCCCAGAGGCAGCGAGCAAAGTTGTGAGTATAACTGCATGGCCATGGCTGAATGAATGAGTGCACGCAGATCAGAGTGTTATTTTACAGTTATAGATTGTCACCCATTTACTGTCTTAATTCTTTTTTTTTTTTTGTTTAACCTGCAGAATTTGTTACTATTTGCTAGAGTTTCTTTACTTCTTAGGCTAAATCAGATTATTCAACTCTGTGCATACATTTACGAGAAAAGAAGAAAAACTCTTAGCCTAAACCCTACGTATCTATAACTCTTTGGGCCATCATCTGTTCTCTTAACGGGGCTGTGGGCTAAACCTAGAGTAAGATTTTAACGGGCTATCATCCTTGTAGCATTTTCTTAAATTTTATGACTATTTGTATATGTTTTTTTTCCTTGATGTATTTTTGGTGTTGTGAGAAGATTTTTTTTTGATGATAATAATAAAAAATCTCTCTCTTGAACTAAATCAGTGCGTTGGTCAGCTCGTTCAAATACATATAAATTCATTGTGATAGATTCCCACGTCTGTGTGTTTAACTGTCGTCACGTGTATGTGCGTGCCCGTGAGTAGATAGAGATATATTAATATATATATCTGTGTGTAGACTGTCTGACGCCTTTAAAAGCGGTCGTAGAAGATAGGTGAGAGAGAGAGAAGATTATCTCGATTCTCAAAGACAGCTTCTTTATCACATTCTATCATCTCACGTGTGGGAAATTCTATTGTGGTGTGTTTTTCACCAGCTCTCACTGTGACTATCACTCATTCCAACCTATTCTGAAGGGACCAACCCAAGTCTTAATACTCCTATCTAAAATCTACGACAAATGGGTTATCGTCCGTAGGATTTTTTAACTTAGAATATGAAGACGAGTACGGACAAATGGGTTCTCGTCCGTAGGATTTTTGAACTTAGAATAGGAAGACGAGTACGACAAATGGTTGCTCGTTTCCGGTCTTTGAACTTAGAATAGGAAGACGAGTACGACAAACGTGGACTCGTCTATCTGGATTTTGTATTTAAGATTCTTTATTCTGAAATAGAGTAAGAGTGTGATGTCTTGTGAGTTTTTTTGTATCTTTTAAAAATAATTTATCCCCTAGACTAACGATCTGTTTTACGGGCGTGCTGACCACACAAACTGATAAGTTTTTTTCCACAGCATTTAGAAATAATATACATTTGAGTTACTAGTTGATTTTGTTGGAATATATGTTGATTACTGATTTTGTAATACTAAACGCTGGTAAAGTTTTGGGAGTGTATAACATTCACAGGGTTTTAAATAAGTAGGTGTTTGAGCAAAGCTAAGGAGTGCGTTTCGGACTATTCGTCCAGATTAATTGCCTCCCTCACCCGAACTGTCTTCAGGGGTAAACTTGATAGTGGATTTTAAAAATTAAGGGATTATTTTTCTCTTTAATTTTTGCAATAATTATTTTGCTTTTCCACTGTAGCAACTTATTTTTCAGAAGTAATCTTAACTACCATTTAGTTGGCGTAGTCGTGTTTTGCATTAGGTGCTTTATTGCCGATTAATAGCAGCGATAGTTAGATTTTAATTTTGGAGGAGGTATCCCAGGGTTAAGGATATCATCTTTTGATTTTTGGTAATTTTTTTTCTCGTAAGTGGTAGGAACCAGTGTATCCTTTTTCTTATTTTCTTTCTCCACTAGTCTCAGTCACTGACATAATATGGCCGAGAGGGCAAAGCTTAGACAACTCCTCAGGGACGAAGCGAGAGAGGAGGGACTGGAAGGAGAGGAAGCGAAAGCATTTGTCAGAGACGAACTTGAGAGATATGACGCGGAGAGGAAAGCAGCTGAAGCTAAAGCTGAAAAAGAAGAACTAAAGAGGAAAGAAGAAGCAGCCGAAGCTTTACAGCAGAAGAAAATGGACGGAAGGAAATGGAAATCCGCAGGGCGAACGAAAGAGAGAAGGAGAGACAGCATGAGGAAAGAGAAAAGGAAAGACAGCATGAGAAGGAGAGAGAGGAGAGACAGCATGAGGAAAGAGAAAATGAGCAACAGAGACAGCACGAGTTGGCGCTTAAAACTCTAGAGTTCCAAAGTCGTGGTGCTGCCTCCACTTCCAGCAATGGAGAGTCTTCTCCACATTCTTCCTTAAACGATCCTTCTAATACTAAATCTACTCACCTCACTGCTATGTCTTTCGCTCTAGAATCTTTCCCTTGTCCTAATGAGAAGATTGACACTTGGCTAGAAAAATTTGAGAAAAAATTGCAACTCTGTACGGTTTTTAGAGAGGTCGCGTTGGAACATGAAAGCTTTCCCAGGCTTTAAAAGTTCTGCGTATGATGTTTATTCAAAAAACTGGAAAGCAGCCAACAAGACAACTATGATCTGTTGAAGAAAGCGTTACTGGAGCGCTTTGAAATGAACGCTCGCAAATTTTTGCAACTGTTTCGCAACAGCCGGAAAAGAGAATTCTGAAACTTTTCAGCAGTTTCTCGTTTCGTTGGAAGTGTTATCTGACAAAGTGCCTAGAGCTCTCACAGCTCCCCTCTACCTATGAAGGTCTTGAGGAATTTGTTTTAACAGAACAAATAAAGAACACATTGTCTGCAGATACCCGGAGATTTCTCGCTGAGCAGGGGGCAGAAAAACTTGAAGACATTTTAGAAAAGTCTGAGCGTTATCACAATGCGCTGGCTGAACTACCGGCCACAAAGCGGAAACCGACAGAGGAGCATTTTCGAAAACATAACCTAGAGCAATCTTCTCAGGCTTCTAACCTAAATAACCACAGAGAAACTGGACCTCAAAACCCCCCTCCTGAAAAATCCAAGTTCTACAAGAACAAGTACCCCAACCACCCCAAACAGTCTGATCAACCCGACCGCCCTACATGGCAGCGTAGCCAGAAAGGACAAGGTGGCAAAGGGAGAACCCCTGAGCACGGGACATATGATCAGACCGAGCACACCGAGCCGAAACGCATCGGATGCTTATTGACAGTCTCGCAAGGCGGAATTGTTGACAGTGATTCCCAACCTGTTGGGGATAGACCCTCAACGCGAGGTACTGTTACTTTGAACGGTTCTCAAACTTCTTGCTTATTTGACACGGGGCTTTCTTATGATTGCATTGTTGCCAGAAACCTGGTTAAAACCCGGTCAAGAGACAGGAGAGACCGTCAAACTTTGTGGAGTTCGTAAGAGTGATGCACCTACAGCGCTTCCCATCGCATTGGTGGAGATACACTCTGACTTTGTCAGAGGTGTGATCAAAGCGGCTGTTATGGATGATCCCATCTACCCAGTCATACTTGGCGGGAGATACGTGTGTATTGGGAAACCGGAAGAGCCGATTGTGGCAGCAGTAACTACAAGAGGGCAAACCAAGAAGGAACGGGAGCCTGCGCCTAATTTGTTACCCATGGAACTTAAAGAAGCGCAATACAAGGACCCTACTTTGGCACCCTGCTTTAGGAAACTGCCCATGGCTAAGGAACCCAAACAGCACGGGGACATTTTTTTCTGAGGATGGCGTACTTTATCGGAAAACGGGCAAGCCTGACCAAGGTTACAACCAGCTCCTAGTACCGAAACAGTACAGAAGCCAAATCCTAGAAATGGGGCACTCTCTTCCCTTCAGCGGACATATGGGACAGAACGCCACAAACCAACGGATAACCACTCATTATTGGTGGCCAGGGATGAACACTGATATACTCAGATATGTCAAATCCTGTGCCCAGTGCCAACGTGTGCCACCCAAGCAACGGGCACCCCCAGTCTCTTTGGGTGAAATGCCAATAGTGGGAACACCATTCGAACGGGTTGTGATCGACATTTTAGGGCCTTTCGAAAGGACTAAAAGAAGGAACAGGTTTATCCTGACCTTAGTCGATACATGCACTTTATGGGCAGAAGCTATCCCGCTAACATGCGCAGATGCCAAGCATGTCGCAGAAGCCCTCGTGCAGATTTTCACTCGGTTGGGATTCCCTCAGCAAGTGTTGACGGATAATGGATCTCCATACCGAAACCTGTTGATGGATGAGATCGTTAAGATCTTGAGGACCCAGCACATCCACACTAAGCCATATACTCCGGCCGGAAATGGGCTCGTGGAACGTGCTAATGGAAACCTCACCATGATGCTAAGTAAGCTGGCACAAGTGAAACCTGAAGATTGGGATCTCTGTATTCCTGCAGCATTATTTGGCTACAGAGAATCTCCTCATACTTCCACAGGATTTCCGCCAGCTACACTCTTATTCGGCAGACCCATTAAGGGCCCGCTTGAAGCCTTACTTCAGTCTCTGACAGACGAGAAGGCTGATGAGACAGTTGTCTCAGCCAGTAAATATGTGTCGGTTTTAAAGGAACGGTTGAAACTAGGGTGGGACCTAGCAACGACTAACTTTAAGCGAGCACGCACCAAGCACGCTAACCGATACAGGAAAGTCGCGGAAGAGAGAGAACTGGAAGCAGGAGAGAAAGTTTTGGTGTTGCTCCCTACCGAGAACAACCAACTGAAGATCGGATGGCAAGGGCCGTTTACCGTCCTGAAAAAGATTTCTAAGGCTAACTACCAGATCTCTATTGAAGGAAAGGAGAAGGTTTTCCATTTAAATCTCTTAAAGAGATACTTGGAAAAACCAGTGCCAACCTCCGACCATCTCCTGACGATCGCCAAAACTGACGAAGATGACGATAGTGGCAGGGATATTCCACCGCTATCACAGGAAATCTTTCAAAAAATGTCAGAAGCGGCGACGCTCTTTCAAGCGCGCATGGGAAACATTCCAGAGGAAGGAAACTTTGGGGAGTAGACTTGAGTAGGAATTGGAGAGAGAGGGGAGGGGGGGAAGATGAGAGGGAAGAAGACAGACACCCCGAAGCTACGGTTATAGGAAATTTAATTCCATAACGTAGACATGGAGTGCTTCCATATCTTAAGGGGGGACGTCCTGTCACGTAGGTCTTTTATATCATTAAATTACCTACATCTTCTTCCTATTCTCTCACCCTAATCCTTTCATTTATTACTTTTCCGTACTTGTTTTTCCTGTATTTTTTCGCATCATTCGTTGCGAAAAATATATTTCTTTCCCATCATCGTTTTTCTTTCTCATACTGACTAGTAACCTTATTGCATCAGATGTCAGTCGCGCAGATAGCTGTGAAGATACGGTTCTCGCCAGCCATACGTCTGCAGTTTCCCCGGTCAGAGCGCGGCCCGACCAGATTTCTGGGCCTGGGGTGTGAGAAATTCGTTTCGCTGGACATAGAGCAGACTTTTGGTCTACCATTTTTTCACCTGTCACTAGCTTAAGGTGTCAAACCCGGCATCTGTACGACGCAGTTGTAGACGGTTGTCTGAGATTTGCAACTGTCACGCGCATTTCTCGGTCACTGGTGGCAGTTACGTCACGCGTTAAGCTGACGTAAATGTTGGGAGTAGGGGAGATAATTTCGCTTGGCGAAATAAGTTGGGGCCCTTTGTCTGATTTTAAGATATTGGCCCGAGTTTGAAACTTTAATTTCATTCTCGCTCCTATATTCGCAGTAGACAGGTTGTTCGAAACAGAATAGCTGTTAGCGAAGTTTCTCAGTTTGTTTCGGCAATTTGTCGAACTTCTAGACTTCCTTAAATATTCAGCATATAATTCTTAAGTTGTGCGACTACCTGTAGTTCTGTGTGAGGTAATATATATATTATATCTAGTATTTTGTGAAATGATAAAGTGTTTAAGTCGCTTATTTCATATTTCACTAGTTAGATTTTTGCGCAGAGTGCCAAATTTATATAGTCTGTTTATTATTTTCTAGTGACGTGTTTCAATGGATAGAAGTATAAATCATTTCTTAGCTTACTAAACAATAAGGTATCTATATTGAAGTTTTTTTTACTGCTAAGAACTCACACTAGATCTTATGTTTTTAAACAAACTTACAAATGCTAGAAACCTCATGAGATGTTGACGAAAACACGCACGTGTTCCTAAATTCATGGGGATTGATGATTATTTTTTTTTTTAAGATATAACTTACTTTACGGGAAATTTAAATGATAAGTCAAGCAGTACACTTGCGGTTTAATAATGTAAGTTATAGTGGGTACACATATATTGTAAAAATTATTTGATATGTGTTCTTTCTTTTATATATAGTGAAACGGTGGTACCCAACTTTACCAGCGTTCTAGTACGTGAACTTTATTTGGGAAGAAACAAATCACTTTCATTACCTGAACTGTAACAGTTAAATGAAGTAAGAGGCCTTCGCGCCAGAATTAATTCTTCCAGAATAACTCTTCAGTACAATTCAGCCCGTTGTGGCAAGCAAAGATCCGAAACATTCCGACAGAGTTTTGACTAGTACTGTGGTGACCAAATATAGTAACTTCCTGAAAGTAGACACCGATCTGACATTCCTTAAATTCTAGAAACCAAAGCTAATGACATTGTGCTCTGCTAACTTTCGTGCCTGGACAATATTTTATGTGACTTAATCAGACATTCGAAAAATTAGAACACCCAAGGAATCGTTCCCTGAGAGTTTAGTACGTCTTTTGGAACTGGGGATTTCTTGGTCAAGGACTGCATTTTTCGGGTCTGTGTGAAGGTCCTAGAATTGAGTATGTTCCCAGAGGCAGCGAGCAAAGTTGTGAGTATAACTGTTCAATATCCATGGCCATGGCTGAATGAATGAGGTGTACGCAGATTCAGAGTGTTTATTATTTTACAGTTATAGATTGTCACCATTTTACTGTCTTAATTCTTTTTTGTTTAACCTGCAGAATTTGTTACTATTTGCTAGAGTTTTTTCTTTCGTAGCTCCTACTAAACGCTTAGGCTAAATCAGATTATCTTCAACTCTGTGCATACTGTAAAAAAAGTGTTTTCTTTCTTTCCACTCATGTAAAGTTCAGCCTGTAAAGAAGTGTATCAGAGTTGTTTTCTGTTTGGGCATGCATCGAATTTTACCCTAGCTGTAAATGGGCTAATCACCACTAGTCCTGAGTTAGGGAATTCAAAAGGCAGCTGTAAATAGTAGTTTAACTCTATAGAGGCTGAAAAAATTTTTGGTGGTAGAAAGCTAAAGCCCTAAACTTGGTTCCACTTTCAACCGACGCAGGATGGTGTATGTATGGAGTAGAAGTGTGACAAGACAATGTGGATTACCATTAACGCGAATGGTGTACTGTTCGTGTTTCTGACCAATATTACTTGTCACTCATACACTTAGTGTCTTAGTTAGGGCATTCTTGCCCAATTGTATAGACTGCTGGAATCTTTGTTTAGTGCACAATTTATTCAGACTGTACACAACTGGGACATAATTTCGAAGTGTTACATCAATGGGTATGTTGACACATCGTTTTAGTATCTTCTAAATACATGACCGGGTCAAGATCCAAGTCATGACACATTTCATAACATAATGGAAGAATAGTCCAGTACATCAAAAATGTATTTTTTTGTACAGCTTCTACAAGTCTTGAGAAATTATGTAGCCAGCACCGCTTGTCAGAAGGAAAGCCTGTCACCACTTCGTTATTTGGATTAAATACAAAAAACACGACCCTAGCGAATACTCCGAAGCACAATGTATTCCATCTAGGTCTAACCGACAGTGAGATAAAAAATCAAAATAGGGTCTGGCAATCTTGGCATGGACGATGTCCGAAATTAAATACTTGTACCGTAACCTTAGTGAGAGTCATCTAATCCAAACTCAAGTTGTAGAACTATAATTCCCTTAGAAGAGAGGGTGGTTCCATGTTCATAAATCATTTTATCCTTAACCAGAATCTACCAGCCCCTTTGAAAAATGGTGTCCGCCAATCGTTATCACAGTATCATCAGGAACTCAGTCACTGGCATGACTAGTTGTCAAACAATTTAAAATTCGACTTTCCGCGAGAGGCGGAATAACAGAATCTATGAGTTAGTAGACCAAACAACCATTTCAAAATTACAATATAGAAAAACTGATTTCTACTTGTAACTAACTATTTTATGTAAACAATATGAATTCAGGCCATACAACATAAAAGAAAAATTTAAATTAACCTTCTCCCCTAAAAAAATAAGTACATTTGGATATGTCCTGGCAATTTATACCGTGCGCCATGATCAATTCCTCAGAAAGGAACGATTTTCCCTATAATCAAAAGTGTGAGGATCCAAACATGGGATTATCTCGCTTTCCCCGCTGGGGGGGAAAGACAAGCATATTTCCATCACACAAAATAATGAATGTCTCTAGCTAAGATGTTTTCCATATGTACAATAGCCATATACGTTTTTTTGAATATGTGCGCTAAAAGATATGCATGGCAAACATACATTTACGAGAAAAAGAGAAAAAACTCTTAGCCTCAAATCCTACGTATCTATAACTCTTTGGGAACATCATTGGTTCTTTAACGGGGCTGTGGGCTAAACCTAGAGTAAGATTTTAACGGGCTATCATCCTTGTAGCATTTTCTTAAAATTTATGACTATTTGTATGTTTTTTTTCCTTGATGTATTTTTGGTGTTGTGAGAAGATTTTTTTTTTTGATGATAAATAATAAAAATCTCTCTCGAACTAAATCAGTGCGTTGGTCAGCTCGTTCAAATACATATAAATTCATTGTGATAGATTCCCACGTCTGTGTGTTTAACTGTCGTCACGTGTATGTGCGTGCCCGTGAGTCGATAGAGATATATTAATATATATATCTGTGTGTAGACTGTCTGACGCCTTTAAAAGCGGTCGTAGAAGATAGGTGAGAGAGAGAGAAGATTGTCTCGATTCTCAAAGACAGCTTCTTTATCACATTCTATCATCTCACGTGTGGGAAATTCTATTGTGGTGTGTTTTTCACCAGCTCTCACTGTGACTATCACTCATTCCAACCTATTCTGAAGGGACCAACCCAAGTCTTAATACTCCTATCTAAAATCTACGACAATATCAAGATCATTTCGTGAAGAACTCCAGTCTAGCCAGTACCTTTCAGAGATCAGACAGCAGACCTTTATCTGAGACAACTGTCAACGGTTTGTCAACACTAGAGAGAGAGATTGCCAAACGATTGAATGACTGTATATCGTCAAAGTTCACATTACTGCAAAAGTATTTACCAGTACGTCGTCGTCTTGGAGATAACCTACACAGTATACCATAAACCTAAATTGGACAGTCTATACATACTGGTGTATCGTCATACAGTCGAGGAGCATTAAGAGACACATTCATTCATTCATAACCCTCCACTCCCAAAGGAGCATAGGCCTTCAACAAACACATGCCAAGTCTTCCTGTCACGTGCCATCATCTCAAGTTCTTTCCACGTTTTTATCATCATTTTCACCTCTGTTTCCAGCTCTCTTCTCCATGTGCTTCTTGGTCTACCTCTGCCTCTCTTGCCCTGGGGGTTCCAGAACAAGGACTGCGTTGTAATGCTATCAACAGGTTTCCTCAGTGTGTGTATTATCCATCGCCATCATGTTCTTCTCATCTCTTGTTCCACTGGCACTTGTCTAGTTCTTGTCCTCAGTTCCACGGTGGTAACCTTGTCATACGATTTTAATCCATCTATTCTACGCAAGCACCCATTTATGAAAGTCTGTAGCTTTTTGGTTGTTGTCTTTGTTGTTCTCCATGTCTCAGAGCCATACAATAGGACTGACTTCACATTTAAGTTGAAGATTCTTATTTTCGTGTTGGATCTGATTTCTCTTGATCTCCATATATTTCCCAAAGTAATGAAAGCTCTTCTTGCTTTTTATATTCTTAGTTTGATATCACTGTCTGTCCCTCCAACTTTGTCTATATTGCTGCCAAGATATGTGTACGATTCTACATCTTGTATTGGCGTTTCTTCAAGTTTAACCCTGTTATCATTACCTGCATTTATTCTTATTATTTTTGGCTTTTCTCTGTGTATTTTCGGACCCAATTGCTGTGACTTCTCATCGAGTGTTTTCAATTTGTCCTGCATCTGATTACGGTTATGGGACAGAAGAGCCAAGTCATCAGCAAAATCCAGATCATCAAGCTGTTTAGTCAGAGTCCACTGGATTCCATTTCTGTTGTGTGTTGTCGATGATCTCATAACCCAGTCTACTGCTAGTAAGAACAGAAATGGAGACAAGAGACATCTCTGTCGCATTCCTGTTCTTATCCCAAACGGTTCTGTAAGCTGTCCTTCGTGAAGAACTCTGCATGTCATGTCTTCATATGTTTTCTTTATTAAATTAATGATCTTAAGAGACACATAGACAGTGTAAATTGGACATCAGTGTGGTAACACTCTATATATCACATCAACCTTTCACTCTTCACATAGTTTTATTCTCATAGTTACCTAACTAGATTATTTAAATCTCATTTGTGTGTATGTGAGAGAGAGTGAATTGTCTTTCACAATCATCACTTTGTATTTCTCTACTAACCCTTTATGTGTAAATATGTAATTAATAAACCTAATAATCGTATTATCATTTTCTAGTTCGTTAATATATCATTCGTGCTGTCAGTGTTAAATGTTTAAACATAGGTAAAGTTCTACATTTAGATGAGGCTGGGGGGGCTCTTTCTTTCTCGAGATCTAAGGGCAGAAACTAAGGTCGGAGTGGGGGGGATAGAACACTTTCTATAATTTACAAGAAAACGCTATCTGGTGGAGAGCATTCGCATTCTCTTCTTCTTGTCCTTATCTGGAGTAGGTATCTTTCTTTTTTAACGAGCCAATTTCCTGAGACCATCTTGATAACAGTTCATAAGCCATCCCCAGTCACAACTACAGTTGTATTTGCACCAATATAAACTTACGACAACCATCAAGAGCTATTAAATTAATATTTTACTGAATTATTTCAGGAGGAGAGTGGGTTCAGACAATACGAACAAATTTATTTTTCCTCACAGAAAGGGCTGGAAGATAAAAAGTACATGACAGGTTACATGATATCAGTTGTGATGGTTTCTTTCTTTAAATGTGTGAGAGGCTCCGTGAAATAGAAGCTTCATTCTTCTATTTGTATCTTTGCCAAGACTAATCTTGGGCAAAGGTTGATTCCTTAGAAGACCTTCATTTTTTTACTCTAAATTTTGTTCATTGTTGGACCACAGCAGCAGAGCAGGGGAGACCATCCCGTAACACTGATGAAGGCAATGGACCCTTTCTTGGATAAAAGTTGCATACAAGCATGATTAAAAATAATATTTAATTTAATGTTAGGTTACGTGGTTGTGCCCAAACTTGCGCCCTGGACTGGGAGGATGAAGCTACTAATCGCACTACGTGGCAATGACACCCAAGAAGCCACCAAAGACTGGGCAACACGGAGTTCACACAATAAGCAAAGGAGAGAAAAGGACACGCCGAAAGGAACACCAGGAAGCAAGCAGCTGAGAGCTATTAACTCAAGAGCGCATCCTGCCTATAGTCAGTTATGTCTTAAGGAGGCACTACAGAGAAATGTACGTGGACCCCACAAAATCCATTCTTAGACCCCGAAGAGGTCCGTGGACGACAAGTTAAGAAATTCTGCCTCATACAGTCACGTCATTTAAATGACTGGCAGCGTGGTTAGAGTCCTTGCCTCTCAAAGTTACAGGGTTCCGCGTTCGAAACCTGGTAGCGTCACGCTTTAGTCTAGTGTAAATGGTACCTGAAACTGCTTTTGACGTAAGGGAGGCAAAGGCTGCGAAGAATGGGAACTGATGACCCCACCTCTTAAAGCTAGATCTAATATATTAAAGTCTCTAACACTTCAATCTACTACCGCATTATCTACAAAGGAAGTCAAGTTTATCTTATTATTGAAGTGCACCAAGTTGTAAGTACATTACCATCTCTATTCGTGCACCAACTTGTAAGTACATTACCATCTCTAATCGTGCACCAAGTTGTAAGTACATTACCATCTCTATTCGTGCACCAAGTTGTAAGTACATTACCATCTCTAATTCAGGATGTCCTACATGGAACAATTGCATTACAATCGTCATCTCCTTTCTTTTCGTTCTTTATGGAGTAGACTATGTGTCATTACTACAGCTGTGCAACAGCTTGACCTCTTTACACAAGCGCCGAACCTAGCGTCGGTAGAGACATTGTCTTGGGGGCACATTCCTGTAGTCCAGGGGTTCCTAACCTTTCCTATGCCCCGCACCCCTAGGAAATGTTTGATTAATGTTCGCACCACCTACAAAAGTAATATCACGTTGATAGCTCAGTTGGTTAAGCTTGAGACTCTTGACCTTAGGCTTCTTTGTCGCACCCCCTGAAATAGTAGCCAACTTCCATCATACTTGACTATGGGAGTGCGCCCATGAGGTGATAGCCCTCAGCTGGTTTTCTGCGTGGTGTTCCTTTCGGTGTGTTCTTATCTCTTCTGTTTGTTGTAAGAGCTTTTTTTCGCCCAGTCAGTAGGGAGCAAAGTCATTTGGTGGGATCTGCAGCTTCATCCTCCCAGTTTGTTAGATGTATGTCCAATGCCTTCATGTCTCTCTTGCACACATCTTTGAACCTCAGCTGCGATCCCCCGACTGTTCTTTGAACATCTGCCAGTTGTCCGTAGAAAATACTTTTGGAGATGCGACTATCTTCCATGTGCCGCTCATGGCTAAATGCATAAATAGATCAGAAACAATTCTCTGAAACATGCTCTGTTTCATGATTCAAATATTCAATTTGCAATCTGTTTCCTTAAGCCCGCGTTCGGCTCCCAGGGATCTGTGATAAGACAGTGACAGAATAGGACAACTTCCCCCTCAGCCATGCTGCACAAGCGGCAACTAATGTGAAGTTGTCCATGAGGCTGGTAACCTCATCATGTCACACCAGGCAACTAATGTGAAGTTGTCCATGAGGCTGGTAACATCATCATGTCACACCAGGCAACTAATGTGAAGTTTTCCATGAGGCTGGTAACCTCATCATGTCACACCAGGCAACTAATGTGAAGTTGTCCATGAGGCTGGTAACATCATCATGTCACACCAGGCAACTAATGTGAAGTTTTCCATGAGGCTGGTAACCTCATCATGTCACACCAGGCAACTAATGTGAAGTTGTCCATGAGGCTGGTAACATCATCATGTCACACCAGGCAACTAATGTGAAGTTGTCCATGAGGCTGGTAACATCATGATGTCACACCAGGCAACTAATGTGAAGTTTTCCATGAGGCTGGTAACCTCATCATGTCACACCAGACAACTAATGTGAAGTTGTCCATGAGGCTGGTAACCTCATCATGACACACCAGGCAACTAATGTGAAGTTGTCCATGAGGCTGGCAACCTCATCATGTCACACCAGGCAACTAATGTGAAGTTGTCCATGAGGCTGGTAACCTCATCATGTCACACCAGGCAACAAATGTGAAGTTGTCCGTGAGGCTGGCAACCTCATCATGTCACACCAGGCAACTAATGTGAAGTTGTCCATGAGGCTGGTAACCTCATCATGTCACACCAGGCAACTAATGTGAAGTTGTCCATGAGGCTGGTAACATCATGATGTCACACCAGGCAACTAATGTGAAGTTTTCCATGAGGCTGGTAACCTCATCATGTCACACCAGGCAACTAATGTGAAGTTGTCCATGAGGCTGGCAACCTCATCATGTCACACCAGGCAACTAATGTGAAGTTTTCCATGAGGCTGGTAACCTCATCATGTCACACCAGGCAACTAATGTGAAGTTGTCCGTAAGGCTGGCAACCTCATCATGTCACACCAGGCAACTAATGTGAAGTTGTCCATGAGGCTGGTAACCTCATCATGTCACACCAGGCAACTAATGTGAAGTTGTCCATGAGGCTGGTAACGTCATCATGTAAAACAAATTGTTACATAAACTGCCGCTACAAGACCATGTGACTGCTTGGTGCAGGTTTCCTACAGAGACGACCATGTGTGGAGGTGGCTCCTTGCTCCATAAGGAACAGAAAGGAACATGATGAATGAAAGATTATTTCGATTAAAAACAGTAAAAATTCATCTGAAATGAAGATCTCGAAAAATGTATGAATTTAAAAAACACATTAAAATTAATGCCAGGTTTGAGCATTAACTAATATACATGAAAGAGTGGCATCACTGCCTTACGTGTATGTCCGAAATAGAAATATCATGGCTAAGTCTTTTAGTACAGCGTTGCTTAAACTTTTCCGAGGCTTTGACCTCATCAATAATGTTTATCATTCCGGTTAATAAATTGTCATAAATAAATAGACTAATTATAAAGCTGATATACTGAAAAAGAAAGTAAATAAACAGTTACGTATTCAGTGCAGCCTTTCGCGACAAAGGTACCGGGTTCGAAACACGTTGGCGTCAAGCTCTGGGCTACCCAGCTGTAAATGGGTATTTGACTATGCTCTTGAGTTACGGAAGGCAAAGACAGAGAGGATTGGAACTGGTCACCCACCTCTCGCAGCTGGACATAGTATAGTGAAGTCTATAACACGTCACTCCTCTATGGCAGTTTATGCTATAGGACTTCCATTAGCTATATTTAAAATATAATAAAATTGATATGTTGGACCCCTGAAACGCATCTTGAGGATTCCTTAGAACCGAACAACAATGGTTTACTGAAAAATAACCTATATCTTACAGCAAGAAACAAAGTATTATTGATCGCGATGTATATCTTGGTATTAAAATATATTAGAATATATTAAATCGAAAATTTTTATTACATAACTACGACGTCCGGTACAAAGACAGAACAAAGACACTGAATAGATGGATAGATACGGATGCAAAAATATTCCCATGTCATGCTTCATTACACACCACCATAATAATAATAATAATAGCCCCTTCAGTCATAACTGACTATGGGAATGCGCCCCTGAGGTGACAGCCCTCAGCTGCTTATTTTCCTGGTGCTCCTTTCGACGTTTTCTTCTCACCTCTGCTTCTTGTGTGAGCCTCTCTTCGCCCAATCTGAGGTGGCGCCGTAAAAAGCATCGCCACTTAGTGCGATCGGCAGCTTTATCCTCCCATGTTGCTGGATCCATGTCCAGTGCCCTCATATCTCTCTTGCACACATCTTTGAACCTCAGCTGTGGTCGCCCAACTGTTCTCTTGCCATCTGCTAATTGTCCGTAGAAGATATCTTTTGGGATGCGACCATCATCCATGCGGCGAACATGGCCAAGCCAGCGAAGTCTGCGCTGTCTAAGAAGCGTATACATACTTTGAAGGCCAGCACGTGATAACACCTCGAGATTTGTCACTTTATCTTTCCACGAGATGCCGAGGATGCGGCGTAGACACCGCAAATGGAAGGTATTGAGCCTTCTTTCTTGCTTAGCATAGGTCGTCCAGGTCTCGCTGCCATATAGGAGTGTGCTGGTGACGCAGGCATTATATACCGCAGCTTTGGTCTTCATTGTGAGTTTAGAGTTTCCCCAAACACACCACCACATGTACTTTAATCACCAAAGAACATAGGTCGATGAAATCTCCATGCAAAAACTTAATTACCGTACAAAGAGCCTGGAAAATTATCAAGGGCATTGATAATATCGAAAGGAAATTTCCTTGTTTTTAGCAATTCAAAGTGTGTCAAAGTTAATCTATTTCAAGATTTTTTGTTTAAAATAAAAACATGGCTATGTCAAATACCCTGACTACGTTTTCTGAATGTTGTATCCGCTGACGTCTTCGGATATTGACGCAAAACCCTAGGGACAAAATTTAGTTCCAATTGTCGACACAAAAGAAAAACTAATTCTTATCGTGGGTTCGAGGAGAGGGGGGAGGGGGGGGGTGGGGGGCGGGGGGGGGAGGGGGGGTTTAAATATAGAATTCTGAAATGGGACAAGTCAAAACAAAATTGTGCTTTTGGGGGGGTAAACAGGGGTTGTAAAAACCAAGCTGCGGTATGGTTTCTAAATATAAAGGATAAATCCAGTTTTTACGAGTTATCAACTATTTTTAGATACTGCGGCCCGAAATAGAAACGTTGACCCAATCGCCATCGACTTACGAAGGGGTTTTGTATTTTTGTTCGTCGTTCAGGCGTGTCGTTCTTTTGTTAAAGACACACCTAATAAAATGAAGGAAGCCACCATTCCCCTCAAATTCACATTTTTCTGTAATTTTCTTTTTTTGTGTGTAAGTTAAGTCTAATGGTCTGAAGCCTGCTGTGTATGTTTAATGCATGCCTCTTTGCTGTTTCCCGTTCTTTCCAAACTATTTCAGTCTTGTTTGCTTCTATAATCTTAATTATTATACGGAACTCTTGTTTTCATAGTCTGTCAAACCTCCGCTCTTTGACTGCTCTGTATTTTCTTCTTAACAGCATGATCTATGACATTCTTTCAAACACGTTGGACGCGTTGACCCTAAAAGAAGTGCCACCAGTTACGTAAACTCCTTTCTTTTAAAAAAAAAAAAAACATATATATATAAAGAAAAAAATGTGCAAAAATATATATATATATATATATATATATATATATATATATATATATATATATATATATATATATATATATATATATATATATATATATATATATAAACAGTACATAATCATGCAAAGTGTAATGTAACAATTAACATCTCCGCCGGTACGGTTCTATATGCGCAATTTGCAGATCTTAAGGGTTTGCAAATCACCGCTCGAGAAACGCTGATCTGTGGGGGAAGAGACAAGGGTGCTGTAACTTTTACTTTCGAAAATGTTAGCACAATTAAATTCGCCAATACCTGCTGAAACACGAAGCGCTAAATTCTACAGTAAGTCAAAATAGGGGGGAAAAGGTCTATGAATATTGAAAATAAACATACAGTAATCTTACTAAAGGTTTGGTCCTTCGCAATGTTTGAAAAAGAATGATCAGAAAGGAAAACAGTGTCCCCTCCAGCCCCACTCCTCATCTGTTCATTACTGAATGTCTAACAGTTAAGAGCAGTAGAAAACAAAGTCAAAGACAAGGGGCAATGCAGATAATATTGTCGCAAGTAAGAAGTATCAAGGAACCGTCTAAAGCAACAAGAATAAATACCAATTTGAACCATTTCAAGGCTAAGGAGAAAGAGCGAATCTACACTGTAATTGTCAAGGAAGCGACAGCTATAATTATTATCACATGAAGAGAAAAAAATGTATAATCAGCTTTAGAAACAGCAGAGAAGAAATAAAACAACTACAAAAATCTGTCCGAAATTATTATTATATGTGCCGAAGAAGAAGAAGGAGAAATAACGCCCGTGCTAAGGAATTGTAGAATGTCCGGACTGTTGATAAGTAGTGAGAGAAACAGAAAAGACATTATATTGAAGTCAGAGAAATGACCGAGCCATCAGATGAATTCATTTAAAGGAAAGGTAATAGGAAAGACAGGATCGAGTTAGTGGAAGGACTAGACAACGAAGTCACACGTAGTCAAATAAATAATCAATATTCAATAAATCAATATTTGTTGCATGGCAAAAAAGTTCATTGGAGAAATACGCTGAGGAAAAAAAAATTTGTTCACGATTTGAGGAAAACACTTAATGCTTAATAGTTATCGGCATGAAATACATTTCATTAGAATACGAAATCTAGGGACCTAAGACGCGTCAAAAGTGGAATGCAGTCAGCGACCCATAGCTTGACTGCTTGCGTCAGGGTCAGCGAACCAGAGCTGACCAAGACCCTACTCCACCCCCAAGTGGTGGTTCTGGAAACAGGGTGCATCACTGCATTCTAGCTGAGAGAATAGGGATCGAAGTTGGAAGGCAAACCCGGTCTTAAAAAATGCGGTGCCGAAGTCGGATGTGTCGGGCCGAAAGGCGTAGATATCGCAGCTTAGCTGTAAACGGCGTCGCAACGCAACCAGCGTCCTTTTCAGGACGAATGCATGGCCTTGAAACGTGGGCATAGAGCAAACACATGCACTGCCGCCCAATTGTTCGTTTCTACACTAATCATCAGTAAGGACACATGAAATCAACATTAAACATATGTAGAAAAACTAAGAATGTTCACGATGACATTTGCAAGTACAAGACACCACTCACCTTGTATTTTTTGTTAAGCTGACAACGTAAAGCGACAGCTCATTATTGCACTGACAATAACCATACTTCACAAATACTCTTTTGGTAACTAGCGCAGTACAAACTACAGTGTGTTTAAAAATAAATTAACATGCGTGTGCTCGGTTAAATTTTATCAAAATTATTAGCCTCAACGCAGCAACTTTCGCATTCTCGGGAAATCCTCGACTATCAAAGTTTTTTTTTCCCCCCTCGTTGGCAATAACCAAAATAAATAAATATGATAAATGAGACAGCAGCTGCTACGGTTTGTTTGCGAAATAGTATGTACAAATTTAAATATTAAAAACACACACACACACAATAAATACAACTTATTACAAGTCAAACCCTCGCTCCATCTGCTCTAATCCTGCCCAATTTACAGCAGTGAACAAGTGGCACATGGCAATAACGCACTTCTCTTCACGATAAACTGTTTGGAGATGTCAGGAACCTTGAGCTGACTACTGTCATTATTAGTCATTAATGTGGAAGTTTGAAGGCGAACGAGATGTCAGGAACCTTGAGCTGACTACTGTCATTATTAGAGTCATTAATGTGGAAGTTTGAAGGCAAACGAGATGTCAGGAACCTTGAGCTGACTACTGTCTTTATTAGAGTCATTAATGTGGAAGTTTGAAGGCAAACGAGATGTCAGGAACCTTGAGCTGACTACTGTCTTTATTAGAGTCATTAATGTCGAAATCTGAGGGCGAACGAAGAAGAAAAAGAAACCGTCGCTGATGTTTCTTTACGTGTGAATTAGAATAACAGAAAAGGCAGCACAATAGAAGACTTCACATAAATGTGAATAAAGCAACAGAAATAATGACAGATAATAGACACAACTCGGTTAAAGATCAATAACTAGGTGACTGACGGCGCGCATAGCTTTGCTATTTGGGAAGAAACATGGACAAATAAGGAAAACAATTCAAGATATTATAGCCAGAATAAACGACAAAATATTTGACTTCAACTCTTTCTGACCAGTACAGAACTCAGCTGCTGTTTCATAAATGCCAAATCTGTCGACCTACTAATATGAGGATGAGCCTTGGGCTGGTAACTTCATCATGTAAAAACAAATAACTGCAGATATGATCGCTACAAGAGCACGTGAATGCTCGGTGCAGACTTCATGCTAAAGGACCAGCTGCAATGGTGGCCCAATGCTCCATCAGGTGCACAAATGAATATGATTGTGAAATCAGTCTCACTCTATGGTTCAGAGACCATGTACAAACTTCAGACAATGACCAACAGATACCCTCATCGCATCTTCCGTACCAAATGACCAGATGTGATACCAAACACAGACCTGTGAATTTTGAACCAGACAACAGCCAATACAGCTGGATATTAAAGAAAACACATAGGTCACACTCCCAGGAAACAACCAAGTATACTCAAAATGGCTCTTAAATGGAATCCACCGGGAAGTGAAAAGTGAGGAAGCCAACGTAAAACTGTAGAAGAACAGTGGAAGAGGAAGCTAACCCATCCGGGCTACCATGGGCAGAGTTGAAACAGACGATCAAATTAGAAATCAGCGGCGAGCAACAGCATCGGCAATATTCTCCAAGTGTAACGAAAAGAAGTGAGAGAGCTAAGAAAAATATGAACAGGCGAAGGTAGACCCAGAGCAGATACTGCTTAATGGAGTGATGTGTTAGAGATGTCACTAGACTACGTCCACCTTTATAAGAAGGGGTGACTTTACTTGCTGATTTGCCTTTTCTAACTCAAGAGCAATGACCTGTAACCAAATATTCAGCTGGGCAGACTGCAGCCGGAGGCTACCATGCTTCAAATCTCGAACCAAATAACTTTGCTCGTGAAATGAAAGCACGCTGACAATCGGACTCTCAAGAATTATAATTGATCTGATAAATTTTAAGAGGGAGCCGATATTTTTGGTTGTAAAATAATTTTTTGCCATTTTTGCCAAGGCGCACACCGTTCAGCCTAGACACAGGGTCCGTCTGTTATTTTAGGACACGTCCAAATATAAAAGACCTTGTGGTCTAATTAAGTTGTAGTAGCCGATCATTTTCTGCCCCCTTTTAGCGCACAAACAATCCAACATACCTTCTCAAATACACACAAATACCTTCACACACGTAATACACGGGGATGGAGGACAACAGAGATGGCGAACTGAGTAAGAACATTAAACATCACGTTACTAGTCATCACCAACTCAACACTCACCGAGTGTCTCGAGATTTTTTTAGAACAGGAAAATAGCTCACTTTCAAACGTTCTGAATAAAACTAAACAAACGACTTTTCTTTTTTTTTAACCCCGTCCGACAACTTAGTAGGTCTGTCTATTAACTACTCAAAGACACAAATTATAGGGATAAACCAAGTCTCACCAACTACTCACAAATAATAAGGATAAACCTAACGATTGTATTTCTTTCATCTACTGATGAGGTAAGCACACAAAAAAGTAGGTACATAGCCAACACACTGACGTAAGATAAATGTATAAAATAAACTGTGTTTATTCAGAATTGCTGTTTATCATAACTGCATGTCAATTGCTCTATCAATCAATACTTTTACAGTCTAAATTAGTTAAAAGGCTAATGTCCATTTTATTTCTTTCTTCTTCAAGTACTATGCCGGATAGTCATGTCTCTCCATTACGTCTTATCTCCAGTACTAGTTATTTCTTCAGTTTTTGACTTCTTTCCACACCATGACGTCAAACTGTCTAGCACAGGGGTCGGCAACCGGTCGATCTTGATCTACTTGTAGATCCCAAGATATAATTTGGTAGATCTTTAGATTACCGAGGGGAAAAAAAAGAATGTTTAACCAAGGTAAATTTTGGATTAGCCCTCTCCCACCGGCACTTAAAAGCTCGGTGTTCTTCGGGTTGAAATATAATTTCACCGCATTCCCAGTGACAACCCGCAAGTTAGCTTAATAAAAGTCACTTTACTCATGAACTATAGAATGCGATATTATCTGTGAAGAGAAGTTAACATTCGGTAAAATATTTTATTTTCATTGTCTACAAGTACTACAACTCTGCTGATGAATTTGCAGGAAGAATTTCGTGCAGCAGACGGGGAAAAAATATGTGTATCAAGATAGATCTTAAGAGAGCTCAGCTCATAAAAATATGTGTATCAAGATAGATCTTAAGAGAGCTCAGTGTTCTTAAAGTAGAACCCTACAGCACCAAGGTAACTAACCCCTGGTCTAGTATCTTCTCCTTTTGTCGTCCTCTATCTAGTTTTCAAAGCCGGATCTTCTGCCGCACAGGGAGCCGTCTTTATGGTGGTGGTGGGACGCCGAAATAAGACAATTGCGGACATTATAGTGTGATTTAACCAAATAATATAAAATTGGTCCTCATATGGGATCAATACAGTACGACACACGGCGGGCTGGGTCGGCGAAACAAGACCTTGCACCACCTTGAAAATCCCTAGGGCTCGTTTTCCTTCTATCTTTCATGTCGTCAGGATATATTCCAGCTTTATTCGTCTCTATAAAACGCCCAAAGAAAGTGGATTGCTTCTTTCTAACATGAGGAATTTTTTTTTTAAAAATTAATGAAGATAAACAGAAATCCCGTTCAACCTCTGATGGGTTATAATTAGGATATATATTGTTTTCAATTCCAAATAATATGAACAACTGCCGACATGAGAAAGTGGCATCACATTTGAAAATAGGGCGAATTGTGCTTAGGCCTATACGTTAAATAATAAAATAAAAAATAAAAAACAAACAAACAAACAAACAAAATCAAGAAGAAACTATGAACAAGAATAATATTAAAGTGGAGGTGTGTAAAGGCCTGGTGGTTCTAGTTATATAACGGACTTTACCAGATATTTAATTGACTTTCATCTGTTTAAAGTCACATGCATTGTAAGAACAGCATCAGACCTTCACATTCCCAGCCACTATATATTAACATGTGTTCGTGTTAAATACTGTTTGACTATATTATGCAGTTCCCTAGGTCTGTCTATTCTCAACACCTCCTCTATATTTATAGGTAAGTTGGATGCCTGCAAAAAATCCAATATTGGTATTCTCATTTCGTCATACCTCTTACACTTTAACAAGAAATGTTCTATATTATTGTCTTGAAGACATCCTGTTAACATGAGGAATAAGATTCCTTTGAGCATTGATCTTTCATAGGACATCATCATTACCCGTTTTCTTTACCCAATAAAAATACAGATTTGATTCGTTTGTTGGCTCTTTACTACAACATATTTTAGAAGGCATGGTCATTATCACTCGCAGGGAGCAGAGATAGAATTGTCTTTATATAAAATCATTAAAACTGATGATAGTAACAGATTTTTAAAAGAGGAATAAACTTGCACAGAAGAAAAGAAAGTTAAAATGTCTGAGGGAAATTGTAACTCTGTGGTTCTAGAAATAGGTGTTTTCATTGTTGTCGCTCCAGCTCATCCAGCTTTAAATGAGTACCTGCCTCTGCTCTTGAGTTAGGGAAGGCAAAGTCAACGAGGTTGGGTACAGAAACCCCCCGCTCCCCCCCCACCCCCCCCCCCGACCCCCCCCCCCCCCCCCTCCCCCCCCCCCCCCCCCCCCATAAAGCTGGTCTCTAACGCTTCTCTTTCCTACCTCAGTTTCTACTATGGGACCGTTACCATGACGATTTAGTTCGTTTGATTTTGGATCTTGTTTTTAAGGCTTCATAAAAAAATAATTTACAATAGATTTTTCTGTTTGAAGAATGGTTTAAAACAGATTAAGAAATGTACAAGTAAAATATTTTAAACATTTGATAAAGTTTACGCACTACTAGATAAATCTTCCCGCAACAGTCGAATGCACCAGTACGTTCGAAAATTTGTTTGTTGTTATTCCAAAGGTGTTGTTAAAAGCCTCTATTAATGATTACTTTTTTGTTTTGATCCATTAATTTTTAAACTTTTAAGTTCCGCGTTAGGACAATCAGGAAATCTTAATAATAAAAAATAATAAAAATAAAATAAAAACCTGAAATAATTGTTTATGACTTATCTCGATTATATCTGATTAACTTCGCTAGCAAGTCACTGGGGTGTAGGAAAAGACTGTCATGATCCGTTACATTATCATTTTGGTAAGATCTAATCATGCACTTTTCTTACCTGTTCAAAATTATAGAAGGTTAATAAAAATGGGGTACTTATATAAGAGTAAGCGGTTACATGTAGTTACATTATTCTTTGGTTAGCCGAAGCGGGTATCTATTCATGTAATCAAATATTATTTCTGTGTATGCGGTTGACCTGTCAAACGTGAAACGTGTATAAAAGAAAGAATGTTTTCTGACAGTTTTTTAGTAAAATATATGTCTTGAAATGTGTTAAACATTGTTAAACATTTAATAAATGGCACGCTAATCCAAACAACAGGTTTTAACATTAAATTGCTTGTTAAACATTGATTCTTGTAAAACACCACACGTATTTCTAATCTCAGCAAATTCGTCCTTCCAAGACCATGATTGAAGAAACCGCCTTGAACGCCACGGACGGGAAGACCCCGTTTCAGAAGACTATGGACCAGGTTTTTCTGCTGACCATGGCCATGTTGATACAATGTAAGTTCGCATGAAAACCCTGCAATCCTCCCCCTCTCCTTTGTTCTTGTTTGTTTGTTTGTTTTTAATTATGTTTGTTTTTTGTTTTTTTCGTTATTTCTTTTTTTTTCTTTCTGACAATACACTTATTACGACAATACGCTTCTAGAGTTCTGATCACCTACCGGTGCTTTTCAATTGTTGGCGACATTATTGCTTATACGACATGCATTACTTTAATCTGATTATCAAATAAGGATAGTAAGATCCTACATTTTCTGTAATTACGTGCCGTCTCCATATCAAAGTTTATCTTTATTATACCTCCATAATTTTCTGTTTCAAACAAGATATTAGAATTTGAAAGACGTCTTTGCTTGCGTACCGCCTAGTGTTTGGGTATCAGTTGTTCTCCTACCTGTTTATTTGAACCTTACCGCCCATGATAATTTTAAATAAACTGTTAATCCTCTTTATATGTTTGTTCAAACCACTTTATTTGTTTAAGTTCGATCTGCATCATTGTTTCACTTCACTCCATATTTTTTAATTATCTCTACATTCATATGAAACGCTTCCCATTCCTCCAAACATTCGTATTTTAAGGCTCTCTCTCACTGTCTCCCTGTCTCGCTCTCTCTATATCTCTATTCTCTCTCTATCTCCCTGCTCTCTCTCTCTCTATCTATTTCTCTCTCTTCTCTCTTTTTCTCTCATATACATACAAGTAAACGATATTTTAAACTATACAAATCTTCTTTTGAACTCTTATTTCCTTCCTGAGCGTATTTCTTTTCTGTTGGCAGTAAATACTGCATGCTTGTTTCCCATTGCGGTGCTGTGTTGTCGGATTATTTTAAGGGTCGCCTGAGATAATTCTGAAAACTTCTGAAAAACAAAAGAATTCAATCATTGTTTGTCAGGTAATTTCCACTTCAGTTTATTGTAATTAAAATCCTGGTGTTTTCATGCGTATATGGCGCTGATGAAGACTTTTTTTTCGATATACTTTATTATTACGAACAAGGAACCTGTCAAAACATGAAGAGAAATAATTGAAGACTCCATCGGAAAAACCAGACAGAAAAATTTTGTGGGAATGTATCAGTGTTCGTTACACAATGTTTTACTTAGACATTATGGAGAATTACATACCTAAGATGCATAGTAACACCAGAGAATGAACCAGAGTTGCGGCACTGCAGGAAGGATGGCCGGTGGCCGAGCAAAGTGGAAGCAGTTTGTTGCTGCCCTACAAGACGCCACCAGGCGTGATGGCCACTGAGTGCTTTGACAGTCGGCGGCTAAGGATCAAAGAAGATTATGGGGATACTTTTATAAAGCTTACATATAGAACATTGTGTCCTATTTTTTTTTCACACCAGTGATGCAGTGCGGCTTCGCTTTCCTGGAGGTTGGGATGGTGAGAAGCAAAAACGTGAGCAGTATTATGATGAAGACCGTGCTTGATGCATGTAAGTATTTTTTTGTTAATTTTTTAAATTGTTTTTTGTTTGAAAGTGCAAAGTTGGCGAGGATAATAGTAGCCCACTTCAGTCATAACTGACTATGGGAATGCACCCCTGAGGTGACAGCCCTTCAGTCATAACTGACTATGGGAATGCACCCCTGAGATGACAGCCCTTCAGTCATAACTGACTATGGGAATGCACCCCTGAGGTGAAAGCCCTTCAGTCATAACTGACTATGGGAATGCACCCCTGAGGCGAAAGCCCTCAGCTGATTTTTTTGTTTTCGAGTGTTCCTTTTGGCGTGTAATTTTCTCCTCTGCTTGTTGTGAAAGCTTCTTGTCGCCCAATCTGAGGTGATGCCGTAGGGAGCAACGCCACTTGATGCGATCGGCAGCTTCACCAGTTGATGAGGGTAACCATGACGATAATGTGTCCTGGCGTGTCCGCTTGGCTAAGAACGCTTGCCAGTCTGGACAATAGTTACCGGATTCCTGGTTCAAAACTTGGTAACGTCAAGCTCCATTCTACCCAGCTGTAAATGGGTTATCTCACTCTGCTCTTGAGATAGGGAAAGCAAAGACAGCAAGGAAGGAATCTGGTCACCCCACCTCATAAAACTGGACCTGGTATTGTGAAGTCCCTACCACGTGACTCTCCTGTGGTATTTTCTGCTATGGGACTTCCTTTACCTTTTACCTATTCGGCCTTAATTAGTTTAGGTACTTGATAAATGCAGTTTTGTAAAATTTAGGACGACAACAGCAGATAAATTAGTTACAGCTACCAGGTAATATCTATGGACATTACAATTCTTAACAACTACCTTCCAGCATTAAAATAAAAATAAGGCGAAGGTGTTCTGAGATTGAATCCGCAATCTCGTAATATTGAAATATAACAAAGAGGGAAACTACATTAAGACTGAATAAAAATGGTGAACTCTTGACTAGTTTTATATCGTTACAAAGATCAAATTTTTTTTTACATTCCAGCCCAGCAAGACAGGCCTTTATTAGGGAAAGAGGGAGTTAAAAACTGTGTGTATATATATATATATATATATATATATATATATATATATATATATATATATATATATATATATATATATATATATATATATACACACACACACACACGTATACATGCATACATACATCAAAGATGAAAAAAAAAAACCAAGTAACGAAATATTGAAAATAATCACAAAAGGGTAAAAGAAAAGAAAAAAGTACTCGTAAAACAGTGAGGATAAAAAGAATACAGCTCAAAAGTTTTGAACCAAGTTTACACTTAAACGTCACCATGGCAACTGTAGCATAGTCTAACTGGGCTGATAGGAACTGTTTAGTGACGTCATCTGTCATTAACTTCTTGAAAAATATTCAATACCAGTTATTGGTGTTATCTCCTAGTTGTTGCTGGCATTGCCTACTGGACTATTGGATTTGCATTCGCCTACAGTGAAGGAAACAGTTTCATTGGCTGGCATCATTGGGCGACAGCAGAGCTTCCAGATAGCAAGCTGGCGTATTTCTTCTATGAATTTGTCATCGCGTCAACGGCATCCACCATAGTGTCCGGAGCTGTAGCTGAGAGATGCGAAATGGTAGCATACCTGGTAAAATTTAACTAGAGTATCGGCTGTTCGTTGTACATATTACAAAGAACGCCCACGAGGAGACATTGAAAAACAATTTCCCGAGCTTTTCGTATTGAAAATGAAATTCTTTGTATGTCACCATAACATTGTTTGGGTTAAGGCTGCAAATAAAGTATTATTTATCCTTAACACGTGTATCTGCTCAAGGTTATAACATGTCATAATCTGGTGAATAATTCTCGGACAGCCATTCTAGCGTGTGAATGTTGTGCTTGCTGTGAGACGGTACTGAAGCAGCAATTGAATATCTTTTTATACATATAATGCTTCATACTTGTTTATGCAAATAAAACGTGAATTAAAATGACGTGAACGTGAATTAAAATGACGTGAACGTGAATTAAAATGACGTGAACGTGAATTAAAATGACGTGAACGTCAGTAAAAGTCTAAAAACTAGAATATTTCATGAACATAGATTCTTCTTCGTTCCCAATTTAAGCCTCATTCGGAGCATGATAATTTCGAGTGGGAGACTGGTTATAGCGCTTACTCATTGGCACAGTTACTACTGGGTTTTAAATTAGGTAGCATCACGCACCAGTATTCTTTTTCTCTTCTTTGATCCTTAGCCGCCGACCGTCAAAGCAGTCAGTGGCCATTACGCCTGGTGGCGTCTTGTAGGGCAACAACAAATTGATTCCACTTTGCTCGGTCGGCGGCCATCCTTCGTACAGTGCCCCAACTCTGGTTCATTCTTTGCATTTCAGCCTCCACAGTCCTCCGCCAAGTTGTTTTTGGTCGGCCTCTCTTTCGTTTTCCTTCAGGGGTCCATAGCATAGCTGTTCTTGTGATGGCATCGGGGTCTCTTCTGAGGACATGGCCAACCCAGCTCCAGCGTCTGCCAGCTATGATGATGTGCATGTCCTCTTGCTTGCTCCGAGTAAGCAGATCTTGGTTGGTGATGATATTCGGCCAAAAGATTCGGAGAATTTTTCTTAGGCATGTTGTGTCAAAAGAGGACAATTTCGACATTTCCTTCTCTGTAACTCTCCAGCATTCCGCACCATAGAGAAGCACAGAAAGCACACAGCTCTGATATAATCCTAATTTTACCGGTTAGGGTTAGGGTTAGGGAAGTATACCAAGCTATAAAAGGATGCCTTGTCCTACTAACTTGAGCTACGAGAGGCAAGTGAGGAAGAGAACCAGTCACTTCACATTAAAATAGAGCTCGTAAATGTGAAATCACTAACATATCACTTTCCTACGGCAGTTACTGTCACGGTGCTACTGTTACGTTAAAGAGCATAAGGCCACCATGAAATCTTGCACCAACATATTTTCTTTGCTCTTGTAGTTGTAGTTTCTGTAATTAGTTTTTCAAAAATGGTTGTCAGACGCTAGTACAAGCTTACATTAGGCACCTCTACGACATGGTGCAGGAGAGAGCAGTTTCTATTCTTCTTTGTCTCCTCAAAGATTGCCGAAAGTCATAATGGGTCAAGAACAAAGATAACGAAATATAAATTGATAATGATTTCACAAAAGATGGCAAGTTTGATTCAGAAACAGCAAGAAAATGCTAAATTTGTTTGCTGTCAGCAACTATGGCTTGATATGGTGACATATATATGTGCAAAGTTATGCATGGAGGCATACCTTGAGTCATCCTTATATGACCACCAGCTATGCACAATGCTACAGTATACGTACTTGGAAGTGAACCTATGTCTGTGAGGCTAATTATATCCTCACTGACTCTTGAAATCATCCACACACTTCCCGCGATTCTCCCTGTGGTGAAACATGTTGAGAACCCACCATTGATAACTAAGCTTGGAGAAGTCACTTGAGCCCCAGGCGTAATTCCTAGGCTTTGACTTGATTGACTGCATGCAGAAGGATCTCACTATGGACCCAGTAATAGGCAGGGGAAGCTGAGAAGCGGCTCTATGCAGGACGTGAAAATTCCTTGAGAGAGCCCAGAACCAGAGTTCACTAAATTAGCTCTGCACAGTTGGAGAGCCCCCTTGGATGGCGGGGAATGCACAGTATGTCACGCACTTCTTACTCCTAGCTTGGAACTATATGTGGCGATCCTTTAAATGCAAGCCAAGCTGGAAAAACTGGAGCTCATGACTTCAACTCAACACGTTTGGGAATGACAGAAAAGCCACAGGAAAAGCCTAGATCTACAATGCAGATAATACCAAAGCGTCTTCAACTTGGCATTGGCTGCTAAAGAGCGAAAAGCTCAGCAGCCCTAGTTAAACAACAACAACAACAATATGTGCAAAGTTACAAAATTGACACTGTTGTCATCTGTCAGCTACAGTAACTTTTAATGCACTCATGTTCACATTGACAGACAGGTAGATATGAGTAACACGATCTTATAAGATCATCATCATCATTTTTCTATTCGCCCTTTATGGAGAAGGGAGACATCACTGCCGCTGGTCCCCTTGCTGGAATCCTGCACCAAGCACTCATATTATTTTGCAGCCGTGGTTTCTGTAACAATTTGTTCCACATGATGATGTTGCAAGTCTGATACACAATTTATATTAGGCGTCTTGCACAACATGCCAGAGGAAGATTTGCATATTAAACCTGCAACGTGTCGTTTTTGCTGTTCTGCACGGTTCAGAGTCATGCACTAGAACTTACAAGTAATGGCAAACTATCATAAGTAGGTACCTGCGCTTTATAGAAAAATTAAAATGGCATGACAAGATCACCAATGTGGAACTAATGGCAAGAGCTAGACAAGTGCTGGTGGAACGGTGGGGGTGGAAGAAGATGACTTTGATGTTGGATAGGACACACATAGAACAAACCTATTGATAGCATTACTAGGCAGTCTTTGTTCTTGAATCTCCGAGGCAATAGCAAAAGAGCAAAACCAAAAAATATGAAGAAGACAAAAATGAGATAATCTTAAAAAGAATAAAGCAGCCATGGAATGAACTAGAATAGATGGCACCAGGACAGGTGCGCTAGGCGTGAAAAGGTTGAAGACCTAATCTCCACGGAGAGCATCAAAATGATAATAATGGAGCTAGAGTTTCAATGTCTAAAAACTCGCTTTACAATCTATTTTAATTATTTATGTTGAACTGTTTCTTGAATATTTACGTTTAATGAATGGTTTGTTATTTATCTTTACAGGATTTATCTACCCCGTCGTGAGCCGCTGGGCGTGGTCTCCAGAAGGTTGGCTGAATCAGGGCATGGAATATGTAATTGGTGGTGCTAACGAGACTATTGCCTTTCACGTAAGACTCTCTTGTATTTTATATTTTACATCATAATTTAATTGCGGTGTTTTTCGCTTTTGTAGGGGTGAGTAAAGAAGAGGGAGTTGCTGGAGTTAGTTGTATTGCTGCAGTTGTTGAATACAATCGTTGCAAAAGTGTTGCAAGGTAGTTGTTAATGTTCTTACAAAGAATAATTTGAAGTTGAGATTAAGAAATGGTATGTAGACGGATATAGAGAGAAACAAAGGACGACAAGATACACACTTAGGTATATATTTTGCGTTTTTGTTTGCTTGTGTTTATGTTTGCTTGTGTTTATGTGTGCTTGTGTTTCTGTGTGCTTGTGTTTATGTGTGTGAAAAAACCTGCACACATATACAAACTAAGTATTCATTTATCTTAAATAACTTTATGCCATCTCAGGATTTTGCCGGAAGCGGAGTTGTCCATGGTGTTGGAGGAACAGCATCCTTTTTTGGTGCCTTAATCCTGGGACCCCGTATTGGACGCTTTCATCCTGAATACAGCAAGGCCATCCCAATTAGGGGGCACTCAATTCCGGTATGTTTGTCCTTTTTTTTTTTAAAGGCTTCTTTTTATGACCCTTTTTACGCAAAACTGACAGGAATCCCGCTTCAAACGACTTATCAGCAATGAAGGCGACTTAGTCATAATTTGTCAGCATAAAGGATTGATTTGAATAAGCTCGAACATCTATCTTCAGCGAAGGAAAGTTCAATAAATGTAAATCGAAGCAACGATAGCTGACATCCAACGACTTCTTCTTCTTCTTCGATCCTTAACCACCGACCGTCAAAGCAGTCAGTGGCCATCACGCCTAGTGGCGTCTTGTAGGGCAACAACAAATTGATTCCACTTTGCACGGTCGGTGGCCATCCTTCGTACAGTGCCCCAACTCTGGTTCATTCTTTGCATCTCAGCCTCCACAGTCCTCCGCCAAGTTGTTTTTTGGTCGGCCTCTCTTTCGCTTTCCTTCAGGGGTCCAAAGCATAGCTGTTCTTGTGATGGCATCGGGGTCTCTTCTGAGGACATGACCAACCCAGCTCCAGCGTCTGCCAGCTATGATGGTGTGCATGTCCTCTTGCTTGCTACGAGTAAGCAGATCTTGGTTGGTGATGGTATTCGGCCAAAAAATGCGGTGAATTTTTCTTAGGCATGTTGTGTGAAAAGAGGACAATTTTGACATTTCCTTCTCTGTGACTCTCCAGCATTCCGCACCATAGAGAAGCACAGAAAGCACACAGCTCTGATATAATCTTAATTTTGTGCTTGTGCTGTATTGGGAGGACTTCCAGATGTTATTTAGGCTAAAGAAGGCTGTTCTTGCCTTGTTCATTCTGATGTTGATGTCTTTGCCTGCCCCACCGTCTGGTGTTACTATGCTTCCTAGGTATGTGAAGGTATCTGTCTGTACCAATTGCTGATTCCTTACTGAAATGGGCTCAGGGTTGCTCACATTGAGCGTCATGACCTCAGACTTCTTTAATTGATGTTCAAGCCCACCTGCTGGCTAAATTTATTAAGTCTATCCGTTTTTTTCCTGGATGTGTTGATGTGAATGTGCCAGCAGTGCAATGTCATCTGCATATTCCAGATCTTCCAATGTAGAAAATGTAGTCCATCTTATTCCTCTTGGACTGCCCTCTGTTGTCTGGCGCATCACCCAGTCTATGACTGTTAAAAAAAGAGTGGTTGATAAGGGGCATCCCTGTCGTACTCCTGTCTTCACCTCGAAGGTTAGGTTGCTCTGCCCAACACTACACGTAAAGTTGGCATAGAGGCTTTTTATGATTGCCACTATGCAGCTTGGAATTCCATAAGCCCTCAGTATTTTCCATAAACTGTCCCTATGTATGCTGTCAAAAGCCTTTTCAAAATCAACAAAATTGATGTAAAGCTGTCTTTGCCATTCTGAGCACTGCTCTATAATGTTCCTGAGAGTGAATATATGGTCTACACATCTTCTGTTCTTTCTAAATCCTGCTTGTTCTTTCCTCAGTTTGTAGTCTACTGCCTTTGAAATTCTCTGTATAATTATCCTGCCTAGTATTTTGCTGGGAACTGAGAGAAGAGACATCCAACGACAAAGACAATATAATAGTCATCCAAATCAACCACGCAAGCTTAGCCTTCAATGTCATTGACTGAGACACAGCCGTTAACTGCTGGAGGTCAAACGGAACAGTTAATGATCAAGACATGGCTGTCCTGGAAGTGGCTGACCTTGAAAGAAAACTGGTTAAATTCATTTGTAAAAACTGGTTCAATCCTCTGGACGAAATCTGCCAGTGTTGCGTGGCTAAGCCCTTATAGACTGTTCATTATCATTTTTTGGCTACACCGGCTTTCCCAACGTTGGCAACACACCCTGCCGTATCACTGCAACAATTATGATAGTTATTTTTACATGATTCTGATATATATATATATATATATATATATATATATATATATATATATATATATATATATATATATATATATATATATATATATATATATATATATATATATATATATATATATATATATATATATATATATATATATATATATATATATATATATATATATATATATATATATATATATATATATATATATTAGCAACAACCCGCCAAAATTGGCAGATTTTTAATTATAGTGTGTTGTTTCTGTTACACGTCGCGGATTCCTGCTCCCAATATATGTTCCTTATTATCCTAAGATCTTTCCCGTCTATATTTAGTTCATGTAAAATATCAAAAAGGTCTTGGTGTTTCACTTTGTCAAAAGCTTTTGGGTAGTCTATAAAGCATAGATAAAGGTCTCTTTGTACCTCAATACATCTCTCCATGATCATTGATAGTGTAAAAATTGCATTTCTGGTACCTTTATCAGCAACGAAACCGAATTGAGTTTCAGACATTTCTGGTCGTATTCTAATTTTTGTCCTTCCATTATGATGTGAAGGAGTATTTTGGTGACATGGCTCATTAGGCTGATTGTTCTATGTGATTCGCATTCTGTTGTTCCTGGTTTATTAGGTATAGTGATGAATACTGATCTGCAGATGTTTGGGGGGTATCTCTCCTGTGTCATATATCTTGTTCAAGGGTTTTGTTATTTCCTCTATGCCAAGTTCTCCTAGTGCTTCATAGATTTCTACAGGAATATTGTCAGGCCCCGGTGCATTACCATGCTTCATTTTCTTAATAGCGTATTCAACCTCGTCTTTCAATATGGGTGGACCTTCCCTGTTTTTTTCTTATGTTTGGTTTATCGCGTCTATCATCATCGTATAGCTCCTCTATATATTCTGACCATCTATATAAAGTATCTTCTTTGTCCATTAGAATATTTCCTTCCTTTGACTTTATACATCCTGTCTGAATGCAGGTACGCTGCCCTGATATTTCTCTTACTTTTTGTGTGCATAGTTTTATTATCACTGTTTTTGTTGCTCTCGATTTCTTTGCATTGCGCGTTGAGCCATTCCTCTTTAGCCACATTGCATTTCCTCTTTATTTCTCTATTTAATTTTTGATATTCTTTGTCATCATTTTTCGCCAGTCTTCTCGATTCCATGAGGTCTAAAATTTCTTGTGTCATCCATGTTTAATGTTCCTTTTTCCCTGGATTGGGAATATGTTCTTGCATTGACATCTCAATACATTTATTGAATTCCTACCATCTCTCCTCTATCGATGTAAGGCCAGCAAGTGCTTCGAATTTATTCCTTACCGATATGGTGAACTTTTCTCTCATATCCTCATTGGTCTTCAACATGTTTGTTTGGACAAATATATAAATTAAAAAATAATATGGTAAGAAATCAGTTTTACAAGTAAACGGTACACATGAGACATGTTGTTTGGAACTTGGGGGTTCTTTTTGATTTCTTGAGTATTTTCAGTTTCACTCTTAATATATATATATACTGTATATATATATATACTTATATATATTTATATATATATATATATATATTTATATATATATATATATATATATATATATTATATATACAGATATGTTATAATATATTTATATATATACCAGTCTATATTTATATATTTTATATGTACTAAACAATATCAAACATTAATTTTATGTCTTTTGTTTAATAATGGTAACATATGATAAGGGTCATAACGTAATAATGGTAACAGATGATAAAAGTGATAACTTAATAATGATAACCGATTACAGGGATTATAATTTAATAATGATAACCGATGATAAGTGTCATAACTTAATAATGATAACAGATAAGTGTTATAACTTAATTTCCATAAACAGACCAGTCTGTTTTGTGTGATTTTTCTGTCAACAACCCATCGCTTTTTTATTCCGTGCTCACAGTTTGCATCCTTGGGTATTCTGATTCTGTTCATTGGGTTCTTGGCGTTCAATGGCGGCTCACAGATGTCCGTCTCTAGCCCAGGCGATGGCAATGTGATTAGTCTAGCTATTGTGAATACTGTGATCTCAGCTGCCGTGTCTGCATATGTGACACTTATCATTCACAAGTAAGTTGTGATAGCTGTTATTTATTGCTTGTAACTTTGTTTGATCACTGGCGTAAACCTTTGTTTTATGTATTGTAATCATGTGTTAACACATTGTTGAATGTATGTATGACGAATATTGCTTACAACCAAGTAGCTCCTACGTCAGTGTTATTACTGGTAGGTTCCTTTCTATCATATACAACAACCAACAATTTACATCATCACCGCCCTTTAACTTTCCAAAGAGCATAGGCGTTCAACAAACTTATTCCATATCTTCCTGTCCCGTGTCATTAGCTCCAGGTCTTTCCATGCAGGGCTAGACTAAGCTACAGCTTAGGACCTCGCAGTCTGAAGGGGCCTCTCTTGCCAAGTTCAGATTTTACATGGCCTTATTCTCTTACCAATTGCCACGAAGGCCCTCCACAGCTTCCTAGAGCTTAGAGCATCGCCATTTCTAAATTTGGCCCGGTTACCATGTCTTCATCATTTTTCGTTTCGTTATCTAGCTCTCTTCTCCGTGTGATTTTTAATCTATCTCTGCATCTTTTACCATAGGGAGTCCAGAACAAGACTGCCTTGTAATGTTATCGATTGTTTTCTTCAGTGTGTATCTTATCCATTACTGTGTCTTCTTATGTCTCTTTTACCACTGGTACTTTTCTGGTTCTGGTCATCAGTTACACATTAGTGATCTTATCATACTACTTCGATCCTTCTATTGTATATAACTTAATATATATATATATATATATATATATATATATATATATATATATATTATATATATATATATATATATATATATATATATATATGTTTTTTGGGTTTTTTTTCGTACGCCCGCTATTACTCGAGGCGAAATCTCAGGTTAGTATGTCTAACCTGAGACTGGTTTTACGTGAGTATCCCTTTTTTCTTGCACAGAGACAGGTGTCCCTCGCCATTCAGGCAGATACTCGCCGATTTCGGAGGTACCCATTAGAGCTGGGTCGGCTCAGGAGCCGCCAGTCCCTGGTCGACGACACTCCTTCAAATGTCTTCGCCAGGGCTCGAGTTAATCCAGTCCAAATCCCGGTCGACGAAAATCTTCAAATGTCCTCGCCCGGGTTTGATACTGGGTCACCCGGTCGCCAGCGCAGTGTGGTAACCACTACGCTAGCGCGACTCCCTTTTGTATATATACATAATGTTGTAGTTATTTAACTAGGACTGCTGAGCTTCTCGCTCTTTAGCAGCAAATACCAAGTTGAAGACTCCTTGGTATTATCTACACTGTAGATCTTTTCCTGTGGCTTTTCTGCCATTCCGAAACGTGTTTAAAGAGTTGAAGTCATGAACTCCAGTTTCTCCAGCTTGGCTTGCATTTAAAGGATCGTCACATCTGGTCCCAAGCTAGGAGTAAGAAGTATCTGGCATACTGTGCATTCCGCGCCATCCAAGGGAGCTCTCCAACTATGCAGAGCTAAAATACTGTACTCTGGTTCCGGGCTCTTCCATGGAATTGTCACGCCCTGCACAGAGCCACTTCTCAGATTCCCCTGCCTATCACTGGGTCCATAGTGAAATCCCTCTGCATGCAGTCAATCAAGTCAAAGAATTACGCTTGGGGCTCAAGTGACTTCTCCAAGCTGAGTTATCACTGCTGGGTTCTCAACATGTTTCACCACAGGGGGAATCCCTGGAAGTGTGTGGATGATTTCAAGAGTCAATGAGGATGCCATTAGCCTGGAGAGAGATGCGATAAGATCACAATGTGGAACTGATGGAAAGAGCTAGACAAACCAACGAAATAAGAGGTCATAACAAGACAATAGTTGTGGTTAGGACCATCATTGACGTAATGGAAAAAATATCTAACAGCATCATATGCAACTTAAACATATGCACCTAAGTTGTGTGTTTGTGTGCAGAATAAAGCGATAGTCATCATATTGTGCTTGTTCACTGACGTTAACTTTTGTTTACATGTATGTTATTTTTATTGTATCGTGTATTTTTGAAGCCAACGTTTTACTATTGTCCTTTTAACACAGAATTGGCATCCGTGGTCGCACGTGGAATGTGTTGTATACAGTCAACGGATCTCTGGTTGGCATGGTATGTTTGTATATTTAATATTTCAAATGTAGCCTGTTGCTTGGTCCCCCCCCCCCCTCACCTATTTTTTGTTAGCTTAAGCGCTACACAAATCTCAGACCTGTAGTTTTCATCATCATCAACACCATTTTCCTAGCTGTTACCCTGAAGCTACTGCTGCAATGTCACACGAATACTTTGATGAAGGTTCATGGATATTTGCTGCAGTGGTGGCTAAATGCTTTATACGAGTAGCGAAAATCGAAATGATTCCCCTTTCCTTTGAAGATCATATTACTTTTTGTGGGTTATATTTATATTGCTGCTGTCATTTTTCTTTGCAAGAATTAAACTGTATTTTTTTTTCTCTCTTCATTGATAGATATACTTATTTGTTCCTGCAAAAGTTTTGTTTTAATTCTTTTTAACCGTATATGCGAGTTCAGCTACTTTTGCACTCAACAGATAAGGGTGGGACCAAGAATAAAACTCTTTAAAAGTCATGCAGACTTGCCAAGACAGGCATGCATGGCCACAAATATCTCTTGATGGCGCTTGACACTTTGTTCCTGGCGCTTTGATAACATTTTCGTTAGACTATCAAGTATTTTCTGTCTTTATCCACTACTGCCTCTTTCTTCCTTCTTTTAATCTCTTGTCAAATTGTGATCTAGCTTTCCTCTCCTCAAAACCTGAACCAAAACACGGACATATTTTCTTCTGTACTTGCTCCCTTTCTTTTCCCCGGCGAAATCGTTGACTATCCTTTATTCCCTTCTGTGGTGAAACATGTCGAGAACCTAGCGTTGCACACTAAGCTTCAGATGTAGCTCTAGCTTTTACCTGGTTGGATGCAGGCATGACGATGTCAATATAGACCCATGTTAGACAAGCGTGCTGGGAAGGGGCTCTGTGTAGGACGTGACAATTCATTCAGATAGCCCAGAAGTAGAGCAAAGTAATTTAGCTCTGCATATTTGGAGCGCCCCTTGGATGGAGGGGTATGCACAATATACCACTCGTTTCTTCCTCCTGGCTTGGGACAAGATGGGATAATCTTTTAAATGCAAGCCAAGCTGGAGAAACTGGGGCTCATGACTTTAACTCAACACGTTTCGGAATGGCATCAAAGCCACAAGAAAAGCCTAGATCTACAGTGTAGATAATACCAAGGAGTCTTCAACTTGGTATTGGCTGCAAAAGAGCGAGAAGCTCAGCAGCCCTAGTTAAACAACAACAACAACAACAACAACAACAACAACAGCAACATATTCTTTATCTTTAATCGTACGGGACTCGACTACCTATTTTCGTTGCCTCGTAGACTTCTCTATAGAACCATTGGATTACAGATTTAACACTTCTGTCCTAGGCGGTTTTTAAAGCGTTTTCCAAGCACTTAATTGGACGCCACATTCTTTCGCACTGGATGTTTTTCATCACAGTAAATATTTCATAATTATGTAAAAATCATTGTAAAATGGACTGAGGTTTATTCTGAAGTGCTTAAGCCTTATACACAAAAAATATATTTGCTTTGAATTGTGTGAAGTGTAGACGTGCGAAAATACCGATATAACCAAAAGAGCCACCAGGCAGCCTTTGGAAAAATGATGTGCCAAATGGGGGCCGTTCACGAATTATGTATTGCAAAGAGGGGAGGGGGTTGCCTAGATTGCTATGTTTTGTTACAAGGGGGGGGGGGGGGGTCTGAAATGTTACATAACGCAGAAAAAAATCCACTGATAATTCATAAGAAACAGGCTATACAAAGTTTCTGCTTTCCGTACATATGACTGTATCAGTCAGTGACAAAGAGCGAACATTCAGTGCACAGAGGTTTCTATAAGTCAGCACAGAGGTTTCTATAAGTCAGCATAGAATTTCTATATCTATGGAAGTCAGTCTCTGATTCTGATTTATAGTGATATATCTGGTGATTACGTCATTATTTCTGTCAGTCTTGTATTTTATGTGTACATTTGATTAAATTACGGATATTCTATAACAATTTAGCTGTCGAGAACTGGCAATTTGTTAGTCTGTTTACGTGGAGCTTCAATCAGGCCTACATAATATTTGTAGACAAGGTGAGATAAATAGTTGGGCCTAATTACTACACAAGTGCAGATAAGCTGTTGTAAAGCTTTACCACCACAGAGGTGTTACGTAATTTTAAGGGGAAGGAGTGGTTTTTGTTATGCACACGTTACAGAGGAGATGGTGGCTGTACATGTCAAAAACTGCGTTACGTAATTTGTGAACGGCCCCCTATCTTGGCGTTCTAAGCGGCTTCTGTGGTAGAAAAAAGTTAAGTCTGTTAGAGCAGACTTATGACTGTGATTGGCTGTATTAATAACACTAAGAGAATGAGTACTTGAATAGATAGATGTTTACATGCTTACTCTGACAAACAAATATATATTCTTTTTGGTCAGGTGGCTATCTGCACTGGCTGTGATAGGCTCAGACCGTGGGCTGCTGTTATTGTGGGTGCAATTGCAGCAGTGGCATTCAATTTTACGTCTTGGCTCATGTGCAAATTGAAGATTGATGATCCCGTGGACGCTATTGCAGGTAGGTCTGGTTAAAATGTTTGACTTATTAATTGCAGACAGCCACCTTTGTTTTTCATTACCGGTACTGGTAATATTGGTGAGATTGCTACCGCAAAGACTGTTAATTTTGAAGATGCTAATTGAACGTGAAAGTGTTTCCCAATCCGTATTTGACAACAACCCTAGATACAATATTTCTAACAGTCCAGTGATCGATAGAGTTGGTATATGCTAAAATGATGAGATTGAAAATGTACCTGATATTAAGAAAAATATAATGTGAACAAATGCAGAAATTAAGTTAGACTACAGTTTATAAAATGAGTGATTGTGTTCTTGCTAGGAATGTGATAATCATAACTCGCCATCATAATCATAACTCGCCATCATAATCATAACTCGCCATCATAATCATTTTCCATTGTTGCTCCCTATGGAGCATGGAGGCCGCAGTTTAAGCTGGCACCCTTGCAGGAAGCCTGCACAATGCATTCATGTGCTCTCGCAGCATTGGTTACTGTTGCACTTAGTCTTACAGGAAGAGGTCGCCTGCCCCAATGCACATCATCATATTAGTGGCATCATATAAGAGACCCATTTGAACTACGTGGATAATCGAAACGGCTGACGCTTAAAGGGTTAACGATCAATATGTCTGTTAAAAAATGTCCGGGACGTTTGTGGAACATCTGTGAGACCCTTTTTGGGGCTGTTTTGAGAACCACTGTCACTGAAGACTGAATGAGGAAAATAGAAAAGAAGTAGTTGGTTTTATCAGCACAATACATCAGCTACACAGACAGGCAAAAATACATCAGCTACACAGACAGGCAAAAGTACATCAGCTACACAGACAGGCAAAAATACATCAGCTACACAGACAGGCAAAAATACATCAGCTACACAGACAGGCAAAAATACATCAGCTACACAGACAGGCAAAAATACATCAGCTACACAGACAGGCAAAAATACATCAGCTACACAGACAGGCAAAAATACATCAGCTACACAGACAGGCAAAAATACATCAGCTACACAGACAGGCAAAAATACATCAGCTACACAGACAGGCAAAAATACATCAGCTACACAGACAGGCAAAAATACATCAGCTACACAGACAGGCAAAAATACATCAGCTACACAGACAGGCAAAAATACATCAGCTACACAGACAGGCAAAAATGAAATGGTTTGGCATTATCAGAATGCAGGGAATTTATTTGAAAGTGTAAGATTTAAGTAGTAGTACATGATGTAAACGAAAAAGCTACAGACTTTATAAACGGGTGCTTGCCTAGAATAGAAGGACTGAAATGGTATGACAAAGTCACAAATGTGGAATTGATGGCAAGAACCAGACAAAAGCCAGTGGAACAAGAGCTGAGAAGAAGACGCTGGCGATGGATAGGACACACATTGAGGAAACTTGTTGTTAGCATTACAAGGCAGTCCTTGTTCTGGAATCCACAGGGAAAGAGAGGCAGAGGTATACCAAAAAGCACATGGAGAAGAGAACTGGATACAGAGGTGAAAATAATGAGGAAAACATGCAAAGAACTTGAGTGGATGGCACAGGACAGGAAGACTTGGCATGTGTTTGTTGAAGGCCTATGCTCCTTGGGGAGCTAAAGGGTATTGATTGATTGATGAGATGATGTAGGATTCAAATAATGGTGACACTAGACAGACGGGTGGAAGTTATCCTCACTTTCCTTTTCACTCCTCACGAAGCACGAGACCACCACTACAGCTTGCCTCCCTTGCAGGTAGCATGCACAAAAAACTCACATACTTTTGTAGCAGTGGTTTCCTTAGCTATTTCTTTTACATGATAAGGTTGCCAGCCTCATGCCCAGCCTCATGCCCAGCCTCATGTCCAGCCTCATATTAGTCGCCTTGTGTGACACGCATGATGCAGTAGTGCTTTTCTTGTTGTCTCTTCAGAGACCTGCGGGAATTACGGGAGGCAAATAATGGACAGTCTTGCATTAAATCTAGAAGACAAATAGTAACTGAACACGAGTGGCACACAAACAATAAGAAGTGCTTCTCCCTGCGATGTTTAAGAGCACTTGTGGGGAAAAAAAAAACAATGTGTGTAAAAGGTAACTACTATTTTCGGGATCTTCTTTGCCTTACTCTTGAAACATGCATTCAGAGATGCACCTGAAGGAATATGCCTTCACACTTGGTCAGAAGGCCGTCTGTTAAATCTCGCAAGGCTGAAGGCAAAATCAAACATCAGAAGGATCTCTATTAGAGACTTGTTATTCGCTGATGATGCTGCAGTCGTCACTCAAATCCAACAGGAGCTTCAGAGCTTGATGAATCGCTTCACCCAAGCATGAAATGACTTTGGCCTCACAATAAGCCTAAGGAAAGCAAATGTGCTGAGTCAGGATGTGGGTGCTGCACCAGTTATCACTATCGATAACTATGAATTGGCAGTGGTGCAACACTTCACATACCTGAGGTCTACCATCAATGACAAACTCTCTTTGGACACAAAAATTGACAGCCGCATTGGCAAAGCTGCAGCTACCTTTGCCCGCCTCACATCGCGTGTTTGGGGAAACTCCAAACTCACAATACTTCTATATGGTAGCGAGACATGGAAAACCTATGCTAAACAAAGAAGAAGGCTCAATACCTTCCATCTACGGTGTCTACGCCACATCCTCGGCTTTTCGTAGAAAGATAAAGTCACATATATGGATGTGTTGTCACGTGCTGGCTTTCAAAGCATGTATACATACAGTACTTAGACAGCGCAGGCTACGCTGGCTTGGCCATGTCCGCCGCATGGAAGATGGTCGCATCCCGAAAGATATCTTCTACGGGCAACTAGCAGATGCCAAAAGAACAGTTGGGCCACCGCAGCTGAGATTCAAAGATGTGTACAAGAGAGACATGAGGGCACTGGGCATACATCCAGCAACCTGGGAGGATGAAGCTGCCGATCGCACCAAGAGGTGATGCTGTCTGCACCGCCACCTCAGTTTGGGTGAAAAGAAACTCACACAACAAGCAGAAGAGAGGATAAAACGTCGAAAGGAACCCTAGGAAAATAAGCAGCTGAGGGATGTCACCTCAGGGGCGCATTCCCATAGTCAGTTATGACTGAAGGGCTGTCACCTCAGGGGCGCATTCCCATAGTCAGTTATGACTGAAGGGCTGTCACCTCAGGGGCGCATTCCCATAGTCAGTTATGACTGAAGGGTCTATTATTATGATTATTTTAGTGTTGATTATTTTTGTGAGGTACAAATGAAGGCGCTAAGAACATCTCATAATTAAGTTTGGAATGTTCATATATTGTCTGTAACGATATTTTGTTTTATTCTTCATAGTTCACTTTAGCGGAGGTGTTTGGGGTTGTATCTCTTTAGCTTTCCTGGACTACGACAGTGGTATACTCAGAAACTGGGACAGGAAATCTGGGCTTGTAAGTATTATTATATTTAATTTATTGCAGAAATTATATTAAGTGTTATTAAAAAAAAAAAAAAACATTCCTCGTTCTTCTACAACAGCTAGATTGCATTAAACTCTTTACCACAGATACAGTACGGCTCTTTATTCTAAGCTGGTTTTGACTGAGTCAGTCCAGTTCTTCTGTCTCCAGTACTTTCCTACCTATGTCATTTTTTTTTTCTTTTTTGTCTGGGTACCCTGGAAATAACACCTCCTTGAAATAACATAAGGGAGTGAGAATGTTAAAAGTGTTGCTAAGTATCAGTTATGATAGGAAACAATATACAGTGTGTTACAAAAGGAGGCAATCTGATCATCAGAGATAGTTTTCCTATCGCACAAGTGTTTCGGCCCTTTTATCTCCTTTACACTCTGGAGGGGAAGGGACGGGGTGGACCCACTTGTGTCATGACTGCGCTGGGAATTCAGCCCACTCAACCTTGGTTGCGACTTTTGATTTCACTCCTGGTTTTATTCATGTTGCCAGCTTGAAACAATTGTGAAAATAACCATTATGTTGTATTAAAACTTACTTTCAATTTAATAAACCACTACTTACCTTTTAGCAGGCAGGTATTCATATTCTTTGGTGAGATCTGTACATGCACTTGGCCAAACTATGACAGTTAATTGCTAAGGAACATCCATTTCACATATCATTTCATTTATGAATTTTGTTCCATATCTAATTCGTGTGGGTAGTAAATGAATTATGTTAAACATTTTGTCTAACCAGATACTGGCATGGCAGCTGGCGGGTATAATCTCAATTATTGCATGGACATCTGTTCTCAGTGTCCTGATGTTTGGAGCTTTGAAATATTTTGGTCTCTTCAGAGTGCCAGAAGACATTGAAAGAAAAGGTAGGCCTACTGTTACGCACAAATAATTACTTTTTTCCAAAGTCTTTGTATGATCGTTTTTCGTATGTATGATCATTATTTGACTGAAATGCATGTTATATATATTTTATGGTCAAAGGGACAGAACCCGAAATATCGATACTGCTATTTTTTAGGAGTTTACCTCCTCTTGTATAGAGACACGTTCGGTCTATAATGTCTTGAACGAAGCGTGACCATATCTCCTTATTTGGTAGTATCAGTCAACTGTTGTAGATGTTTGAAACCTTTCTTAACGCTTTTGTTCATGTCCATAAAAGGCGCGACTGTGTAAGACTTTTATCTCGAATGTTCTTAGAATCGTCTTATTGTGAACAGCGACTCAGAGATTGTCACTCTGCGCATGTCTCGACTTGGTTGTCGTTTGTTGTTCCGCCCAGGTCGGGCAGTTGAGAAATGGACTGATTAGCGAGCGGACGCGACTGCGTCTTGTGATTCTCTGAGGGAAATACATTGTCTTTGTGAGTTAGTTAGCTAACTAGACTATTTCCCCGTATTATTCAAGCCTGCCTGGAGGCATATGTTCATGGTTGATTTTCCGAAATAAGGTAATTCCTCTTGTATCGAACTTTAGGCTATCATCTAGAGGTTCGTCATTTTGTCGCCTTTTTGCTCGCCTGTGTGATTCAAAATGGAGAGGTACTTTGACTAGGATTAAGTCACCGGTATCTTTATACCTGAACTAGTTATATATCTATGGATCGCTCTAGACCAACAAGACTATTGTCTGTGTTCCAGGATTCGTTATATCAGAGATCACGTCCAAGTCAGATGGTTAGACGAAGGAAGGTTATAAAGAGCGAGCTGACCTGTAATCCATGTATGCTACTCACGTGCAGACAGTAAACGGACGTATTGTATACATCTGATCTGCTAGCATCAGGAAGGAATAATTATTATTGTCTATGAACATTAAGGATCTGCAGCTGACCACGGTTGCAGAAGATATATGTATTATTTTTGCAAGCTTCGCATGATATTGTTTTCCTTACAACTATTGAGTATTCTTCTACATGACTTGTCAAGCTATGACATGAATTGCTAATGCTGAACATTCGTTTATTATGCCGATGATAACATTTTATCATGACTGTTTTGTTGCAATAAATGGTATAAACCTTATGCGAAGCTACCATTTTTATGCCTCTAGACGTAATGTTGCCTGTGGTGTACCCTGAACTGTTCTACTGCAACACACATAGGCAACAATTAAACCAGATGCATGGACATCTGTTCTCAGTGTCCTGATGTTTGGAGCTTTGAAATATTTTGGTCTCTTCAGAGTGCCAGAAGACATTGAAAGAAAAGGTAGGCCTACATACTCGAATGTTTCTTATTCTTTGTCTACATTGATATGTATGTATATAACAGTGTTGTCCACTCGAAACAATCGAGTTGAACTGTTGGATTTGTCACTACAATGACTTACAACTCGACTCATAAGTTTTGACGTTTTGTGTTAGCGATTCGACTCAGGACGTGCTATTTTTTTTTTTTTTTCGTACGGAGATATTATTTCTGAAATGTAATACTGAAGGGAAAAAAACATGTTAGGCTAATGAGTAATTTTGTGTAAAAATTTCACAAATACTCTGATGAAATAAAAGCACTCGGGTTGCGATTCGACTTGAAAGCTACTGTTACGGACTTGAGACTTGTACTAAAAGGCTTGAGACTTGTACTAAAAGACTTGAGGTTTGCACTAAAAGACTTGTACTAAAAGACTTGAAACTTGCACTAAAGACTTGAGACTTGTACTAAACGACTTGAGACATGCACTAAAAGACTTGTGACTCGACTTGAGACTTGTCCTAAAAAAAAGAGGCTCGACTTGAGATTTATTAGGAAAGACTTAAAGACAACTCTTATGTGTAAAGCAGGTCTTGGCATAGAATTCACACCATAGCTATGGTTGTCCAGTACAACTATTAAACAAAAATACAGAAGAAAAAAAAACTTCTAGTCCAAGGAAACCAAGAAAGCACAGGCCCACAGGTAACTCAAAAGAGGTGACTAGTTTGAGTTTGTGCATAAGGCTGGTAACCTCATCATGTGAAACAAATTACTACAGAAACTAACACATCAAAAGCACATGAATGCTTGATGCAGGCTTCCTGCAAGAGGGCCAGCTGCAGGGGTAGCTCCGAGCTCCATAGGAAGCAGAAAGAGCCAAGTGTAACAAACGTCTTGAAGGAGCATGTTATGGTTTTTGTTTTTCTTTTGTTGCCTTTTCTATTGTAAAGAAAACATTCTCGTAAAATGATGGAAGCCAGTATAGAGATAAATTTAATGAATAAGTTTAATACGATTTGTTGTTTTTTTGTTTTGTTTTTTTATCGTACGCCGGCTATTTACTCGAGGTAAAATCTCCGGTTAGTATGTTTAACCTGAGACTGATTTTATGCGAGTATCCCTTTTCCCTGTACACTGACAGGTGTTCTCTTGCCATTCAGGTGTTGTTTTAAAAAACAATTTAAAAAAAACTTGGACATTAAATTAGCAATATATATATATAACTATGGGCATTATTTTGTTGTTTTATGGCTAAATTTTCTCTGTGTTGTTCATAAGGGTCTCTGAAGAGACATAGAATGAATAGGACTACTGTATGCTCAGACACATCATGAGGCAACTTATATGAGATGGTGCCTGGGGCTGGCACACATTAAGGAAACCTGTTGATAGCATTACAAGGCGGTTCTTGTTCTGGAATCCCCACGGTACGAGAGGCAGACGTGGACCAAACAATATATGCAGAAGAGAACTGGAGACAGATATGAAAATGATGTGGAAAATGTAGAAATAACTTGAGAGGATGGCACATGACGTAGGACTTGGCAAGTGTTTGTTGAAGACCTATGCTAAAGGCTAGTGATGGGGCTGGCAATCTCATCATGTAACAGAAATTGCCATAAAAACCACTGCTACATGAGCATGTGACTACTTAGGTGCAGGATTGCTGCAAGGGGACACAACTGCAGTTGTTGTTCCATGCTCTGTAAGACATGCAAACAGAGATTATGAAATGATAGCGACATTTCATATTATATCAGTTTCTAAAATATATTTATCTTAGGTTTGGACATACCCAAGTACGGTGGACCTGCCTATCCCCTTGATGCCTATGGTCATGGCCATGAAGAAAAGATCACTACAGTCTTGGAAAATGGACAGTTGTCTTGTGTCAAGTTAGGTAAGACAGTCATTAACAGTAAAATGGCTTCTCTAGAATGCACTATCAAAGTAAATAAAACAGTTTTAAAACAAGTCATTAGATTTAAATACCTAGGCACGTTAAAAACATCAGATGGAAGATGTATCCCAGAAATGTAAAGTAGAATAGCCCAGAAAAATAAAGCAGCATCTTTAAAGTGAAAAGTATTTCATGCAACAATTCATTGTCATTTGTAGTAAGAGAGTTCTTCAGTGTTATATAGAACCAATCTTGACATATGGAAGTGAGTCATGGACAATTAGTAAACAAGTAAGGAACTCACTTGAGGACACAGAGATGTGGTTTTACACAAGAATGTTAAAAATACCATGGACACCTGAACAATGAGGATGTTCTAAACAAAAAAGCCAGTGTACATAGGAATCTTATTCCTCATGTTAAGAGGGAGCAGTTCACTTTTAAATGGATATGTTATGAGAAGAAGACAGCTGGAATATATCATGACAACAGGGAAAAAAGATAGACGATGACTAAGGGAGAATATGCTGGAAATAGAGGATGATAAAGAGAGAATATAATGGAAATAGAGGATGATAAAAAAAAGAATATGATGGAAATAGAGGATGATAAAGAGAGAATATGATGGAAATAGAGGATGATAAAAAAAGAATATGATGGAAATAGAGGATGATAAAAAAAAGAATATCATGGAAATAGAGGATGATAAAGAGAGAATATGATGGAAATAGAGGATGATAAAATAAGAATATGATGGAAATAGAGGATGATAAAGAGAGAATATGATGGAAATAGAGGATGATAAAAAAAAGAATATGATGGAAATAGAGGATGATAAAAAAAAAGAATATGATGGAAATAGAGGATGATAAAAAAAAAAGAATATGATGGAAATAGAGGATGATAAAAAAAAAGAATATGATGGAAATAGAGGATGATAAAGAGAGAATATGATGGAAATAGAGGATGAAAAAGAGAGAATATGATGGAAATAGAGGACGACAAAGAGAGAATATGATGGAAATAGAGGATCATAAAGAGAGAATATGATGGAAATAGAGGATCATAAAAAAAAGAATATGATGGAAATAGAGGATGATAAAGAGAGAATATGCTGGAAATAGAGGATGATAAAGAGAGAATGTGCTGGAAATAGAGGATGATAAAGAGAGAATATGATGGAAATAGAGGATGATAAAGAGGGAATATAATGGAAATAGAGGATCATAAAGAGAGAATATAATGGAAATAGAGGATGATAAAGAGAGAATATGCTGGAAATAGAGGATGATAAAGAGAGAATATGATGGAAATAGTGGATGATAAAGAGAGAATATAATGGAAATAGAGGATGATAAAGAGAGAATATGCTGGAAATAGAGGATGATAAAAAAAAGAATATGATGGAAATAGAGGATGATAAAAAAAGAATATGATGGAAATAGAGGATGATGAAAAAGAATATGATGGAAATAGAGGATGATAAAGAGAGAATATGATGAAAATAGAGGATGATAAAGAGAGAATATGATGGAAATAGAGGATGACAAAGAGAGAATATGATGGAAATAGAGGATGATAAAGAGATAATATGCTGGAAATAGAGGGTTATAAAGAGATAATATGCTGGAAATAGAGGATGATAAAGAGAGAATATGCTGGAAATAGAGGATGATAAAGAGAGAATATGATGGAAATAGAGGATGATAAAGAGAGAATATAATGGAAAATAGAGGATGATAAAGAGATAATATGCTGGAAATAGAGGAAGATAAAAAAAGAATATGATGGAAATAGAGGATGATAAAGAGAGAATATGATGGAAATAGAGGATGATAAAGAGAGAATATGATGGAAATAGAGGATGATAAAGAGAGAATATGATGGAAATAGAGGATCATAAAGAGAGAATATAATGGAAATAGAAGATGATAAAGAGAGAATATGCTGGAAATAGAGGATCATAAAGAGAGAATATGATGGAAATAGAGGATGATAAAAAAAAGAATATGCTGGAAATAGAGGATGATAAAAAAAGAATATGATGGAAATAGAGGATGATAAAGAGAGAATATGATGGAAATAGAGGATGATAAAGAGAGAATATGATGGAAATAGAGGATCATAAAGAGAGAATATGCTGGAAATAGAGGATGACAAAGAGAGAATATGCTGGACAGTTTGACATCATCTCATAAAAAGAAGTCAACAACATAACTGAAATAGTGCTGGAGACAGAAAGTTGTGGAGAGACATCATTGCCAACACCACCAGACAAGGTATTTGAAGAAGAAGAAGCCATTAACCATACTTATCTGCGTGTTTGGATTTGCTTTGTGGAATTATTTAAGTCAGAACCTTCGCAGAAGGATTTTTTTCTTTCTTCAGATGCCTTTTTTTTGGTTTTTGTTCTTGAATTAGTTACTTCAGTGTATATCTTTAATGTGCTATATACTTGTTGAAGACATATTGGTCAGCATGTTCAATTGTTTTGTTTCTATCTTATCATTACACATTTACTTAATCTGTAGCCTATATATTGACCTCATTATTTGCTCAGCAATCTGACTATAATCCATTCACTGTTCATGGTTCTTTTAAATTATTTTCTTACTTCTTTTATTTTTTTAATTTATTTAATTGTAAAACGTGAAGTGTGAAATATAGAATGAAAAGTTTTTCTTTTTTCACTCACCAAATTTATGTTGCATTGTTTTCAGGTTATGTTACTGAAGAAGTCAAAACTGGCGCACCAGACATGGGTATGTGTGAAACACCTGAAGCGAAAGCCATGAATAATTTGCAGGTGAAATTCATCCCAGACGTGGAGTTTGTTGTTCCATCTCCTAAGGATTACAGGAATGGTCTCGTAAACAATGGCTATTATGACGGAGTTGAGAGAACAGCATTGTGACCTTAGTTCTTTGCTCTTGACGTGAATGTTTTAATTTTGGTTTTTTTAATCCAGATTTGTAATATAATAGCGTAATGATATCAATGCTGGCAGTATAAAAATATATTTGCGAAAACAAGGATAGAAACAAATTTAAAGAGTTTAGTGACTGTATAAATAAAACAAAACATGGTTGTGCAAACTTTGAACAAATTTAAGGGAAATCTTTTAAATATAAGCAATGGTTTTTTAAAATGGCAATTTGAAACTTGCATTCTTTTACATTAAGTGTAAATCTGTGTGCATGTGGACAAAATTTGCAAACTTGTTAATAGCTGTTATAAATGTGATTAAAAAAATGAACAGAAACTATATTAACATGTTATAAAAGTCAGATAACATATTTGTGTCAGGTAGGTTTGTAAACATTTTATAGCTGTCCCAAGCTACACACACTAAGTAATGTTTGATTCTTCATTTTGTGCACCACAGATGCAAATACGACCAAAAACTTAAACGTTCAAAAATTTAAACAAAAAGTCCTAATCAAGTACATTTTGTTTTTTAACATACATGCACGTTTTGAGATTCAATGTCACTAAAATAAGCTATATGACACATCTTAACAGTCCAAACTAAAATAAGCTATATGACACATCTTAACAGTCCAACTAAAATAAGCTATATGACACATCTTAACAGTCCAACTAAAATAAGCTATATGACACATCTTAACAGTCCAACTAAAATAAGCTATATGACACATCTTAACAGTCCAACTAAAATAAGCTATATGACACATCTTAACAGTCCAAACTGAATGTCATTATTTCTTACTAGTTTTCCTTTTAACTTATCAAGGGAAGCAATATTTTTAATGTAGTTATGACCTTTTCTGTTAATGTTTGTATATGTATTTTAAAAAGAAATACTGCATTGTCTTCCAATGTCAAATAATGACTGATATAACTTGTGATTTAAAGAAAACAAGCAACCCTAAACATGACTGTCTTACAGTTTCTTTTACTTTTTTCTTATTCCATTTTGCAGATAAAATGTCTAATTTTATATGATTTTACTAGCAGACTACAATCGAATTAAAATTTGTTAGTCAAATTCATTTAGTTTATCTTGGAATTTTTAGCAAAATTTCAAGTGTGTTATAAATTGAAATGCAGTACTTTATATACTTCATTTTCATAATGTACAATGTAATAACTATTCATGACTCTCAATGGATGTTTTTTTTTAATGAGCTTTACTCTGTAATGTTTTAGTAAGATGGTAGGCAAAACCACTAGTGTACAGCACTGAAGTTTTTGTACATTTTGTAAATAATGCTCATTGTATTATATTTTGTAGTATAATTTGTAATACATTTATCTAGAAGCAAAGAACAAATAATACAGTACTTCTCCATAGTTTCTGTACCTATCTCATTTCTGAAGTGAGGATTTGCTCTTACTTTGCAATAACAGTGATAATGGCATAATTTTTTTTTTTTTTCGTATGCCCGCTAATACTCGAGGCGAAATCTCAGGTTATTATTAATGTCTAACCTGACATTGATTTTTACGTGAGTATCCCTTTTCTTGTACAGAGACAGGTGTCCCTCGCCATTCAGGCAGATACTCGCCGATTTCGGAGGTACCCATTAGAGCTGGGTCGGCTCAGGAGCCGCCAAACCCTGGTCAACGACACTCCTTCAAATGTCCTCGCCAGGTCTCGAGTTAATCCAGTCCAATTCCCAGTCGACGAAAAATGCTCAAATGCAGTCGCTCGGGTTTGATCCTGAATCACCCGGTCGCCAGAGCGGTGTTGTAACCACTACGCTAGCGGGGCTCCCATAATGGCATAATAAAATAAACATGCACAATGCTGTGTATTGTTGATGACTTTCCTCCACAACTGGCTGTATTTTCTGTCACACTCGTGTGCTTGAAATGTTCATTGTGTTTCTAGTCTTTTTAGTCATGACATCCAAGTACTTTTATTTTGATCCTCTTTCTGCCTCTTAAGCCTTCATTATATATCCAGTGTCTCGAGATTAACAGAGCAGTCATTCTAAGTACATGGTCAATACTTACTGAATGCTACTTTAAAAAAAAAACTTGTTAGTATCTAGTAATATTGCATTTTGCTAATATTTCATCATTTGATTTCTTAGTTTTTGTGTGTGTAGCATTCTGCTCAAGAAACAAATTTCTGTTACTGAAGTTATTTTGTTTAATTCATTTTCTGTTCTGTGGTTAAGTGATATGCACATTGCTTTATGTATTATATTATGTCAGCGAATGCTTCCACCTGTAAGCTTATTTGAAGTACAGATTAATATGAATTTTAGTTCATTGTCCCAAGTCCATGTTTTAAACCATGATATTGTAAAGTCAGGTTTTAAATTCTTCTTTCACCATTCTACTTTGTCATTAGTTGACTGTTTATTTTCTTTTTGGCAGTCAAGGTCCTATTGCTTTCCATTCTATGAAATCCTTTTGCATTTACTTTGACACCATTAGAGCCACACTTTCAATGTGATACGCGGTTTTTTTCCCTTATGTCCTAAGGATAGCACTATTTCTCCTGTGTTTAGTTTTTATTCTACTTCTTTCCATTTTGTTTTGCAGTCTCATGATGTAAATTTTTTTGGTAATGTTTAGATTGCCATCTGTGCAGTTTTTCTTTGTCCATTTAGTCTTTGAAAATTCCCAGTGTGGAGGTTCTCCTTGGTGAAAATCAGTGGTCTAGAATCTTTGATTTGTATTTGTAAGCCTCACTGATGGAAGCCTCCTGCCAATCTAGATGTTTGAGTTGAATTACTTGAATTGCATTGGATGACTTGTTCATGTTTCTGACTGAAGCTTCCATGGCTTAAGTGCTTACAAGATTGGATAGTCAGCCCCTTCTATGACACAGCGTAAATGGGAAAATCCTGGAACAAGTCAAGAGCTACGTATATCTTGGTCATATAATAACAGAAGATGGCAGATGTGAAACAGAAATCAAGAAGAGAATAGGAATGGCCAAAGCTACATTCAACAACATGAAACATATACTGACATCCAAACAGTTATCTCATAAATTAAAACTGAGAATCATAAAGTGTTATATATATTCTGCATTTCTGTATGGTGCAGAAACATGGACGATGAATAAGCATTTGGAAGAAAGAATTGAGGCTCTTGAAATGTGGATATATAGAAGAATGGGGCGTATCTCATGGAAAGAGATGAAAACAAATAAGGAGGTCCTTGAAAATCTAGGTATGAAAAGAGAACTAATGAGAGAGGTCAAAGTTCGGCAGCTAAAATACTTTGGCCACATAAAAAGGCATAACACCTTGCAGAAGACCATAACAGAAGGGAGAGTTGAAGGCAAACGTGCAAGGGGAAGACAGCGCTATAAGTGGGAAGAAAACATCAAGAGATGGACAAGAAAGAGTCTATCAGAGTGTACCACCAAGACAAGAGACAGAAGACGTTGGAGATCCATTACAGCCAACCTTCGTTGTGGAGATGGCAACTGATGATGATGATGACACACATTGTAATGTACAGTGTACCTATTTTTGTTTCCCTTTCTGGTTGTGGTAACATGGTGGCATCAGATGTGAAGGAATAGCGACATTTTATGCTACAGGGGAAGTTAAGTGGCGAGCAGAATTGAGGACAACAGTAAACAGCTTGTACAATAATGTAAGACTGAAGTCAATTATGAACAGTGCACTTGTACATCTCTAAGTTGTGAAGGAATAGAGAATCCTCATTGTGAAGTTGCAGAATTCATATTTGACATCATGGTGAAGATACATTTCCCTGTAGGTTTCTAAAGACACTGACATTCCTCAAATCCATTCTTACTTTTGAAATACTTTCTAATTTGTTTAGAAGAAATATACAATTTGTTTGTTTGATTGTTTGTTTGTTTGTTTGATTGAATCATGTAGCAGCATTTGAAACACAAAGTTTCTTAATATGTCGCTAATGTCATGTCTTCCTTGGGCAAATAGGTTAGAGGTCACATGTTTCCATTCATCTTTTGTCTCATGAGATTAGCAAACCACTTGATTTTCTGTGGCAATATATATTTGATGCAGGATGTATTTCCTACAATTTTTCTGATGTCAGCATTTCGTATTCTGTCTCTCTTGGTAACATATGGCTTCTCTTAAGCATCTCATCACACACTATCCGACAAGTCGAGAAGGACCATGTTTGACTCAGAAAGTAAAGAGTTTGGTAAGATATACTTTCTATCAGTTATTGTTTAGTGTCAATTTCTATTGTTGTAGTTGCGGTGACAGTTGGTAAGTCACTGGCGTGATGTTGTAGTTGTGACAGTTGGTAAGTCACTGACGTGATGTTGTAGTTGTGGTGACAGTTGGTAAGTCACTGACGTGATGTTGTTGTTGTGACATTTGGTAAGTCACTGACGTGATGTTGTAGTTGCGGTGACATTTGATAAATCACTGACGTGATGTTATAGTTGTGACAGTTGGTAAGTCACTGACATGATGTTGTAGTTGCGGTGACAGTTGGTAAGTCACTGACATGATGGTGTAGTTGCGGTGATTTAATATAGTTTTACGTTTGACATACCTTGTGAAACTTCCGGAAACAGATTAACTGAGAGAATTGAGAATAACGGCAAAGAACTGAGTGAAGGAAAGTCACGTGCAGTTTTGGGCGGTGTCTGATGAGACAAAGATAGAACAGAACTACTCCATCAGACAAGTCAAATGAGACGACTAATATAAGACTTGTCTGGGTCTGGCAACATCATAACGTAAAACCGACTACTACAGAAACTACTGCTGAATAAGAGAACAGAGAAGAAATACAAACCCAGTAACACTTAGAACGTGTTATAACAAAATAACAGAAATACAAATCTGTAACACTTAGAACGTGTTATAACCAAATAACAGAAATACAAACCCAGTAACAGTTAGAACGTGTTATAACCAAATAACAGAAATGCAAATTCAGTAACACTTAAAACGTGTTATAACCAAATAACAGAAATGCAAATTCAGTAACACTTAAAACGTGTTATAACCAAATAACAGAAATTCAAACCCAGTAACACTTAAAACGTGTTATAACCAAATAACAGAAATGCAAATTCAGTAACACTTAAAACGTGTTATAACCAAATAACAGAAATACAAACTCAGTAACACTTAGAACGTGTTATAACCAAATAACAGAAATACAAACTCAGTAACACTTAGAACGTGTTATAACCAAGTAGAAGAAATAAAATAAGTATAAAGTTGACAAGAAAAAAAAATAGAAAAAAAGGAGAGAATAAATGATGGAAACCAAGGAAAATTATTAAAAAGAAAGGTAAATAAATGTAAAGAGAGAGAGAGAGAGAGAGAGAGAGAGAGAGAGAGAGAGTGAGAGAGAGAGAACGAACGAACGAACGAACTTTATTTCCAAAGGGTTAAGAATTGGGCGCGCAGGACCGT